>CM035845.1:239986465-240657788 GCA_020510985.1 Pholidichthys leucotaenia
GAAAACATATTAAGGATACGATTATATAATCAAAATGGGTTTAAAGTGCAGACTCTCAGCTGTAATTTGAGAGTATTCACATCCAAATTGGAGCAAGGGTTTAGGAATTACAGCTTTTTAATACGTAGCCACCTCTTTTTCAAGGGTCCAAAAGTAATTGGACAATTGACTCAGAAGGCTGCAAAAAAAAATAAAAAATAAAAAATAACAAGGCTGCATGGGCTCTTCCCTCGTTAACCTGTCATCAATTAAGCAGTTAAAAGGTCTGGAGTTGATTCCAGGTGTGGCGTTTGCATTTGGAAGCTGTTGCTGTGAACACACAACATGTGGTCAATGGAGCTCTCAATGGAGGTGAAACAGACCATCCTGAGGCTGAAAAAAAAGAAGAAATCCGTCAAAGAGATAGCAGAAATGTTAGGAGTGGACAAATCAACAGTTTGGTACATTCTGAAAAAAAAAAAAAGAGTGCACTGGTGAGCTTGGGAACTCAAAAAGGCCTGGACGTCCACAGAAGACAACAGTGGTGAATGATCGCAGAATCCTTTCACAACCCCTTCACAACATCCACTCAAGTGAAGAACACTCTCCAGGAAGTAGGTGTATCAGTATCTAAGTCTACCATAAAGAGAAGACTCCATGAGAGTAAATACAAAGGATTCACCACAAGGTTCAAACCATTAATCGGCCTCAAAAATAGAAAGGCCAGAATTGACTTTGCCAAAAAACACCTAAAGAAGCCAGTCCAGTTCTGGAACAGCATTCTTTGGACAGATGAGACTAAGATCAACCTGTACCAGAATGATGGGAAGAAGAAAGTTTGAAGAAGAATTTGAACAGCTCATGATCCAAAGCACTACATCTTCTGTAAAACATGGTGGAGGCAGTGTGATGGCATGGGCATGCATGGCTTCCAATGGCACTGGGTCACTTGTGTTTATTGATGATGTGACAAAAGACAGAAGCAGCCGGATAAATTCTGAAGTGTATAGGGATATACTTTCTGCTCAGATTCAGCCAAATGCAGCAAAGTTGATTGGACGGCACTTCACCAATGATCCAAAACATACTGCAAAAGCAACCCAGGAGTTTTTTAAAGCAAAGAAGTAGAATATTCTGCAATGGCCAAGTCAATCACCAGATCTCAACCCAATCGAGCATGCATTTCACTTGCTCAAGACAAAACTTAAGGCAGAAAGACCCACAAACAAGCAACAACTGAAGACAGCTGCAGTAAAGGCCTGGCAAAGCATCACAAAGGAGGAAACCCAGCGTTTGGTGATGTCCATGGGTTCCAGACTTCAGGCAGTCATTGCCTGCAAAGGATTCTCAACAAAATATTGAAAAGTAACATTTTACTTAGGGTTATGTTTATTTGTCCAATTACTTTTGAGCCCCTGAAATGAGGAGCGTTTGTATAAAAATAGCTACACTTCCTGCATGTTTAATCATATATTTTTGTTCAACCCCTTGAATTAAACCTTAAAGTCTGCACTTCAATTCCGTTATAGTTGTTTCATTTCAAATCCAATGTGGTGGCATGCAGAGCCCAAATCATGAAGATTGTGTCACTGTCCAAATATTTCTGGGCCTAACTGTATAGAGGTCTGGGGTAACAATTATAAAAATACACTTAATTCATTGCTAATATTACAAAAAAGGGTATTCCGTGTTATACACAAAGTTGGGGATCTTGAACATACCAATTTATTGTTTTTGCCTTCAAAGCTATTGAAATTATGGGATTTGGTTGATTATTATACAGCACAATTAATGTTTAAAGTCAGTAAAAACCTTTTGCCACAGAATATACAAAATCTTTTCAGTGAGATAGAAGGGGAATATAATTTACGGGGGAACACACAATATAAAATGCACCTAGTAAGATCTACTAGGAAGGGTTTTTGTATGTCTGTGTGTGGGGTAAAATGTGGAATGGGTTGGGGAGAAACACAGGCAAAGTCCAAATGTGACAAAGTAGCGGCGAGGCGATGCGAGATTTCAATTTTCAATTAGTCCATTTTTATTTCAATAATCTTACAAGCAAATAGTTTCCAGGAAAAACATCTGACACAATTCTTCTTCAACAATGCACACTTCGCCAACCAAGAAGCATACCAAGGATAATAAGAATGCAACATCATTATCATTAATCACACCTGTTATATAGTATTCAAGATAATTAGGGCTGATTAGCCCCTACCATAATCCCAGGTAAAACAATGAACATTTCCCTTCTTAACACATACCCACTAATATCTAAAAATACATAAATAATTACCCCAACTATATACAATGTAAATTTAAATAACATATAATAAATAACAATATAAATAATTCAATAAATAGTTCCAACCCTTATTTACAAATGTTAAACCACCCCTCTAACTTACCATACATGTTTCCTTCCTGCTGGTGTCCTATAAAAAGGCATTCAACCCCCAAAGAGTCTTTTGCCTGGACATCCACAGGAAGCATGTTGGCAAAGGTATGTGAAATAAATCATTTATCAATTATTTTAACAAAATACTTAACCATAATAATTATCTCCCAAGGACATTCAAATTAAACAAAGACAGATCCCAAAATACTGTGTGCACTTTAACAAATAATCATACTAACATTTAAAACATTACAAATATAACATGATCACACAATACAATAAATCATAACAGTGGTGACACTCCATCGTCACACCAAACATCCATATATTTAAATCAACATAAAAATAAATGATTTTTGAGCAATATAAAAATAAAGGACAGTAACATTACAATGTGTCTTCAATGAAGAAAGGTTGCTATTGTGAATATATGCTGAGTACTATCATTGGTATCATTATTACTAGAATTATAGTGTTAGGACTGTTGTTGGGATGGAGTTGTTTGGAGTATTGTATAGGCCAGGTGGTATTATTATCATTATTGCTGCTGTTGTAACTACCATATGGCTACCTATTATTATGGTTATTATTATTATATGGTTACTTATTGAGCCTAGGTATTGTAAGCCATGTGGGGGTATATGGTGGTATATATCATGATTGTGATGATGATGGTGTTGTCTATGATTGTATTGAACATGCCAGAATTATTTATTATTGTTACAGTTATTGTTGGATGTTGGTATTGTTCTCAATATGGACTGTCATTCTTGTATCATTTCTGTTGCATAATTTGATTATGGGGTGTATTATGTATTATGGTGTTGTATGGTGAATGTGGTTGTGGGATGAATGATGACTAGAGTGATGTTGTAATTTGTTGGGTATGGAAAAAGGGGTGGGGCTATATAAGCATTGGCTTCTTCCCACTCCTATTGAACTTTTTTTTTAAATTTTTGTTTTAATTTTTTTTTTGTCTGAATGTTCAAAATCAATCAATCAATCAATCAATCAATCAATCAATCAATCAATGTGTTATGTTTCTGGAAGGTTGTTTTGCTTTCTCCTGTGCGAGCTGTGTTGTCATCTTGCTCTGTGAAAAACAAACTTCATCCAACTTACTCTGGAATTGCTTTTTCTCTTCCACCTGGCATTGCTTGCTGGTTGCTCACACTCTTAGATGACAGAGAAGAGCCAAGCAATTGTGACAAAGTGATTTATTTTTGCAAGTGTACCTTTTTATTAACCTTTAAACTGGAAGACTTCACACGCCTCTAGTGGCACAGTGCAGCAACTGCACCTATCAACTTTCTCTGACATCCCTTTAACTCCCCAGCTGTAATGTGGATTTGTACTGGTCTGCCAGTTCAGAAGGTGGCAGACACGTGTTGGAGGAATCATGGCTGACACGGAATGCATCAAAGAAAAAGAAATCCTTACTATTCTTCTTCCTTTTTCCTTCTCTGAGCTCAAAAGACTAATATGGCCGCCATGCATCGTTATGCATCGTCACATAATCGGTTTCGTACACGGAAAATTGCCACAGGGTACAAATGAAATTGACGTGGGAAAATCATAAGACTTTGTAGATGTGGGAGAGAGAGCGCAAATGACCGACACAACGCAAAATAATGACCGCAATGGACGAAAACGGAGTGACCACGCCAACCAGCGAGCCCCCCTTCGCCAACGGTAAGTGACAAATTTCTTTGTTTGTTTACATTGTACTGATTTTCTGGTTCATATACTTTGAAGATAAGATAAAAACATACCCCTGTAGAAAAACAGTGTCAAAAAACAGAACCATTTTTTGTGTTAATATGTCCAAAGTCCACTTTTGACTGAGGTATGTAATCTAGTATAGCTCCCGCTGCATTATGCAAATTAGATGCATAAATTTATTCCAATCTGAAAGTTTGGATCATATTCTACATCTTTCTAATTGACAGTAAGCAATTATCTCTTGCAACTTTCAAGTTATATCCTTGGAAATCTCACCAGAGGATCTGAATATTTCTTGACAAAAAATCTATACCACTCTTGACCACTAGGGGTTATGTCGCCAAACAGCGCCTGGACCAGTTAAGTGGTTCAAAAAATTTTTGCCATGATGTGCATCCTGACTAATAACTGATTTAAGTCACTTACTCCTGCTGTACACAGGAGTGGAGAATGTTAGAGATGGTTCAGTGATGAAAGAACAGCCAGCTCTCTCAATGATTTTTCAATGTTCTATCAGCAAATGCCATGATCTCTCAATGATCTTCAGTGAGCTCCAAAGACCTCAAAATTTTCAGTCAGTCCAAAACGATCTCTCAACAATCCCCAGAGTGAGTGATCTCTCAAAGAACTCTCAACAAACTCTCAAGGGGCACTCAATGGTCTCTTTGATCTCCCAATGATCTGTATGCAATCTCTGCCACAGAATTTCAATGAACTCTATTGGTCTTTCATTGAAAGCTTAGCAATCCCTAACTCAGGGGTGTCCAATCATGTGCCATGGAGTTTCCAAGACCCTGCAGCTTTTCTCTTCTACCCAATCTCTTCAGCAGGTGTTTTCACTTATCTGCAATCAGTGGGAAGAAATTCAGTGGAATCTGCTGTTGAGGTAAAGCCTGCAGGATCTTTGCCCTCCACGGCACATGATTGGACACTCCTGTCCTAACTGATCTCTCAGCCATCTCTACCTTGGGGTGGAAAAAAATGGGATTCATTGAAAGATTGCTGAGAGAAAATTAAAAAAAGCACTGAGAGATAATTGGGAGATCATTAAACCATACATGTACTGTAAGTCAAATCACAAACTGAAGACCCAAGTCAACAGAAGGCTTTAAAAAATCATTTTTTTCAAAACCTAGCACTTAAGCATCAGATAACTTTAACCTAGCATTTGTTTAATCATTTGTTTTTTTATACACACACAAACACACATGCATGCACGCACACACACACTTGCTTGCTTGCGGTTTTCCATCGAGTCCGATGATGACGTCCACTTCTATCGGTGAGTCCTTTGATGGCTGTGTAGTCCTATCCTGGACCCACATGTCCTGTTGCAGGTAGGGCATGTAAAAGTTGTAGTAGTGGCAGCAGGGGCTGCAGGTGCATTCCACCTCAGTCTTCTCTCCTGTCTCCTGGCTGTTCTGTCCTCCTCCATCATGCGGGTCCCCACAAGGCACTGCTGTCGCCAGGTGTTCCGGTCTGCAGCAGCCTCCTCCAGAGCCTCAGGTCTGATCCTGCACTTCTTTAAGGCCATCTTTAGCTGGTCCTTGTAGCGCTTCTTCTGCCCTCCAGCAGAGCGTCGACCATGGTGTAGCTGGCCATATAACACCCTGCGAGGCAGCCGGTTTGGGGGCATCCTCACCATATGTCCCAGCCAGCGTAGCTGGTGCTGGGTGATCGTTGCGTCAATACTCCTACAACTGGTCTAAAAGAGTATCTCAGAATGAGGCACATGGTCACGCCAGGTGATTTCCAGGATGCGCTGAAGGCAGTGTATATGGAACCGCTCTAGATCCCTAATGTGGCGGCTGTAAGTCACCCAGGATTCACAGCTGTAGAGGAGAGTAGTGACACAGACTGCCTGGTAAACAGAGATCTTCATTTAGAGATAGAGGTTCTTGTTCTGGAAGACCCGACGCTGGAGTCTCCCAAAAGAAGCTGATGCCTGCCTGATCCTGTTCTGGACCTAACTGTCAATGGTGTTGTCTACAGAGAGGATGCTCCCCAGGTACTTGAAAGATGGAACAACAGACAGCTGTTCACCAGCAACAGTGAAGGTAGGTGGAGTAGATGGGATATTGGTGCTCCATTGGCAGACGACCTCTGTTTTGATGGTGTTCACCGTCAGTCCCATCCTGCTGTATGCTCTCACCGCAGCAGTAAGAACAGACTGGAGATCTTGTGGGCTGTCAGAAGTCTGAAATATAACCTCACAAATACAGAGTACAAAAAGGTATTAGACTGAATCAAAGATCAGACTTAAGACACACAGAGCCTTTGAAGTTTTTACTTGTACAAGGAGTATCAACACATACCTTTTACAGGCCGAGTGGGATACTCAGGGGCAGTCCCGCAGCACCTTCTTTTATATACAATGGTGTATGTGACAAACTCAGCAAAAGCAGAACAACGGAATTACCACATAAGCAAAAGTACGCTCTGTACGTCTTCAAGTGTGTGTAGGAGATAAATCGCATGAACACTCTTATCGCGGGGAGAACATTTGCTTCTCCACTCGGCAAAGACAGAGAGGGGGAAACAACTCCATATATGGGCCTGCAACAAACCAGTGCTTCCGGTCAAAAAGAACATAGTTAACCGATGAAATGGTTAAATGATAACATACAACAGTCTTTTGCAGAAAAAATAAGAAGCACAGGGTGTACAGGGGACAAGTCTTGATACAGCATAAAGACTTGCATATGTCAACACTCTTTTATCACACATCATATGAACAAACAGAAGGGTGGTGGAGCTTAGTCACTAACAGTGATTATAAGAAGAGGCACAAGTTGTATTTATGACTAATAAGAAAAAGCATCATACATATAAGAATATCAATCTTCATTTCATGAGTTATTAATAAAATGATAACCATTTACATACAATTTTCCAACATGGGCTATGAGATACCAGAGCACAGTCATCTGCATACTGTAGCTCAATGACTCTCGCCCTTTGCAGTTTGGTGGTCGCCTGGAGCCTCCTTATATAAAAAGGTTGTCATCTAGACAGAAGTCCACTGTTACACTGCTGCTGTCCTCAATCTCCTTTTGGAGAAGCTGGGTGACACAGAGCAGGAAGATGTTAAAAAGTTCTGGTGCTAATACACACCCCTGCCTAACCCCTGTACAAACGGGGAAGTAAGGAGATTCCTGTCCTCCTATAGTCACCCGAGCAGTCATACCATCATGAAATTGGCGGAGGATATTCACAAACTTACTGGGGCAGCCAAACTTAAGAAGAACTTCCCATAGGAGTTCTCTATGGACAGTGTTGAAAGCTTTGGAGAGATTGACAAAGGCCATGAACAGGTCCTGGTGTTGCTCCTGACATTTCTCCTGCAGCTGCCGAGCTGTGAAAATCATGTCGACTGAGTTCCTGCTCTTCCTGAAACCACATTGCGATTCAGGCAGCACTGATACTGTGATGTTGTTGATCAGCCTGTGAAGCATCACCTTCGCCAGGACCTTACCAGCAACAGCAAGGAACGAAATACCTCTGCTGTTGCCACAGACAGCCTTGTCACCCTTGTTTTTTATAAATGGTGACAATTGTGGCCTTTGTCGCCTTTGTCTGCTCGCCTTTGTCAAGGAGGAGCGTCAAGGGACCAGGACTGCCAATACCATCCCGCCAGCTAGGGGACACCGGGAGAACTCCTCATCACCTTTGGCAGCCCTTTGCCTTCCAGCTGCCATGAGGCTCGCTGAACTCACCCCAGTAACACCATCCTCTGTTGTCATGAAGATGGCTCCTCCACAAACTTTTGATGGGGCCCACGTCACCACTGACACGGAGAGGGAGGACTGTCTCCTGCCTGCAGCTGGGAACAGTAAGGACCGGGATGACAGGCAAGTATTTCTTCATTACACTCCATCTAATGACACTGAATTTTGCCTGTCTCCTGAGGGAGGGGCACAACATAAGCAGTCTGCTGGGTCCTCTCCTCCAGCTGCCTTAATTAACTCATTTTTCCCCCTCTCCGTGTCTCCTCAAATTCTCCCTGAGGACCTGCTGGCCCAAGGTCAGGGCCATCCAACGGTGGAGGACCTAGTGGCTTTGGAGGAATCCTTCCCGGAGCCAGCATGGAGAAGCTCCCCTGCAGCCACACTGGAGGACTCCCCAGCATTGGAGCCACTGCAGGAGGACAGTAAGACTGCTACAACCACCTCGCCCACTGTGGAGGATTCTGGGGTCGGCCCTCTCACTGTGGGGGCAGCTTTGGCCCAATTGGGGTCTCTCACTTCCGCCTCCAAAGAGAGCAGATGCCTTTTCTCTTCTCTCTTGCTCCCGACTCATTTCCTCCTTCCCAAACTAACTGGATCCCAGCTTGCTGTCGTCTGTCTGCGTCTTACTGCTGATTATCGAAAGAAAGAAATTATGGAATTAATAAGCTGGGCTTTGAACGCAATTGACACTATCTTTTCAACGAGGAAAAGTGCCCCGGGGGAGGTTGTCTGCCCCGCAGGAACGGCTGCTGCGGGCTATTTACGGGAGACAAGTAATTGGAAACTCTTGTGCCTGACTAATCTTTTTATCGAAGATGTAGAAGATTTGTAAGAAAAAGCAGAACAAGCTCTTTGTTGGACAGACGCCGCTGGGTCATTGTACGTGTTAGACAGCTGTGCTTTGCCTTCTAACCATCAAAGTCACTGAAGGGTGTCTTGGCTCGCCGTTCTACTGGAGGACCCGTTCCGCTTAGGCTGTGAGTAATCCTAGTGTTTCTCTGTGCAGTTGTGCTGCCACACTGGTAGCGTTTCTGAGTGTGGCACAACTGCTTCCTGCTTTCCCCTACTCAGCCTAGCCTCATAACTGGACTCTTTGTTAGCGCAGCAGTCTAGCCATTTGTATGGTTTGCCCTGAACTATGTCAATAAATATGTGTGTGGAACCCAAGCATTTAAATCCTCATTCTTCCTTCTCTCCCCTGTGCGCCCTTCACATGGGGGAGTTTATGACAATAGGCACATGACGGCATCGTGAGTCCTGATGGTCTATATGACATCATAAAGCCATCAAGGCATAGGGACATCATAGGAGCATCATAGGCTGTCCTATGATGGAGACATCACGGGCACATCATAGGCCGTCCTATGATGTCCGATGATCGTGACAGACAGACAGATACACAGACACACACACACACACACACAGATTTCTTGAATTTATAGAGTGGCTAGTACATACCCGTGCGTATCCGTCCAAGCCCGCAGAAACCAAGTATAAGCAAGTATTTCTGCATGCCCGTTGCTGAAGGGTCTCCTCCAGTCTCAGACGGCTGTGTTGTTGCGGCGTGCTGGTGGAACCTGAGGTGTTTCATGTTCACAGCATCCTTTCTGACTTGCAGCAGTTCTCCTCATTCTATTGCTCTCCATCTGGTGGGTCTTCTTCTTCTTCGTTCAGACCACTGGTTAAGGGATAGGTGTGTCATAATTCCAGTTCATGGGCACGATCCTGAAAAAGTAGCTTTTGACCCTGTTCAGGAAGGCCCGTGCATGCCCGTAGAAACCAAGAAACCGGAGCACCCACAGAAAATCAGTGCTTTGCTTGGCATTTTACACATTTGTAGTGTAGACTCGCCATTTAGGCATGGCAGGTCGTCCTATGATGCCTGAGTTCATAGGACATGCTATGATGATGAGGCACAGATCATAGGCCATCTTATGATGTCCTATAAATGTGCTTTAAAGTCTGTCGTACCCTATGCTGGTGAAGGGTGTCCTCCTCTCTCAGACGGGTGCAATGTACTGCTGGAACCTCAGGTGTTTCATCTTCATGATATCTTTTCTGACGTGCAGCAGTTGTCATTCTATTCTTCTTCTTCTTCTTCTTCTTCTTCTTCTTCTTCTTCTTCTTCTTCTTCTTCTTCTTCTTCTTCTTCTTCTTCTTCTTCTTCTTCTTCTTCTTCTTCTTCTTCTTCTTCTTCTTCTTCTTCTTCTTCTTCTTCTTCTTCTCCTTATGACTTACAGTTCGGTATTATGTCTTTGGACCAAGAAAAGGCATTTGATAGGGTTGACCATCCCTATTTGTTTTCACACTGAAGGGGTTCCGTTTTGGCAATATGTTTTTGAGGTGGGTCAATCTGTTATATACTGGAGCTGAGTGTTTGGTAAAGATGGGGGCAGGGCTGAGTCAGCCAATCCCTGTACACCGGGGAATAAGGCAGGGTTGTCCAATCTCAGGTCAACTGTAAAGCTTGGCTATTAAAGCCTTTGCTGTGCAGGTTGTGCACTCAGCTGGGTGGTCTGGTTCTGCCGGGGCCCTCCAGCAGTTGCCGCCCAATTGTCTTGTCTGCTTACGCGGACGACGTCAGCATTTTCATCACATCCCACAGGGATGTACAGCGTTTGGTGGGCACTTTATCTATTTATGAAAGGGCATCTTCTGCATGGGTGAATTGGGCCAAGAGTGAGGGTCTATTGGTGGGCCAGTGGTCACATGAGGACATTCCTGGGCTACCCAGAGGTCTTCAATGGGGGAAAGCCGGTCTCAAAGTGTTGGGGGGGTTTCTGGGCTCAGAGGAATTTGAATGCAAGAACTGGGAGGGTGTTAAGGACAAGGTGTGTGCTCGCTTTTCTAAATGGAAATGGTTTCTACCACAGCTGTCATATAGGGGAAGGGTTCTGGTCGCCAATAATCTGGTTGCTTTGGCTCTTTGGCATAGGCTTGTTGCTTTGACACCGCCCAGGAGCCTGGTGGAGGAGGTTCAGTAGATCATCGTGGATTTCTTTTGGTCTGGTCGACATTGGGTCCGTGCGGCTGTTCTGTACCTGCCTGTTGCTGAGGGAGGACAGGGCCTGGTGGACATATACTCCAAGATTACGGATGTGGCCCCTGCTGGACGGACACTGCAAAACTGCTCCTGAGGAGAGCTGGCCGCTTGGGCTATGATAAGCAGCTCTTCTTCGTGACATCTGGGGGGGTGGACCTTACTGGACTTTCTGCTTTTTACACATCCATCTTGCATGCATGGCATGTCTTCGCCGTAGCCCGCTTCCCTAACGAGACACCGGGCATGTGGCTGTTCGAGGAACCACTGTTTTTCAATCAATTCATCGACACTCAGGTGCTGCAGTCTGTCAGTCTGTGAACTTGTTTACAAAAGGCACGCTGTACCAAGCTTGGTCATCTTATGAAGATGTCGACCACATCGATGGAAACGTTGAGGCGGAGTGCCAACATTACATCTGTCAGACTGCTGCAGAGGGTGGTGGGGGAAGTGTGCGCTGCCCTGCCATGACCGCTCCGAGCGTTTGCGGAAAACCGTACACTTTCCACTCAATGGGATGACGACACTGTGTCCAACTTTCCTGCCCTTTCCTTTAGTCCAGCTGTGGGGGAGTGGCGGGGGGGAGAGGATCACCTGCTGGCCTTCAGAAATCCTCGTCTGGGCAAGTTCCAGTTTGTGGGGACGAAGACGGTGTATCACATCTGTGTGAAAGTTCTGAATCTGCGCTCTCTGATGGACGTGAAGGAGTCAAAGTGGGCAGGGTTTTGGGGGCCAGAGGTCTCCCTGAAAGGCAGCTGGCGGTGCATGTACAAGCTCCCTATTGAGAAACGGACAGCAGATCTCCAGTGGAGGATTGTTCATGGGGCAATAGCTATGAATAAATACAGAGCACACCTGGATCCAACTGTGGGGGAGGAATGTTTGTTTTGCTCCCAAGATGAGACCCTGGAGCATTTGTTTGTTCAATGTTTTCGTTTATCTGAGCTTTTTGATCTTTTGAAAGTGTGGTTTCTGGCTTTGGGTGAATGTTTCTGTAACCCTTGCCTTATGTTAGTTAGGTAAGGGAAAAAATTAAGTGTAGACCAGTTGCTAGGTTCGTAAGGGTTACAATAGGGAATTAAAGTGAATGTGGAATGAAATAGCTGGAGGCAGGAAATGAGCAATTCATATCCGTTATTATTAAAGATAAAAGGGACAAAATATACAAACAACTTACAAATATACAAATATAAAAACGGCCGGCATGAAATAAAACCCCAAAAATGTCCTACTGAGCTCAGTGTTTGTTTGTCCGTTTGGTTTAGCCGTTTGACCAGTCAAGATATCTTGTATCTCCCGGCTCAGGTTTCTTTTCTTCTTTTAAAGCGGCAGCTTGAGTTGTTACCACTCCAATGTTGTGCACTGGAGAGGGGAGGGATGTCCTTCAATCGAGACCTTGGTCAGACCTCTGTTCAATCTTGGTTCAATCTCGGGTCAGGGTCATCATCTCCGTTCGGAGAAAATCCAGGATCCAGAAGGTTTTTGGTCGGCAACCAAAAAAACCTAGCCTGCACAACAATAATGGTATTCTTGTTTACAGTTAGAGTAATTCGTCTTCCAATCCCTTCTTATATAACACCATAGCTTAGTGTTTAAATTCTTCGCTCACATTACTATTATTACAATCCAGCAATATAGTAATATCTTACATTTCACATCTTACATCTTACATGCATTTGTTCTTTTCTCACAATCTCTCTGGTAGCACATGAAATACTTTTTTTTTCATGTAACCAATTAAATGAATTCCTCCTTTTATCTCTGCATCATTTAACCATGAAATTATGAGTAATCCTTTCTAACCTTGTCTTTGTAATTCATGAAATGAAATACAATTAATTTATCACATAACCAGGGAATATACTGTCCCATCCCTTCCAATATTCCCATTTAAAATCAGTAAAACACGGTCTGAGCTACTGGGTTTAGCATAACCTATGCTTTTACATAGGGGACCAACACCATGTGCTTTTAGCATCAAACTACACATTACGTTTGACAGAAATAGTGCGTAAGAACTAAAAGTACTTCAGCATACTGTTGGGAACTGAAATCACATTTAGGAAACCCATACAGACACAAAGATGGCCTTTTCCGTTGCTTTTAAACAGGAAAAAATCCACTCGCGATTAGCATTAGCATAACGCTAACATTAGCATGTATCTCACTGACCAAGATGAGGTCTCAGTGTGAACACAGCAAAAGTCACCGCTTCACGGCCTCTCAAGCTCGTGCTCCCGTCAACTTAGGATAATAAAGGTTGCAACTTAGCGTTTGGAGAGTGTTTAGATCCATTTATAGCATCTTTCTGAATTAACTCACCAAGAAGAGGTATCAGTGTGAACCAGACCGTTCACAGCCTCTCTCGTCCGCTCTCATATCGTGAAAGACCGAAACCGGAGTGCGTGCTTGCTGCCTCTACTCGGAAGGCGGGGCTAATATCGCTCTTAACGAATGGGAAGACCCAGATCACCCAACGTGACCATTAAACTGAAATTTAAAAGTTGAATAACGAGGATCACACTTCCTCTTCCCCAAAATAACCGTTTTTCAAAATAAAATCACACACTTTCATTAATACAAATGAAATCTGAGAAAAAGGGTCATTTTCTCAGCTGGGTTACATTTCTCTTTTGGTTTGTTCATTTACGGTCCAAAGTATAAAGTGGCAAAGAAGTCTGCGCACACTTTGATGAACTTCCTTTCTGGTACTGCTAAACTTGCCATCTGGCTGACAAGGAAAAATCGGGCTACTAACGCTGGCAATGTGGATCCTGTGTCTGCTTTCAAGGCCTTGTTGAAAGTCAGACTTCAGGTGGAGTTCTCTTACTATCAAATGGTGGACAATTTGATGGCTTTAAACAATAGATTTTGCTGTGGGGAATGTTTTGTGTTCTGTGGGAGAGGGGGATGAGCTATGTTTGCACTTTTGAGATGTGACACACTTGGGGGCATGATACTGGTGTTCTTACATTTTTGAATTGTACAATAAAGCCATTTTTTAAGACTCTTCTTCTTCTTCTTCTTCTTCTTCTTCTTCTTCTTCTTCTTCTTCTTCATTGAGGCCACTGGTTGTAGGGATTGTACGTTATAATTCCAGTTCATGGACAGGATAATGAAAATAGATCTGAGCAAAATGAGGCTTTCCGGCATGGACTCACTGTATATGACATCATAAAGACATGAATGCAGACTTGATGTCTATAACATCATAAAGACATGTTGCCTTATGTCACTGTATATGACATCATAAAGACATGAAGGCAGGCTTGATGTATATGACATCATAAAGACACATTTGTCTATGTGCCGTCAGGCATCGCGAGTCGTCCTATGATGCCTGAGTTCATAGGACGTCCTATGATGTTCAGGCAGAGATCATAGGCCATCCTATGATGTCCTATAAACGTGACAGACAGAGAGACAGACACACACACACAGATTTCTTGCTTTGATAGAGTGACGTTTGTCACACTTAAATGTTTCAGATCATCAAACAAATTTAAATATTAGACTGTGGTGACACTAAACACAGTAGGGAGACATTCCTCTGGGGCATTCTTCTGGAGCTTTCTTCACACCCAGCAGCAGGGCTGGAAGAAGCAAAGGACAATTTACATGTAGACAGGGAACCACAGGAAGCAGTCAGACGGGACTGTATGCATGCGTCCTCGAGCCAACCAATATCATGCTAATCATGTGTATTGACCGATGTGTATTAGATGACAATTGATATGCTAATATGCCATGCATTCTCTGTCTGTATCACTGTATAAAAGAGCTGACTACATGCCTCAGGAGAGTGCACACTCAGCACACAGTGCTGCAGTGTGTCTCATGATGATGGAGGAATAAAACTCTTAAACCTTCAGCTCGCCGTGTCTCGCCTGAACTTATTTTGTTCCACCACACTGGTGACCCTTGACGAAGAATGGAACATGAGGCGAACACCCCAGAGATGACCCGGACAGGAAGCCTCAGAACGTGTCATGGTGTGTCCCTCGCCTGATCTTTTACCTCCACACTGGAACCACGCTGTGGATCCCAGAGGACAAGAGATCGCCTACATCCTTCACATCCATACGGGAGCGCGCGCGCCTTGTCTTCTCTCCACGATGGCGACCTCCAGGGCCGAGAGCGCAGTGCTGGGACCGAGACGCATGACGAGGATCAGTAACACGAGCGAACGAAGGAAGCAGCCTGAATGGGGAAAATCATCGACGCTGACTGCGCTTATTTCCATCAAGCTCCCTGACCCTGACTCACCTCTTGACAACCAACCTTCAGCACACAGAAGCCAAGTGTGCGCCACGCACCAGGGACAAACCCGCTCCACAGACTGCTACAGCGTCCTCCGCCGCTGCACATGCCCGAGTAAAACGGCCGATCACCACCCTCGGAGCCTTCAGGGCTGCTCGCGCACCTGAAGCATACGTGCAGCCAGCACACAGGACTTTGTATGAGTTTTCCAGCCACGGCGCACAAGGGGAATTTAGCCGATTACTCTCCCCAATGACTTTAGGGCTGTTTCCCGCACCTAAAGCCAAACTGCCGAGTCCCTGACACAGCTTCAGTTTATCACAGCCACTACGCATCCTCGGGGAATTTGGCCACTCGCCTTTCCCACATCCTTGCTGGACCAAAACACGAGAGAAGTCAGAGATAAAAAATTTTCACAGCCGCTGTGGATTTCTGCCACTTTTAATGGGACAGTCCCTCACCATCGCGGATCCACATGCAATTTTTGCGCGGACCAGGCACCTTTGTCGTCTCGGGCCGGCACTCGCTTACTCCCAACCCCCTCCCTCTCTTCCTGCACAGAGCTTTTCCCGCACCTCACTCCCTAAGCTGACCGATTGCTGTCTGGTTCCATTACGCACAAAGCACACCGGCCTGTGCGCCCATGATCCATGGCCGTTCAACATGCTGGAACTCTGAGCGGAGAACATTGCCCTTTCCACCTGTCCCCCCACGGACTGACATGACATCCGACAGTTCCACCGGAGCTGGAGCCAAACTACAGGGGGGGGGGGGGGGAGTCACAGCCCTTTCTGGGTGTTTGGGGGGGTGGTCTGGTGACACTAAACACAGTAGGGAGACATTCCTCTGGGACATTCTTCTGGAGCTTTCTTCACACCCAGCAGCAGGGCTGGAAGAAGCAGAGGACAATTACATGTGGACAGGGAACCACAGGAAGCAGTCAGACGGGACTGTATGCATGCGTCCTCAAGCCAACCAATGTCATGCTAATCATGTGTATTGACCGATGTGTATTAGATGACAATTGATATGCTAATGTGCCATGCATTCTCTGTCTGTATCACTGTATAAAAGAGCTCACATTACATGCCTCAGGAGAGTGCACACTAAGCGCACAGTGCTGCAGTGTGTCTCATGATGACGGAGGAATAAAACTCCTAAACCTTCAGCTCGCCATGTCTCGCCTGAACTTATTTTGTTCCTCCACAAGACAAAGATCACACTAGTAAACACAAAATGCAGTTTTTTTAAATGGAGTTTATTAAGGGTACCTGACGGATTAAGCGGTAGAAGATGGATGGATGGATGGTAAAAAAAAAAATCCAAACCTACATGGCCCTGTGTGAAAAAGTGACACCCCCCCCCCCCCCCCCCGTTAAAACAAAAATAAACTGTTGTTTATCACATCTTTGGAAAGCTGAGTTCAATTTCTTTAGCCACATCCAGGCCTAACTACTGCCACGCCTGCTCTCAATCAAAAAAGTCACTTAAATAGGACCTGCCTGACAAAGTGAAGTAGATGGTTCAAAGAACAAAGAGGGCTCTGTTGGAGTTGGAGTATGGATTCCAGAGTTTAAAGTGACATCGCAAAAAGACTCTCCAACAATACTTCCGTGTTTACAGCAGAGATGGTGGCAATAATTATTGTTGCTTCTTCTTCTTCTTCTTCTTCTTCTTCTTCTTCTTCTTCTTCTTCTTCTTCTTCTTCTTCTTCTTCTTCTTCTTCTTCTTCTTCTTCTTCTTCTTCTTCTTCTTCTTCTTCTTCTTCTTCTTCTTCTTCTTCTTCTTCTTCTTCTTCTTCTTCATCAGAAGGCTAATGGATGATTAGAAAACCCTTGTGCAATCATGTTAGGTCTGCAATGCTGTAATTGCTGCAAATGGAGGATTCTTTGACGAAAGAAAAGTTTGAAGGAAAAAATTATTATTTCAAATACAAATCATTATTTCTAACCTTGTCAATGTCTTGACTATATTTTCTATTCATTTTTCAACTCATGGTGGTAAATAAGTGTGACTTTTCATGGAAAACACAAAATAATTGTCTGGGTGACCCCAAACTTTTGAACGGTAGTGTATATATATATATATATATATATATATATATATATATATATATATATATATATATATATATATATATATATATCCTTGATCCTACACTAATGTTTTATTCATTAATGCTGCCTTAATTTACCAATACAGTTGGGAATATTCAAAAAATATATAAAACTTTTCATGTCCATTTAATTCAGATGTGCTGACAGCATAAAATCCTAAACTTAAATGTCATTCCACTGTCATTCCACCACTGTCATTCCACCAGAGTTGCTGCTAACTTCCGGGAACTATTTTAATTGCCACGATCTGCTGTTCATTAAAAAAATGGTGGACTCAGAGAACTGAGTTGATGCCACTTTGTCAAGCTCTAGTGCATTATCCACACGTACAGGCAGTCCAAAAAGCAAACATTTGCCAGCAAAAAAGGGGCTAACAGTTTGTCTGTTGTGGCTTGACTCGTGATAACTTTCTGTTATTACAAGGCTGGGTGACAAGAGTATTACAATACTCCAGTGAACTGATTTGAACACCTAAAAATTAAATAAAATGAGGACTTTGTCAATGCCTCTATTGTGTATCGCTCCAAAGATTGTCCAGGCAGGACAGTTGTTCCATGTTTCAAGTTCCGCTATGACACGACGTGCCATTGGGCACTAATTTGTGTTGATTTTTTTTTTTTTTAAATCCTTAACTGCATTAACACTTTTAAGATTTCACACACTAAATTTTGGGGGGGTATTTTTTTCTTTGAAATTTAGAACTCTGTTATTTAAAAAAAAATAGGATGAGGAATTCATTTGTTTTTGAGTTCCATTAGAAAAAAAAATAATGTCAGAGTAAGAAAAATGTTTACTGTGTAATTACAGGTGCTTCAAATTCACCCTCCTGAGGCACTGGGATGGGAGTCTTTTGTCCTCTCTCCACTGTAGCAGCTACAATAGAACCCAACTTCTTCTCTGCCTCTTCTTCCCTTGCTTGCATCGTTTTCAGCACCATTTATTTCTATTAGGTAACAAAGCTTCTTCTATCCATTTCTGTTTCACCAGATAACCGCAGCTTCTTGACCTTCTTGTTCTTTGTTGTACCTTGTTGATTGCAGTATGGACCAATCATTGCTGGCAGCTACAGGTGTTGTTGGAGGCATGATTTTCTGTTATTGGTTCTTACAGGATTAGAGTATGTGGGACAGACAGAGATGAAAGTCCTGTGATAGATGATGACCAACAGATTATTTTCCCAATCACTTGCTAAGTATGTCAAACTAATAAACAATAAACATTTCCTGATGGCATTCATTGCAATTCCAAAAACATATGGGGACTGCTAACAATATGTCTGCCATGGATTATAATGATCACTTTTTTTGATCAGCACACTGGCTCAGTAGTGAATTGGCCAACAAGAATTCTCATGAATCACCCAATTTGCCATCCAGGGCCTGCAAGAATGTCATTGAACAAGAGCAGCGTTGTTGGAGAGACTGGACACCCAGTAATCACTTAACTATTGTATTTGAATGTGTAAAGGTGAATCTATTTATTTTGTCTCCTAGGGCTAATTTTTTTACAGTCCCATATTTTAATAGGTGCATGTGAATTGATAGGACTTTGTAACCGGCCTTCGGCATGCAATGTTTCGGCCCTGGACTCCTCATTAGTTGGTGCCTTTGTAATTTGCAGCTTTTGAAGAAAGGGTAATCAATAACGAATAATGGCTTATACCTTAATTGACCTCATCAATGGTATTCTTCTAGAGATACACTTGACCTTTGTCTGTTTTTTTTTTTTTCACTGTTCTCTGCTAGTTTTTAATTGGCAGACTTTAATGCTGTTGGCAATGACTAAACCACAGATGTAATTTATTAAAGTGAATGAAATTAATTTATTTACAGTGCCATATTTTGTTTAAAATTCATGCTAGATTTTATGATTCTATTTTCTTACCTTATTTACCTTATTATATGCCTTATTGCTACAATTTGATTAGACAGGAAACTTTAAGACTTCACATCGTTAATTTCTGTTCAATTAAAGTGACGTTCCATGAAAAATCCAGTTTTTTGTCTTGTTAACATGCCTGTAACATGTTTTTTTTAATGACTTACAAAACATATCAAGAGCAAAATCACTCAAATGTGTCATGAGGGTGGGTGTGGCACAGGTGTAGTGAGGCCGACTACTGATCAGGAGCGTCAGAGGCTCAATTCCCACTCTGTCTGCAATCTGCATGTCCAAGTGTCCTTGATCAAGACACTGAACCCCCAGTTACTCCTCGTAGGTCAGGGTAGTGCCAGTGCATGGCAGCTCTGCTGCCATCAGTGTGTGAATGGGAGGATAGCAGGATCTGTAAAGTGCTTTGGTCATCTACAGGCGAGAAAAAGCGTTATATAAGTCAGTGCCATGTCTTTGGTTTTTTTTTTACTTTAAAGTGTCTCTTAAGCCCCACCCCTTGAAAAAAGGTGAGTTTCAACAAATCCTTTTATGGTGAAGTAACTATACAGTGATCCCTCACTTATCGCGGTTAATGGGTTCCAGAACCGACCGTGAAAAGTGAAAAACCGCGAAGTAGCATCACCCCTAATGACGTCACCCATAAATAATACGTACATTCATTCTCTCACTCTCTCTCTCATATGATACGTGTGTGTGTGTGTGTGTGTGTGTGTGTGTGTGTAAGTGTACATACATACGTAGATGTAAATAAAGTGTACATAAATATGTTTTTAGAACTCTTTTATTCTTATAACAAGATACGTAACTCAAGATGAAGATGATTTACTGCACAGGTTAATGAGAGCTTACTGCTCCTCAGGTGACGCCTCATCGTCAGGTGCTAGAGGTGCAGGATCGTCGAGGGCAGCTTCCGATAGAGCTGGAGAAGCTGCAGGAGGCGGCGTAGTGGCTCGACGGGAAGACTGTTTCGCACAAAATGGCACAAGAGAACAGCAAAAAGTTCCACGCGGCGAGACTAAGCAACACGAGCGATAAAGAGCAATGAATGCGGTCTTCCTTCGCTGGGTATGGGCGTTCGGCAGGGAGAGAAGCTGGGTGAAACATCTCGGCCAATCAGCTTGCGAGATTCCCGAGCCGAGCCAACACGAGAACAGCGAACAGAGAGGTGGATTTTGAATTGTGCGGGCTCTCCGTGTTGATATCTGATGTTCTAATGTAGTCTCCCTGCCTTCTGCTAGCAATTTTGAATTTTTGATGAATATTTTTGAAAAATCCGCGATGCACTGAGGGCGCGAAAGGTGAAGCGCGAAGTAGCGAGGGATCACTGTATACAACTGCACAACTGTATACACTTGAGTAGAGTTGAGCCAATCAGGACAGTGGCCTAACTTAAGTTAGCCTCCAATGTCAGTTATCATTTGTTGCCTAGCTGCTTTGAAAACTTGACCCAAATTAAGATGGGTTTTACCATTTAAATGCTTTTAAGGACTGACGCACTTTCAGTCATTATGCTGGGCCACTGTGCTTACAACTGGGCATGTCCTTCAACTGGTAAGGCTTTTTTATCACAGCATTTATACCGTTTAATGTAGTGCTAACCACTATTAGCCTTGTGCTAAGTGGGTTGGGCCTAGTCACAAGATCTGTTCTCACTGGCATTTGTTTCAAGCTGAGAGTGAAAACTCAACAGCTGGCTGTATTCTGAGCTGTTTTTACTTTATTTTCTTTTAATGCATTTTATTTCTATTAATCGTGTATGTTAGGTTGTCCAGTATGATTTTAACTCTATCTCAATGTACAGCACTTTAGTCAACTTGATTGCTTTTAAATGTGCTCTATAAATAAATTTGACTTTGACTTTGAATAATTCTGGAATTTGGATTGGGGGAGTGAAAAGATTTTGACACAAAGCTGCAAGACAATGAAAGGTTTTGTTTGTAGAAAAAGAAGAGCATAAGATACCATTTTAGACAATGTAGATTTGTTTTTATATGGGATTTATAGCAGCTGGCGTTCGTCTTTAAAGTTATATTTATTTGATTTGGGTGTGCCTAGACCTAACCTAAAATGTGAAAAGTGAAGCTGGAAGTGAGAAATGAACAGTGCTGGACGCAAACCTGGGCTTGTTGAGTAACAGCACTTGGTTTTATTGTACCATTCCATCTGCTGTATGAGAAGATTATTGCTGTTAAAACAGTTGTTGTTTTGTGCATGCAGAGTGACAAACTTTTTTTTTAAATTCTCTTTCATGTATGTGCAGTGAAAACCAGTTTTGGAATGAAGACTGTATGTAGCATAAATGGTCAATTTTTTAATTATAAATGGTGGATTTTTAATGTTGTAGAAAGCATGCTATTTGTACTACTTTTTGGTGAGATCGGGTTGAAAAATTCATCTTTAAACAAAGCATACCATATTGTGCTACTGCAAGGAGCATCAAACTGTAAAGTTAAGGTCTGCACACAAACAGATGTCTCCCAGTGCTGGAAGTCCAGTATTAAATCTCAGCTGATGATGTCACCAGGGGACAGTTACTGGTGATAGGCCCATTGAGAGTGAACAACTGACTCACTGTGAATGCTCATTGAGGGCTTTTTTTTTTTTTTTTTTTTAATGTGAATGTAGGGTTTTCAGCTGTGTGCCAGAATAGGTGCCTGTGCACCAGTAAAACCTTCCGACAGAATTGCAGCAGTTGTTCCACTATTATCCCTCTGTGAATCAGCTCCAGGGGGTTTGTCTCTAGATAACATCACTATCACAATCAGCTACTGAGTTTAAGGAGACACTTGTTTAAAAGAACAAATTGCAGCTGAGGTGAATGTCTGTAAATCACAGTCACAGGATGGTGTTGTCAACACAGCTAGTGGTTGAATGAAGGAAATGTAAAAACAGTTGAATAGTTGAGGATAATCTGCAGGGCAATACAATGGTATTATCGAGCCTAAAGCTATCCTTTTCTTACAAACAAATTAAAAAAAAAAAATGTGGGTTAGGTATAATGTCAGGCCAGGCAAGAGTGGATAAAAAAAAATCATACATATGAATGTTACAGTAGGGCCAGATGGAGAAGAGGCAGTGACATTGTCATAGTAGGAAACACCTGTGCAAAGGTTCTGAAGGACCTGCACTTGGTGATCAAAGTGCCATGTCTGCATATTTGATGAGAACGTGCATCACCCTCTGACAGCACCAAGGTGTAAGGAGGTGATGCCTGGACTTAAGAACCTAACCTAAGAGGATTATTCATCCACGCACTGGTTGAAGTGTAACATAGATGAATAAATCCTTTAACATTTTCCAAGTCTTGGAAAAATAAATAGCAATTTTAAGCTAAACAACATTTTTTTTTATCATAAAATAGTCTGTTTCTAATGAGGCATTAGTTATCTTGTTATTTGGTGACTTTTTTAACTCCAAAAAATATAAAGACTTTGATAAGGACTAGATAATAATTTTGTCGGGTCAGAGCTGCGTGGAGGAATCTGACCAGACCTAAATGAAACAGTCAATGTCACCCCCGGCAGACTGCTATGATGATGATGATGATGAGTAGATAGAGATTTTTTTTTTTTATTTTTTTTTTACTATAGGGTACGGTTTGATTGTTGATCAAACCTGCTCATTAATTTGGTGGTGCTTCATACAGCTTCTGTTTAACTTTCTTTACATTTTGGAAAGGGTCTAATTATCACTGAAAAATATGTTTCCCATAATATCTGACTTCGTTCAACATTTTGGACCCCCTGAATTGCTCTTCAGATGCAATTTTCAAGGAGATATCTATGGAAAATACTATGGGAAGTTTTGCTTGAGTTTTTATTACATGATTTATCACAGCATTGGAGTAAGTATTTGATTTACCAAAGGTATGCATAAACAACAAGGTGCAAACTTTATTTCATTCACAACAAATAGCACAAAATGATCTGCTGAAGGTGCACACTGAGGGTGATGTCTGTGGATTTTACACATTGCCTTAATTTATATCCACAAATATACAAGGTGCACCATTTTTGCCCCAGTGTACAGAATACATGGAGAAAAAATATGCTAATATATTGACTGAGCATGCAATCTCATTCATCAAACATGAAAATAAATACACTGAACAATCTTTCAATGATCTCTCATGGATCACCAATATCTCTCAGTGACCTCTCAATAATATTTCAGTGATCTCCACAGTCTCGTCCACGTTTTGAGTCAGTCCAAAACAAAAATATCTCAACATTCACAAAAGGAAAGCGATCTCTTAATGAACTTTCAACGAGTGCTCAATGATCTCACCAATCTGCCAACAGTTTCTCAGCCATCTCTGCCACCATCTTTTAATCATGGCACATTTCTTGTCTACACTGCAGTTTAGTTTTCTCCTTTGCATCCCAGTATCTTCTGTTATCATTTGGTATTCATGTTTAGTTGTATGTTACCAGCCCTTGAGATGCGCCTTTAGTTCATTATTAAACTACTGAAACTCATTTACTGCATTTGGGTCCGTCTTCTCTGCCTCCCTGGTTGACCAAACATAATAGAACTCTAATAGTCTTTCATTAAATGCTCAGCAATCTCTCACTGACCTCTCAGCTATCTTTACCTCGAGTTTAAAAATTTGGACTTCATTGAAAGATTGCTGAGAGAGCGTTGTGAGATTGATGAGGTCATTGAGTGCCCCTTGAGTTCTCCTTGACCACTCAACAATCTCATAGATCTCCCAGTGTTCTCTCAGAGATCTCAAATAATCTCTGTGATCATTCAATGAAAGCCAATTTTTTCCATCCACCCCATCAATGTTGTTTTGGATCAGGTTGCTAAGGTCTTTGTAGAGCGCTTGGCTTTTGCTGATCATGAAATATTTCTTGTATAACACCTTGGAAACAAACAAGAAAAAAAAATATCTCCGCATTAAATTCCACAGATAGGAAGAAGAATTACCTTCTAATGTCTTACGGATTTCAGCTGATTGCTTGCCTTACCATGGTTTGGGGTACTGCCTTTTTTGCTCCTACATTAATAAGCATTAGCAAGCTGTTTATAAATGTTGTTATAAATGTGTTATTTTTTTTATAAAAAAAGCATACCTACTATGTGTTTAATAATTGTGCTAATGTAATTAAAACTTAGCTTTGCTTTTTGATAGAGAATAAAGCATTTATGACAGCATTTACAAATTGTTTGCTAATGCCTATCAAATGTTAAATTGTTAATAAAGTTTGTAAATAGAATTATTAAACAGATAATAGCTACACTGTTTTAAATCAAGTACAAAGCATTTTTAACAACATTTATAAACAGCTTGCTAATGCCTATTAATGTAGGAGCAACACTTTAAAAATGATAAACTAAGTATTTATTCATGCTTAACTGATGCTTAATAGTGTGCAGTTATTATAAAGTATTGCAGCTTTTTCTGATATGTTCAATACTTTTTCTTACTTGATTCCACTTTATTGTACATGACTTGAAATGTTGCGACTCCTTTCAAGGTTTGAATACCTTGAGTTAATGTCAAAGTCTGGTGAACATTTAATGCAAGTAGTCACGTGGGAAATTTATGTGGTGAAAAAAAATATATTGACACATTCAGTACTTATTTCCCCCATTTTATTGTCTAAACCACAAAGTTACAGATATATACTGTAGATTGTCTTCAATAAATGACATGGTGATCGGTGGAAAAAAACTGTCAGCTAGCATTTAGAGGTCATGTGGATACAGCTGGGTTGAAAATGCTCAGCTTATTTCCCCAAGAATAGGACCGAGGTCATTCATTTCTCCCTGCATTTTTTACTTGATCGACACAGCTGGCAGGATGAGATGAATATGCAGCTGAGAAAGGAAACTTCAAAGAGACTCTTAGATATACAGGGACATTTAGTTCCAGAGGCCGAGGTCATTTATATATATCTATCTTCCTTTCTGTCTTCAGCCTTCCCCTTTTTCCCTCTCTGGAGAGTGGTCCTCATTCACTTTCTGTGCCCAGAATTATCCTGGCAGTTCTGTGCATTCAAACAGGTGACCCTCCAGGAAGAAGCTGCCATCTTGAGCATTCACACCAAAGCTGTTGTACCATTCCTCCCATCTCTTAAAACACACGTGGGGTAAAGGATTTTTTTTTCTTTAAGTAGTTGTTGACCAAAAGGTTTGACACGTCAGTTAAAGTACCCAACCCCCCCCCCCCAAAAAAAAATGCCGTATGACCAGAATATAAGGAGAATCAAACAACCAGTGATTAAATTAATCTTTAAGAAACACAGCGGGGGTTGTGTACAATACCCCTTGTTTATCTGTGAACCCATCAGAGGAAATCAATAGCTTTTCACGAGATACAAAGACTGCAGCTTAGCTAGAGTAACACCACAGGGGGCTGGGACAGTGGTATCAGTTGAAGCTATTGATGCAGCCATGCGATTATGGTGTATTGCTTAAGCTCACCATCATTATAAATTTAATACAAAATTATAAATCACTTGTGAGTAAATGATACTGTTGTGTTAGAGTTTAGACTTTTATTTGTAAGGTACAGGTGGTGGCTCCACCTTCCGGATCCGCCACCTCCCGCGGCTATAAGAGGACAGTGGGCAGGAGGGGAGGTCTCTTTACCACCGCTCTGCCTGACAGCTGGGCCTGTGTGCTATGTAGTGCCTCTTCAATAAATGTGTGTTCAGTTCGATGCATGGCCTTGTCCTTGGCTCCTTATTACGACATAACATTTTGGCAACGGGGATAAAAGCAGGTATGGACGTATGTGTTACACCTGTTTGGCTGTTTTTGTAGCTTCCTGGCAAGCTGCCTGTTCTCTGGTCAAGGTGGTTTGCTGCGTTTCAGACGTACGTGGTGGCTCTGAACCTTTGGATCCTGGCAAAATTGAGGGCACGTGCGTTGTTGGTCCATAATCTTGGAATGGAGGGACAGCAAATTTTTAGCACAGTTGGCGACTGTGATAGTTTTGAAGAAGTGGTTAAGTTAATGGCGCACCATTTTTCAGCCCCGGAAAACGTCATTGACCGCAGAATCCAGTTTCAACAGCGCCGCCAATGGGTTGGCGAGTCTGTTTAGCGGTTCGTGGCAGACCTTAGACTTTTGGCCAGCGAATTCCAGTTTGGACCGTTGGAGGAAGAGATGGTTTGCGTCCAGTTGGCAGAGCATTCCACCTGCCCTGCAATTAGGTCGAAACTGCTTACATTCTCGGGTGAACTGACGCTGTCCGCAGCCATCGAATTAGCTCAGTAGCTGGAGGCTGCGGATAAACTATCACGGGAGCTGAGTGGGAGTGTGTCACACCGACAACTAGGATCACAGCCGGTAGCGCATGCAGTGGACCCGGACAGCGACGATAGCATGGAGGGTGATGTGGATGACACGAACCCTGTGAAAATGAGGTCTTCCCCGGGAACACCCGTATGTATGGGTTGTGGGTCCATGAAGCACCGTTTTAAGGCCAAAGAGTTTCCGGTGAGAGGGAAGCATTGTGGAAAGTGCGGAAACTTGCATCATTTTGCCAGGGCATGTTGCAAGTTCGAGTGAGGGAGTCCAAGACACAAAGAGGACTCTCCCACCCCCATGGTTGTCCATGCTGTGTTCCTGAGCACCAGTGGACGCATGCACTGTATGGTGGAGTTGGACAGGGTGGAGGTGCCGTTAATGATTGACACGGGAGCAATGGGTGCCGTGTTGAATTGGGCAACAGTATGGTGTTTTTTCCTGCATTACAGGATTGGGGGTGGCCCTGCTTTGTGGTTATGGTGCGGGGAGACTGGCCACAGTGGGAACGTTGAGACTGATGGCCCAGTACAAATCGGCCGAGGTGTGTGACCTGAAGTTCATCGTGACAGCCCGTGGAGAGAACATAATGGGATGCGACCTGTTTTATGGTCTGGGCTTCACCATTAAAAGCGGTGCTGAGGAGGAGTGGTCGGGCTGCGGTTTGTGGGACCGGCCGGTCCTGAGAATGAATGGATAGATGGATAGATGGATGGATGGATGGATGGATGGATGGATGGATGGATCCCGAACTGGGAAATTACAATGTAACAGCAGCACAACAGTAGACAACCAAACAACAGAAACACACACATGGCAGACAAAGGGATTACCCGTGGAAAGTAAAACTATAAAACCTATATACAGTACATCATAGCTCAATAATGACCCGTATAAACACATGAATCATTCCATTGCACAAAGAAGGACTATCAGGAGCAGAGTGAAATGTGAGGTACCAGTTTGTCTGTAAGATGCAGTGTGGCGGCATTGTTATGACCACAATACAACATCATAGTGAGTTATTGTACAGTGTAACCCAGTGTTAAAAACGTGATTAAAATTATGAATGTCGATACCGCTTTAAGAAGAAGGGGGGACATTCATTTCACAATGGGAGTAGATAGTTTAACGTGAATTAAATTATAAATATTGATACTGCTTTTAGAAAAGAAAAACACCCATTTCACAATGGGAATACATAATTTGAATATGAATATTTAAATAAATATATATTCATAAATAGTAGGAACATTTTCTAGAAGGTTCTGATAAAGTTCCTAGTATTGTGTGTTGATATTTCGAGTAACCAATGGCTGCGCCGTTGCTGGGTCACGCCACCCAGTGGGTTAAGCGCTCTCTCCCTGGGTATGGGATGACTTGCATTTTTGGCTCAGTCACGCCAGACGACGAAAGACACAGACCAGAGAGAGAGATGGTCCTTGGTGATATGGTGACGCTAATGTGCTAATAGCAGCCTTTGCCTGGATAAAACCCTTGAAATTGATTGGGATCCAAAGGTTGTGAACTCACGTTGAGTGCGGGAACCCCATTGAAGCACAAGCCACTTAGCATGAGCGTGGATCTCCAGATCTGGATCGCGAGCTGAAGCTATTATTATTATTAATAATAATAATAATAATAATAATAATAATAATAATAATAATAATAATAATAATAATAATACATTTGCAAAAATCTAAAAAAAAAACTTTTCATGTTGTCATTATCAGGTATTGTGTGTAGAATTTTGATGAACAAAATGAACTTTTTCCATTTTTGTTTTGATCTGAGCTCGGGGGATTCTACCGTGTTCAGTCCCATGGTCTTTTTTCTATATTTGTATATTTGTTGTATTTTGTGTTATTTGGTTCATGTCATTTTATCCGTGGTTGGTTTCCGCATATCTCGTATTGTTTTTTATTTTTCTCATCCTCTTGTTTATGTCATCCTAGTTTGCTACTCTTTTATTTGGTATTGGTTTGTATTTATTTCTCAGTCCTTATTTGTTGGCATTTAATTCTTTATAATCGTACTGTTCTCTTCTCTTTCTGGAGTGACAGCTTTCAGTGGCAGTTCCAGGTTTTTGCTCTGTTCTGGGTGGTGTCCCTTTCAACTGTCAGTCCCGTCTTCTCCCCACTCATTACACTCAGTTGACCCCAATTGGTAATCATTGTCATCTCCTGCCCGCTCATGTGATCCACACCTGCAATCATTTGTGTTCATTGGTTTCATGTTCTATTTAAGGCCATTGTTTCTTTCACTCATTGTTGGAGCCTCAGCTAATCTGCATCAGAACCCTTTCCCCATTCTGGTGCTCCTCCTGTGATTATCTGTCTACTTCCTTGCCGCTTCAGTTTGTAAGTTTATTTTGTGCACTGTGTGGACTTTTATGTGTCCT
Source organism: Pholidichthys leucotaenia (assembly GCA_020510985.1). Taxonomy (NCBI): domain Eukaryota; kingdom Metazoa; phylum Chordata; class Actinopteri; order Cichliformes; family Pholidichthyidae; genus Pholidichthys; species Pholidichthys leucotaenia. The sequence goes on from CM035845.1 coordinate 240,015,267, forward strand.
TATTAAATACCACAATCTACAGTTCAGCGATTGGATCTCTCCTCCCATCCTCAAGGGGCAAATCATGATAATTTTGGTATAAGGCTGTAACATAACAAAATGTGGAAAAAGGGAAGCACTGTGAATACTTTCCAGATGCACTGTAAATGCTTTACAGACCTTCAACAACATGTGTGGTGCTTTTACCATCCATCCATCCATCTTCTACAGCTTATCCCGGTTGTGGGGGGCATCAGTCCTGCAAAGCAACCCAGACTTCCATCCAGTTCACATAGCACCATGATCCACATGATCCCTCCTCAAGGTGGAGAGCCTACTGGAGGTCGGACTCATGTTCCTCCTTTGGTTACACTGGGACCTTGATGTAATGTTTTTTCATGGAGATCTAGTGGACTGCTCTTAGTCTGGCCCTTCACCCAGAACCAATTTGCCTTGGGAGACCCTACCAGGTGCAAGTTGTCCCTGACAACATCTCCTGGGATCATTCAGGCACTCAAACTCCTCCACCACGATAAGGTGGCGATTCACGGGGGTGGGGGTGGGGGGTTGCTTTTACATGATATTTTTTAAAAAAATAAGTACCACAAGCTTTAAACACAAATGTCACATTTATCTTATTTTAACTAACCTGACATGATTGAGGGAAATTGTCCCAAAAACAGGCAGCACAGAGACCAGAGTTGACTGTGGAAAAAAAAAAGATCTTTATTTTGCAAATAGTGGCAAACATATGTAGCTGCAGAATGTCTGGCAACCCTGGAATGGGAGCAAGAGGACAAGATGTAAGTACAGGTTATGCTTGATTGAATGAGGACTGAATGAGGACCAGGAGAGTGAATTTTGTTTGAGGGTGGTTGAGTGAAGTGCTCACCAGTCCCCCTAGTCTGACTGATGGGAATCTCCTTTTGACTTGACTAGGCCGGAGTCTACATCATGGCTATCCCCCACACAGTACAGAGACTCTTCTCCGAACATTGTTGCCACTCCATGGTAGTTAGCTGAGAACGCCCAAAGATCACTGGCTCAGGAGATTTGGAGGAGGCTGCGGGAGGGACCGCCATGAAGCGAGAAATCCAGTGTCCAAAAAACATAGATCTCCCAAAGCTTTTCAATCTTTGAACCACGCAAAACAAATTTTGGGCCCTCAAAGATAAAAAAAAAAAAAAAAGGTCTGCTTGGAGGGCACTTAAATGTACGGAGTATGGTCCCGTGAACAACTACAACATCTGCTGATAAACTCTAATATTGATTTTATGGGTCTGTCCATGCCCAGCTATAATGTGTATAGGAAAGATGGATCAAAGAAAAGGTGGAATTTTACTATATGTTAAAAACACCTCAAAATGTAATCAAACTGAATGGTCAAAAGATCTAAGTATAGAATATGTAGGAGTTAACATTAAGTTGTCAGCCAATATGACCTTCTCTGTTATTTGTTTATACTGCAAACCCTCTAAAGCAATTTTTTTGACCAATTTAAAGTGCTTCTTAATCAATGCAATCCTAAAAATGAATTAATCTTATTCGGCGATTTTAATATAAACTGAGATGACGACAATTGAAAAAAATTCTAAAAATCAATACAGATCACTACACTTTAACTCTATTAATAGATAAATCAACCAGTGTCACAAGCCAGTCAAAAAACAAAAATGATTTAGTTTTCACAAATAGGCCTGAAAGAATCTCCAAGACTTATAACCTTTTAACAGGACTGTCTGACCACAATATAATATTACAAACAAGAAAACTTCCACGGAAAAAGCTTCCAAATCAATTTAAGAAGTCATCAGGTAGCACAGTAAATGATATAATCCCTAAAAATCAACAAAAAAATATAACAATTGCAATAAACAAAATTTAATGGAAGGAAATCACCACTTCAAATGACATAAATCACAGCAATGATATTTTTTTAATTAAAATCAAAGAGGTTATCACAGCATTTTCAAAAAAAGGAAACAACAGAGGAAGAATCAACTTATCATGGCTCAACTCCGAATGTCTATAACTAATGAATACCAGAGATCAACTTCTTAAAATAGCTCTAAAATCAGGTTTAACAACAGAAAGACAAAAGCTTACGTCTACTAGAAACAAGGCAACACAAACTCTGAGGAAGGCTAAGGCAACCATTTTTATAACCATTATTGAAAATGCAAAAGGAGATGGCAAAAAAAAAATGTAATGATATGAACAAATTGACAAATAAACAGAACAAAAATGGTGACGGAGACATGGAACTTAATATTAACCTCTAAAAATTCTGTGGCGCACTGGCTCACCCATCAGACTCACCCCGTGTGGTGGTCAAGGTTTTTTTGAAGAAAATATTCAGTTTAGATATCAGACATTCCAGAGGCTATAACTTGAAAATGGTAAGCGATAATGGTTTACCATCAATTACAAAGATTTAGAAAATGATCTAAAGTTTGAGATAGGAGTAAATTTAAACATCTAATTTATATAATGTGATGGCAGCTGTACTGAATTACATAACTTCCAGTCAAAAGTGGACTTCGGACATATTTACATAAAGGATGGTTTTGTTTTTTTGTCTTCATTTTTGTTTTTGTTTTTTGTTATCTTATCTTGAAAGTATATGAACCAGAAATTCAGTATAATGTACCCAAACCAATAAAAAACAATCAGACCTACCACTCATTGTGTCTTTATTTGTCCATTTCCATCATCCATGGTCTTTATTTTGTCTTCTGCCAGTCATTTTCACTTTCTCACCCACATCCAGAAACTGTCATATGTATGTTATGAATCATGTCACCTCAATTTCGGTTACATTATGCGGCCGAACCGGTGTTATTGTTCTCTGTCATCACATGCAGCTCTATCGATGGCAGACGAAAGTGTACACGCTCCAGACCATCTTCTGCTGTCACAAAAGTTATATATTTCCCGTCAGAAGCTAAATAGTCTCTTTTTAGAATCATAGTTGGCAAAATTTGGAGCAAATGCTTCCTCCGTATGGAAATATACACTACCGTTCAAAAGTTTGGGGGTCATTTAGAAATTTCCTTATTTTTGAAAGAAAAGCACTTTTTTTTCAATGAAGATAACTTTAAACTAATCAGAAATACACTCTATACATTGCTAATGTGGTAAATGACTATTCTAGCTGCATCCATCCATCCATCCATCCATCCATCCATCCATCTTCTACCGCTTTTCCGGAGGTCCGGGTCGCGGAGGCAGCAGTTCAAGCAGAGAAGCCCAGACTTCCCTCTCCCCAGCCACCTGCTCCAGCTCTTCAGAGGGGATACCAAGGCGTTCCCAGACCAGCTGGGAGACATAGTCTTTCCACCGAGTCCTGGGTCTGCCCCGGGGTCTCCTCCCAGTGGGACGTACCTGAAACACCTCAAGTGGGAGGCGTCCAGGAGGCATCCTAATCAGATGCCCATACCACCTCAACTGACTCCTTTCAATGTGGAGGAGCAGCGGTTCTACTCTGAGCCTCTCCCGGATGACTGAGCTCCTCACCCTATCTCTGAGGGTGAGTCCAGCAATCCTACGGAGAAAGCTCATTTCAGCCGCTTGTATCCGCGATCTCGTTCTTTCGGTCATTACCCAAAGCTCGTGACCATAGGTGAGAGTAGGAACGTAGATTGACTGGTAAATCGACAGCTTTGCCTTAGAACTAAGCTCCCTCTTCACCACAACAGAACGGTACAACGTCCGCATCACTGCAGATGCTGCTCCAATCTGTCTGTCGATCTCTCGCTCCATTTTCCCCTCACTCGTGAACAAGACCCCAAGATACTTAAACTCCTCCACTTGGGGCAGGAGCCTGTCCCCAACCCGGAGAGGACAATCCACCTTTTTCCGGCTGAGGACCATGGACTCGGACTTGGAGGTGCTGATTCTCATCCCAGCCGCTTCACACTCAGCGGCAAACCGTCCCAGCAAGAGCTGTAGGTCATTGCTGGATGAAGCCAACAGGACAACATCATCTGCAAACAACAGAGATGAGATCCTGTGGTCACCAAGCATGACACCCTCCATTCCCTGGCTGCGCCTAGAAATCCTGTCCATAAAAATTATGAACAGGATCGGTGACAAAGGGCAGCCCTGGCGGAGTCCAACTCTCACTGGGAATGACTCCGACCGAGTGTCGGCAATACGAACCAAACTCTCACAACGGTCGTACAGAGACCGAATAGCTCGTAACAACAAGCCCGATACCCCATACTCCCGAAGCACCCCCCACAAAAATCCACGAGGGACGCGGTCAAATGCCTTCTCCAAGTCCACAAAACACATGTAAACTGGTTGGGCAAACTCCCACGAACCCTCAAGAATTCTCAAGAGGGTAAAGAGCTGGTCCGATGTCCCACGGCCAGGACGAAAACCACATTGCTCCTCCTGAATCCGAGGTTCGACCAACGGCCGGACTCTCCTCTCCAGTACCCTGGCATAGACCTTCCCAGGGAGGCTGAGGAGTGTGATCCCTCTAAAGTTGGAGCACACCCTCCGGTCCCCTTTTTTGAAGAGAGGAACCACCACCCCGGTTTGCCATGCCAAAGGCACTGCCCCCGACCTCCACGCAATGTTGCAGAGGCGTGTCAACCATGACAACCCAACAACATCCAGGGCCTTGAGGTACTCAGAGCGAATCTCGTCCACCCCCGGGGCCCGGCCACCAAGGAGATTTTTAACCACCTTGGCGACCTCAGCCCCTGTGATAGGCGAGTCATCCCCCTCGTCCCCAAACCCTGCTTCCTCTGTGGAAGGCATATCAGTGGGATTGAGGAGATCCTCGAAGTATTCCTTCCACCGCCCGACGATATCCCCAGTTGAAGTCAACAGTGTCCCATCCGCACCATACACAGTGTGGACGGGGAGCTGCTTTCCCCTCCTGAGCTGCCGAACAGTTTGCCAGAATCTCTTTGAAGCCGACCGAAAGTCTTGTTCCATGGCCTCACCGAACTCCTCCCATACCCGCGTTTTTGCTTCAGCAACCACCCGAGCTGCACTCCGCTTGGCCTGCCGGTACACCTCAGCTGCTTCGGGAGTCCCACAAGCCAACCAAGCTTGATAGGACTCCTTCTTCAGCTTAATGGCCCCCCTCACCACTGGTGTCCACCACTTGGTTCGGGGGTTGCCACCACGAGATGCACCAACCACCTTGCGGCCGCAGCTCTGGGCCGCCGCTTCAACAACAGAGGTGGAGAACATGGCCCATTCAGACTCCATGTCTCCAGACTCCCTCGGAATGTGGTTGAAGTTCTTCCGGAGGTGGGAGTTGAAGACCTCCCGGACAGGGGCCTCAGCCAGACGCTCCCAGCACACCCTCACTATACGTTTGGGTCTACCAGGTCTGAATGGCTTCCTCCCCTGCCATCGGATCCAGCTCACCACCAGGTGGTGATCAGTTGACAGCTCTGCACCTCTCTTTACTCGGGTGTCCAAGACATACGGTCGCAGGTCTGATGATACGATAACAAAATCGATCATCGACCTGCGACCTAGGGTGTCCTGGTGCCAGGTGCACATATGGACACCCTTATGCTTGAACATGGTGTTCGTTATGGACAGACTGTGGTTAGCACAGAAGTCCAATAACTGAACACCACTCGGGTTCAGATCGGGCAGGCCGTTCCTCCCAATCACCCCTCTCCAGGTTTCACTGTCATTGCCCACATGCGCATTGAAGTCCCCCAGTAGGACAATGGAGTCTCCAGGAGGAGTACCCTCCAGCACCCCAGTCACAGACTCCAAAAAGGGTGGGTACTCTGAAACATCATTTGGTGCATAGGCACAAATGATGGTCAGGACCCGTTTCCCAACCCGAAGGCGTAGGGAAGCAACCCTTTCGTCCACCGGGGAAAACTCCAATATAGAGGCAGCAAGGTGGGGCGATACAAGAATACCCACCCCTGCTCGTCGCCTCTCGCCCGGGGCAACTCCAGAAAAGGCCAAGCTCCAGCCCCGCTCCAGGAGACTGGTTCCAGAACCGGAGCTGTGTGTTGAGGTGAGGCCGACTATATCTAGCCGGTATCGCTCAACCTCGTATACCAGCTCAGGCTCCTTCCCCACCAGAGAGGTGACATTCCACGTACCAAAAGCCAGTTTAGAAAGCTTGGGATCAGTCCGCCAAGGTCTCCGCCTTTGACCACCACCTAATCCACATAGCACCGGACCCCCATGATCCCTCCTGCAGGTGGTGAACCCACTGGAGGGCGGACTCATGTAACTCCTTCGGGCTGAGCCCGGCCGGGTCCCATGGGTGGAAACCCGGCCACCAGACGCTAGCCTTCGAGCCCCTCCCCCAGGCCTGGCTCCAGGGTGGGGCCCCGGTAACCCCATACCGGGCGGGGTACACTGAATCCTTGATATACAATTTATCATGAGAGTCTGTTGGATCGTTCTTAGTCTGGCCCTTCACCCAGGACCAGTTTGTCTTGGGAGACCCTATCAGAGGCAAATTGCCCCCGGACAACATAGCTCCTGGGATCACTGGGGCATGCAAACCCCCCCACCACGATAAGGTGACGATCCATGGAGGATTCTAGCTGCAAATGTCTGGTTTTTGGTGCAATATCTACATAGGTGTATAGAGGCCCATTTCCAGCAACTATCACTCCAGTGTTCTAATGGTACAATGTGTTTGCTCATTGCGTCAAAAGGCTAATGGATGATTAGAAAACCCTTGTGCAATCATGTTAGGTCTCCAATGCTGTAATTGCTGCAAATGGATGATTCTTTGACGAAAGCAAAGTTTGAAGGAAAAAATTATTATTTCAAATACAAATCACTATTTCTAACCTTGTCAATGTCTTGACTATATTTTCTATTCATTTTACAACTCATGGTGGTAAATAAAAGTGTGACTTTTCATGGAAAACACAAAATTGTCTGAGGTGACCCCAAACTTTTGAACGGTAGTGTATGTTGTGATGGAGCCTTTGTTTACATTCTCTTCTTTGTGTTTCCTGAAATGATGTTTGACGCATCTCGTTTGGGTGAAGTCCTCCAGTCCTCCAGTGAAGAGCAGTACGGTATACGTGTGGGACATCTTGTGTTGTGAAATGCTTGGTACAACTGGGTTTTCTGTGCTTTTGGGACACATCACATGACAGGCGCAGAACTGTGCCAGGGACAGCAGGTGACGCTGATGTCTTATGACAGCCGGAACTTTCGTTGGTTTATAACAAATTGGTACAGAATCCCATGGTCATTGCTACAGAGTTCAACAACTTTTTTCATATATTCTGTGCTAGAAATATCCCATTCATTTAATCCATGTGATCATAATTCTAGCCCTATTAACCCCTCACTACCAGTTTAAAAAAAAAAAAAAATATTAGAAATAATTGAAAAATGAAGTCGCAAATATCATTAGCTCATTGAATAGCTCAAAAGCAAAGGATGAACATGGTCATAATACCATTAAAAAAAAAAAGAATATCTCATTTGTCCATTTACTCATTTAATCAATCTATCAATCAAACATGCTGTCATCCCAACAACTACAGACCAATCAGCCTCTTACGTGTTATCTCCAAAATAATTGAAAAATGGATGGCTACACTACTATGTAAGCATCTGAATTATGGGAACACCCCCCTGCATCATGTACAGTTTGGGTTTCCTGCCCACCATTCAACAGAGTCTTCAATAAGCTTGTTTTTAGAGAAAACTAAATATTTTCTAGATAAGTGCAATTGTGTAGGTTTTGTGTTCTTAGAGCTTTAAAAGACATTTCACACCATTGACCACAACATCCTTTTAACCAAATTTACTGAGTTTAATTTTTCAGAACACGTTATCAAATGGATTAAATTCTATTTAGTCAACAGACAGCAATATGTTATGGTCAGCAGTGTAAAATCACCATTTTTTAATTGTCAAATGGGTGTCCCACAAGGCTCCATACTTGGACCAATATTATTCTCCTTATACATAAATGATTTACCAAATACATGCAGAAACATTCATATACAAATGTATGCAGATGACACGGCAATATTCCCACCTGGAAAAAAAAACAAAAAAAAAAAACACAAGAGGCCACTTGTGTTATTTCAACAGTGATGACTCAAATCCATGACTGGCTTAATAATTCATGTCTTCTACTAAACACTAAAAAAAAGTTTGCATGATATTTATCAAACAATGATCAAATATTACAAACACAAACATTTTCTTAAAAGAGGAGGAGCTGCAATTAGTTGAGGAATTTATGTACCTTGGCGGGATTATAGATTCCTCATTAACCTTTAAAAAACACATCAAAAAAATCTCAAACATAATCAAATTCAATCTGCAAAATTTTAAACAAATTAGACCATCGCTGACAGTCAGTGCGGCCAAAATGTTACTGCATGCACTTATCTTCTCACACATCGATTACTGTCTTATCAGCTGGTCACTACTGGTATAACCATAGTCAAACCCATTGAATCCTTATACAAAAAAGCCCTAAAAATCTTTGATAAGAATGATCCCACGTCATTGTTGTCATATGTACAAGAAATACAATTTTCTGTCTTTTGAAAATGATAAAATTCTCAAATTTGTCTGTTCAATTTATAAGATATTAAATGGCTATGCCCCCCCCCCCCCCCAGAAGAATATGTTAAACTCAAGACTATCACTGGTGCAACCACCAGAGCAATCACTAGAGGAGACTTTGAGGTCCCCCACAGATGCACCACATTTGCTCATTCTGTGCTCTCAGTGACAGGGACCAAGATCTGGAATAATATACCACCTGTCACCAGGGAACATACCACACTAAACACTTTTAAGACTCATTGTAAAATTTGACTTTTAAACAACAAACACTGTACCCATAACTAGTGGTTGCTCTGCGGCATGCACATATGTAAAGTATATGTGTGCCTGTGGATCACACACATATGCCCTGCCTCTTGTTTGTTGCTGCTGTTTGTTGCTGCTGTGAGGTGCTTAGGTGAATGTGTGTGTACACATACACAGCACTTCACTCGTGTGACATTTGAATGTTTTGTTTTGAAGCAGGTTAACTTTTGCACTTTAGCATATCCACTTTTGTGCAGTTTCATTGCAGATGTTCTTCTCGTATATAATTGTTTGTTTGCGTCTTTTTGTGACCTGCTGGGGACTACAGATGCAAATTAGCAGTATTGCTTAATCTGGCATAAGTACCTTTGTATTAATGTTCATTAGTATGTAATGTCCCTTTCAAATAAACATTAAAGTGAGCTAAACTAATTTGATGGCAAAACAATGGTGCTTGGGAAGATGGGAGAAGAATTTAGATAACAGGCAATGGTATGTCATCTTACTGGGTCTTGGGACTTAGAGAAGGTCTAGATATGATGCTCCATTAGAGGGGATGCAAGTCCACCCAGAGGGTCTTGGAAGATAAGGGGAGAGGTATAAAGTGTGGGGATTAATACTCTTAAGTGTTGCTGGTATTGGAGGAGGAGAAAGGCTACTGGCTGCACACAGTGGTTCCTGGACCAGCGTGGAGGAAGTCTGACATACTCCTGATGAGAGGAAGGAGTTTGTGATATTTGAAGGGTGAGCTGATTACGAGCAGGTGGTGAGTATGATCAGCTCAAGACAATTTTAAATCACTGTAATTTTAAAAGGGAAATTATTTCACTAGGTGAGTTCAACATCTACCGGTATAATTAAAAACATTGGGAAAAAAATCTGACATAACTTACGGACAGCTTTAGTCTTACTTAAATTATACAAGGTCAATAAGATTTAAAAAAAAATTAAAACAATAATTTATGTTATATTCACAAATAAGACTGATAGGGTCACTAAAACTTTTAATCTTTTATCAGGGCTTTCCAACCATAATTTTATTTTATGTACAAGAAAATTAAGCAGAAAATTCCCAAACAGATCATCTAGGATTAGTAAATCAAGAGCCCTATTTTTCTTCATCACTAATGTGACGACGGAGTGTTGCCGCTGTTATGATTTATTGTATGTTATGGCGCATATTTAGGGCGCATATATGGCAGGCTTGTATGGTACGCATTTTCTCCCACATGTATTTAGTAGGCATGACGGTGCATACTCTACAGACTTCAAACGTCCAAAAGGACATGCCCCGGCAGAGACCTCGGCAGGTGTGAAGTGGTTTCTGGGGAGACAGGAAGTCAGAGACAATGTCCCAGCAGGAGCCCCCGAGGCAGAGGAGACAACAGAGACACCAACGAGCCTCGGAGGCTATATGTTACTGAAGGACTGTGGGTTCATATGTTTACTGAAGGACTGTGGGTTGAAGGTGTGATATATTTGATGTGGGGGTTTTTGTGTCTCTGGGGGTATAAGAGCTGTGAGGAAAGATTGTCCTGTCTCTTGTGTTGAGATACTTGCTGTTAGAGGATGAGACTCCAAATAAACATTTCCTGAGAAACAAACTCAGTCTCATTTGTGAAGGCATCCTCTACAATGTGTGATTATGTTATATTTGTAATGTTGTAAATGCTATTATGATTGTTTGTTAAAAGTACACACATTATTTCTAGGATCTGTCTTTGTCTAAATTGGAATGCCTGTGTGAGATAATTGCTATGGTTAATTATTTGGGTAAACAATTGGTAATTATTTAATCCACATACCTTTGCCAACATGCTTCCTGAGGGTGTCCGGGCAAAAGACTCTGTTAGGGGTTGAAGGCCTTTTGAGGGACACCAGAAGGAAGGAAGCATGTGATGGTGAGTTAGAGGGGTGATTTAAAATTTGTATATAGGGGTTTAAATTATTTATTGAATTGTTTATGGTGTTATTTATTTTGTGTTAGTTATATTTATTCTGTATATAGCTGGGGAATTATTTATGGTCTTTTAGATGTTAGTGGGTATATGTGGAAAATGGAAAAATGTTATTGTTTTACCTGGGACATATGATATGTTCTAATTGACGTCAATTATCTCAGATAGTATATAACAGCTGTTTTTGGTTAGTAGTAGGAGTCGAGAGAACCAATGATGATGATGATGGTTGATGGATGAATTTAAGTCGTGGTAAATCGTATCGGATGTTTGGAGTTATTACCTGTAAGTTTTTGGAATAAAAATGGAAACTGTTGATTGCTAAATTGCCTCAAAGCCTCCTTGCATAAGAGACAACCCACAACGTTACATATGGTTGCAGCGGTGCTCCGTTCCCGGGAGGACGTTATATTTTGCGGCGAAAGCGGTGGTCCGCCCCCTGACGAGGTAACATTTGGTGGAAGTGGTTGATGACTAGGGACGAAAGATGCCCAGAGGAAAAATAATGAGGCAAGAGGAACAGTTTGACGGTGACGCAGGTATGGCATCTGAGGAGCAGGGAGCCAGTGGACTGAACGAGCTGGAAGAATTGACGTGCTTGGTAAAGCACAGGCCGTCACCCTGGGGAAGACCCCAGGGTGACGGCCAGTCGGATCGGCTAGCAGGAGGATGATTTACCGCTGCAGGTGCCGTTGAGGACGACACAAACGCACCATGAGCCCAGGCTGAATCCACTCTCCCCCGAGGACGACATTGAACATTATCTGTCGACATTCGAGAGGATCACTACGGTCTGCCGGTGGCACGAAGAGAAGTGGGATATTCAGTTGGCTCCTTTGCTTACAGGTAAAGCGTGGAGCGCATATGTTCTGATGGGCATTGCAGACACGAATGACTATGGAAAAGTGAAGGAAGTAATTTTAAACAAGTATGAAATTACACCCGACACTTATAGGAGAAGGTTTCGTGCTCTGGACATTCATCAGGACAAAATCCCCCGTGAACTATATGTTCGTTTAAAAGACCTGTGCAATAAATGGATTAAACCAGAGACCTCAACGGTGAAAGACATTATGGAACTTATAATTTTGGAACAGTTTCTGCGGATGGTGAACCCGGAACTGGGAATCTGGATACAAGAGCGGGACCCAAAGACTGCAGAGGGTGCTGCTCGTCTGTTGGAGGTTTTTCTGTCGGCCAGGTCTGGGAGCAGGAGAACTACTCTCGGCTGTGACAGCTCTTTCACCGCACGGAGTAAGTTTAATGAGGGTGAAAAGGGTGGTCCAGCTCATAATAGGCTGTATTCCAGTGCCAGTCAGATCACAAATGGCAGATATAATAGTAGCAAAAAGTCACGCGTTGTTTTGAATAAAGATATACGCTGTTATCAATGTAATAAAATCGGTCACACCCAGTATTCTTGTCCTGCCATAAAGAATGATAAACCTTCATTATTATGCTCAGTTCCAAGACCTATTCTGTCAGCACCAATTCATGGTGAAATATATAAAACTAATGTTTTGCTTAATGGTCAGTGTGAAGAGGCTTTGTTAGACTCCGGTTTTTTCCAGACTGTTGTTTTGCCCAGCTTAGTCCCTAAAGATTCATGGAGTGAGTCTACAGTAAATATTAGTTGTGTTCATGGGGATAAGAAGTTGTACCTGACCGCTGAGGTCTATTTAATAGTGGGGGTTAAACTTATCTCCTTCCTGTAGCTCTTGTGCCTGATTTGCCTTATCCAGTTATTCTTGGCAATGATGTTCCAACGTTGTTGGACATTATACAACAGGCTAGAGATGAACAAACTGAGGGACAGGCAGGTGGCGCTATTGAGCAGAGGCTTGATTCACCTGTTGGAAAAATCTGTAATATGGTGACAACCAGGGCACAGAGGGCTGCCAATGTTCTTCAGAAGCTGCCTTTTTATGATTCTGAGATAGAGGCAGGCCCTATTAAACGACCTAAATCAAGGCTCAGAGGATAAGAGATAAGGTGTTAACTTCAGTAAAGAACTTGGGTGAAGAAACATCACAGCTAAGTCAGTCAGTAGAGTTTGACATCCCTCCTGACATAGCTGCATTGCAGAAAGCTGACCCAGCACTTGGACTATGGTTTAAAAAAGTCTCAGAGATTGAGGGTGTGAAACAGGGTAGAACGGATTGTTTGGCTGAGGCCATGTATGTCATTAAAAAGGGCATTTTGTACCAGCAACAAGGTGAAGTTATGGCCATAGTTTTGCCACGGGACCTCACACCACAGATTATGGAACTGGGATATGTTATCCCTTGGGCAGGTCATCTAGCATTTCAAAAAAACTCTGCAGAGAATTGCTAGAAGGTTTGTGTGGCCGGCAATGTATACCCAGATAAAAGACTTCTGCACATCGTGCCCAATATGTCAGATTACATCACCTAGGGGAGTAGCCCGTGCCCAACTACACCCATTACCAATTATTGGAACACCATTCGACAGAATAGGGATGGATATAGTTGGGCCCCTAGAGAGAAGCTCCCCTGGTAATAAATACATTCTGGTGATTTGTGATTATGCTACTCGATACCCAGAAGCCTTCCCCCTGAAATCTCTCAAGGCTAGGCAGGTTGCTAACTGCCTTATCCAGTTATTTTCAAGGGTAGGCATACCCAGAGAAATTTTAACAGACTGTGGAACAAATTTCTTATCAAAACTGTTGCAGCAAGTATATAAGCTGTTGGGTATTAAGGGTATTAAGACCACCCCATATCACCCTCAGACTGATGGACTAGTGGAGCGATTCAATCAGACTCTGAAAAACATGCTGCGGAAATTTGTTTCTTAAACGGGCTCGGATTGGGACCAATGGATACCATATTTATTATTTGCTTATCGGGAGGTGCCCCAGGCTTCAACAGGGTTCTCACCTTTTGAACTGCTGTATGGTCGTCAGGTGAGGGGCCCACTGGACTTATTAAAGGAGCACTGGGAGAGTCCACCGAGTGATCAGGACAATGTGGTCTCATATGTTATTAAGATGAGAGAGAAACTGGGTCGAATGACTGCTTTGGCTCAGGAGCACATGAGGACGGCGCAGGCCAAACAAAAAACTTGGTATGACAAGAAGGCCAGAAAAAGTGTTTTTCTCCCAGGTCAGCAAGTTTTGTTATTGCTGCCCTCGTGTGACAGTAAGCTGTTGGCTCAATGGCAGGGGCCATATGAAATCTCTAAAAAACTAAGTGCAGTGACATATGAACTATATATGCCTGACAGGAAGGTAAAACATCAGACCTTCCATATTAACTTGTTGAAAGAGTTTCAGCAGCCTGGTCATCATCAGCAGCAGGCTGCTCTTCAGGAGACATATCAGCTCTTCATTTGTGCGACTGAAGTGGATGAAGAGAGAGATCAGTCTTTTCCCACAAATGTGTCAGAGCCTTGCTTGTTTCAAGTGTCTCATTTGCAGGTGGATCAGCAGAGAGAATTAGAGGCACTTTTAGATAAGATAAGATAAGATAAGATAAGCCTTTATTAGTCCCACAACGGGGAAATTCCAGGATTGCAACAGCACAGGGATAGCAACACTCAGAGCAGCAATCAGAAGGCAAGAAAAAAAAAAGCAAGCAAGCAAGAGCAGCTAATATACATATGTACATATTACTATAAAATATATATATACACACACACAGACACACAGTGCAGAACATTGTAGCTGGATGGAATAAATATATGAATATATAGACACACAGTGCGGAGCATTGTAGCTAGATGGAATAAATATGTAGATATATAAACACCCACAGTACGGAGCATTGCAGCTAGGTGGAATAAATATGTAAATATATAAACACACACAGTGCGGAGCAATGTAGCTAGATGGAATAATATGTAGATATATAAACACACAGTGTGGAGCATTGTAGCTAGATGGAATAAATATATAGATATATAAATATAAACACACCCAGTGCGGAGCATTGTAGCTAGATGGAATAAATATGTAAATATATAAACACACACAGTGCAGGGCATTGTTGCTAGATGGGATGAAACAGCACAACCGTCTACTTAGTTATCCTACATGGTATGATTATGTGCCCATACATATTCTCACCCTCCATAGCGACCGGTATTTTCCTAGTTGTATGCCGGAGGGGACCATTGTGTAAGTCTATTGCATCTTTTGCATTCAAAAAACTATTAGTTTGTTATGTCTTTTTGCTATCTCTGCGAGCAGCCCTGCTTAGGCTGTACAGTCTGACAGCCGTTGGTAGGAAGGACCTGCGAAACCTCTCGGTTGTGCACCTGGGATGATGTAGTCTTCAGGAGAGACCTGGTTTCACCACGCTGGTGCGTCATAAAGTTTATTTGAAAGAAGAGGCTGTTCCATGTAGGAAATCTTATAGAATCCCGGAGCGATTGGTTCCAAAGATGAAGCAGGAGATTGATTTGATGTTGCAGCTGGGAGTGATCGAGGAGTCAGTCAGTGAGTGGTGTAGCCAGATTGTGCTGGTACCCAAAAAAGGATGGCTCTTTGATATTCTGTATTGACTTCAGATATCTCAATTCAGTGTCTAAGTTTGAGTCATACCCCATGCCCCGGATTGATGAACTGTTAGAGAAAGTGGGCAGGGCTAGGTTTATTTCTACACTGGACCTAGGCAAGGGGTATTGGCAGGTGGCATTGGCACCGGAAACAAAAGAACTTACAGCCTTTAAAACACCTTATGGCAGTTTCCAATTCAGGGTTATGCCATTTGGCCTTCAGGGGGCACCTGCAACTTTTCAGCGGCTCATGGACCAAGTATTAAGAAAGGTATCAAATTTTGCACCTGCCTATCTGGATGATGTGGTCATCTATAGTCAGACCTGGGAAGAACATTTGGTACACCTTGGGCAGGTCCTTCAGTTGATTAAGAGGGCAGGACTGACGATTAATCCACGCAAATGTGCATTTGGACAGCAGCAGGTGGAGTACCTGGGACATGTGGTTGGTCAGGGGGTCATTAGACCACGAGTAGGTATAGTGGATGCCATCCGGACCTATCCTGTGCCCACCACTAAGAAGAAGGTATGATCATTTATGGGAATGGTAGGATGGTACAGTAAGTTTATTCCCCACTTTGCTGAAAGAGCAGCAGTTTTTACTGACCTCACTAAGGCTTCAGCACCTAATAGGGTAAAATGGACAGAGGAATGTGACAGAGCTTTTGAGGATCTGAAGAGTGCTATCTCTGGTGAAAAGGTTCTCTACAGTCCAGACTTTGCTCGCCCGTTCATTTTACAGGCAGATGCTTCAGGAGTTGGCATTGGAGCAGTACTTCTCCAGGAGGAGAGGGGAGAGAGACACCCAGTACTGTTCTTGAGCCGTAAGTTGTTGGACCGGGAGACAAGATACTCTACGGTAGAAAAGGAATGTGTTGCCATGAAATGGGCAATAAGGTCTCTCAAATACTATTTACTGGGGCATCATTTTGTGTTGGAGACAGATCATCGGGCCCTACAGTGGCTGGACAGGATGAAGGACATGAGCAGTCGTCTCACAGGGTGGTATGTGTCCCTTCAACTGTATAATTTTACTGTTCGGTATGTGGCAAGGGAAAACCAGCCTTGTGGCAGATAGTCTCTCCAGAGTACATGACTCTTAAGGGCCTTTTCCACTAGCACGGCTTAGCACGCCACGGAACAGCTCAGCACGCTTTGTAAGTCTTTCCACTAGCCCCAACACGGTTTAACAGCAGTGATTCTCAGCCTCGCTCAAGGGCAGGGTCCAGTCTTGCCGAGTCGTACCGTGTTGTGACGTTAAAAGACTGGTCGCCGCTGATTGGGCAGGTCTTAACGTCACGAAAGCGACCGTCTTCGCCGTCTTCTGATACACGACCGCCATATGCAATATTTCACGGACTAACTCGGTCACGGAGTAAATACGATATTCATACAGACGGCGTTGTAGGTTTTGCGGAACTCTACACCGTGGTCCAACGAAGAGGTACGGAGTTTTCTCTGCTTGGTGGCAGATCCACAGTGAGGAGTGACCCGGACCCATACAGATGGCTGGCCAGCATAGAAACTGAACTATGGGCAAGCTGAAGACGATCATGAGAGAACCATCGATGGTGAGTGATTTGTAATAATGTGCATCTGTTTGCTTATTTATCCTGTTGGTGGTAAGCTCACTTTTTTTGAGCCATACAGTGCCGTTTTGTGCTGGCTAACTCGTTTTAGCTAATGTTTTTTTTTTGCTAGTAGCTAGCTAGTACCAACTGCTGATTCACGCTTGTTTTCTCCTAAATATTCGCTCGTGAGAGCAAAACGATGAAATATGTTAATCCTGGTTAAAGTCCTGGTTTTTGTTTAGCATTGCACTTTTGTGCTGCACATTAAATTGTGTGCAATTTAATGCTAGAATGTATTTCCACATCCCAGGGGTTAGCCTCCCTGTTGTGGATACTGGTGAAATGGACCACACGAGCCGAAATCTCGTCATCTTCAAATTGCTTTTTCAAACCAGTGATTTATAAAGTCATTCATATCATTTTCTAAAGCGTCAGAATAGACACAAACACCTATTCTGTGGATCCTGCAGTGCTTGTCAGGGAAATGAAGCATGTCACATCCCACCACTGAATTTCACAGGTGTATTTCCCAAATACAGTTACATCTCCAAAAATTAGGATGTCATGAAAAATTTCAATATTTTTTGTCACTCATTTCAGAAAGTGAAATCCGTATATTTTATAGATTCTTTACACAGAGTGATATATTTCAAGCGTTTATTTATTTTAATTTTGATGATTATGGCTTACAGCCCCTGAAAACCCCAAATTCAATTTGGCAAAAAATTAGAATATTACATAAAATTAACTTTAAAAAATAGTTTTTAAATATAAATGTTGGCCGCTGAAGTGTTGGTTAATATGGGCTGTAGCTGTAATCATCAATATTAAAATAAACACTTGCAATATATCACTGTCCCTGCAATGAATCTATATATGGGTTTCACTTTCTGAAATGAGTGAAAAAAATATTGAATTTTTTCATGGTATTCTAATTTTTGAGATGTGCCTGTATAAGTGTTGAACTTGCTTGAAACTAACCATCATCCATTTCTGTCATTCATCTAGGCAGGCGGAAACCAGCCAGCCCACAGCGGACCTCGCCACTGTGGAAAGTACTGACATCCTTTGCTTTTATAGGTAAAGTGTCAAAACCAAAGTAGCACAATTTCCACTTAATATAAAAGGGACTGAACTGAGATTTATTTGATTGTGTGAATATGGCACATCAACTGTAAAATAAACCGCTTGTTAATGTATTTATTTTTTTGTCAGATCACTTGTGTGATCCTTTGTGAGTTATGTTCATAACTGTATGTTTTGGCAAATGTAAGATTTTCAGTCATCAATATAATTTACTTTATATGTGTAGTTTATAGTCTATCATCAATAAACTCATGCAGTAACAGGACACATTACAAATATTTGAGACCCATTGTAGTGCTTCCTTTTATATTTTAGCAATGCTAGTACAAAACACCGCCCACACATGAAGCCAGGGCATTTTTGTCACATCCCACCACTTTACACATTACACAGACAGTGATATATTTCAAGCGTTTATTTATTTTAATTTTGATGATTACGGCTTACAGCCCCTGAAAACCCCAAATTCAATTTGGCAAAAAATTAGACTATTACATAAAATTAACTTTAAAAAATAGTTTTTAAATATAAATGTTGCCCGCTGAGGTGTTGGTTACTATGGGCTGTAGCCGTAATCATCAATATTAAAATAAACACTTGCAATATATCACTGTCCCTGTAATGAATCTATATATGGATTTCACTTTCTGAAATGAGTGGAAAAAAATATTGAATTTTTACATGGTATTCTAGTTTTTGAGATGTGCCTATATAAGTGTTGAACTTGCTTGAAACTAACCATCATCCATTTCTGTCGTTCATCTAGGCAGGAGGAAATCAGCCGGCCCACAACGGACCTCACCACTGTGGAACATACTAAAATCCTTTGCTTTTATAGGTAAATTGTCAAAACCAAAGTAGCACAATTTCCACTTAATATAAAAGGGACTGAACTGAGATTTATTTGATTGTGTGAATATGGCACATCAATTATAAAATAAACTGCTTGTTGATGTATTTATTTTTTTGTCAGATCACTTGTGTGATCCTTTGTGTGTTATGTTCATAACTGTATGTTTTGGCAAATGTGAGATGTTCAGTCATCAATATAATTTACTTTATATGTGTAGTTTATAGTCTATCATCAATAAACTCATGCAGTAACAGGACACATTACAAATATTCGAGACCCATTGTAGTGCTTCCTTTTATATTTTAGCAATGCTAGTACAAAACACCGCCCACACATGAAGCCAGGGCAAGAAAAGACACTTTTACAGACAAGACAAACTTTTATTGATAAAAACTTCATATTGTGACTGAGCGACTCCACACTCGGTGATGCACAACTTCAGTTAAAGTACTAGATTCCATTCAAGTGAATGTATTAATTCATTCTGATTGCTGAGGCCACAGTAAAAAGAGATGATTTTAAATGTAACGCAACCCTTGTAAAACCTACCGAAGCACAGCTACATGAAAATTGTGGTTAAATACAACAACGAAGTACTTTATTGTCACATTCAAATTGTAATCCCTCCTGATTTGTTTTTTCTTTTGAATTCTTGGATGAATTATGTGTGGGCAATATAAGCTGCAGCTTCAGCCATCACCCATTTCAGATAACCTATGTTGAACTGTATAATCAGAAGAGTTATTGTTTAATTTGACCTTGTTAGATTTTTTCCCCTTTGTTATATTATTCTATTTTCTTTTAATCTTTACTTTTAATCAATCCAAAATAAAGATTCATTCATTAATTCACATTCCACCACTGGCTTTTAGCAACAAGTGTATTTCCCAAATAAGTTTTAAACTTGCTTTAATTAACCACCACCCATTTGTCTTTTGTCTAGGCAAGAGGGAAACTGTCACCCCAACTGGACCTTGCCTCACTATTTACAGAGATGCAGGGTGAAGATCTGTTGAACAAGGACCAGTACGATGGGCCGATCCAGTTGCTTCTCAGTGAGGCAGCGTGGCTGCCGTGTGTGATCATTCCAGTTTTTTTTTTTTTTTTTTTTTACAGTTTGAATTTTGCACATTCTGAATAATCTTGAATTTGCTGCTGATTGTAATAAACAATTTAGTGACTTATGTGTTTGCATCATGATTTTCTATTTTGTCTGTTAAGACACCGGTGGGAAAAGAGTCAACTGTACAAAGGATTAATCGGTGACCTTGAAAATAATGGCTCATTTTTAAGAAAAAAGTAACCAAAACAATTATTTTATTAACTGAAGACTATATTGTTAGAAGACTGTACAGAAGACCCTGCATACTTTAGTGACAGTACCAGTATATGGAGAAATTCTGGGTCATATTAGCATCTGCTCTTCATCATAATGGGTTTGGGCAGGGGTGTCTAATCATGTGCCATGGAGGGCCAAGACCCTGCAGGCTTTACCTCCAACCAGTGTCTTCAACAGCAGATTCCACTGAACTTCTTCCACTGACTGATCAGTGAGAACACCTGCTGAAGAGTCTGGGTAGAAGAGAGAACCTGCAGGGTCTTGGCCCCCCACGACACATGATTGGAAGCCCCCGGATTAGGTTTAATGGGATTTAACATTTTAACACAAACTGCTTTATGGTTCATAATTCTGTTTACAGACTTACACCAAACCAAAAGTGATTTCTCAAACTGCTGGATTATTCTTAGCTTTTCCAGTCTTTCAGTATTTAATTTATGCCACATGGTGGTAACCTTCACATATAAAAAAAGACACTTCTACAAAAACTTCAGAGGTTTATTGTCAGCGAAATTCCCAGTGCAATACGACACGAATGCATGTCTAGTGCATTGTTGATGCAGAGAATATACTGTATATTTCTACAGTATATGTATCTAGTAAATCAAGTATTTTCCATGTAACCTTGTGACTGCATTATTTTAATTGCTTTTAATCCTAGATCAAGTTTGTTTTGGCCTAAAATGCATGATAACTGTCAAATATATCTTATTATACCTAACTCAGTAAAGTTTACTTTTTGAATATATATTTTGTGGCTAATATAGTTATTAACATGGTGATCAAGTTGTGTCAGCTGATCATTTTTTTCTATGACACCATCTCAGACTCTGCTGCAGAAGCAGGTACGTGCATGATGTCTCAACAGTCTCTCCATGATTTTCAAGCAGATCAGAGCAATTTGTTGCACAGGAAATAAACGTTTCTACAGACATTCTTAAGCTCTATAACCACTGATCGTTTGTGAAGCTGTGCTGACATCAGTGACAGGCTGATGGAATCTGTGACAGGCTGTGCTGAACGCCCAGAGTGAATGAAGCAGTAATTTCCCCACAACAGAGCCTTCTGAAACACACACAGCGTACATATTTTAGTACCTAACAGCGATAACTTGCAGACATTAAAGAGTAGTATGATGTACTATAGCAAACTAGCATTAGCAACATTAGCTTACCGTCATATATGACCTAGTTTGTATCCTCACGTCTTTGGCTCTCCCAGAAGCTGCAGAACTATTCCAGAGTGTTTCATCTCGCTGCCTGTACCCTTGTCTGGGGGTCCTTTTTGGCGTTTACGGTGAAAAAAGCCACAGACTGAGGAGTGGCCTTGTGCAGCTGTATGTGTTATGTTTTGCTTGGGTCGCGTGTTTTACGTCACGGGAGTGTGGCGCCACCTCGCTGTTATAGAAATCCCACCCACCCCAGCTTAACACGGTTGTAATGGAGACAGAAGCGTGCCAAACCGTATTGAAGTGAATCGAGGTGTGCTGGGCTAGTGGAAAAGTGCCTTTAGAGTACTGTATTCTTGGGAAAAGGGGGGAGAAAATGTGACGACGGAGTGTTGCCGCTGTTATGATTTATTGTATGTGTGATTATGTTATATTTGTAATATTGTAAATGTTATTATGATTGTTAAAAGTACACACATTATTTCTAGGATCTGTCTTTGTCTAAATTGGAATGCCTGTGTGAGATAATTGCTATGGTTAATTATTTGGGTAAACAATTGGTAATTATTTAATCCACATACCTTTGCCAACATGCTTCCTGAGGGTGTCCGGGCAAAAGACTCTGTTAGGGGTTGAAGGCCTTTTGAGGGACACCAGCAGGAAGGAAGCATGTGATGGTGAGTTAGAGGGGTGATTTAAAATTTGTTAATAGGGGTTTAAATTATTTATTGAATTATTTATGGTGTTATTTATTTTGTGTTAGTTATATTTATTCTGTATATAGCTGGGGAATTATTTATGGTCTTTTAGATGTTAGTGGGTATATGTGGAAAATGTAAAAATGTTATTGTTTTACCTGGGACATATGGTATGTTCAAATTGATGTTAATTATCTCAAGATAGTATATAACAGCTGTTTTTGGTTAGTAGTAGGTAGTGATGGGAATTCCGGCTCTTTTTAGAGAACCAGCTCTTTCGGCTCGGCTCACTAAAAAGAGCCGGCTCTTTCGGCTCCCAAACGTCTCTTCGGGTTGTTTTGTTGCTTTAATTTATTAATTTAATTTATTATCAACAACAATATAAAATTATGCACAAAATTAATTACTAATGTAAAAAATGTTTTTATTTATATATGTTTATTATATAAATATGCTTTTGTTTATTCACTCCACATAAAATGTAAAAAGTAAATTATAAAATTCAAAAACCAACTATTTACAATTCAACTTATAGCTCTTTAAATTTTCAGCTTTTTCCTTTTAAACAAATTTAAAGTGAAACAACACAAAACACTGCAAACCAGTGTTTGAGCAGCTCTTCTGCTAAGTTCTCAGAAGTGTGTTTGTCGCTGAACTCAAAACAATCCAGAAGACAGGACACCATTTTATAATTTTCAATAAAGTGACACGGTACTGACAAGAAGGATGTGGTGGTTTGGGATGTCCAGCTGTCAGTTGTTAGACAGACTGCTGTCGCTTTTTTTAACCCTCTCTTGCAGTGATGCACGTTCTCTGTCATGTAGGCCTGGGATGATTTTTTGGGAGAGTGTTTTCCTGCTTTGAATTGCATACATTGGATTGAGTGCATGAATAAACTTCCTGAATCCTTTATCATCCACAACTGAAAATGGTTGGAAATCAAGTGCAATCATTTTTGCCAGTTCTTCATCAATTGAGTTCTGTCTTGCTGGGAAAACAGACTTCTGCAAAAACTGTCTCATAGAGCTCTGGGTTGTAGGTTTAGCAGCAACAGTTGCAGTAGAGACACTGGCACCTTCATTAATATCACACTCAACTGACTGTGTTTTATCTTCCCATTGCACTGCTGGGTGGACAGTTCTCAGGTGCCTGTGCAGGTTGTTTGTGGAGCCGGCTCTATATGATATTCTTTTCTGGCAGACTCTACACTCTGCCTTTGTATTGTCAATAAAATTGAAATGGTTCCAGATTTTGCTTCTTTTCCTGGTGTCACTCATTTTCTTTACTATACCTTTCTAAATGTGTCGATGTCGTCTCTTCTTGTTTCCCCTGGCTCTCTTTCTCTCTCTCCTCCTGCTCTGCTCATGTGCTACTGCACTGCTGCTGTGAGCGTAACTACCGCCCCTCCCCCCTCAGCGCAAACACAAGGCAGGCACAAACACACATTGACCAATCACGTGCGGCTAGAAGAGAAAAAAAGTGAGAGAGAGAGGGTGAGAGAAAGGAAAAAAAAACAAACAACAGGGCTCCCAACACGGCTCCCAATAAGGAGCCGGCTCCCGTCGTTCACTTCAAAGAGCCAGCTCTAAGAGCCGTTTCATTCGCGAACGACCCATCACTAGTAGTAGGAGTCGAGAGAACCAATGATGATGATGATGGTTGATGGATGAATTTAAGTCGTGGTAAATCGTGTCTGATGTTTGGAGTTATTACCTGTAAGTTTTTGGAATAAAAATGGAAACTGTTGATTGCTAAATTGCCTCAAAGCCTCCTTGCATAAGAGACAACCCACAACGTTACAACTAAGATTTGTTCTTCCTGGTCAGTGGTGGTTTCTGCTACAGTGCCACAAACAAGTAGTTGCTGTTTCTGCGTGACATTGTCCATGCAGTTTGGTTCACTGCAGTGTGACTACAAACCAAACCAAATGAAGGTGTTATAGCTGTGTATTTGTGCATACATATGTTTAGACATAAAAGGGGTGTATTTGTGCATACGTATGTTAAACATAAGAGAGATGCTGACAGCACATATGTGGATTGACCTCACGACGAAGAGGACAGTAAGTCTGGACAACCTGTGGAGGACAACGAGAGAGGACAGGGGTGCAAACGAAGGACTTCCTGACCTCCAGGACGCATGTAGAAGACGGAAGGCTGGAGGGGGGAGAAATGTCAATAAAGAGTTTTGACGGGGATATGTGATCCCCCCTGTGTGTGGGAAGTCTGTATGAGAAAAGGTATACATGTGAAACTCTGATGTAGCTCACCCTCTTGTCTCCCTGCTTATTGGAGAGAGCAGGCTGTGGAAATGAATATTTGAATAAACTGGAATAAAACACAATTCAGTCTCTTTATTCCACACTCCCTACATTGGTGACCTATCGACGTAGAGAATGCCTGGAGAAGGTCTCCGCGTTCCAGACTCGCTGGAGTCTGTCCTGGCGAGTGCCGTAGCCGTCAAGCTGCCGGAATTCTGGCAGGACAATCCACGGTCGTGGTTCCTACAAGCGGAGTCACAGTTCGCGCTCGCAGGAGTAACGGTGGATGACACTAAGTTCCACCATGTCATCGCTAAGCTGGATAACCGCACGGCTCGGTGCGTGCAGAGCTTGGTACAGCAGCCACCCGCCACCGACAGATACGGCAGGTTGAAAGCTACCCTCATCAAGTTTTTCACGCCCTCAGCCGAAGTGAGGGCTAGGAGGCTCCTGGCTTTGCTTAACCAGGGAGGACACAGGCCAAGCGCCCTGATGGAGGATATGCTACAGCTGAGGGGGTCAGACAACGACGACTTCCTTTTCCAGTACATCTTCCTCACCAACCTCCCGGCGCACATGAGAGGGACGCTGGCCGGCGTACGTTGTCAGACCCAGGAAGATTTCCGGGAGCTGGCCCAGGAGGCAGACAGGATCCTGGACACCTGCGGCGAGCAGACGACCACAGCGGCGACCCAAGGCAGCGGGGAGCCAGAGGCAGCAGACCCAAGCTTACCAACAATGGCAGCGGCGCGGCCTCGACGCGGTGGAGGTGATGGTTCAGTGGCAGAGGCGCGGCCCCGACGTAGCGGAGGAGAGGATCTCTGCTTTTATCATCGGAGGTTCACCGAGAGGGCACGCAGGTGTGTGCCGCCCTGCAGCTTCAGGAGTTCGGGAAACGGCAAGACCGAGGGTCGTTAGCAGCTTCAACTCTCGGCGAAAGCAGCAAGCTGCTCTACGTCACAGATGCGAGCTCCGGACGGGATTTCCTTATAGACACTGGAGCCCAAGTGAGTTTCATCACCCCGACATATGCTGACTGGTTGGCTGGACCCTGTGGTAGCGGAGCAACGGTGGCAAACGGCTCGAGCATCAGCACCTACGGGAAAAAGACTTTGTCTTTATGCTTACATGGCCGCACATATGAATGGACTTTTGTCATAGCGGCGGTGAGTTTAAACATGTTAGGCGCTGATTTTCTGTGCTGACACGGTCTGTTAGTTGATTTTGCCAATAGGCGGCTGGTAAATGCACTCTCTTTTCACTCTCTTCCCTGTTCAGCTTGAGTGTCCCCACCACCAGTACAGACCAACGTCGCCGCAGCAGGTGGTAAGTTCCACACACTCCTCACCCAGTTTCCTGCACTCACGGTACCCACTTTCTCAGCAACGGTCGCAAAACACGGGGTGGAGCACTTTATCACTACATCTGGCCCCCCTGTCTTTGCGAAAGCTCGGCGCTTAGATGCTGCCAAGCTCTCTATAGCGCGCGAGGAGTTCGCCAGCCTGGAGAGGCTGAGCATCATTCGCCGTTCGAAAAGCCCATAGGCTTCGCCGCTGCATATGGTCCCGAAAGCTGATGGCTCCTGGAGACCGTGCGGCGATTATCGCAGGCTGAACAACGCCATGGCACACAATCGTTATCCCATCCCACACATCCACGATTTTTCAATACATCTGGCGGGGGTGCGTATTTTTTCCACAATAGACCTGGTTCGCGGCTACCATCAAGTTCCAGTCCGGCCGGAGGACATTCCTAAAACAGCAGTAATAACCCCTTTTGGACTTTTTGAATTTCTACGCATGCCGTTTGGTCTTAAAGGGGCGGCGCAAACGTTCCAACGGATGATGGATGCCGTGTTACACGATCTCCCTTTCGTGTTTGTGTACCTCGATGACATATTGGTCGCCAGTACTTCAGAGGAAGAACATGAAAAGCACCTCACTGTGGTTTTTAGGAGGTTGGGAGAGCTCGGCTTAATAATTAATCCAGCCAAGTGCCAGTTCGGCATCGCACAGATCGATTTTTTGGGCCACCGCGTCTCCCCAGAGGGGGCGGTCCCGTTACTGGATAAAGTGCGCGCAGTGATAGATTTTCCCCGACCACAAACGGTCAAATCATTGCAGGAATTTTTGGGAATGGTGAATTTTTATAACCGTTTCCTGCCCCACGCAGCACAACTCATGCAGCCGTTATATGCAGCGCTCAGGAAACAAAAACCAACCAATGCTGTTGAATGGTCCCCAGAGCGGGAGCACGCGTTCACAGAGGTGAAAAAAGCCTTGGCTGATGCTGCGCTCCTGGCTCACCCTGACCCAGCGGCACGCATCGCGCTAACGACAGACGCATCAGATGTGGCCATAGGGGCCGTTATAGAACAGCAGGTTGCCGGAGTTTGGCAGCCGCTGGCTTTTTTCAGCAAATCCTTAAGCGTGGCCGAGCGAAAATACAGCGCGTTCGACAGGGAGCTGTTGGCACTGCATTTGGCTATTCGTCATTTCCAGTTCTGGCTGGAAGGACGGTGTTTCACCACTTTCATGGACCACAAGCCGCTCACATACGCCATGTCCAAAATTTCAGATCCGTGGTAAGGCAGGCAGCAGAGGCAGCTGGCTGCAATTTCGGAATTTACCACTGACATTCGGCACGTAGCGGGTAAACTCAATGTGGTGGCAGACTGCCTCTCGCGCGCGGTCACGGCACCGGCACGCGCAGAGGCGGACCAGCCCGCCGCGACCGCGCAGCAGAGTGGCGGCGTGGGAGCGCGCGCAGCCCTGGTGCACGTAGGTATAGATTATGCAGCCATGGCAGCAGAACAGGGTGCGGATGCAGACGTGCACGTGCTCCAGTCTGGACCAACAGGGTTAAGGCTGGAGAGCAAGTGTTTACGAACCGGTACGCCCCCCCAATCTGCGATGTGTTGACTGGGCGCCCACGCCCAGTGGTTCCAGCCGCGTGGCGCCGCCGCGTTTTTGACTCGGTCCACTCGCTGGCGCACCCGGGGGTGTGCGCTTCGGTGAAAATGGTAGCGGAAAAGTTTGTTTGGCCGAGCCTGCGCAAGCACGTGAAGGAGTGGGCAAAGGCCTGCATGTCCTGTCAACGGGCCAAAATCCAAAAGCACACAAGAGCCCCGTTAGAACCGTTTCGCATTCCGGCCAGAAGGTTCGACCACGTGCATGTTGACCTCGTGGGCCCCCTAACGGCGTCACAGGGGTTCACACATCTTTTGACAATGGTGGACCTAACCACACGTTGGCCGGAAGAAAAAAAAAAAAAAAAAAGATGGCGGTGCGCCTAGACGCAGCGGCCCCTCTTGGCATCAGCGAGTGTGATAGTTTTAATCATCCCAGACGTACATTCTGTAAAACTTACAACTGTGAGACCTTATTAAACATCAAGGTACTGCACGCTGCAAGAATCGCGGCGATCGGTTGTGATTTGGACATTCTACGCCAGCATGGAATTTTGGCGGAGTCCCCGCTGGAAGTTACCCGGGAGAGGAGGAAGCAGAAGCGGAGCGAACGCAAGCAAAAGCGAGGAAAAAGGGCAGGGATCCATGCTAGGCTAAAGGCTAATCCCTCCAGACCAGCGGTACCGTCGCTTCTTCTGTCAAACGTCCGCGCCCTCGAAAACAAGGTAGACGAGCTGCGTTTGCTGAGAGAAACCCGGAGAGAATGGAGGGACTGCTGTGTGTTTGTTTTCACCAAGACATGGCTCCACGACAACATTCCTGACGAGGCCATTCAGCTGGAAGATATGGCGATGTTCCGTGCCGACAGGGAAACGGCGAGCTCCGGTAAGAGCCGGGGGGGTGGGCTATGCATCTATGTTAACAAGAACTGGTGCGTTAATGCCACGTTAGTGTCTAAACACTGCTCTCCGTTGGCGGAGTTCCTTATTGTTAATTGTCGGCCATTTTATCTGCCGAGGGAATTCAGCAACGTGTTTGTAGCGGCTGTTTACATAGCGCCAAGCGCTAACGCTAAAGCTAATGCAAAGAAGGCACTCGGGGTACTGCACAATGCGATCAGTGAAATCCAAATGTCACACCCCGACAGTTTTGTGGTGGTTGCGGGGGATTTTAACCACGCCAGCTTAAAGACTGTGCTCCCCAAGTTTAAACAATGTGTAGACTTTAAGACCAGAGGAGAGAATATGTTGGACTTAGTGTACACAAACACAGATGCATATAAAGCAATACCCCGCCCCCATCACGGACGTTCTGATCACATGTCCGTGATGCTGCTGCCTGCCTACAAACCTTTATTGAAGCGCAGCAGGCCAGCAGTGAAACAAATCAGGATTTTGCCAGAAAGTGCAACCTCTGCACTGCAAGACTGTTTTCAGCACACAGACTGGAAGATCTTCAAAATAGCAGCCTCCCAGGAAGACAGGACAGATGTGGAGGAGTATGCTGATTCGGTCACCAGCTACATCGCGAAGTGCACAGAGGATTTCACTACAGTGAAGACCATCACTATGCGGGGTAATCATAAGCCCTGGATGACTGCAGAGGTGCGCTCGCTGCTTACAGCCAGAGATGCAACGTTCAGAGCGAAGGACAGGATCGCCCTCCGCTCAGCCAGGTCTGCGCTTTCAAAGGGAATTAAGGCGGCAAAGCGCGCCTATGCGGAGAAAATCCAGGGACACCTCTGTGACACTAGGAACACCAAGCAGATGTGGCAGGGAGTTCGGACACTGATGGGCTTTAAGTCTAGGCAGGGGGTCGATGATGACGACGCTTCGCTTCCAGACAGGCTTAACGACTTCTTTGCACATTTTGAAGCATCAAACTCGACAATCAGAGGGAGGGCCAGCCCACTCCCACCATCGGTCGGACCAGCTTTTACCATTAACACAGCGGACACACGGAGGACCCTATCCAGAATCAACCCACGCAAAGCTGCAGGTCCAGACAACATTCCGGGACGTGTGCTCCGAGACTGCGCGAGCGAGTTGGTGGATGTCCTGACTGACATTTATAACATCTCCCTGAGACAGGCCATCGTTCCCAGATGCTTCAAGACCTCTATCATTGTACCGGTTGCAAAGAAACCAGTGGTGTCCTGTTTGAATGACTATGGTCCTGTTGCACTTACACCAATTGTGATGAAGTGTTTTGAACGGCTTGTCAAACCACACATCACAGCCTGCCTCCCTGCATCACACGACCTGCTCCAGTTTGCATATCGTTCAAACCGCTCCACGGAGGATGCTATAGTCACCACCCTACACTCTGTCATCACCCACCTGGACCAGAAAGACACCTACGCCAGACTCCTGTACATTGATTTCAGTTCAGCATTCAACACCATTATTCCCCAGAGACTGATAGAGAAATTACTCCTTCTCGGTCTGAACACCGCCACATGTCTCTGGATCCTGGATTTCCTGACTGAGAGACCTCAGTCTGTCCGGGTTGGAAACAACATCTCCAACTCTGTCACGCTGAGTACCGGAACCCCTCAAGGCTGTGTACTCAGTCCACTGCTGTTTACACTTCTAACACATGACTGTGTATCCAAACACGAGGGGAACCAGATTATTAAGTTTGCAGATGACACCACGGTGGTGGGACTTATTCAGAGGGATGAGGAATCAATGTACAGGGAAGAAGTGAGAGACCTGGAGGGCTAGTGCAGGGAGAACAATCTGGTGCTCAACGTGGACAAAACGAAGGAGATGATTATCGACTTCCGGCGGTCACAGCCTGAGCACGTCCCCCTCAGCATCGGCGGCCGTTTAGTGGAGAGAGTAGAGAACATCAAGTTCCTCGGAGTGCAGATCTCGCAGGACCTGACCTGGAGCAAGAATTCCTTGGAGATCAGGAAGCGGGCTCAGCAGAGACTACACTTCTTGAGGAAACTCAAACAGGCCTCTCTCCCCATCTGCATCCTCAGGACCTTCTACAGAGGTGTGGTGGAGAGTGTTCTGACATACTGCATTGCTACATGGTACTCCAGCTGCAGTATGTCAGACAAAAAAGCCCTGCAGAGGATAGTCAAGGGGGCGGAGAGGGTAATTGGAGTCTCCCTCCCCTCTGTCCAAGAACTTTTTCAGAACCATTGTAGGAGCAGGGCACTGAACATTGTCAAGGACCGTTCTCACCCTCTGCATAAACACTTTGAACTTCTTCCATCTGGTAAACGATTCTGGAGCATCAGAGGCAGAACCACCAGACTGATCAACAGCTTTCTCCCACAAGCTGTCAGGATGCTGAACAGCTGACCCGGAATCTCACATACACACTACTGCACCTATGGACATTTTGTATATTATAGTTAGTTATTCTTTTTCCCCAAGTATGTCTCAGGGATGTGTGAATGGATGGGGGGTGGGGGTGGGGTGGGAGGTGGAGCTATGTGGGAGTGTGTCTTAATCATGCTGCTTCTTATATGGATGCCGAGAGAAACGCAATTTCATCTCGCCTGTACTACAGTTGTATATACAGCAATATGACAATAAAGTTTGATTTGATTTGATTTGAAGTGGTCCCGCTGGCGATGACCACGGCCGTGGAGGTGGCTCGCGTTTTTTTAACGGCTTGGGTAACACGTTTCGGCGTTCCGTCGGATATTACGTCCGATAGAGGGCCTCAATTCGTCTCTGAGCTTTGGTCAGCGATGGCCAATGGCTTGGGAGCCAAAATTCACTGCACTACGGCTTATCACCCTCAGGCTAATGGTTTATGTGAGCGCTTTCATAGGTCTTTGAAGGCAGCACTCAGAGCGGCACTCACGGATGCAGATTGGGTAAACAAACTACCATGGGTTTTATTAGGGTTGTGTTCTGCGCCCAAGGAGGACTTAGATGCCTCCCCAGCAGAGCTAGTTTTCGCACAACCTCTCAGGCTGCCAGGCGAGTTTTTACCAGAGCACCCGGAGCCGCCCCCCTCCCTGCTCTTGGGCCGCTAGTCAGCACGGGAGCGGACGCGCTCCCGGGCCCCGTTCATCACGCTTTTCCGCGCGTTTTTGTTCCCAAAGCTTTAAAAAGTGCCGAGTTCGTTTTTGTCAGGCACGAGGCACTAAGATCAACGCTCAGGCCGCCATAAGATGGACCATATAGAGTGCTGGAGAAAGGGGATAAGCATTTTGTGCTAGATTTGGGAGACAGAAAGGAGACACTTGGTATTGACAGATTGAAACCTGCTTTTGTCATGAAGGACGAGTCTGTACCAGTTGCAAGGGCGCCTCGACGCGGCAGACCCCCCAAGGGGAGCGTCTCGGAGCCCCCGCAGAGGTCAAATAACCACTCTCTTCCTCAATCAACAGAGCCTGGGCAGATGGGCGCCGCAGGCAAGGCAGGGCCAGCTTACAGCAGATTCGGGAGACGGTTGAAGCCCAGACGGCGCACAGACTGAGTGTTTAATGTTGGTTGTACTGTTGAGAGTAACATGTTCGCAGAATTTTTATGTATTGTCCATTCTTCATCGTTTGGGGGGGTTGTATAGCTGTGTATTTGTGCATACATATGTTTAGACATAAAAGGGGTGTATTTGTGCATACGTATGTTAAACATAAGAGAGATGCTGACAGCACATATGTGGATTGACCTCACGACGAAGAGGACAGTAAGTCTGGACAACCTGCGTAGGACAACGAGAGAGGACAGGGGTGCGAACGAAGGACTTCCTGACCTCCAGGACGCAGGTAGAAGACGGAAGGCTGGAGGGGGGAGAAATGTCAATAAAGGGTTTTGACGGGGATATGTGATCCCCCCTGTGTGTGGGAAGTCTGTATGAGAAAAGGTATAAATGTGAAACTCTGATGTAGCTCACCTTCTTGTCTCCCTGCTTATTGGAGAGAGCAGGCTGTGGAAATGAATGTTTGAATAAACTGGAATAAAACACAATTCAGTCTCTTTATTCCACGCTCCCCACAGTGTGAACATTCTCGGCATTCCCCGCCAAATCAAACCGAGACCCCCGGACTATCCTGGTCTGAATGCAACCTTAGACAACACATTAAAAAGATCACAAATAAAATAAAATTTAACCTGTTTAATTTCAATCATATATGTAAGACCAATTCTCACTTCACAGTAAGCAATTACTTATATGCATGCAATGATTTTTTTTCCCCACATAACATATTGTATGACCACTTATTCACATACAAAAGCAAATAAGTTAAAACCCACCAAGTCTCTCTTCAAGAAAGCAGTTAAAACCCTGGACAAAAAGCTTTTCCATTTTCACTACTGTAATATTATTACTAAGTATAATATTGTACAGTTCTATCGTTACCAAATGTTTAGTGATTTGTGCCTCATTTGGAAGGTCTTAAAGCCCCCCCCCCCCTTCCCGCCACTATTAAATCATTTTATTCAGAAAAACACAATGACAGGATAAATACCAGCGCCCCAACTAGAGGACATTGTAATATACCAAGGTGCAAATATGAATTTGTCAGAAGGTTGTGTCAATTAGGGGCACACATTCATGGAAGAAATTACCAGCTCATATCAGAGACTGTGACAACTACGAGGGGGTGGTGGGGGGGAATGAAAAATCTATAGGCTGAAAAGTTCATGGTGTTCAAATCTGACCAAATGTGGTTTATTTTAAAAAAGCAGGGATTCAAGCACTGCAACAACAATGGAAGAAATGTGTCGACTGAAGGGGAGACTATGTTGAAAAATAAACCACATTTGGTGAAATTTGACCACCCCCCCCCCCCCCCCCCATACCTAGCCTTTAAAAGAAACTTAAGTTTTGGCTTCACATTTTGGCGCCCCTGAGAACATCATCGTCCCGAGGATTCAGTTTCAGCAGCGCCGCCAGCAGACCGGGGAGTTAGTGCAACGGTATGTTACGGATCTGCATTAGCTGGCCGGGGACTGCCAGTTTGGAGCAGCATTGGAAGAAGAGATGGTCCGCGACCAGTTGGCGGAGCACACACTTTGCTCGGCGGCACGGTCGAGATTCCTCACACACTCCGGTGAACTGAAATTAGCCAGGGCTATTGAGATAGCTCAGAAGTGTGAAGCAGCAGAAAAAACATTCACGTGACCTTGGTGAGAGAGCTACACTCCGCCAATTTGAATCACAGTCAGCGGTGATGGCTGTGGACCTCGACCATGATGATAGCATGGAAGATAAGGAAGAGTACGCTACTGCTGTGAAGAAAAGGTCTGCCCCGGGATCACCAAGGTGTTTGGGTTGTGGGCCCACCAAGCACCGCTATAAGGCTAGAGAGTGTCGGGCAAGAGGAAAATACTATGGCAAGTGTGGACTTCTGCATCATTTTGCAAGGGCCTGTAATAGGTTCATGCGAGGGGAGGCACGACCCAAAGTGGATCCCCTCGCTCCAACTACAATTTTCATCCACACCATCTCCCTGAGCACGGATGGTCATACGTACTGTGTGGTGAAACTGGATGGGGTGGAGGTGCCTCTGCTGATTGACAGGGCCGCAGTGAAGTCTGTGTTTAATTGGCCCACCGTGAGGAGTTTCTTCCCATATTACCGAATAAGAGGTCATTCAGCACCACTGTGTGGGTATGGTGGAAAGAGGTTTGCCACAGTTGGATCGGCTGAACTGACAGCTCGGTACAGGTTGGCAGAGGTGTCCAACCTGAAGTTTATGGTGACCACCAGTGGCGAGAATATTATGGGCTGTGACCTTTTTTATGGACTACTCTTCACTATCACCAGCGGTGTTGGAGAGGAGTGGTTGGGCCGTGGCTTGTGGAACCGGCCAGTTCCGCAAGTGGTGGATGATGCTGTATAGGACAAACCTTGGCCTAGTATTCTGGAAGATGTGCAGGACAAACCCCACCCAGGGCCATCGTGGGAGGGTTCCGGTTCCACAGCCCAAATAACCCTAACTTAGGGAACTGGGCGGCATGGTGGAGCTGAGTGGATGGACCTTTCTGCTTCTGGAGTTCGGCTGGGAGGTACTGAGGAGCAAGGGGTCACATTGGCTTCACCGGTGAAGAAAATGAAAGCGAGCAGGGCAGAACTGGCTTGCACTGTAAAACGACATGCCATACAGGGACACTGGAAGCCAACTTGGGCTCCTCTGGGGGTCACTGATATGGTCCGACCCAGAGAGGAGTCCCGGTCGAGAAGAATTCTGGGCAAACGTAAGCGACAGGATGACCAGGGGTGGCTGCAGGTGGTGGCTTTTCAAGAGGATGGCTACCTTCAGCAATTTGATAGCTCATGGCAGCGTCCTAACGAGCCGCGGTGTGCCAAGCAGGAGAAGGAGGTGTTTGGGCTGCGGTGTGGGCCATCTCTGGGCGTGAAGAGAAGAAGGTGCACCGGAGGGTAACCATCTGATTGTTTTCTATGGAGTGGTTCCTCTACTGGGGCAGACTGATGTTTGAGGTGATGTGTTTATTACATGGAGTTGGTATGAGTAATAATTAAGTTGTTTATTGGGTTAATTCATGGGATTATGTTATTGTTTTATGTTTTATTTTAGGAGCATGGCAATTTTCTGTATAATGGACTTTATTTTAGCAGATACGGCAGAATAATCTGTCTGG
The DNA here is from genome assembly GCA_020510985.1 of Pholidichthys leucotaenia. Taxonomy (NCBI): domain Eukaryota; kingdom Metazoa; phylum Chordata; class Actinopteri; order Cichliformes; family Pholidichthyidae; genus Pholidichthys; species Pholidichthys leucotaenia. The sequence continues at coordinate 240,049,984 of CM035845.1, forward strand.
CTAAATGGGGGTGGAACGGTAGTCCACCTGTTCCCCGCTGGCTTAGTTGTTTTGTGTGTGTGTTATAGGCCTTCAAATATTCCTGTTCATTTTAGTGCATGTTTCGGGTTCCAAATTGGGGAGGGTTCCAATGGTGTGTGTGTGTTTTGGACCATTTTTTGAAGCGTGCGCTGGGGGGGGGCATGTTGTTATTAAGGCGTATATTATTGTGTGACACAGGTGGTGGCTCCACCAATCCGTTTCCGCCACCACCCCGAGTAAAAGAGGGCTGTGAAGAAGAGTGACGGTCTCTTTGACCTCACCTCTGCCTGACGAGATCATCTGTACTGTGCAGTGAGTCCAATAATAAAGTTGTTTTCTGTTATACCTCCAGCCTCGTCATTGGTTCTCATTAGCCAACATAACACACTGACCCTAGGTCACACAGCTACTGGTGCTGTGTGTGTTCATGGGTTGCAGCCTTGTAGACCATTGCCCTGGAGGCCAGGACACTTAAAGGTTGAGTAGGCTGCATCTTAAGGCTGATTTATGACTGTTCAATTAGACGGTCGGTCTTTGGAGGACATATGTGTTGTGTCCACAAAACTGGCACAAAAGGAGATGGACAAGAGGTTGCACTGGAACTGTGCTTTATTGAAGGACTGGTTGCAATACAGCACACTCTAAGTATGCAGAGTCGTCCTGGGCAAAGACAGCCACAAATGGTGGATGCCCCTTCTTATAGGGTGGTGTGATGATGCAACTGGAGGGCAGAATCATCACACTGCACTTCAAAATTAAACCCTATAGCGTTACCAGCTTGTCTGAAATAAGAAAATATTTATCTTTTTTTTTTTTTTTTGGAGAAGAGCTAAGACCCCCTTTCTTACCTTTCACCTAAAGACCACAGCTTTGAAGCCATGTTCCATTGGTAAATTGACCCTCAAACCTTAACAGAATAATAACAATAACAATCAATCAATCAGTCTTTATTTTGGATAGATTAAAAGTACAGATTAAAAGAAACAGAATAATATAACAAGGGTGAAAGAAAATCCAACAAGGTCAAATTAGACAATAACTCCTCTGATTATACGGTTCAACATAAGTTATCCGAAATGGGTGATGGCTGAAGCCACAGCTTATATTTCCCACCCATATTCCATCCAAGAATTCAAAAGAAAAACAAACAAGAGCGATTACAATTCAGAACAAAGCTAAGACAAAATGTGACAAAAAAACCCCAAAAAACGAAGCAACAACACAACGCAGACTGGATATGACAATCTTTATGTGATTTTATATGTCATCTTGTATATATGTTTGGAGTATTTTCTTCCTTTAGTTTTTGTTTAAATTGTCCAAGAGTTGTACATGATTTTAATTCAGGTCCAAAATTGTTCCATAATCTGACTCCTTGCACTGAAACACAGTGTTGCTAGTTGTGTTGGTAGTTCTCACTGAAGGTTTTTGAAATATACATGTTCCTCTGAAATGATATTATTTCTCCCTTATTTGGAACAGCTTTTGGATATTTGCGGGCAGTGATAGAGTCTTCACTTTAAACATTATTACTGCAGTTTTAAAGTCAACCAGATCTTTCAACTTGAGAGCTTTTAATTTAAGAAAAAGTGGGTTTGTTGGTTCCCTGTAAGCAGCTTTGTTTATTATTCTAATAGCTGTCTTCTGTAGCATAAAGACTGGATATATGTTTGTTTTATATGTTTTTCCCCATACTTCAGTACAATATGTCATGTATGGGAGTATTACTGAATGATACAAGGTATATAGTGTGGGTTGATTCAGCAAATATTTCATTCTGTGTAGTATTGCAATTGATTTGGATATTTTACCTTTAATAAAATTAATATGTGACTTCCAACACAGTTAATTATCAATTATTACACCAAGAAATTTAGTTTTGGATACCCTTTCAATCTCTACACCATTTACACTGAGTTTAGATACTAAGTTGTTCTGATGGTTGTTAAAAACTATAAATTTTGTCTTACTTAAATTGAGCGTTAATTTGTTTGATTCACACCACAGTTTAAGCTTTCCTAATTCCTTTCCGAGTGTATCAAAAAGTTGTTCCAAATTGCTTCCACTGCATAATAAATTAGTGTCATTGGCAAACAATATTAAATCCATTTTTTCTGAAACTTTACATATACCATTTATATACATATTGAATAACAATGGCCCAAAACTTAACCCTGTGGGACTCCACAAGTAACCTTCAGTAACTGAGTTTTTGTTACCAACACATACATACTGACTGATATCTATTCTTTAAGTAACTACATAACCAGGACAGTGCTACTCCCCTAATACCACAATTTTGTAGTTTCTTTAATAATAAATTATGATCCACTGTATCAAATGCTTTTTTTAAGATCCAGGAATACCCCAAATGAATTATCTTTATTTTCAACGGCAGTTGATATTTTTTCTATAAATTCCATTACAGCAAATGCAGTTGTCCTCTTGTGTCTGAACCCATATTGCTGCTCACACAATAAATTATTCTTCAGCATGAAGTGGTCAGTTCTCTCATAGAATATTTTTTCAAGTATTTTGAAAAATTGCGGCAATAGTGAAATTGGTCTATAGTTTGAAAGTTCCCCCCTGTCACCCGTCTTGTATATCGGAATTACTTTAGCTATTTTCATTGCATTGGGAAATATACCTGTTTGGAGAGACAGGTTACAGATATATGTCAGTGGTTTCACTAAGCTTTCAATAGTAGTTTTGACTAAGAGCATGTCAATACCATCGCAGTCCGTAGATGTTTTACTTTTAAACAATTTAACAATTTCAAAGACGTCTCTCTCGTCTGTGTTCTTTATGAAAATGGAGTCTTTTATAGCAGTGTTTTTGCTTATTTTATCACCTGTGGGTGCCGTAATGGGTATTTCTCGAGCCAAATTAGGACCAATGTTAACAAAAAAGTTATTAAATTCATCTGCAGCTGAAGCTGCATTCACACTCTGAGTCGTTTTATTATTTTTTGAAAAATTGGTTGGGTAGCTTGTAGTTCTGTTTTTATTTCCAAGAATATTATTAAGTATTGTCCATGTATTTCTAATATTGTCCCTGTTTTTCTCCAGTTCTTTACTGTAATAGTCTCTTTTACTACATCTTATTATATATGTTAACTTATTTTTGTATGTTTTATACCGCTGCTCTGCTTCTTTTGTCCTTTTCTTTAGAAAAGCTTTATATAATAATTTTTTTCTTTTTTACATGCCTTTTGTAATCCTTTGGTTAACCATGGCTTATCGGCAAATTTATGTTTAAGCTTTTTCTTTACTAATGGACAATTTTTTTTCATAAAGAGTGGTTACAATGTTTATAAATGTGTCATAGGCTTCATTAACATCTGATACATAGACTTTTGTCCAGTCTTGCTTCAGCAAGTCTTCTTTAAAAGAACTGATTGCATTTTGTGATTTGTATCTGAACAATTTTATTTATTTATTTATTTATTTTTTTTCTGTATTGGCCCCCGTGTGGCCAAGGATAAGTGCAAAGGTTGTCAAATGGTCACTTATATCATTTATCAATAATCCACTTTCTATTTTCTTATCAATAATATTAACAAACAGGTTGTCAGTAAGTGTAGCAGTGTGAACTGTGATTCTACTGGGATGTGTTATTGTGGGATATAGACTCATGCTGTACATAGAATTCATGAACTCTGTAATTACATTTTGTTGATATGGATTTAGTAAATCAATATTGAAATCTCCACAAGTTACTACCATTTTCTTACTAGTAATATTATTGTACAGCTCGACTAATTTATCTCTGAATGTCTCAATGCAAGTTCCCGGCATTGTATATATACAACTTATACTTAGATTTTTTGTTTTATCTTGGTCAATCTCAACAGTAAAACATTCCGAAATCCCTGGTAGTGCAAAGGACATTCCATTTATAAGCTTACACCTATACAGGTCATCAATATACAGTGCAACACCACCACCCTTTTTTTGAGATCTGTTAATATGAAACATCTGATATCCCTCTATTGCCATCAGGGGAGCCTGCTCTTCATTGAGCCAAGTTTCAGAGACTGCGATAGCTGTAAATTTTCTGTCTAGCAGTTTTAAATAGTCCTGAATCTGTGGAAAGTTTTTGTTAAGACTTCTGCTGTTGAAGTGTATTATTGATAGTTTACCATCTAGTTGCACTTGACTTTTGAATTGCTTTTCGGTGTAATATTCACAATGATTATGAATATTTTTGAAAAGGTGGTTATCAGGATCAATATCATTTTCCATCTCTTGTAGTTTATGTTCAGCATAATGGCATATTTTCAGAGTTTGAATTTCCTCACTCTGTGTCAAATGACTTCCTCCAACTGGGGATAATTGATGTCTACTCAAGTCAGCCATAAGTTGTTGGTTTTTTTTGTTTGTTTTGTCAATTTTTTTTTTTTAAGTACTTTGACATGGTATGTCAAAAGAACTATTCTTGCCATGTGTGTGGATATGGATTTTTATAGTCTCTTAATTTTCTTAATCAGTGTTCATCTGTATTTATTTAAGTCAGAAACATCCCTGATTATTATACTCTTTGCTTCCTCAGGTGTTCCATTTAGTTTGATCCAAACTCTAAAATTTCTTGTCCATGTTGCCTGTATCTTATTTTGTCTTTTCAGCATCTGTGCTTGCCGTGCTATTTCAGCATTAGTTTTTGTTAGGTGTTCATTTAGGTAAACTTCTGTTCCCCGTAGCTTTCTGGCCTGCCTCAGTATGTCATTTTTTACCCTTCTGTTCACAAAGCGCATCACAATTGATTTTTTTGTTTTATTATCTTTTCTGGGTAAAGCATGACAGGCTGAAATTGCATTTGCTTCGACCTTTATTTTTCTACTATCAAGGAACTGAAGCACCTGGTTTTCCAGGGAGACTGATTCTCTCAGGGGAGCATCCTCTCCTCTCAATCCTGCTGTAGCATGAGCATATGATTGATATTTAATGTCTAGTCCACTTATAATTAGATCATACATACGAGTATATTGTTCAAGATCCTCGACGCATCACTCCAAGTCTGCAATTTTTTGTCTTTTTCCTTAATTGTTAATTTTAATTCTTGGACATCTTCCATTAGCACTATTATTTTAGCCTGCTTACTAACCACTTTGGTCAGTTCTTCTGACAAGAAGTTCAGAGATTTTTTGATCTCTTCCATTTCCTCCTTCTTTGGAGGCATTTTTACTGACTTGTGGATAGTAAAACAATCTCTGCTGGTGTCGCCGATATCCGATCCGACCGACCTCAAATCCAGCTGGGCCTCAGCTAGCCCCCTCTGCTGCTAGTCCCGCTGCTTTCCGCCGCCGTAACCGGGCTCCTGTCCAGCCGGGGTACCGGAAGCTCCTCCACCGAGTCCTGCCACCCACCGCCCCTGTAGCCGAGCTCCGATCCTGCTTCTGTCCAGCTGGGGTCCCGGTAGATCCTCCGCTGAGCCCTGCCACCTACCGCCGTCTGCCTCAGCAGTTCCTCCACCGAGCCCCGCCACTGCAACTGGGCTCCGACTCCGGCTGGGGCCCCGGTGGTCTTCCACTGGTCCCCGTCTCCCACCACCGCTGCAGTTGAACTCCGATCTGGCTCCCGTCCAACTGCTGCCTCGGCTTGTTCCTCCGGCGAGCCCCAGTCACCGGGGACAGAGTCGCTTCTCCGTGTCGGTGCTAGGTGCTACGACTAGCTATGGCATTAGCTATAGCATTAGCCTAGCAAACGCTTTGGGTAAAGCGTAGCAGTGAACCACGAAAAGAAATGCCAATCAGTTCACTCACGAATGAGAGCAGTCCCAAAAGTCCAATTCTCACAGCGAGCACAAAACTACTCTTAAAAACAGAGATCAAGTCTGACCCTCGAATCCAGACCGGCTGAACCACAACTAAGTATGTCACAGTTCATTCAACTACCTTCTCTACTCAAACGTTCTCTCTATACCAGGAATGGTTTAGAACCCCCCATCATAAATTTGATGGAGTAGATTCCCATGAGACAGTTTGATGTTCTGCAGGTGCTTGACCGGCAAGATTCCTCATTGAAACTCAAAAAGTCCAGCATCGCCCTCCGATGGATAATACAGGAATATTAATTTCCAGGACTGGGTGTTGTCTCTCTCTGAAGTTAAACTTTTAACTGTGAACAATGAAATAACATTCTTTTTCTTCAGATCTCCTCCACTATTGAAGATATGGCTTGACCCTGTGATGGACAATTATGGTTTGAAATGCTTTTTTGGATACAATTTGATATGTGTTTCTTTATTTTAAGGAAGAATTAATTTTGCATGTCTACCATAAAGAAAATATCACATTTACAATGTAAACACATTGTTCCTTTATTAAGTAGAATATGTTAGTCACTAAAGTATTAAATAATTTATTCTTTTTGACCCTATTCCTACCAGGTTATTTAAATAAGTCTTCCCATTTATCGGTAGCTCTATTCTTCAAATAATCAATTCTTCATTAACATCGGGCCATGTACCGCAGGCTTTTAAAACTGCTGTAATTAAACCCTTACTCAAAAAGCCAACGCTGGATCCAGGAATTTTAGGGTCATTCCAGAATTTGACGACATTTTACGTCCCACCCATCAAATTTTAAATAATCCACATACAAAATACTAAAACATGCAGTTTCTGAGTAAATTTACTTGTTCTGAGACCAAATCTAAAAAAAACTAAGAGAAAAGAATGCTTGAAAATAGTTTTAAAAATACCAAATAAGTCTGGAGTACCCCCTAAAATGCCATTTTTCTCTTGTCCCACCCCCCTAATGACCAAATTGAATCTCAAATAAAACAGTTAAAATGAAATTTAAATTTCATTTTTTTGATATTATTTGTTTCATTGCTGTCTCTTGTAACTGTGGGAACATTTGTTTTAATGAACATAATATTTCAAATAATAATTATTATTCATGGAACGTGTGTCCCACAACATGCACGCAACCCTGTTACCATAAACTTTTTAGCATGGTAGAAGAAAAAGAAAGCAGTGAATCACATGATATGCTGGACTTGACATCATCAAACAGTTGGTAGAGCAAAGGTATGTCCTCTCTTTTATTTTTCATATTTTTATAACATAGTTAGCCTTGATTTAATGTCTCACTCTACCTCATGCAACCCTGTTATGCATATGATCAGAATAAGACAATTATTTTTTTTAATTTTTTCTTTACTTATTTACATAAGTAAGTTTGTCCTCTTGGTCAGCAGTAACAGCTAGCTAAACCGCTAGCTTCTACTCCTGAAAGAAAGCTAACATTCGTCTGGATCTGCAACCCTTTTACCTGCAACCCTGTTGCTGTGGGTTGCACCAAGTAAGATAAGATAAGATAAGATAAGCCTTTATTAGTCCCACAACGGGGAAATTCCAGGATTGCAACAGCACAGGGATAGCAACACTCAGAGCAACAATCAGAAGGCAAGAAAAAAACAAGCAAGCAAGAGCAGCTAATATACATATGTACATATTACTATAAAATATATATATACACACAGACACACAGTGCAGAGCATTGTAGCTGGATGGAATAAATATATGAATATATAAACACACAGTGCAGAGCATTGTAGCTAGATGGAATAAATATGTAAATATATAAACACCCACAGTACGGAGCATTGCAGCTAGGTGGAATAAATATGTAAGTATATAAACACACACAGTGCGGAGCATTGTAGCTAGATGGAATAAATATATAGATATATAAAAACACAGTGCGGAGCATTGTAGCTAGATGGAATAAATATATAGATATATAAATATGAACACACCCAGTGCTGAGCATTGTAGTTAGATGGAATAAATATGTAAATATATAAACACACACAGTGCAGAGCATTGTTGCTAGATGGGATGAAAAATATGTATGATGAAAGTATTGTAAACACCAGTATTGTAAACACCAAATAAATCATGTAATAAAAATTGTACCATTGATCTGTAAGCTGAGCTAATCAAGCCTTTGATAGTTTATTTACCTATTATTGATGAATATGTAGCAGAAAATCAGAAAAGTGAAGGTTTATTTTTCAAGAATTTTGAAGCCCAAATGTCCTCCAATTCTGGAATGACCCTTTAGCTAACTATAGACCAATCTCTAATCTGCCTTTCATTTCAAAAATCTTAGAAAGAGTTGTTGCTACGCAATTATTTGACCACTTGCAGGGAAACAGTTTATTTGAAGAGTTTCAATCTGGGTTTAGAATCCATCATAGTACTGAAACAGCCCTGATGAATGTCACTAATGAATTCCTTATCGCATCTGATAATGGACTTGTTTCTGTACTTGTCCTTTTAGACCTTAGTGCAGCTTTTGATACTATTGATAATATCCTACTTGATAGATTAGAACACTATGTTGGACTTAATGGAACTTTGTTGCAGTGGTTTAGATCTTATTTATCTGATAGGTTCCAGTTTGTTTATGTCAATAATGAGTTTTCTTCCAACTCAAAGCTCAGTCATGGCATTCCACAGGGATCTGTGCTAGGCCCTATTCTTTTTAGTTTATATATGCTTCAATTAGGCAACATTATTAGAAAGCACTGTATACATTTTCATTGTTATACAAATGACACACAATTATACCTGTCAATGAAGCCAGATAATTGTAATCAAATAGCCAAGTAAGAAGCCTGTCTTAAGGAAATCAAAGCTTGGATGACTTGTAATTTCCTGCTACTATATTCAGATAAGACTGAAGTCATTCTTGTTGGTCAAAAAAACCTTAGAAATACCTTTCCAAATCAAACTCTTTGTTTGGATGCAGTTACTCTTTCTCTTAATAGTTCTGTGAGGAACCTTGGAGTTATTTTTGATCAAGATCTGTTTTTCAATTCACATATTAAATTTGTTTCTAAGACTGTCGTCTATCATTTGTGTAATATTGCCAAGATTAGGAGCATCTTGTATCAGAGTGATGCTGAGAAACTGATCCACACATTTGTTTGCTTTAGATTAGATTATTGTAACTCTTTATTATCAGGTTGTCCTAAAACATTTCTAAAAAATTCTTCAGTTGATCCAAAATGTTGCAGCAAGAGTTTTAACAGGTACTAGAAAGAGAGATCAAATCTCTCCGGTTCTGGCCTCCCTTCATCAAGTTTAAAATCCTTCTTCTCACTTACAAAGCTCTAAATAATGAGGCCCCTTTTTTTATTTAAAAGATCTGATACTACCCTAATATCCTAGCAGAGCACTATGCTCCCAAAATGCTGGATTACTTGTAATACTTAGGATCTCCAAAAATACAATGGGAGGCAGAGCCTTCAGTTATCAAGCTCCTCTCCTGTGGAACCAGCTGCCAATCTGGATTCGGGAGTCAGACTCAATCTCTTGTTTTTAAGAATAGGGTTAAAACCTTCCTTTTTGATATAGCCTACAATTAGGGAGGGATCATGGGTCTCTGAACCCTCCCTTAGTTATGCTGCTAATAGGTTTAGATAGCCGAGGGACCTTCAATAATGCAGTGGGCTTCACTCCTTTCTTCACTCTCAATGAAATATATATGTATATACACTACCGTTCAAAAGTTTGGGGTCACTTAGAAATGTCCTTATTTTTGAAAGAAAAGCACTGTTTTTTTCAATGAAGATAACTTTAAACTAATCAGAAATACGCTCTAATATCTAATATACATTGCTAATGTGGTAAATGACTATTCTAGCTGCAAATGTCTGGTTTTTGGTGCAATATCTACATAGGTGTATAGAGGCCCATTTCCAGCAACTATCACTCCAGTGTTCTAATGGTACAATGTGTTTGCTCATTGCGTCAGAAGGCTAATGGATGATTAGAAAACCCTTGTGCAATCATGTTAGCACAGCTGAAAACAGTTTAGTTGGTTAGAGAAGCTATCAAACTGACCTTCCTTTGAGGAGGTTGAGTATCTGGAAAAAAACATTATTTCAAATACAAATCATTATTTCTAACCTTGTCAATGTCTTGACTATATTTTCTATTCGTTTTACAACTCATGGTGGTAAATAAGTGTGACTTTTCATGGAAAACACAAAATAATTGTCTGGGTGACCCCAAACTTTTGAACGGTAGCATATATATTTTGCTGGTCATTAACATCTCTTTGTCCTCTCCCATAGATTGAGTCTCCATCGTGCTGTTTGCTCTCTACATGTCTGTTCTTTTCATCTTCTCTATCCCCTCACCCCCCAGCCAGCCTCAACAGACGACTGCCCCTCCCTGAGCCTGGTTCTGCTGGAAGTTTCTTCCTGTTAAAAGAGAGTTTTTTCTCTTCACCGTCGCAAGCACTTGCTCACAGGGGATCCCCTCATTGCTGGGGTCTTTCTGAAGTTATGGAGGTTTCCCCTACACTTGAATGTGCTATTAGGTGACTGTTGTTGTGAAATGGCACTATATAAATAATGTTGAATTGAATTGAATTGAATAGGCAGCATATATATGTTTAGGAGAATTTGATTTCTCAAATCAAATTCGCTCTCCTTCTGTTCTGTGGGAGAAACATATTTCAAAACTATGAACTGACCAATCAGCTTCCAAGTCTCTACACATTTCCTTTTTAGTTAGGTTTACGACCTCTTCTGAACAAAGAAACTCAGTGTGGGCTATATTAATCATATATTCCATAACCTACATATGTTGAAGAATGTGGGAATGTTTGGTGATTACATATGTGCCCTTCAGAGGTAAAGTGGGCTATTTGCCCAGGACAAATATGAAATACAGAAAGCAACCATCGTGGCAAATTACGTCCCCTCAGCCGAAGAGAGAGCCGAGAGGATCCTGGCGGTCTACGGCCACAGAGGACGCACACCTAAAGCCCTCATGGAGGACTTGCTGCAGCTTAAAGAGGAGGACAATGACAACTTCCTCTTCCAATTCGTATTCCTCAGCACGCTGCCACCACACGTGAGAGGGACGCTCGCCAACATGCGATGAAACACCCAGCAAGACTTCAGCATGCTGGTCAACGAAGCTCAACGACTCGTCAACGCCTGCAGGGAACAGACACTCTTAGCAGCATCCGCAGACCTCAATGCTGATGCCCAGAACCACGGCGAGCCTCAGCCCACGGAGCAGATCCAGCCTGCGGTGACAGCGACACGGCCAAAACGTAACAGATGGAGCGATGTTTGTTATTACCACCACCGCTTCGCCGAGAAGGCTCACAAATGTGTTCCCCCCTGCAAATTTAAACGCCAAAGCCGAGAGCCGTTAACGGCAGCGGTTCTCGGCGAGAAGAGTAAGCTGTTATATGTGATGGACGGGCACACCGGCAAGCAGTTCCTTATTGACACAGGAGCTCAACTGAGTTTTGTCATGCCCTCCCAAGCAGATTGAGCCATGGGCACCCGGGGCAACGGAGCGGTGGCAGCCAACGGCTCCAGCATTGACACTTTCGGCGAAAAGAGCCTGCACCTCCACATCCACGGCCGCAACTACAGATGGACATTTGTTGTAGCGGCGGTGAGTTTTAACTTGTTGGGCGCAGACTTTTTGTGTGCACACGGGTTATTAGTTGATCTAGCGAATAGACGCTTGGTTAATGCACTGTCCTTTGCTTCTATTCCCTGCTCAGCCCAAGTTTCTCCACCACCTGTGCAGGCTAGCGTCACCACGGCAGGAGGTAAGTTTGAGCAACTCCTCACCCAATTTCCAGCACTCACAATTCCCAAATTCTCAGCCACTGTGGCTAAACACGGGGTTGAACACTTTATTCCCACAACAGGCCCACCCGTATTTGCCAAAGCTCTCCGCTTAGACGCGGCCAAACTCACCATAGCTCGGGACGAGTTTACTACCCTGGAAAAATTAAGCATTGTTAGACGCTCGAAGAGCCCCTGGTCCTCGCCACTTCACATGGTTCCGAAATCCGACGGTTCTTGGAGACCGTGCGGAGATTACCACAGATTAAACAATGCGACAGCGCATGACCGCTACCCAATTCCTCACATTCAGGATTTTTCACTGCATCTGGTGGGTGGGCGCATTTTTTCAAAAATAGACCTGGTCCGCGGTTATCATCAAGTCCCAGTTCGAGCAGAGGACATTCCTAAAACAGCGGTAATAACCCCTTTCGGCCTTTTTGAATTTTTGCGGATGCCTTTCGGCCTCAAAGGCGCTGCTCAAACTTTTCAGCGGATGATGGACGCAGTATTACGCGACCTTCCTTTTGTTTTTGTCTACCTCGACGACATGCTGGTAGCCAGCTCGTCTGAGGAAGAACACGAGCAGCACCTCACTACGGTTTTTCAGAGACTAGAAGAGCATGGGTTAATAATCAATCCAGCCAAATGCAAATTCGGCGTGTCGCAAATTGATTTTTTAGGATACAGAGTTTCTCCGAAAGGGGCAGTTCCACTTCCAGACAAAGTTCACGCGATAAAAAGTTTCCCACGGCCACAAACGGTCAAATCGCTGCAAGAATTTTTAGGAATGGTTAATTTTTTCAACCGTTTCCTCCCCCACGCAGCTCAGCTCATGCAGCCCTTATATGACGCGCTCAGAAAACAGAAAGCTTCCAACGCGGTTGAATGGACCCCGGAGCGCGAACGCGCCTTTGCGGAAGTAAAGAGCGCTCTAGCTAATGCCACATTGTTAGTTCACCCCGATCCCTTGGCCCGCATTGCACTAACCACAGACGCTTCGGACCTAGCTATAGGGGCAGTTGTAGAACAACATGTCAGCGGGATCTGGCAACCTTTGGCATTCTTCAGCAAAACGCTAAACCAAACTGAGCGTTAAGTACAGCACTTTTGACAGGGAGCTGCTAGCGCTTCATTTATCCATCCGCCACTTCCAGTTCTGGTTAGAAGGGCGGAGTTTCACAGCTTTTGTAGACCACAAACCGCTCACCTTTGCGATGGCTAAAATTTCAGAACCATGGTCAGGCAGGCAACAAAGACAGCTGGCTGCGATTTCAGAGTTCACCACAGACATTCGACATGTGGCAGGCAAACATAACGTGGTAGCAGACTGCCTCTCTCGCGCTGTGACATCGCCAGAGCACGAGGAGACAGATTATACTGCCTCAGCCGCAGAACTCTTCACTAACGCGGACACATACGCAGCACCTATCCATGCAGGGATAGATTATGCAGCCATGGCAGAGGAACAAAGCAGTGACGCGGACGTGCGCGCACTCCTGTCTGGACCAACAGGGTTAAGGCTGGAGGAAAGGGGTTTACGCGACGGCGTGCCCCCCCTAATATGCGATATTTCAACCGGCCGACCTCGCCCGTTAGTCCCAGCCACATGGCGCCGCCGTATTTTCGACTCAATTCACTCCCTCGCGCACCCAGGTGTGCGCGCCTTGGTTAAAATGGTCGCCAAAAAGTTTGTGTGGCCAGGCCTGCGCAAAAACGTAAAAGAATGGGCAAAAACTTGCATTTCTTGTCAGCGCGCCAAAATACACAAACACACAAAAGCCCCTCTGGAGCCTTTTCCAATCCCTGCTAGAAGGTTCGACCACGTTCATGTCGACGTCGTGGGGCCACTACCTTCCTCCCAAGGTTTCACACACCTGTTAACAATGATAGACCGCACCACGCGCTGGCCAGAGGCAGTCCCTCTGGCGTCAACTACAGCGGAGGAAGTCGCTCGCGTTTTTTTGACAAACTGAGTGGCACGTTTCGGCGTCCCATCGGACATCACGTCCGATAGAGGACCTCAATTTGTCTCGGAGCTTTGGTCAGCCATGCCCAGCAGCTTAGGGGCAACAATTCACCGCACCACCGCTTATCACCCTCAGGCTAATGGGTTATGCAAGCGTTTTCACATGTCTTTAAAAGCCGCCCTCAGAGCCTCACTAACGGATACAAATTGGGTAAATAAACTTCCCTGGGTTTTATTGGGGTTGCGTGCTGCGCCTAAAGAGGATCTAGACGCCTCTCCAGCAGAATTAGTTTTTGCACAACCTCTCAGGCTCCCGGGTGAACTTTTACCAGAGAACCCAGAGCCAGGGCATCTTCCAGCCTCGAGGTTTTTAGGCAGCAACGGACCGGACTCTCTCCCCGGACCGGCACATCACTCTTTTCCACGGGTTTTTGTCCCCCAAGCTCTAAAAAATGCTGAATTTGTTTTTGTTAGGCATGAAGCTTTAAAACCAACTTTCCACCCAGCATACGATGGGCCATTCAGAGTGCTGGAACCTGGTGATAAGCTTTGTGCTTGATTTTGGGGATAGAAAAGAAACAGTCAGCATTGACAGACTTAAACCTGCCTTCTTGTTGAGAGACGAGCCTGCACAATTGGCGAGAGCACCTCGGCGGGGTAGACCCCCCAAGAGAAAAGACTCAGCCCCCCTGCAGGGAACAAATAATCACTCTCCTCCACAAGCTGCAGATTCCTCACAGGAAGGTCCCAGCAGGACGCCTAAGCGGACCCACAGCAGATTCGGGAGAAGATTAAAACCCAGACGGCACAGGGACTGATGCAAACTACTCAACAGTTGTTCACTAATTGTGCTGTAACAGTTTAGGACTGACTTGTGATTTTACTATGCTGTTATGATTACCACTGAACTCTCTTAGGAGCATGGCTGCTGGAAAGTTTCTTCTGTGGCAAGAGGTATAGCAGTTAGTATGTCATAGTAATTATCTTAAACTGTGAATTTTTCTATTGTCCTTTTCTTAGTTGTTTGGGGGGGGGGGGGCTGTGGGCTATATTAATCATATATTCCATAACCTACATACACTACCGTTCAAAAGTTTGGGGTCACCCAGACAATTATTTTGTGTTTTCCATGAAAAGTCACACTTATTTACCACCATGAGTTGTAAAACGAATAGAAAATATAGTCAAGACATTGACAAGGTTAGAAATAATGATTTGTATTTGAAATAATGTTTTTTTCCAGATACTCAACCTGCTCAAAGGAAGGTCAGTTTGATAGCTTCTCTAACCAACTAAACTGTTTTCAGCTGTGCTAACATGATTGCACAAGGGTTTTCTAATCATCCATTAGCCTTCTGACGCAATGAGCAAACACATTGTACCATTAGAACACTGGAGTGATAGTTGCTGGAAATGGGCCTCTATACACCTATGTAGATATTGCACCAAAAACCAGACATTTGCAGCTAGAATAGTCATTTACCACATTAGCAATGTATATTAGATATTAGAGCGTATTTCTGATTAGTTTAAAGTTATCTTCATTGAAAAAAACAGTGCTTTTCTTTCAAAAATAAGGAAATTTCTAAGTGACCCCAAACTTTTGAACGGTAGTGTATGTTGAAGCATGTGGGAATGTTTGGTGATTACATATGTAAGGCGACTTCACACCTCAGAAAGGACAAAGACTCTCAACCGCCAGTGAAGAACAAAGACGTTCCCAGACACTGCGGTGGAGACCGGAGGAGCTGCCCTCACCCCCCAGGGCCATGAGGAGGAGTACGGAGACAATGGGGGGATTAAGATAATGAGGGATGTCAGCCTTTGATATGCATGTCTTTTGTTATGTGCAAGTATAAGTTCACAGAGCCGGAGGTATTCGGTCTCTTTTCTTGCTTCTGCTTCTGCACTGAGATGAGACTTGTTAGAGGAGCTGATAATAAACTTTGGTTTATATATCACACCGCCTCGTTCTTCCAAGCTCTTCTACACTCAGTGCAATTGGTCAAAAGTTTACACTTATGGGGAGATCCAGCCCTGGTCTTTGAATGTAGTTGGGGAAATCTTTTCTTTGTCTCTACAGTTGCCATCAAGTTGCAGGCTGGGAGTGATCTCTTGGAGCAGTTCCTGCTCTTCTTTTTCCCTTTTTCTAAGCATGCCCACAACTATGCTCTGTGTATTCTTTTTTTTTTTTTTTTTTGTTCTTTAAAATTCACTTTTCCTATTTTACTTCTTTTTCTTAAATTACAGTGCTAAGAAGACTTTTTTTTTTAAACCGAGCTTAAATCAACTTTGTTCTGACCACAGCATATCAGAAGAAACTGATCTGTGGTTTGCTTTTTTAATTCATCAAGTTTGATTTTCTTATCAGACTTTGAATAATAAACAAATATTATCTGGAATTTCACAACCTGGCCCAATCCTTTTTTCTGTGCATAAGCAGGCATCACCCAGTGTGCTTAACACCCAGTTTCTATAGTTGTGATCCCCGGAGTAGGCCCGAGCCATGGGGCAGAACCTGCCTGCCATTTTCTCTCAACAGAATTCACACCCATCCAGATGGACCAATATGAAATTGGACTGCCTGCTACCACCAGGAGACATAGTATGACTGCTGTGGTAAAGATCTGTTGTCCAAATTAGATTTAATTCTTCAGGCAGAATTTTTGTGGTATAAGATCTATAAACCCAAGATCTTCAAACTTGTTTCAGAACTTCAAATGGATTTTGACATAACGTTCGGCTCAGGAGACGCACGCACACAGGCTCAGAGTAGTTCAAACTGTTTATTAACAGCAGGGGTGTATGGGTGTGTGTCAGCGGGATGTAAATGTATTGGTGGTGGCGTCTGCTTCGGGCACAGAGGCAGGAGACCGTTCAGCCGGCAACCCTATGGGAAAGAACAGACACAGGGTGACAGGCACACACCAATACAGGAGGAGAATAGGCGAGGGAGAGAAGCTTACTTGTGTTAGACTGATGGCAGGCACTTCAAGGACGGAACCCCGGGAGACAGTCACCTGCAGGACTCGGTGCAGCAGCGAGGAAGGACGAGGGACGGAGTTGTCCGCCGCCGAGGAATCCACCTGTGCACAGGGGAGCAGACTGGGAGAGGTAAGGAAAGGAATCTTCTTACCGCTTAGCGTGACGCTGAAGAGAGAGTTGATGCTTCGCATGGAAGGCGATGAAGTCTAACGGCTTCAGGCCGAAGCTCAGGGCGAGGCGGCTTTTATCCCTCGCCGCTGATGAGTAGCAGGTGCGTGAGCAGGTGGCGCCGCTGATGAATGGCGCGGCGTGACAGTACTCCCCCCTCTAGCAGCACCTCCTGGCGATGGCTTATCCGGGTGCGCTCGGTGGAAGTCCGCGATGAGCAATGGGTCCAACACAAATGACGGGGGCACCCACTGTCGATGCTCGGGCCCATAGCCCTCCCAGTCCACCAAGTATTGCAACCCACGACCCCGGCGCCGGGAGTCCAGGATGGAGGAGGCGGACCAGGCCGGATGGCCACCAATCATCCGGGGCGCGGGTTGCGCTGCAGGAGGAGGGCAAAGGGGGTCAGTGACTGCCAGCTTCACCTTCGACACGTGGAAAGTGGGATGAATGCGGAGGGAGGGGGGAATTGCCACGCGCACAGCCACCGGGTTGATGATCCGGGTAATGGGATAGGGACCCATGAAGCGCTGTGCCAGCTTTCTCCTCTCGCCTTTTAAAGTGACGTCCTGGGTGGAAATGTAAACAAGTTGCCCAACTCTGTACGCCGGGGCAGGTCTTCTACGTCGGTCCGCCACAGTCCTGTTGCGCTCCGCTGTGCGTAATAGCGCATTGCGCGCGGCAGTCCAGGTGGAGCGGAACTGCCTGAGATGGGCCCTAACTGACGGGACAGTTACCTCACTCTCCTGCTCCGGAAACAGCGGGGGGTCGTAACCCAGGGACGCTTTGAAGGGGGACATCCCTGTAGCAGAAGAGCGAGCGGTGTTGTGGGCATATTCAACCCAGGCAAGATGGTTGCTCCAGGACGTGGGTTTGGATCTGGACACACAGCGGAGCGCAGCCTCCAGCTCCTGGTTGGTCCTCTCACACTGCCCGTTGGATTGGGGGTGATGGCCGGAGGAGAGGCTCACCTTGGCTCCGATGGCGTTGCAGAAAGACCTCCAAACCTCGGATGAAAACTGGGGGCCCCGGTCCGAGACCACATCCACCGGAATCCCGTGCAGCCTGACCACGTGTTGGACGAGGAGGTCCGCCGTCTCCAGGGCAGTAGGGAGGCCTCGCAGGGGGACGAAGTGCACGGCCTTGGAGAAGCGGTCCACGATGGTCAGGATGGTGTCATAGGAGTTGGAGACAGGGAGTCCGGTGACGAAATCCAACGCGATGTGCGACCAGGGCCTGCCAGGGACGGGCAGGGGCTGGAGCAGACCCGCTGGAGGGGCATTTCCCGACTTGCAGGTGGCACAGATTGGGCAAGCCCGGGCGTAGCGGGCTGCATCCCTCCGCAGGCCTGGCCACCAAAAGGACCGTTGGAGGAGATCTGTCATCCGGGAGGTGCCAGGGTGACAGGTGAGCTTGGAGGTGTGGAGCCAGTGGATGACCTCTCCTCGGACCGCGGCTGGCACGAACAGCCTCCCCTCCGGTCCGCCGCCAGGGTCAGGTTCCACCTCCTGTGCCTTCCGGATCTTGCTCTTGATGTCCCACGAGATGGCTCCCACGACGCACGACCTGGGCAGGATGGAGTGGGGCGCCTCCTCCGACTCCACGGGGGTGAACTGCCTGGAGAGGGCGTCAGGCAGGGCGTTCTTAGAGCCAGGCCTGAAGGTGATTGAAAATTGGAACCTGGCGAAGAACAAAGACCAACGCGCCTGGCGGGCGTTCAGGCGCTTGGCAGATCGTAGATATTCTAAGTTCTTGTGGTCCGTAAGGACCACAAACGGCAGGTTCGCCCCCTCCAGCCAGTGACGCCATTCCTGCAGGGCGAGTTTGATGGCCAGGAGCTCTCTGTCCCCCACATCATAATTTCTCTCCGCCGGGGACAAGCGCCGGGAGAAGAAGGCGCAGGGCCGTTTGGCGCCATCGTCCGGTGACCGCTGGGACAGCACTGCTCCCACTCCCGTGTCCGAAGCGTCTACCTCTACGATGCACTGCAGCGCGGGGTCGACCTGGCGAAGGACCCGGGAGGAGGAGAATTCCGCATTCAGTGCCTCAAAGGCGGCAGCAACCTCTTCGGTCCACCGGAACGGGACCTTCGGGGATGTGAGGTGGGTCAGTGGTCCAACGATGGTACTGAAGTTGGGGACAAAGCGGCGGTAGAAATTGGCGAAGCCAACAAATTGCTGCACCTGCTTCCGGGATGCAGGTGTAGGCCATTCCACCACCGCCTTTACCTTCTCTGGGTCAGGGAGCACCTTATCGTGGGCGATGATGAACCCCAGGAAGGACGTACTCCTGGCGTAAAATTCACACTTTTCTGCCTTTACGTACAGACGATTCTCCAGCAGCCTTTGGAGGACCCGCCTCACGTGGACCTGGTGCTCGTCCCTGGACTTGGAGAAGATGAGAATATCGTCCAGGTAGACGAACACGAAAAGGCCGATGAAGTCCCGGAGGACGTCATTAATGAGGCGCTGGAAGACTGCAGGAGCGTTGGTCAACCCGAACGGCATCACCAGGTATTCAAAGTGGCCGTTCGGGGTACGGAAGGCCGTTTTCCACTCATCTCCCTCCCGGATCCGGACGAGGTGGTAAGCGCTGCGTAGGTCCAGCTTGGTGAACCAGGTCGCCCCCTGGAGGGAGTGGAAAGCAGTGTCCATGAGAGGCAGGGTGTAACGGTCCTTCTCCGTGATATTGTTGAGGGCCCGGTAGTCGATACAAGGGCGGAGGGACCCATCCTTCTTTCCCACGAAGAAGAACCCTGCCCCCACGGGTGACGATGATGGGCGGATTATCCCAGCACTTAATGACTCCTTCAGGTAGGCGTTCATCGTCTCCTTCTCCGGCGCAGACAGGCTGTAAAGGCGACCAGAAGGTAAGGGAGCCCCCTGGCGGAGGTTGATGGCACAGTCGTAGGGCCAATGAGGGGGAAGAGACATAGCTTTCGCTTTACTGAACACCATACCCAGGTCGTGAAACTCCGGGGGCACCAGGGACAGGTCCGGGGGTGCAGCGTCCGTCGCGGGGGGAGGACCGGACGGCGAGCAGGCAGCGGACTGGAGGCAGGTGCCCAGGCAGAATGTACTCCATGCCGATACCCCAGCTGATCTCCAATCCAGGACCGGGTTGTGAAGACGGAGCCAGGGATACCCCAGGATGACGGGCGACACAGAGTTGGGGAGGACGTAGAAGGTCATCTCCTCCCGGTGGTTTCCCGAGATGATGACCGGTACAGGGATAGTTTGATGTGTCACTCTCCCAAGGGAGGCACGGGAGAGGTGGACTAGGGAGATGGGAGTGTTGAGTGCCTGGCAGCGGATGCCCAATCGGGTTGCCAGGCTTTGTGAAATGAAGCTGCCTTCTGCGCCCGAATCCACCAGTGTGTGGGTGAGGTGCCCAGTGAGGTTATGGCAGAAACGGAGGGGCAGCTTCAATTGGGTGAGTGATCCTAACCGATTGACGTCCGCAAGGCCCCCAACAGTGACTCGCGGACCCCACCGACTGGCTTTCCGTGGACAACGCTCCACGGTGTGTTTGTCGCCTCCGCAATACATGCAGAGGCCCAACTCACGGCGGCGTTGTTTCTCCACAGGGGAAAGTTTGGTCCAGCCCGTCACCATCGGCTCCGACTCCTCGGGGCACGATTCTGGCGGTGCCGCCAGGGGGCGAGCTTGGAACAGGTGCGGCGAGGCTCCACGAGGGCGAGAAGAAGAAGACTTCCGCCCCGAGGAGTGCTCGCGCAGCCTGTTATCCAAACCTACCGCTAAGGACGTCAGCTCCGCTAGCGTCCCAGGGATATCCCGACCAGCCAGTTCATCCCTCAGATCACTCTTGAGGCTGCGGAGGAACAGGCCACAGAGGGAGCATTCCTCCCAGCCCAATTCTTCCGCCGCTACCCGGAAGTCGACCGAGTAGTCCGCTGCCGACCGGCTTCCCTGCTGGAGAGCGAGAAGCCGATCGACCTGGACCGTCTCGGTTTGAGAATGGTCAAAGACCTCCAGAAAGCGCCTCACGAATTGGTCATAGGTGAGGGTGGCATAACTGGGCCTCGCCATTACGGCGTAGGTCCAAGTTAACGCACGCCCCTCCAGGAGATTCCCTATGTAACCAATTCGGCTGTGATCCGAGGGAAAATCTCCGGGCACACGGTGGAACACGGACTCACACTGCATAATGAACCCCCGCGCTCCGCCGAGCTTACCGCTAAAGCGGGCGGGGGTCGGAATCGGTGTGAGCCGAACCGGTGCCACTGGAGCCGGCTGGACGGCCGCTGGAACAGCAGGAGCCGCGCCACCCTGGCGAGTCGGGGGGAACGGCTGTTGGGGGTCTAAGCGGTTCAATCGGTTAGTTAATTCTAATAATTGATTAAGTACCACCTGTTGCTGATAAACAATCTGATCCACCCGAGCCTCGAGGATGGTAAACCGGTGTGCGAGCCCGCCGTCTGCCGAGCCGCTCTGCTGAAGCCGTACTGACATAACGTTCGGCTCAGGAGACGCACACACACAGGCTCAGAGTAGTTCAAACTGTTTATTAACAGCAGGGGTGTATGGGTGTGTGTCAGCGGGATGTAAATGTATTGGTGGTGGCGTCTGCTTCGGGCACAGAGGCAGGAGACCGTTCAGCTGGCAACCCTATGGGAAAGAACAGACACAGGGTGACAGGCACACACCAATACAGGAGGAGAATAGGCGAGGGAGAGAAGCTTACTTGTGTTAGACTGATGGCAGGCACTTCAAGGACGGAACCCCGGGAGACAGTCACCTGCAGGACTCGGTGCAGCAGTGAGGAAGGACGAGGGACGGAGTTGTCCGCCGCCGAGGAATCCACCTGTGCACAGGGGAGCAGACTGGGAGAGGTAAGGAAAGGAATCTTCTTACCGCTTAGCGTGACGCTGAAGAGAGAGTTGATGCTTCGCATGGAAGGCGATGAAGTCTAACGGCTTCAGGCCGAGGCTCAGGGCGAGGTGGCTTTTATCCCTCGCCGCTGATGAGTAGCAGGTGCGTGAGCAGGTGGCGCCGCTGATGAATGGCGCGGCGTGACAGATTTGTCTTTTCATTAATCTCCGTTCCTTTTCAGAGTAACACAAATTTTCCTTTTCATGAAAGAGTTTAATTATCATTTTCTTAATAAAATTGCATCAGTTTTCCTTATCTAATGCTATTTTATGGTTTTTCATCTTCTGTTACACTGCCAGTTTAAGCTATGTTTTTCCTTGGTTCCAGAAATGTTTGATAATACAGGTTATGCTCAGTAATCCAATAACAGTCTATTGTGCTCATGATACATGTTGAATTCACTGTCTTAAATTTATCTGAATGTGTTCAAATATCCTGAAATTTCTCATTATGGGAGTTATTGTTTGATTTCATGTCTGTCTTCTTGATTAAAAACAGACAAGAATTCATTTTTTTTTTTGTTTTGTTTTTTACTTATTCATTATTGTTAGAAATACAGAATCAATAATAAAATTGTCCATTCTTTTGGACTGGTGCCCCATGAGCTTATGTGTGTTGGTAATGAAAATAAATATTCATTCCTACTCACATACATATTTACATTAATACTTGTACCATCAATAAACTACCATATAAAACCCTACATTAATTACTGTGCCTCATGTGAGGCTGTCTAAAATCCATGAAATGGACATGAAATTCCGAGGTCACAAGCTGTGTGTGTATAGTCAGATCTGATCTTATTGCACGGCAAAACTTGATTCTTCTCTAATAGTCACTGCACCTAATTGACTGGCCACTCTGCCAGGCATGTCGGTGATCCCTTATCTGCTTGGAAAGCAGTGTGTGTGACATGCAAAGGGGAGGGGTCGTCCTCTCACCCATTCTGATCAAGCAGCTATTGTCTTTCAAAGCACGCTAAAAGTTCAATACAGCATTGCCATATGCTAAATTAAATAAAATAAAGGCAGAGAGAGGTGGAATTGCCAATAATCCAACCCATATCTCGTTAATTCAGTCTAGTAGTGAGGTTCCTACTGGGAAAAACTGAATTAACTATTTTAAACCTCATCTGTAATGTCGTGAATCTAGCTAATTCATACTTAACAGCAGTAATACTGATTACTGAGAGGAAATTGTTTGAGGCAACAGTGCTGAATCGTACGCAAAGTTAAAATTGTAAGATTATTCTTGCATGAGTAATCTGATGAACTTCTAGAATTGTCAGTGGAGTTTGGGCTCATTACTAACCAGTAGATAGTGAACCAGTTCTCCATTCTTTTAAAAAGCTGCTGGCAGAAACAAGCCAGTAGAGGCATGAAACAAAGCAAAGGTGTGGCTTATTGTTGAACAGGCCATGCCATGCATTCGGGGGCAATCAAAAGTTCTTCGTTGTATGCTAAACTTTTTTTTTGAAGCTGTGCATTTGCTGGCAAAACCAGACAGTGCAGCTGCCATTTTGGGACCACCATTTTGGGTCGAGCCTTCATCTGGGCCGCCATTTTGGAGTAGATCCCAGTGGGACTACCTCCAAGTATCGTCACTGTTGTCTACTCCTCCTTGAGTGCAGAAGGAACTGCCTCCATATGGTGGTCAACTATAATAGCTGCATCCTTTCATCGAATTATATCTAAAACTTTTAATCTGTTAAACTGACTTCTCACCAAATCAAGCTTCCAAATTAACTTCAGAGCAATCCATATTATTCAGAAAAAAAAAACAAATTTAAAACCAATATAACGTTTCTAGCAAAAGCAGTAAAAAAAATAAAATAAAAGAAGCTTGTTGGCTCATAAAGGTTATTCTCATTGGTGGATCTGAGGCCCCATTGAAAATGAACATCAGAAGTGTACAAAAAACATACACTTTGTATTTAATCACTTATTTTAACCACATATTGTAATCTTTCAAGTTAAAGGCTTATATATTTACACATTTTAAGCAACAATTGCAAACTTTTGGAGACATATATGGATGTATTCAGTCCTGCATTGAGTTCTTAAATCCCCTTTAACTTAAGAATCCAAATAAATGCCAATATTTATTCAAAAGTGACCTTTGTCATTGATGGCGCTTACAAGCCATCATAAGACACCACTCAGCCAGTAAGTTTGCACAGTTTATTAAGGAAAAGAAAAAGGACAAAATAACAAGCCACGGGGGGGGGGGGGGGGCTAAAACACACTACAACGAATAACTCAATCAATGATGAAGAGGAACAGATTGCCATGGGATACACTTACAATAGAAGAAGGTGTCAGACGAGGGGTTTGTCCGACGGGAAATATTCGACGAGACTGCCGGACTTTTCGCCTCCCAGCTGCCCTCTTAAGTAGGGCTCCAGGTGGACCAGCTGATGAGGTGATTAATGCAGCTCTGACAGCTAGAAGCCCCTCCGAGCGCTGTCATAATAAAAGCTCGGAGAGCCAAAAGGGACACACATACGCCAGATGGGAAAAAATACTGCATGGCCAGAGTGCGGACGAGATCGGCACTCGAACCATGACAGTACCTCCCCCCCCCCGAGGCAGTGAACTACAAGCACCATATGAAACCCATGCCCCCCCCCCCCCCGCACAGGGTGGGGGGGTGGGGGAAAGGCCTGGAGGGTGAGAACCAGAAAAGACCAAAAAACACCAAGACGATGACAGGGAACAAACGAAGCAATTACAGAGTATGGTTAGGAAAAAATTAAAAAAAACAAAAAAACAAAACAATATTCCATAAAGCAAGGATGATACATAGAACAGGACAAAAAATGCAAAAGACAGAAACAGACCTAAAACTAAACACACAGGCCAATAAGACAAAATGTGGCAGATACAAGTCATCCCTCAGACAGGGGAGGGGAGGAAAAAAAAACACTCTAAAAAGCGGTGAATGCACAGATCAGAGTAGTGCAAATAACACAAAGTGACCTTTATAAGTCAGTGGAACTAAGAAACACATGTGGATGACGACAGGCAGAGACCAATGAGACAGGAACAGTTCTGGTGGTCTCCTTGCATCCAATGTCCAGATCGCCAATAAGGGGAACAGGGAACGTTCGGGCAGCCTACCCCAGTCCCAGGCCCGGAAAGACAGAACCTCCGGCGGCCGAACCAGGTCACCCAGTAGGAAGCACAGTTGGTCGGGTGGCTGACCCAGAACGCCGAACCAGCGAAGAAGCTCACAAGGAGGCCGACCCGCATCACTCAGCCACCAGGACCGTAGGGGAAAAATTGAAGATGGCCTCCCAGGAGAGAGGGAAGATGAGGGAGAACCAGGCCGAATATTGAGAACCCCAATGGCCCCCGGTGGAGATGAGCTGGGATGATGGTGATGACGATGACGATGATGATGATGATGATGATGATGATGACAATGAGCCAGTCCATTGTCAGGCAGCAGAGTATCTGCAGCTCCCTCACTGACCTCTAACCGAACCAGCGCTGCGCCCCTGCTGGACCCCGATTGGGTCAGCACTGCACCCACGATGGACTGAGATCGGGCCGGAGCAGCACCCGTGATGGACCCCGATTGGGTCTCGGCTGCACCCCCGTCGGACCCCGATTGGGTCTTGGCTGCATCTGTGATGGACCCCGACTGGGTCGGCGCAGCACCAGAAACGACCTCCAACCCCGAACCCGGAACCTCCAGCACAGCGACCGGGATTGACTCAGCACTGGTGACCTTGGGAGAAGGCTCAGGAGAAGAAGAAGAACCAGGATCAGGATCACCGGTAGCGACAGAGCCCAGCGAGACGAGCTCGGGTGCAGCAGAATGATGCCCCTGGCTCGTCTCCCTGAGAGACAGGCAAAAATGCTCCAAAATAGAAAGAAGGAAAACAAAGTAGAGCACTTGCCTGCACTCAAGTTCTGTCGCCGTCCAGGACTTCGATGATCCGGGCTCAGGATGAAGCAGGACGTCGTTTGGCTCCCACTCGGCTACAGCGGGCTCCACAGCCGTCATGATGTTCTCCGCAGCCTGAGGACCCCCAGCGCCAACATCCACGCCGACGACCCGCACAGCGTGGTGGCAGGGGATCCTCGACCCGCTGGATCGAACCGCTCATCCGTGGAGACCAGGGAACGTTTCGTCGTTGGCGCAGGCTCCACGCTGCAGTCCGCTCTCCTCCTCTGCCCATGACGTGGCTGTGGGGCTGGAACCAGGCTCTCCAGAACCGCAGGACCCCTCCTCGTCCAACGACGTAGGCCTGGCATCGTGGACCGCTCAGCGGAGGGAGACACAGAGGCAGCAGGTTAGATGACAGAGGCTACAGCAGGTGGTGGGAGCTCGGGGGACTGCAAACCCCGAACTCCACCCCCAGGAGTCAGACAAGGCAAATCACAACAACGAGAAGAAGAAGGAAATTGCACTTGCCTGATCCGTAGGGGTCCAATAGAACCCGCTGCAGTGGACTTTGTTCCTCCCTTTCCCCGCTGGATGGTGATGGAGGGGCCCCTGGGAGGACAAGGAGGAGCCGCTCGCGATGGTCCAATAACAGGTTTCGCCGGGGAAGGACTCATGGCACTCACAGCAGCCGGGGAAGACGTCGAGGAGGAGGGGACGGCAGCTGAGGTGATCTGGCCATGAGGAGCTGACGGAACAGCAGGAAGAGGTGACCCGGGGAGAGAGGGTCACCCTCTCTCTCCGAATTCCCTCCTGATGAGACGTAAGAGCGGCAGCTGTCAGAGAGGTGAAGTCCTTCCGACGACCCAGAACAGGATCCGGATGGGGTTCTTGCTGAGGCTTACTGTTAGTGTGACGACTATTACCGGCAGAAGGCGAGGTGAAGGAGAGGTTCGGGAATCGCCGCTCCTGTGCGGAAAAAGAAGCGAGCAGGTCGGCGTACTCTGGAAAGTCACTTAATGCTGGATTCCTCTCCACCAGCCTGACTGCTGCCGTCACATGCTTTATTATCTGCGTGGGGTGAGCAGCGGAGCGAGCTGCCGCCACTCTGTCCCGGATGGAAGCAGCTGACTGTTGTAGCTTCTCCGGGGGAATCCCGACTGACGTCACGCTCTCTCGGGGATCACCCCTGGGCAGTGCGAACTCCTGGCCTGGAACGGGGACAGGAATGGGATCCTGAAGCGAGGAGCGAGGATGCCTCCTCTTCGGCTTCCTGCCGGTGTTTCCCTCCAGCCCATGGAGTCTCTCCCGGTGCACAGCGATGTCTGCCTTCCTCGCCGTGACTTCCGGGTGGTTGGAGTAGCGGGGAAGGTGATTAATAATATCCTCAGCAAGGTCCAGGTGCCAGCGTACATTGCTGGGAGTGTCGTAGAGGCCAGCAGGGAAGAGGGTTCCATCAACGTAGTCCAGGGCCTCTGCCAGCTCGTAGCCCAGGCTCCGAGCTCGGCCCCTGAATGACGACATGACCTCCCAGCACACAGGTACCCAGACAGGGAAAAGCAAATGTCCAATTTAGGTAAAACTTACAGCGACAGGCGTCTCAGTCTGGCGGCAATCTACTGTCATGGATGGCCCTCATGAGCCATCATAAGACGCCACTCAGCCGGTGAGTTTGCACAGTTTATTAAGGGAAAGAAAAAGGACAAAATAAGAAGCCACAGGGGGATAAAACACACTGCAACGAATAACTCAATCAATGACGAGGAGGAACAGATTACCATGGGATACACTTACAATAGAAGAAGATGTCAGACGAGGGGTTTGTCCAACGGGGAATATTCGACGAGACTGCTGCACCTTTCACCTCCCAGCTGTCATAACCCGAGCACTAATATTGTTCGCGCTCGGGCCACGCACCATTCCTGTCAGGCTTTAACAGCGGTGTTGTTATTCTTACTCCCCGGGCTCTGATTGGACAACGCTCGGGGGAGCTTCCTGCTGTCAAGGCCTGAACAGCTGTGCCGCGTTTGCGGTCGTTTGCGGCCGGCTTTAAAAGCCAGCGCCAGTGGCAGCATCTTGTGGCAGTCTCGTCAAACGTTTGTCAAATGTTCGTCTAACGAGCGTCAACAATTCCTTCTCATCTCATTCGTAAGTTTGTTATTCACCTGTGATTATTGTCTTAGTCTGTCCCCCTTTTCCGTATCAGACGCTGAGCGAGCGCTCCTCGTCTCAGCTGTCAACAATCATTCTGTGAGTTAATTAGTAGTCTTATTGTTTAGCCCATGTGGCTGGTTATCTTGTCCTTCCCTCTCCCTACCTGTTAATAAACATCTGTGCAACTTCACTGGACTGTGGCATCTTATGCTGGCTCGTGAGGGCCAGCCATGACAGTAGACTGCCACCAGAAGGAGACACCGTTCTCGGTGAAGTTGCACCGACATCATACCTGTCTAGGTACGGTGTGCTTGAAGTATGCCGTCATGGAGGGGCCGCAATTGGAGTCCCAGCCACAAGCTGACCGAGGTGCTGGATGAAGTTGATGAAATCCTCATCGCCGCCTCCATCCTCGACTATCACCCCAATGTACGCTGGTACCTGGACAGCGCTGAGGATGTCCTGAACCGTTTTCCCCGCTATGCCGACCACCCAGAAGTCGGCATAAGGAGGGATGACATCGCCGCCCAACGAGAGATACTCCGGATGTAACGAGGAAGAAAACGACCGAAAGCGGAGGAGAAGGCATCCCCGCTCCCCGCTTTGGAATCCCGATCCTCTCCTTGATCCAGGCCAGGAGTTCGCACCATCTGAGGGTTATCGAAGACGATGGCACCGCAGCCAGAGACAACCTCAGCAAGAACCCCGTCCGGATCCTGTTCCGAGTTGCCGGAATGACCCCATAAACCTGACAGCTGTCTCTTCAGCGTCTCGCCAGGAGGGAACCCCCGCAGCCTCTCTCCCCGGGCCATCATCCCCTGCTGTCCCGTCAGCATGCCGTGCCCGGACCGTCTCGGCTGTCGCCCCCTCCTCTCTGACGCCTCCTCCAGCTGCTGGGTGTACAAGGAGTTCTCCTTCGGTGAGCCAGGAGCTGAGTCCATCATGAGCAGCTCCCCTTCATCCATCCAGGGAGCGCTCTGCCACCATTCGGCGAGAAGAAGGAGCAACGTTCCCTGCAGCAGGCACCATCCTCCCTCCGGGAGACAGGCGAGTACAAGTTCACTCTTCCTCTCCTAATAGTGATTTGTCTTGTCGGACTCCTGGGGGTGAGATTCGGGGTTCGCAGCCCCCTGAGCCTCCACCACCTGCTGAGATTATAACTAAACCCGCTGCCTCTGTGTCTCCCTCCATGGAGCGATCCTCAACGTCAGCCAAGCATCATTGGATGAGGAGGGGGCCTGCGATCCTGGAGCAAGTAATTCCAGCCCCGCAGCCACGTCAAGGATGGAGGAGGAGAGCGGACTGCTGTATGGAGCCTGCGCTGACGACGAAGCGTCCCCGGGTCTCCACTGATGATCAGTCCGACCCAGCGGGCCAAGGGCCCCCTGCCACCACGCCGTACGGGTTGCCAGCGTGGATGACGGTGCTGGAGGGTCCTCAGGCTGCAGAAGCCATCATGCAAGCTGCGGAGCCCGACGCAGCTGAGTGGGAGCCAGAATACGACCTCCTCCCGTCTGAGCCTGGATCGTCGAAGTGCTGGACGGCGTCCGAACTTGAGATCAGGCAAGTGCTCAGTTTTGTCTTTGCCTTTTCTATTATTGAGCATTTTTGCCTGTCTCTTAGGGGGGCGAGCCAGGTGCAGCCATCCACTGCGTCCGAGCTCATCTCGCCGGTTTCTGGCACTGCCGGTGATCCTGATCCCGGTTCTTCTTCTTTCCCTTCTGAGCCTTCTCCCAGGGTCGCCGGTGCAGAGCAGATGCCAATCGCTGTGCCGGGGGTTCCGGGTTCGGAGTTGGAGGTCGATACTGGCGCGGCCACGACCCAATCGGGGTCCGACGCAGGTGCAGCCGTGGTCCAGTCGGAGTTCGTCATCGGCTTGGTTCCGGCCCGATCGGGGTCCACCACGGGTGCAGCATCGGCCCAGTCGGGGTCCATTACCGGATTGGTGCCGGCCCAATCAGCGCCTGTTTGTGTGGGATCCAGAGAAAGAGCTGCAGACCCGCCGCTGAGAAACGCTGAACTGATCCCTTATCTTCGTCACATTTTTTCTTCCCTCGCACCAGGAACCGTGGGGATTACCCATAGTTGGCCCGGCTCTCCCTTGTTTCCTCTCTCCATTGGGAGGCCGTCGCCGAGCTCTCTCCAGTGGTCCTGTTGGCAGGTTGATGCGGGTCGACCACCTGGAAGCCTGCTCTTCCCGTTTGGCATCCTGGGCCAGCCCCCTGATAAACTGAACCCTATTTGTGGCAACCTGGTCCGGCCGCCGGAGGTTCGGTCATCCTCGGCCTGAGATTCGGGTAGGCCGCCAGAACACTTCCCGTTATCCCGGTTAGCGGCTTGGATGCTGGGTGCGGGGAGGCCCCCTGAACTGTACATTATGCCTGTCATCCCGGTTTCTTTCTCTGCCCCTCAGTTCTGCAGCTATTTAATTAATTAATGTAGCCAATAGCCATTATGCTGTTTTTTTCCCCATTTGCACATTTAATTTATTAGCGCTTGTCTTGTGGCGGCTCAGTTTTGATATGTGCATTTGAGAGTGCCGTATTTTCTGTTATCGTGTCTGTAATTGCCCTTTTTTTCCAGCTTTATAGCAGGCTGTACCATTGTGTTTTGGTTATGCTTGCTTGAATTAGCGTGTGTTTCTTTTTCTTTTCCCCCTCTCCTGTTGGAGGGATGAGACTATGTTTCCCTGTGTTTTTTTTTTTCTCTTTTCTCGTACCACATATGTGCTCCTGTGTTGTATAGTTGTTTTTGTTTTTTTTTTTTTTCCTATGAATATATGCCCTGGTTGTTTTCTGTTCCTGCCCTGTCTTTATTGTGATTTGTGTGGTAGGATATCGGGTTGATATGGTTTTTGGTGAGGCCGATTCTGTCCCCCCTTTGCCTGCACCCCCATCCACCCGCCCTGGGGTTGGGTGGGGGGGGTTGGATGTTAACAGGCGTCCGGGAGTCCGCCCTTGAGGGGGAGGTCCTGTCATAACCCAAGATCTAATATTGTCCGCGCTCGGGCCATGCACCATTCCTGTCAGGCTTTGACAGCGGTGTTGTTATTCTGGCTCCCCGGCATCTGATTGGACAACGCTCGGGGGAGCTTCCTGCTGTCAAGGCCTGAACAGCTGTGCCGCATTTGCGGTCGTTAGCGGCCGGCTTTAAAAGCCGGCGCCAGAGGCAGCATCTTGTGGCAGTCTCGTCAAACGTTTGTCAAATGTTAGTCTTATGAGCGTCAATGATTCCTTCTCATCTCATTTGTAAGTTTGTTATTCGCCTGTGATTATTGTCGTACTCTGTCCCCCTTTTCCGTATCAGACGCTGAGCGAGCGCTCCTTGTCTCAGCTGTCAACAATCATTCTGTGAGTTAAATAGTAGTCTTATTGTTTAGCCCACATGGCTGGTTATCTTGTCCTTCCCTCTCCCTACCTGTTAATAAACATCTGTGCAACTTCACTGGACTGTGGCGTCTTATGCTGGCTCATGAGGGCCAGCCATGACACCAGCTGCCCTCTTAAGTAAGGCTCCAGGTGGAGCAGCTGATGAGGCAATTAATGCAGCTCAGCTGTCAGCTCTGACAACCGGAAGCCCCTCTGAGTGCTCTCATAATAAAAGCTCGGAGAGCCAAAAGGGACACACACACACACCAGATGGGAAAAAAATACTGCATGGCGGGAGCGCGGATGAGATCGGCGCTCGAACCATGACAACCTTAAAGTAAGGTTAACCCTGTGCATGCTGGTAAAAGATTTAGTGATTCACTGAATATGTACCAAAATTTTTCAAAATAAGAAACCACATTAATCAATTAGCAGTGAAGGCTCTAAGTGTTGTTTAAAGTCATTGGGCTATTATTGGTTCATGTTTTTTCTCCACAGGAAAAGGAAAACATTAACCAACGTCCTACTTCACACCAGGATTTAAACGAACAAAGTCAAAAGGTGGAAAAAACTATTATTGTCTAAATAAAAATTTTATAGATAAAAATCAAATCAATCACCATTAGCTTTAATCCAAAGAAATCCTTGGTGGCAATTCACAAAAACAATTCACTTGTGTTTTCTAGTTTGTAAATATGAAAACATTTAAAGCTTTAAATTAAAATATGCTTTAACACTAAAGACAAAAATTATACTTAACCTGAAAAGAAAAGTGAAAACCTATAACATCAAACCTCTAAAGCATTTAACTTTTTCTATTTTTGTTGTTTTCCTTTTCGTAAAAAAAAAATCATCACTTTAAAGTGACATTCAACAAAATTCCAAAGCTAGTTATTGATGACAATTCCAACACTAGGCTTTGAAAATTTAAGTAAAGAAGTCAATCCACACAAAAGTTTGAACTACTAATCAAAGTGCAGTTTCAACAAACAAATAAATTAACATATCTCCACATTTCTACAATAATTCCAAATTTCTACCTCCCTTCTTACAAGCCTGCAAGTTGGAACAAGTTCTAAAAGAGCTTATAACTACCACTACTATAAAACAAAAATCAATTTTAATTGACTTCTTACTTTTTATCTAGCTTCATAACACGGGTTAAGAGAACACAACCCAAAGATTTGAAGCAACTCACTGAAGAACTTTTGGATGATTACACAGGAACTCACCAAAAGGAAAGGATCTCCCCAGCGTTTTGGGGAAGTTTGCACTAATATTAGTCGCAAGATTAAAAGTAGCTGAGAACAAGCTAGAGAATCAACAATAAACAATCCTTTCTCTCCATGAAGAAAACAAATCGCAAATGAAGAAACTGGAACAATCTCAAGCAGAAAACAATGAAACTCAAGCTCAACTTGATATTGCATTACAAGATTTGAACAGGCAAAGACAGAGAAGCGACAGTTAGCTCACAACAATGACTCACTTTGGCAAAAGAACATTGAACTTTAAGATGCACTTCAGAACACAAAGTAGGAAGTCAGAAGCGTTGAAGGACAACTTGAAAATGTGAAGTCTGACTACAAGGAATGTCAACTGCTCCTATAGGAAGCACACCGAGGTTTAGAAGATTTAAAAGAAGTGGAGGAATACGTACAACAAAAGGAAGCAAGACCACATTCATTTCCACAACCTCCAGAAAGTCTGGCTACTCCCAACCAAGACGCAAAGTGTGAAAGGGTTGGTTAGGCTGAAAGGAGAATGTATCTCATCAGACGGAAACTTCCACCGCACACCATCACCCGATTTCCATTTTGAGCATGAATGATCATGTAAAAAGCGTGTGTGTGTCCCTTCAGACTGTGACCTCGACAAGATTGCGTGAAATCTTACAAAATTTGATCCAGGCCCTACTGGTTCACTTGATACCAGAGCCTATTTACAAGACATTGACTTCTACCTGTGTAAGAACCCTGATGCTACGGTCGACAATCGCATCTATTTGATTAAACTAACATCTAACAGATCAGTGTAAAAATTTATAGACAGACAGCCATTGGATATCAGGGCAGACTACATGCAACTCTGCGAAGCCATCAAAAAGGAATTCTTCGACGACTGCCTACAGTAAGAGCTATTGGCAGCCATGGCTGTGAAACAAGGTCACTCAGAGCCTCCACAGGCCTATTACCAGCAACTCCTTCATGCATTTTTCAGATCTCAAATTACACCAGAGATGGAAGAAGGCCACAATTTTAAGTCCCTCTTCATCCAGAACCTCCATCCCACTGTGACTGGAGTCCTTGGAGTCACAGCCAACCCAAGGTCCTGCTCAATAGGCCAGCTGAGAGAGTTTGCACATTATGCTTTCCAAAGAAAGTGACAAAGCCATAACAAGCACACCAAGCCTGCCACAGTTAGCACTGTGGCAGGCTTGGTGGCTGCACGGGCTTGGTGCACAGGCTTGGTGCACAGGCTTGGTGGCTGCACCGTGGCTGCACGGTGGCGCAGTGGTTAGCACTGCAGCAGCACAGTTTACCCTAGGCCGAGGGATCGCGGGGATCATGAGATCGTGGGTTCGATCCCTGCCCTCGACCAACAGTGATCTGTGTGGAGTTTGCATGTTCTCCCCGTGTTGCGTGGGTTTACTCCGGGATTTCTCCGGTTTCCTCCCACATGCCAAAAACATGCAGGTTAGGGATATGGGGCGCTTGCGCATGCAGCGACCGGCAGCTGGTGGCTTGTCACCAGACTGCAGAACAAATCTACCTACAGGTACAAAATAAGTCCAAAAAAAAAAAAACTATCAGTGCTGCTTGTGACACCCTGAAGTTGGAAGGAGTCACTCGCCCTACTCCATCGCCTACACCACGATCACATGAAAGTCCAAGATGTTTCTCCAACCAACCTCATCAAGGTCAAAACCAAACTAGGTCCTCTGGATGTCTCTCAGGACCAACTTCGCGGAAGCCTGATTTCCATAGTAGGCCTAGCCCACCAGATAGCTTGCGAGAATATGGTATGGACCCTCAAGATGACAGATACCAATCCCCAGATGCAAGTAACCATGGTAAATGGTCTCCCCCACCTTACTGGAGAAGCTCAGAAGTTGAGACCAATCTGAAACCTTTGAAGAAGAAAGAAACTCCTACTCTCAGTAGAGAAGATATAGAAGCTGTTCAAACACCTCCTAGCACAGATTCAAAACAAGAGAGAAGATAAAACTGCAGACATCCTAGCTTCGCAGGTGTGCCAACTCAGAATAAACACTCTAAATCACAAAGAAAAGGAAAAAGGAAAGCCCCTCCTACAAAAGGATAAGAACCAAAGGATCTAAAACAGTCCAGTACTGTTCTGGGAGTCCAGCCACAAGCCAAAGACCACTCCTCCAAAAGTGACATTTTGCAAATCTGTGTCAAATCACCAGTTCCAAAATTTCTTTGCGGTTTAAATGAAAGAGGGGTGATGCGAAAATTCTACCTTCCACTAACAGTTGAAGATGTGATGTTTCAGGCTGCTTTTTTAGACACTGCCACTGACATTACTCTTATGTCACAAATTCTTTTTTACCGACTATGTGGAGTTTTCTAACCGTGCTCACAAAGATTTAAATCTGGAACCTTATTTGTTAGCCGTTCAACCATACGTGCTCAATAACACAACCCTGTCAGGCATGTCACTAATCAAAGTCTCCATTGGGCCCATGACCTTGACTCATCCGGTCTATGTGTCCAAACTTGTATCCATTCTGTTGCTTGTTAGCAACGACCTACTAAATCACCTTGAGCCACTGATTGACTTCAAGAAGCTCAAACTATCGGCTCAAACTCAACACCCTCACCCAATCGACCAACAAAAGACAACTGAATCACAGTGCTTTGTTCTTGGCACTTCAGACATGTTGAGTCTCACACAACTAGTGCTGTTGGAACAACTAAAACCGATTGAAAGCAACCACAAAAGCCAAGGTGAACACTGTCCTCAAAAAGTCAAAAGTTTCCTTCAAACACAAGGCCAAGACAAGGAATCAAATGACCTTGGGAACTCATTGGCTGAGCAAAAAGCTCCACATTGCCCCCTTTGTACCTTTGACCCAACGTTGGTGTCAACTTCTGAATCCTGCCCAACCACACCTGCGGCCTGCGTGGTCACAAGAGCCAAATCAACTGGCTCCCCGGATTCTCCACAACCTCAGGGCTCTGCATCGGTGGGCCCAAGTTTAATGAATGCTAGACATGTATCTACTCAAGCCCATGACCCCGTGGTCCATACAACTGCCAAACACCGGTCAGACACAACTATTCATGCGCTCCCCACGTCAAATCTCTCTGACATCCTGAAATTGAATACACTTCCTGCGATGCGGTCCTCTCTGCAGCTGCACAACGGCACTTGTATTCATGCTTCCAATGAACAACCATTGCCACCACTCATAGTTAATCAAAACAAGAGGGGGGTGATGATTGCCAGTGCCCATGATCTTCCAGCTTCGGAACACAGAGGCATCAAAACAATGTACAATGCTCCTAAAGCCACTTTTCAAAAACACTTGGACTGATCCGTCAAATGATGCATAGTGTACAACGACCAAAAAGCCTCCCATGGCAAACATCAAGTGGAGGACAAGGTCTTCCAGTATGCATTTGTACAGCAAATGCAATAAATCAATCTACAGGCAGGGGAAATCACTCCTTAATTCCTGCCCGGGTGGACGGCTCTATACATTGTCAACAACAAACTTTGGCCACTTATGTACCAAATCCAGGACCTCATTTTCAAATGGGCCCATCACATTAAAACTAAACTTTACAAAACCCCCATTGGACTTAATGGGGACAACACTGTCACAATAAGTCCGTAAATAAGATTAAAATCATAACTGCGTCAGATAAATAACTCTTTGTTATGATCCCTGGTGCGCCATTACGCAGTGCACCAAGGGAGTAATGAAAAACCCACGTGCAGGAATAGTTTTGTGCGTTTTATTGAACAAAAACCCAAAATAATAAGTCCAGCAAACAGTCATGCAAAACACGAAGTGGTGAAATGATTGGCTTAAGGCCACCAGACGTGCGGGGATGCCTCCTGGATGCTCTACTGCCTGGCTATGGGAATGCCTAGTGCTGCTGAGCTGCAGTCAGCACGGGGTGAAAGGCAAACATGGACTTACGGTGCAGGAGCGATCCGGGGCAGTCCGTACAGTTCGATGGATGAAGGGGAAGCAGGCTGATAGCGTAACAAAGGTAATAGCATACACGGAGGGACAAGCTGCCATGTATGAATCTCAATGCTCTGACAGTCTCTTCCCACTAACATAGCGTTTAAGTAATAATGATACTAATGAGGGAAGAGAATGCCGGTGTAACTGTGCGTGGGCTGGATATACATGGAAACATGTGTGTATGAGTGAGTGAAAGAGCGTGTGATTAGGAATGAATGAAGTGTGTGTGTGTGTGTGTGTGTGTGTGTGTGTGTGTGTGTGTGTGTGTGTGTGTGTGTGTGTGTGTGTGTGTGTGTGTGTGAAACACTCAATAATGAGACACAGCTGATGGCACTGACAGGAGCTGGGGGCGTGCCCGAGCTGTCAGGGAGCGAAGGACCCAAAGGGCTCCCTGACGCACCTGATGGAAAATAAATAGGGAGACGGCCAAAAAGCCACAGGTCAGAACTGGGTTTGGGACCACCAAACCCAGGTTCATGACACTGCTAGCTAACCATTAGCCTCAGGTACCCTCGATTGCATTTCTCCTAACCAATCAGTTTACGGCATCAAGACTTCCAAAAGAGGAGAGTCAAACTGAAACCAAAATATCTCCTAAAAAGCTAATCCCAAAAGATTGCAAATTCTAATCAATTTCAATCAACTTACTATTTTAAAATAGTTTACACAAAACGTCCAATACCATTAGTTTAAGCTAACAACATCAAAATCCCCACTAAAGGTGATAAAATACCTAAGGTTTAGAGTTCAATCTCTAAAAGAAATTGGTCCACCTGTTGCGTCTAAACACCTTAACCCCCAGTTCTTTTATATGAAGGCCAAATAACCAGACTGAGAGATGAAGTATACTTTCACTTATTTTACTGAAAGTGAGATATGGATTCAGGCAGCGCTGGAACACAACACTTTAGGCAATTCCCCAAGAGAGTGCTACTCAAAAAGTGGGCCCTATAGTTTTTATAAAGCTTAACCACTCCATCTTGCAAGAGGGAGGGTTTTTTCCTCAGTGTATCAGTACATTTCCACTTATGTGACAGTTCAGCTGTGTGCAGAACTGATTCTGACTGGTTTCAGTCAGTGAATTGTAGGTTGTAACCTAAACTCTGCAGTGTAGCGTGTGAAGCAAGCAGATAAAGAAGTGTGAGAAAGACAGGCCAATCATGTCATTTTACCGACACACCTCTGAGAATAATTTTGATCTGCCACTCAGGTGTCTAAAGATAAAAAAAAACAAAACAAAACAACAGGAAGGTTGAGATTAAAATCACTTATTTCTATTTGCTTGCCAGGATGATTGTCCTCCTGTTTCTCAGTTTAGCCCTCTACCTAGCAATCACACCTACTGTCACCCAGTCAGAACTAGGCAGAGTCAAAACAAGAAGTCAACAATTCTTAGGTGGATTCTTAGTAACAGCCTCATCATTAGCCTTGGCACATCCACTGTTAACTTGGTCAACACTGTCACACTGAAACGTCAGGTTGTTGAACTACAAACCATTACCAAAACTTTGCAAGATACTGTGTTGGTTTTGAATGTTTGCTCCAAAGCATCAATCAAACTCAACAAGGTCTTGACCTTTTCGCTCTTCGTGTTAAAGGTTGACTATGCCCACACACAGCTGGTGTCTACATTACTCTCAGATGTAGCTAGAAACATTAGCTTCCCAGTTAATTTTTTAGTGATATGCCAGATTTCACCTTATCTTGCCCCTTTTTCAGTGGTCACAAATTTACTATTTGTTGCCATTCAGAGAACAATGATGACATTCCATATTCGCTCAGTTTTCCAGAACAATGGTCCTGAGCACCCTATGACTGAGACATCTGCGGAACCATGGTTTAGTTCAGCTAAACCAATCCAATTTGAACCTCCTTGAGTTACATCAATATTACTTAGCTGAAACATTTACCTCAAGTGTGTAAAAAATTACATACTTTTTGTTTGTGTACTTTTGAACCCAGAATTTTTGAGTTTTCGCATGAATATACGATATATCCTTTTTAGACAATTTTCCAATTTTTATATTTGTTCATATTCTTTTTTTTTTTGGAAGATTCCTAGAATTTTTGTTTATTACTCTAAACCAAATCCAAAGATCAATACTCAGGAATAGATACTCTTTACAAGCTTAGTGCTTATGGACATCAGGACCATTAGCTCAGCAGATCGTCCAGAGTGGTGGCTCAGTTGGTATAGCATCTGCCCCACACCTGGGAGGCTGGGGTTCATAATCCCAGATGGGTCATGCCAAAGACCATATGAAAGCGGAGCTTCCTGCTGTCCAGCTTGGTGTTCAGCAGTAATGGAACGGAGGAGGGAAAATTTATGGCGATGCCTTGCATGTTGCAACCCCTCTGATTCTAGATGTGATTAACATTGTAGATAAGAGAAACATAATTTTGTTCTACTGGACATGATTGGTTGTATCGACTGAATAACAATAAAGTTGATTTTATCTTTACCTTTGAGTCAGTGGTCTTCCATTGGAACCAGCTGCCAAGTGTGTGTACCAAAGATGGTCAAAGTTCATCGTTGATACAAAGGTGGGATACCAGTGCTATACCAGATACCAGTGCTACCAGCTGGTTTGAAATAAGGAAAAGATTCATCCTTTTTTTGGAGAAGAGCTAAGACCCCCTTTCTTACCTTTCACCTAAAGACTATAGCTTTGAAGCCACATTCCATTGGTAAATTGACCCCCAAACCTCCTCTCTATACCAAGAACGGTTTGGAACCCCCTATCGTAAATTTGACGGAATACATTCCCACAAGACAGTTTGATGTTCCATAGGCGCTTGAAAAGAAAGATTCCTCATTGAAACTCAAAAAGTCCAACACTGCACTTTGATGGATAACACAGGAATATTTATTTCCAGGAGTGGGTGTTTTCTCTCTCTGAAGTTAAACTATTAACTGTGAAAAATGAAATAACTTATTCTTTTCTACAGACCCCCATCCACTATTGAAGATATGGCAGGACCATGTGATGGACAATTATGGTTTGAAATGCTTTTATGGATATGATTTTATGTGTTTCTTTTTTTCATGAAAAATTAATTTTGCATGCCTACCATAAAGCAATTATCTCATTTACAATGTAGACACATTTATTCCTTTATTAAGTAGAATATTTTAGTCACTAAAGCTTTAAAGAATTTATGCTTTAATAGGCAGCATAAACACACGTGGACAAAATTGTTGGTACCCCTCTGTTAATGAAAGATAAACCCACAATGGTCTCAGAAATAACTTGAATATGACAAAAGTGGTAATAAATAAAAAGTCTATGAAAATTAACCAATGAAAATCAGACAATGCTTTTGAATTGTGGTTCAACAGAATTATTTAAAAAAAAACAAACTCATGAAACAGGCCTGGACAAAAATGATAGTGCCCTTAATATTTTGTTGCACAACCTTTTGAGGCAATCACTGAAATCAAACAATTTCTGTAACTGTCAATGAGACTTCTGCACCTCTCAGCAGGTATTTTGGCCCACTCCTCATGAGCAAACTGCTCCAGTTGTCTCAGGTTTGAAGGGTGCCTTCTCCAGATGGCATGTTTTTTTGTTTTGTTTTTTTTGTTACTTATTTGTACCCGTAGGTAGATTTGGTTTGCAGTCTGGTGACAAGCCACCGGCTGCTGGTCGCTGTGTGCGCGAGCGCCCTAAACCTACATGTTTTTGGTATGCGGGAGGAAACCGGAGAAATCCCGGAGTAAACCCACGCAACACTGGGAGAACATGAAAACTCCACACAGCTCACTGTTGGTCGGGGGCTGGGATCGAACCCACGATCTCATGATCCCCGTGATCCCCCGGCTGAGGGTAAAACTGTGTTGCCACAGTGCTAAACCACTGCACCACCGTGCAGCCCATGTTTGAGCTCCTTCCACAGATGTTCAATAGGATTTAGATCAGGCCTCATAGAAGGACACTTTAGAATAGTCCAATGTTTCGCTCTTAGCCATTCTTGGGTGTTTTTAGCTGTGTGTTTTGGGTCATTATCCTGTTGCAAGACCCATGACCTGCAACTGAGACCAAGCTGTCTGACACTGGGCAGCACATTTCTCTCTAGAATACCTTGATAGTCTTGAGATTTCATTGTACCCTTCACAGATTCAAGACACCCTGTGCCAAATGCAGCAAAGCAGCCCCAGAACATAACAGAACCTCCTCCATGTTTCACAGTAGGGACAATGTTCCTTTCTTGGTATGCTTCATTTTTGCGTCTGTAAACATAGAGCTGATGTGCCTTGCCAAAAAAGTTCCAGTTTTGTCTTGTCTGTCCATAGAACATTCTCCCAGAAGCTTTGTGGCTTGTCAACATGCAGTTTGGCAAATTCCAGTCTGGCTTTTTTATGATTTGTTTTCAACAGTGGTGTCCTCCTTGGTCGTCTCCCATGAAGTCCACTTTGGCTCAAACGATGACGGATGGTGCGATCTGACACTGATGTGCCTTGACCTTGGAGTTCACCTTGAATGTGTTTAGAGGTTGTGCTGGGCTCTTTTGTTACCATTCGTATTACCTGTCTCTTCCATTTTTCATCAAGTTTCCTCCTGCGGCCACGTCCAGGGAGGTTGGCTACAGTCCTGTGGATCTTAAATTTCTGAATAATATGTGCAACTGTAGTCACAGAAACATCAAGCTGCTTGGAGATGATCTTAAAGCCTTTACCTTTAACATGCTTATCTATAATTTTCTTTCTAATCTCCTGAGACAATTCTCTCCTTTTCTTTCTCTGGTCCATGTTTAGTGTGGTACACACCACGTCACCAAACAGCACAGTGACTACTTGCCACCCTTTAAATAGGCCGACTGACTGATTACAAGTTTGTGGACACCTGTGATGTTAATTAGAGGACATCTGTTGGTTGAACATGTCCCTAAGGCCACATTATTTTCAATCTTTTCTAGGGGTACCATCATTTTTGTCCAGGCCTGTTTCATGAGTTTGTTTTTTAAAGTAATTCTGTTGAACAACAATTCAAAAGCATTGTCTGATTTTCATTGGTTAATTTTCATAGAATTTTTATTTATTACCACTTTTGTCATATTCAAGTTATTTCTGTGACCGTTGTGGGTTTTTCTTTCATTAACAGAGGGGTACCAACTATTTTGTCCACGTGTGTATATGTTTAGGAGGATTTCATTTTTCATATCAAATTCTCCTTCTGTTCTGTGGGAGATGTTATGACCCGAGCGTCGGTTTTGATCGCGCTCGGGTTAAAGTTATGTCTCGCTGCCGGCCTTGACAGCTGCGGGTGGTATTTTGGCCTCTCCGGGCTCTTATTGTGAAAGTGCTCGGAGGGGTTTCCGCCTGTCAACGGTCGGTCAGCTGTGTGTCATCTGTCATCAGTCCTGGGTTATTTAAGCTGTGTGCTAGCATCATTACGACGCAGCAGTGTCTGATCGCTAATGGTCACATTTCTGATCGTTATTTTGTTCACCCATCGTCACGGATGCCTGGACTATCTTCACCTCGGCTGCCTAAGGGCTTGACCATCTGTTCACCGGCATAGTAAGTGAGCTGTATAGCCTTATTCCCTCCGGTGTATTTGGTGCTGTAAGTCCCTGCTTTAGCAGTCCAGGTGCAATTATTACCTAGCTTGTCTGTGTGTGACTGTTTCCTGCCCTGGACCCGTAGTGTGCTGGATAGCCTATGCTTCCTTTTCTGCAAGGACTCTGTCATCAGCTCAGCAGCTTGTGTAAACACCCTTATCACCGTAATAAAACTCACTAAAACTCACTGCTGGACTTGTGTGCGTCTTATTGGTAGCCCGCGAGGGCTACCATGACAGTACACTGCTGCCCAAACAGCGTTACGGTGACGCCATTTTGAGACGCTTTTTCACCAGTGAGTTGAGTTTTGGACGTTGTTTTCCCTGTCTGGGACCTTTGTATGCGAGGAATGCCGTCACCGAGGAGTCACGTGCTGACGTGTGTCTTGGAAGCGGTAGATGAGTTACTCATCTCCGCTTCCATGTTGGACTACGCCCCCGGCATACATTGGTACCTGGACGCCGCCGAAGATGTGCTCTGTAACCTCTCTCCCTGCTTCGCCAACCACCCGGAAGTCGACGTTAGGAGGGAGGACATTGCTGCCCAACGTGAACTGTTCCTGATAATGGAGGAGGAACGCGGCATGGAGCAGGGGAAGAGGCACACCTGTTTTTCGCCTAAGGATCCTTTTCGGGAGTTCGCACCATCTGGGGGCCGGCGAAGGCGTCGGCGTCATGGCCGGGCGCATCTTCGGCAAGCTCCAGCTCCAGATCCAGTTCCGGGCCACCGGAATGACCCCCTCAACCAGCCAGCTGCTGAGTGTGAGCTGAGTCCTGCGCCGGTGGGCTCCGTTCTTGGGTTTTTCAGCATTCAGCGAGCGAGGGAAGGAGCAACGTTCGCTACAGCTGATAACATCCTCCCCCCGGGAGACAGGCAAGTCCAAGTTCACTTTCCTTGTAGTAATAGTGATCTGTCTTGTCTGACTCCTGGGGGTGAAGCTCAGGGTACACAGCTCCCTGAGTTTCTTTCCCCAGCTGTAGCCAATTATGTTAAACCTGCTGCCTCTGTGTCTCCTCCTGCGGAGCGGTCCTCGGCGTCAGTCCCACGCCGGCGAACGAGGGGGAGGCCTGCAGCTCTGGGAGACAACCCGGTCTTGCAGCCTTGTGTTGGACAGAGGAGGAGAGCGGACTGCAGTGAGGAGCCAGAGCCGACGAGAGAGCGTCCCCAAGGTTCTTCAGGGATGCAGCCCGAGTCAGCAGGTCCAGGGTCCTCTGCCTCCATTCCATACGGGTTATTGGCATGGACGTCTGCGCATGAGGATCCAGCTGCAGAGACCATCAGGCCGGTTGTGGAACCCGACACAGCCGAGTGGGAGCCCGACAACGAGCATCTTCATGAATATGGATC
The DNA here is from genome assembly GCA_020510985.1 of Pholidichthys leucotaenia. Classification (NCBI taxonomy): domain Eukaryota; kingdom Metazoa; phylum Chordata; class Actinopteri; order Cichliformes; family Pholidichthyidae; genus Pholidichthys; species Pholidichthys leucotaenia. Next base: position 240,093,180 of record CM035845.1, read on the forward strand.
GGCGAAGTCCTGGACGGCTCCAGAGCCCGAGTGCAGGCAAGTGCTCTTTCTTGTTTTCCTGTATGGTGTATTAGAGCATTTTTGCCTGCCTCATGGGGAGGCGAGTGAGGGGCAGCCGGCCGCTGCACCCGAGCTCATCTCGCTGGGCTCTGGCGCTGCCGGTGGAACTGATCCCGGTTCTTCCTTGTGTTCTGAGCACCTCCACAGCGTTGCCGGTCCGGAGCTAGTCAAGGTCACGGGACCGGGGGTTCCAGGTTCGGAGATGGAGGTCGTCGCCGGAGCAGTCCTGACCCGGTCGGGGTCCGACGTGTGGGCCGTGGTGACACGGTCGGGGTCCGACGCGTGGTCCGAGGAGACCCAGTTGGGGTCCAACGTGGGTGCAGCGGTGACCCAATTTGGGCCCGTCCTGACCCAGTTGGGGTCCGACGTATGGGCCGAGGTGACCCAGTCGGGGTCCAACGTGGGTGCAGCGGTGACCCAATCTGGGTCCGTCCTGACCCAATCGGGGTCCAACAGGGTCCAGTGGGGGTCCAGCGCAGGTGCGGCTGCGACCCAATCAGGATTCGAGGGGGCCCAGGGTTTTGGTTGCCCTCCTCTCAGGAACCACCAGCTGGGGGCCATTAGTGGATTTTGTTTGACAGATCGGCGCTCTCCTGTGTTTTCAGGTGAGCGGCTGCACACAATCCCTCCACGGTCCTGCTGGTTGTGGTATGCGGGTCGGCCACCCGAGGAACTGCTTTGAGCGTTCGGCCTCTTGGGTTGGCCACCCAATATACTGTGTGGGTTATGGGGTGACCTGGTTCGGCCACCAGAGGATGTATTCCTGGGGGCATGGGACTGGGGCAGGCCACCTGACTGTTTCATGTACTGTGGGATTTTCTGTGGGCCCTTATGGTGCCAAATCTTGCCTTGTACTTCTTATAATGTTTTTTCTTGTTTCCTTAGTCATAGTCAGGTCAAGATCGAGCAATTTTTTTTTAATTGTCTCGTGTTTCTTTGTTTTGTCATAGTCTTAGTCAGGTCTGAGCAATTTTAGATTGCCTCTTGTTTTTTCTTGTGTCCAAAGTCATAGTCCTAGACTGGTCTGAGCAATTTTAGATTGCCTCTTGTTTTTTCTTGTTTGTCATAGTCTTAGTCAGGTCTGTGCAATTTTAGATTGCCTCTTGTTTTGTTTTTTTGTTTTTTTTCTTGTTTCAAAGTCATAGTCTTAGTCAGGTCAAGTTCGAGCAATTTTTTTTAATTGTCTCGTGTTTCTTTGTTTGTCATAGTCTTAGACTGGTCTGAGCAATTTTAGATTGCCTCTTGTTTTGTTTTTTCTTGTTTCAAAGTCATAGTCGTAGTCTGGTCTGAGCAATGTTAGATTGCCTCTTGTTTTTTCTTGTTTTCAAAGTCATAGTCTTAGTCTGTTCTGAGCAATTTTAGATTGCCTCTTGTTTGTCATAGTCTTAGTCAGGTCTGTGCAATTTTAGATTGCCTCTTGTTTTTTTTTTTTCTTGTTTTCCAAGTCATAGTCTTAGTCAGGTCAAGTTCGAGCAATTTTTTTTGATTGTCTCGTGTTTCTTTGTTTTGTCATGGTCTTGGTCAGGTCTGAGCAATTTTAGATTGCCCCTTGTTTTTTGTTGTAGCCTAAGTCTTAGTCTTGATCACAGTTAAGTCCGAGCAATTTTTGTTTACCCCTTGTTTCCTTGTATGTCATTGTCTTAGTCAAGTTCGAGCATTTTTCTTGTTACCTTGTGAGTCCTTGCCATAGTCAAGTTAGAGCATTTTTTTGCCTTGTTTTCTTTTCCTGTATTGAGTCTTAGTCTTGTCATAGCCTTGTTTAGTCTTGTTTTTTTTTCCTAGAGTCATGTATTTCCTGTATGGTTTTTTTTGTCTGGTCTTAGTCTTGTTTTTTTTCCTAGAGTCATGTATTTCCTGTATGTATTTCTTGTCTGGTCTTAGTCTTGTTTTTTCCCCAGAGTCATGTATTTCCTGTATGGTTTTTTGTCAGTCTTGTTTATTTTTTTTCCCCTGAGTCGTGTGTTGTGTGTATTTCTTGTTTTGGTCTTGTCTTGTTTTTGTTGGTTGGTTTCTCTCCCTCCGTACCTGTCCCCCTACCTCCCACCCTGGGGGTGCGGGGGGGGGGGGGCAGGGTGGTCCCTTGGGGCGTCCGGAGTCCCCCCGTGGAGGGAGGGTACTGTTATGACCCGAGCGTCGGTTTTGATCGCGCTCGGGTTAAAGTTATGTCTCGCTGCCGGCCTTGACAGCTGCGGGCGGTATTTTGGCCTCTCCAGGCTCTTATTGTGAAAGTGATCGGAGGGGTTTCCGCCTGTCAACGGTCGGTCAGCTGTGTGTCATCTGTCATCAGTCCTGGGTTATTTAAGCTGTGTGCTAGTGTCATTACGACGCAGCAGTGTCTGATCGCTAATGGTCACATTTCTGATCGTTATTTTGTTCACCCCTCGTCACGGATGCCTGGACTATCTTCACCTCGGCTGCCTAAGGGCTTGACCGTCTGTTCACCGGCATAGTAAGTGAGCTGTATAGCCTTATTCCCTCCGGTGTATTTGGTGCTGTAAGTCCCTGCTTTAGCAGTCCAGGTGCAATTATTACCTAGCTTGTCTGTGTGTGACTGTTTCCTGCCCTGGACCCGTAGTGTGCTGGATAGCCTATGCTTCCTTTTCTGCAAGGACTCTGTCATCAGCTCAGCAGCTTGTGTAAACACCCTTATCACCGTAATAAAACTCACTAAAACTCACTGCTGGACTTGTGTGCGTCTTATTGGTAGCCCGCGAGGGCTACCATGACAGGAGACACACAGTTCAAAACTATGAACTGACCAATCAGCTTCCAAGTCTCCACTCATCTCCTTTTTAGTCATGGTTATGACCTCTGCTGAGCAAAGAAACTCAGTGCAATTGGTCAAAAGTTTAGAATAATGGACAGATCCAACCCTGATCTTTGAATGTAGTTGGGCAAAGCTTTCCTTTGTCTCTACAGTTGCAGTCAAGTTGCAGGCTGGGAGTGATCTCTTGGAGCGGTTCCTGCTCTTATTTCCCCCTTTTTCTAAGCAGGATCAGAGCTATGCAATGTATTTTTTTCTTTAAAATTCACTTTTTCCTTTTTTACTCTTTTTTTTTTAATTACCGTGTAAAGATTTTGTGTGATTTTTTTTTTAACCAAACTTAAATCAACTTTGTTCTGACCACAACACATTGGAAGAAACAGATATGAGGGTGGTTTTTTTTTTTTTAATTCATCAAGTTTGATGTTCTGATCGGACTTTGAACAATAAACAAATATTGTCTGAAAATTGACAACCTTGCCAAATTTCTTTTTTTTCTACATCAGCAGACATCGCCCAGCGTGCTGAACACCCAGCTTCTGTAGTTGTGATACCCTGCAGGCTTTACCTCCAACCAGTGTCTTCAATGGCAGATTTTACTGAATTTCTTCCCACTGATCGCTGATAAGTGAAAACACCTGCTGAAGAGACTGGGTAGATGAGAAAACCTGCAGAGTCTTGGCCCTTGATGGCACATCATTGGAAACCCCTGATTTAAGCAGTCTCTACAATACATTTTTGTTATTGTAATTCAAAAATACCGGAGTGGTGGCCTAGTTTGTACAGCATTAACCCCACAACTGGGAGCTTGTGGGTTTAAATCCCAGAATAAGATAAGATAAGATAAGCCAAGCCTTTATTAGTCCCACAATGGGGAAATTCCAGGATTGCAACAGCACAGGGATAGCAACACTCAGAGCAACAATCAGAAGGCAAGAAAAAAAACAAAAAAAACAAGAGCAGCGAGTATACATATGTACATATAAGCATAAATATATAGACACACAGTGCGGAGCATTTTAGCTAGATGGAATAAATATATAAATATATAAACACCCAGTGCGGAGCATTGTAGCTAGAATAAATAAATATGTGAATATATAAACACACATACAGTGTGGAGCGTTGAAGCTAGATGGAATAAATATATGAATATATAAACACACACAGTGCGGAGCATTGTAGCTAGATGGAATGAAACAGCAGCATAACTGTCTACTTAGTTATCCTACATGGTATGATTATGTACCCATACATATTGTCACCCTCTGTAGCTACCGGTCTTTTCCTAGTTGTATTCCGGAGGGGACCATTGTGATAAGATAAGATAAGATAAGATAAGATAAGCCTTTATTAGTCCCACAACGGGGAAATTCCAGGATTGCAACAGCACAGGGATAGCAACACTCAGAGCAACAATCAGAAGGCAAGAAAAAAACAAGCAAGCAAGAGCAGCTAATATACATATGTACGTATTACTATAAAATATATATATATATACACACACACACAGACACACAGTGCAGAGCATTGTAGCTGGATGGAATAAATATATGAATATATGAACACACAGTGCAGAGCATTGTAGCTAGATGGAATAAATATGTAAATATATAAACACCCACAGTACGGAGCATTGCAGCTAGGTGGAATAAATATGCAAGTATATAAACACACACAGTGCGGAGCAATGTAGCTAGATGGAATAATATGTAGATATATAAATATATAAACACACCCAGTGCTGAGCATTGTAGCTAGATGGAATAAATATGTAAATATATAAACACACACAGTGCAGAGCATTGTTGCTAGATGGAATGAAACAGCATAACCGTCTACTTAGTTATCCTACATGGTATGATTATGTGCCCATACATATTCTCACCCTCCATAGCGACCGGTATGTTCCTAGTTGTATGCCGGAGGGGACCATTGTGTAAGTCTATTGCATCTTTTGCATTCAAAAAACTATTAGTTTGTTACGTCTTTTTGCTATCTCTGCGAGCAGCCCTGCTTAGGTTGTACAGTCTGACAGCCGTTGGTAGGAAGGACCTACGAAACCTCTCGGTTGTGCACCTGGGATGATGTAGTCTGCTGCTAAATGAGCTCCTCAGTGCATTCAGTATGTCCTGCATAGGGTGGAACTCGGACTCCAGCAGAGATGACAGTTTAGCCACCGTCCTTCTCTCTCCTATCTCCTCCATCAGATCAAGGCGCTGCCCCAGGACAGAGCTAGCTTTCTTAATCAGTTTGTTCAGTCTCTTCCTATCGGCTGCAGTAATGCCACTGCCCCAGCAGACCACTCCAAAAGTGATGGCTGATGCCACCACCGTGTCATAGAATGACTTCAGCAGCGCCCCTTGTACACCAAAAGACCTGAGTCTCCTCAGCAGGAACAGCCTGCGCTGTCCCTTCTTGTAGAGTGCATCAGTATTGTGTGACCAGTCTAGTTTATTGTTCAGATGAATACCCAGGTACTTATAGGATGTCACCATCTCGATGTCTGTTCCCTGTATATTTACTGGTACTGTGAGGGGCTGCCCATGCCTGCGGCAGTCCACCACCAGCTCCTTAGTTTTCCTCGCGTTGATCTGGAGGCAGTTCCGATGGCACCAGTCCACGAAGTCCTGGATAAGCCCTCTGTACTCAGCTTCATCTCCGTTGGAGATGAGGCCAACGATCGCAGAGTCGTCAGAGAACTTCTGTAGATGGCAGTGTGTTGTGTTGTGTGAGAAGTCCGCAGTATAAAGGGTGAACAGGAAGGGAGCCAAAACCGCTCCCTGGGGGGGCCCCGTGCTGCCGATGATCGTGTCGGACAAACAGTCCCGGGTTCTCACAAACTGTGGCCGGTTTGTGAGGTAGTCCAGGATCCATGATGACAGATGCTGGTCCACCCCTGTGCACAGCAGCTTGTCCTTCACGATCATCGGTTGGATGGTGTTGAATGCACTGGAGAAGTCAAAGAACATGATCCTCACCACATTCCCGGGCTTCTCCAGGTGGAACAGAGAACGGTGAAGGAGGAAGATGACCGCATCCTCTACCCCAATGCCATGCTGGTAGGCGATCTGGAGTGGATCCATCGCTGGTCCCACCAGGGGGCGGAGGTGAGCAAGGAGCAGTCTCTCCAGGGTCTTCATCATGTAGGACGTCAGGGCCACTGGTCTGTAGCTGTTCAGATCTTTGGGGTGGGAAGTCTTTGGTACAGGTACCACACAAGATGTTTTCCACAGCTGTGGTACCCTCCCCAGCTTCAGGCTCAGGTTGAAGATGTACTCCACAATCCCACACAGCTGGTCTGCACAGGACTTGAGGAGCTTTGCACTGATGCCGTCCGGTCCCGATGCCTTCCTCGCCTTGATCTTCCTCAGCTCCGTCCTCACCTGGGTCTTAGTGAGGGTCAGGTTGGGGGGCTGTGTGTTGGGAGTGGGGGGGGGGGGTGATGGTGGAGTGGGGAGTGGGCAGCAGGACTTGATGTCTTCAGAGGCAGCAGTGGTTGTTGCGCAGTCGGGGGCGAGGGTGGTTGGTCAAACCTATTGAAAAAACAGAATGGGGAAAGGAAAGTTAATGCACAGCACAACCAGGGGACTGAACCCCCCCCCCCCCCCCCCCCACACACACACACACCATAGCTTTCACTACTCACGGTAACTGTATGGCCTAAGGTCAGTACAGAGATAGGTGCTGCCCCATACACCACAGCCAGTTAGTATTACAGGAACTGGAAAATTTTGTGTTGACACATCATGATTATTTCAAACAGCATGGCGTGAATGAGATATTTGGGTTTAACAAGCAACAATTAGGTGAGAGGAAGAGGAAAAGTATGTTGGTTGGTCACATTTGGATCATGTGGGACTGATGTACACATTATAATCAAATAAAGTTAAATAACATTTTTTTTTTCAGTGAAGCTGGAAAGCATCATTCATAAATGGTCTTTGGTATGACTCAGCTGGGGCTTGAACCCACAACCTCCCGGCTTTGGGGTGGATACTCTACTATTTATTTATTTATTGATTGATTAGATACTGTATTTATAGAAAAAAATGTGTTCAGGGTATTTAAGACACTAACAATTTTAATACTGGAAAAAAAAAAACACCTTGAACTCCTTTTTCAAGATCAAGTGAAGAACTGGTCTTCAAAAGGGATGTATTTACTTGAATTCTGAGGGTGTTCATATAAAATCAAAACTTCCAGGCAATAGTCTTAATACAGTATGTTAAGTAGTCACAAAAGAAGACATTGATGATGTATGAACACCAACAACCAGAACTGTACATTCCTTAGTGTTCAGTTATGCATTATTTTATATGTGCAGTTTTTGCATGTACATTTATCCTAAAATTAGTGCAGAACTTATATACTGCTGTTATCTTCTTACTTACCCTCATAAGCTAAATAATTTTTGGATCCCAAACTTGTTATTATTTTTGGCAACTTTCTCATGGCAGCAGAGCTTTTAAAGAACTTCCAGGTTTGAACACATCACTCCTGCAATAATTCAGCAATGTTTAAAACATCAAAAATTAACTTTTCAATATTTAGAAATTGGCAACAAATCCTGAAAAAAAGTCAAATTGTTTCAAGTCTCTGGACATAAACATCAAGTCAAATTCAGATTAATGTCAGTGTTAGTCATGCAAGCTCCAAAGACTGCCTGGGTGGCCATGCACAGAGAGACTACTTCATGATTTAGGATGAGACCAGGCTACACTGATATGTCCCATGCCAAGTGCTCTGTAGGCTGTGAAGACAGTGAATGAGCTAGTGGGCGTCTCACAGCTGTGCAAACAATCAATCACTGGCAATGGCAAGTGGATTACGACCCACTATCTGTGTTCATGTGCTTCTGGGACTGAGAGAGTACACAATCCCCAGACAGGCTGAAATGGAGTAAGTGGTGCAAGAGAACAAAGGCCACAGCAGCCTTGCATGAGGATCTCCATAAGAATCTTGGATAAACTATTTCTTCTTTACTGAATCATGCGTGAAACAATGCTTTCTGTTACAGCCTCTAATTTAAAGGATTTTTTTTTCTCTCCTTAAAATTCAATGTTGCAAAACAAAAACCTTTTGATGTTGTGTTACTAAAATGGATAAGTTAGACTGTGTGATTTCAATAAAAAATTACTTATTTTACAGCTGATGGAATAAAGACATGGCATACAAAAAGGCATGATCATATTCTACTCCCATAATCCTGATACATCAAAATCATTTGTCCATGTTTGTATATTGGGAAAAAAGTAACCCTTTGGAAACCACCTTTATAACTACAATAGATTGCAGTATGGTCTAAAGAATGAAAACATATAACTTCTAATTTTGGAATAAAGAAAATTGACTATTGAAATAGAATACACTATGAATGAATTTAGGATATTGGGAAAATATGCACACATTTGTAATCTAAATTAATTATAAAATCAATCATACGGTGAATTATTTTACAGATTCATTGCTATGTACCTTTATAATATTAAAGATTTCCAAGGTGTCATGAACGGGTAAGATGGTTCTTCCCCGTTCTTTGACTTGTGGCTGCAGTTTTCATTGTTTGGTATTGTTTCTAGCTGGCAGATCTTTGGAGCCCCTGTCCTGGGCTCTCTGCCAGTCTGCAGCCAGCCTCTCCCTCTCCTGGAATCCACCTGTACCTATCATCTTCATTATTATTATCATTTATTCCTTCACCTGTTTTTTCACATTCTCATTTACACACATACATGCAGTCATGCACACACACACACACACACACACACACACACACACACACACACACACACACACACACACACATTTGCCTTGACACACATACCATGCTTTCATGCACACACACACACACACAGTCATCCTGGCACACACTCATCCAGTAATCATTCACTCCATGTTTCAGCTGCTACCACACCTGCCTCCACTCTTCACTCATCAGGACTCAGAGTATTTATGGGTGACGGTGTGTAGCAGGCGGGGTGGTGGCATTGTCAACATTGATGATCAAACTCCTCTGTCGGTTCCTCATTTTCATGGACTTTGTGTGGTGTTGTTTCCCAGAGCCCGTTGAGCTCCAACCCAACTAGTAAGTATTTTCAATTTTTGCTCTCCTTGTCCGCTTCAGTTCTGTCTGGAGTGCGTGGGGCCTGCCTGCAGAGTGTAGCTGATCCTCTCCCTCATTATTCGTGTTTGAACTGTTTGGACATTTTATGTATTTATGTCTTTCTGTTAATAAATGCGTTCACTTCACCAGTGATTGGGCTTAATCCTTTTCACCTGCACACTGCAGCGCACGTATCAGACAGAATGCCACCACCACAACAATAAGCCCAGTGGTGAAGTGGTGTGATATTTCTTTCATTTTTGTGCATTTTTCTTACCTGGTTTGAAGCCCAGGATGGATGCAGCAGGAGTTTGCAGTTATCCTATGCCTCTCAGGTGGGAATGCTGCCGCGCGCTCATGGAGGTGGATGGGCTGATCTTTGCGGCACGCATAAATTCCACCCCGAGAGACACATTATGGTATCTGGGACTCGCTGACGCTGCAGCGCAACGGTGCCCTCGGCTCCAGGAGCACGCTGAAGGTCATGAGACAATCTCTCTGATAGCTGCACTTCAATGCGAGAATGGTGGAAGAGTGAAGAAATCTCCGAAGAAGCCCGGGCTCGCGCCAAGGGAAGAGCGCTCCCAGGGCTCGGCTGTCTCCGCTCCTCACCAGTCCTCCATGCCCGCTCCTGCTCATGCAGCTTCATGGCACTGACGTCATCCGGCCCCGGTTTCCGGGAGGATTCAATTAGCCCAGCCAACTGCTTCTTCATCGAGCCCAATTACCACCGCAGCGGATCCTCATTCATATGACCAGTCCCAAGCAGTCCTGTCTGCAAAATCCTCCTCTATATCCGCTGCAAGGTTTCCTTCCTTGGTGAATCTGCAGGCAGTCGAGGAGTGCTTGTTTTCTCCACTGGTGGTTCCCCTTCCTGTGGCATGAGAGGCAGCTCCCGAGCGGTCTACAGAGGGGTCAAGCATCGCCTTTCCTAGATGGAAGGATGACAACGTCCAAACGACAGCAGCAGCCAACATCTTAATCTGGGAAAACAGTCAAGTTAATTTTTATTCTATTCCTACTAATGATGAAATGTCTTGCCTGATTCCTGGTAGGGAGGCTCAGGGAAAGTAGTCCCCTGAACTCTCCCCACCTGCTGCTGTTAAGAATGGTTCACCAGCCTTCTCCATGCTCTCTCCCTTCTCCCCTGAATGTACACTGGAGCTGGACTGCCATCACCAGGAGGAGCCAGAGGTCCGGGAGGATCCTTCCCCCGCAGCAACGGTGAGCCAGACATCAGCCGCCATGCCGGAAGAATCACCAGCATGGGTCACGACGGCTGAGTTAATGACTGCAGAGACTATCATGCCTGCTGCGGAGGCTCCGCAGCAGAGTAAGCGCCTGAGCTGCACCTCCAGGAGGCCAAGACCATGGAAACATCGCCCAGATCGTCGGAGACCTGGACGGCGGTGGAGCTAGAGCTAAGGCAAGTGCTCTCTTTTAAAGTCTTCCTTCTTTCCATAATAGAGCATTTTTGCCCAGCTGTAGATGAGGAGAGCCAGCTGCAGCAGCATGCTGCACCTGAGCTCGCCTCGCCGGGCTCCGCCGCTGCCGGCAACCATGACCCTTCTTCCTCTTCTCCGTCTGAGTCCTCTTTTAGGGTCGCTGGAGGGGGGTCCATGTCGGTGGACGAGTCCGAGGATCAAGGCTCACTGCTGGAGGTCATCGGAGCTGCTGCCGCTCCCGCAGAGGTGACCATGGGTCCATCTTCCCTCCTGCCTGAGTCCGTCATCTGGGTTCCGCCTTAGTTCGAGCCTACGTGGGTGCTGTGTCCTGGTCTGCGACCATTGTGGGTGTCGTGCCCCAACATCAGTCCCATGTGGGTGCTGCAGTCCAGCTCTGGTCTGCCATGGGCAAAGTGCCTCAGCCCGAGGTCCACCGAGGGTACAGCAGGAACCCAGCTGGGTTCCATCAAGGATGCAACAGTGGCTCGGTCAGGGTCCACCGTGGGTGCAGCAGGGACCCAGCCGGCTTCCGTTGAGGGTGCAACAATGGCTCAGTTGGGGTCCTCCGTGGGTGCAACACTGGCCCAATCAGGGCTCACCACCGGAGCAGTGAGGCCCTGGGAAGTGGCCACCGCTGGTGCAACGTTGTCTCAAGACCAGACCATCGCTGGTGCAGCCATGGTCCAGCCAAGGCCCGCCGCGGGTGCAGCCAAGCTCCAGTCCCAAGCCGGGCCACCAAGGGTGCAGCCGGCCAGCTTGGGGACACCGAGGTCTCTTCCTTCCTTCCAGCGGTCCTCGGGGTGTCTCTTTCTCCTTCGCCAGGTTCCACCGTGGTCCTCCTGTTCCTGCCACCCGGAACCGCAGGGGTTCCCCTTCTTCAGTCCGGCCACCCACCTCTCAGCCTTTCGGTGGGTAGGCCGCCGCCTTGTCTATCCCTCCGGGCCTGGTGGATCAACTATGCGGGCCGTCCACCCGAAAGACTGGATTCCTGGGTCAGGTGGCCCTTTTTCCCTGCCAGGCTGCAGAATGCTGTATGGCAGGCCGCCTGCTAGCCCTGGGACTTTGGTCAGCCCCTTGAACTTTGGGACTTTCGGGTCTTGGGGGAGTATAGTCCTGGGTTTGGGCTGGGTGTATTTTGGGTTTGTATTTTCCCTCCTGACCTGTTCCCCCCACCTCCCACCCTGATTTGTAGAAATGTGTTTTTTTTTTGGGGGGGGGGGCAAGTTTTGTCGTTGTTTTTTGATGGTACGGTGGTTGTCTGGGAACCCATTGGGGGGGGGGGGGTCTGTTTTGAACGGGGAAGATGGTTCTGCCCCGTTCTTTGACTTATGGCTGCAGTTCTCATTGTTTGGTGTTGTTTCTAGTTGGCAGATCTTTGGATCCCCTGTCCTGGGCTCTCTGCCAGTCTGCAGCCAGCCTCTCCCTCTCCTGGAATCCATCTGTGCACACACATGCAGTCATGCACACACACACATATTTGCCTTGACACACATACATGTTTTCATGCATACACACACACAAGAGTAATCCTTGCACATACTCATCCAGTAATCATTCACTCCATGTTTCAGCTGCTACCACACCTGCCTCCACTCTTCACTCATCAGGACTCGAGAGTATTTATTGGTGATGGTGTGTAGCAGGCGGGGTGGTGGCATTGTCAGCATTGATGATCAAACTCCTCTGTCGGTTCCTCATTTTCATGGACTTTGTGTGGTGTTGCATCCCAGAGCCCATTGAGCTCCCACCCAACTAGTAAGTCTTCTTTTCAATTTTTGCCCTCCTTGTCTGCTTCAGTTCCGTCTGGAGCATGTGAGGCCTGCCTGCAGAGTGTAGCTGATCCTCTCCCTCATTATTCATGTTTGAACTGTTTGAACATTTTGTGTATATACAGTATGTCTTTCTGTTAATAAATGTGTTCACTTCACCAGCGATTGGGCTTAATCCTTTTCACCTGCATGCTGCGGCGCATTTATTTGACACATGGTAGATAACTGAGATAATTATTGTGGGATCCAACAAGAGACTATAAGCATTGAGAGCCATTTTTCATTCCCAGCATGTCATTCATCAAAACCAATTAAATCTTCATGCTGTCTTTTAGCTGTGTTATATACTGTATATATATATATATATATATATGTATATATATACGTATATATATATAATTTTTGTATTTTTTATACTTTATTAATCCCCAGCCATGGTACGGCACCAATCCCTTCACCATTCACACCTAGGGTTACTTTAGAGTCTCCATTTAACCTAACTTGCCTGTTTTTGGCCTGTGGGAGGAAACCGGAGTACCTGGGGTAAACTGACAAATACACAGGGAGAACATGCAAACTCCGCACAGAAGGTTCACCGATGGTCAGGGGGTGGGATAAAACCCTAAGTGGTCAGGGGTGGAATCGATCCTGTTACCTTCTTACTGTGGTGCCACAGTGGTAACCACTGAAGATGAATGGATGCTAATGCTTCTTATCTTTACACTGCAATGATTATAATTACTTTTGTACAAAGACATGTTTGAACCCAAATCAGGGTTCAAGTGTAATGCCCAGAGAATTGGTGCTAATTAAAAATGTAAACTGTCTTCTGGACTACTGTCAAGTGTTTTCCAGATGACTGTGGTTGTGTGTACTGGAATAATCAGACATATGTGGTATTTAGGTGCACTGTATGAATAGTAGTTTAGTAGAAAATAAATATTGTAATGATTTGAAATCCTAGTTTTCTTATTTGTATATACTGTATATAGTACAATTATAATCATCTATTAATTCAACATTTTTCTGTCTGTGTGTCTGTTCCATTCATATCTCTTGAACCATTTTATAAGTGTTTTGCTGAGGTTATGAGGGTGTGCGTCCCCAAGTATGGAGTCACTCAGTAAAAATATGTAATTTTTATCAACAAAAGATTAGCCACCACTCTGTGTCTCTTTATGCCCTGGCTTCAACAAGTGTGGGTGGAGTTTCAGATTGACTCTGTGCTGATTGGATAATATGCTGCGTCACAACCATGCTGATTGAATACACGGCTTCACAACCTGTCAGTCACCACAGTGTTCCCTGGACAAAACAAGGAATTTAAAAATGAGAAATTTTACTAGAAAAACATAATACTAAAGATTTAATGCTTGAAAAAAAAAAATATAAAGTTGACGTGATTGCATAGGTCTAAAGGATAATTCAGCATATGTGGAGAACATGAGGTGCGGAGCAGACTGGGCGGAGCATCATCAGGGACTGGGTCTAACAAATCAGCACAGAACATGCCGGGAGAAGCAGCAGCCAGACACAACCTGACTCAAAGGCACGCTAACTTATGGCGATTAAAAATAAAAGTTTTCGATAAAGTGGGGAAAAAAAAGAATGCATGGTGTGTCCTTTTGCCCTGAGGCTGATTTGTCAAGGAAAACGGGTGAGCTCTGTGGTTCAAGCGATCAGCTGATTGGATCCATCTCCTCCGGTGTTCTGACATTTTGGCATATCTATCAGAACAGCATCGGACAGCTGATGGTACAGACTGCATAGGAAAAAAATCAAAAAAACATGGGATGAAGGCCCTGCAACCACTGCTCCACAAATGCGGAACATATCAACCATACGCTGGATACGTAGGAAAATTTTCAGCATGGGGCACATATTTTTTCCAGTTTATAACATTTTACACCGGGTCTGAGGGGTGTGCAAAAAAAAAAAAATGAATTTTGGTTAACTTTTATTGTATCAAAAATGCGATCATTTAGGTGTAATAATATTAATATTAATCATAATAACTAATCTTCTTGCATCAATAAAAAACAAACCACTTACATTAGAGCTGGGGAATTCACATTATTAGTGTTCTAATAAATAAATAGTGAAGATTAGTTAATTAGCTAGATATTACACAAATTGCTTGCATTCACGTATCCTTAGCACACACACACACCTTCACACACACAACTGCTCTGCTCTTGTATCAGCTTTCTTCCATATATGGAAATGGGGTGAGGGTCGCACTGGAGAGACAGGAAACAACAGGATGTGACAGTCATAAAAGGGCTTAGATGAAGACATCTAGAGAGGATTCGCTTAGTGGACCGGTTGAAACCAGTTTGGACAAGGACCTGACAACTATTGTTAGAAAGATACTGGGAAACGCCCAGTAACCTGAAGCTACATGTATCTCTTTGCAGCCTTTGTTCTGAGTCTTTTCCTGCCAGATTGTGCTGAGGAGAGAGACCCACAGCTGTGTCTGACTTTCTGCATGCGTCAATAAAAGATAAGCTGAGAAATAGTATTTCTTCTGTCATTATTGATTGGTTAACTTAAAAGATTCTGCTTACTGTCATATTTTAAATTTTTACAGTTTCATGGTGAAAAAATGTGGGCAGTTAGCCAACTGCATTGATGACGAACATTGGGACACATAGCCTTTGTCTGGGTGTTAGACAATCCGGGGCCCCAAATCAAAAGGTGAGCAGGGAACCTTTTCTAAAAATCTCTGTAGGACTGTCTGTGATATACAGTCAAAGTAAGTTTTTTTGTCCTGTTTTTAAATTTTATTGAAAAAAAAATAATACAAAGATAGTGTTATATTTTGTGGCTATTTTTTTTTATCATTGTAAGAACACACAGTCTCATAAACATTCACAGGTTAGGGATAGATCAATGAGCCGCCTTTTATAGATACATAGGAAGTCTTAATTTAAAATAAGACTTTCATATGCTACCAAAGATACATAGGAAGTTTTAATGTAAAATAAGACTTTCAAATGTTAATGAAAAGGTAATGGAGCAAGAGGTTTCAGTACAAGAAACTCAGAAACAACAAATAGTAAGTAACTGTAGCCGCCACTTTGTTAAAATTAGTCTGGGACTAATCTATATGATAAGCTATTAGTGGTATTAATGACAGGATGCAGCTCAATGTAAATAGCCTCTACATATAGTTAAGCTGGTTAAAGTTAAATGGTATTGAGCGGCAGGGAAAAATACACACAAATAGCTGCTGATTCTGTAAATTTTGTGGATAAACTGTAAGGGTGGCTTAACCTTTTTTATCCAATTTAAAGACACAAAGAGTGGTGTAGTGAAAAGATTAACTTGGATCTCGAATTCCCACTTCTGGCTGTCTGGAAAAAGAGGAATTTCTTCATTGTGGCGTGGAAATAAAGACAGAAGCCCAGGGACTGTACATATTTTCTTTGGTCTACCAGAAAAAAAAGGATCCCGATTTCCCCTAGCATTCCAGGCCATAAACTCTTCCGCTTGTCTTACTAGGATTCAAGCAGAAGCTTGGAGAGGCTAGAATTTCCAGAAAGGGATTGGGATTCAGAGTTTGGACAGTAGCATTGTAAATAATACTAACTTTGCTTCCTAAATACTTAACAAAGGAAATTCTGTAGTCATGGCAGAGGGAAAGTCAGCAATTACTGTTGATGAAACAGTAGATAGAACACAAAAAGTCATTGAGAGACAAACAGTTGAAAAAGATAGAAAAGAGAATGTAAGAAAGTTTAAAAATGGGTGGCTGAGTTAAAGGATTTAGGATATTTGCCAGGAACATCAAAACCAATGCCCTCACCAGTTAAACTGGCAGAGATCCTGCAAAAAATTATACAATGCTATAATACTGAAAGGAAAATCATGAAAAAGGAGGAAATCCCAGGTGGGGATTGGTACATAAAAAATGAAAAAAAAAAAAAACAGGACGAGGAAAATTAGGGCCATGTGTTATATTTCTAAACTCTTGGCTGTGCTGCAAGGAGGACAAGTGGTAGTCCGTGATAATGGAATGATCATAATACAAACACATGGGCAGCGAGTAGTGTCAGAATTGCCACCCCAATATGACCTCAATCATGATCCTCCACCTCCCTAAGATGATGTGGCTCTGCCTCCATCAGCCCTTTCAGCCCCCCACCCTGACACAGACAAGTCCCTATACTCAATGTTTTGACATGTTATCTAACCAAATGCCCCTCACAACATTTATAAAAGATAACAGTGATCAGGTGAGGGCAGTGAAAGGAATGTTGCAATTAAGACCTGTGTTGGATGAGGAAAATGCTGGAAAAAGAATGCATTGTATAATAGCTGCTCATTCCCTTAATGAACCCACTAACCCACCACAGTCAGGATTTAGTCAGCAGGATAAGGGTTAGAGTGTCTTTCACTAAATTGTAGGGGAAATTGCTTGTGAGGTACAAAGATTATTTAATTTATACTTAAAGGTGTGTGTGTGAAAATGAAGATTTACTTCGGGTTCACGCACACACAAAAAAAAACATGCTTGAGGCACCAGTCAAAAACCTGGACAATTTATTAATAACTAATATTTATACCTTCAATCAGTTTAAAACATTCATTAATTCTCCTGGGTAACTTCAGAAACAGACACAGGAAAAAAAAAAAATCAACAGATCCTTCCATATACCATTTACAGTTTCAATGATCAGACTCAGATTAAATGACATTACATTCAACGGACTTATTGGTAAGGTGAAATGATCAAGTATCAAGTGTCACATTCAACTTGTAACTGATTATTGAGCAAAAAGAGTGTAATCACATTTGTGGAACCAAGAAAACCTTAGTGTGAACTTGTAACTGCAATTAAAATGGAGACTGAAATAACTGTAACCAAAGTATGTAGAAAATTGGATGCAAATTTTATGAAGAAAATGATAAAAGCTGATTATATGGAAAAAAGAAATTATGGGTTAAAGAGGGAAAACAGAATTTAATGAAAAGAGGGATACTATTTCTCTTTAATTCTATAGCTCCGATCAGACTTATGAACTAGTTTTAAACCTGAGACAAATTTTGACATACTTTAAGGCGATGAACATCACACTAAATGATCAGATGAAACAAAGGAACCTTGCTCACGTGACCTGTTGGGGTTTTCGTCAGCTGGATCAAGGAGCTGAGATTTTCTTTGATGATACTGGAAAAATATCTGCCAGCAGATATTTCTTCCCTGAGGCTCAGGAGCTGAGATCCAGCAATGATGATGATATGCTGCTGGCTGCTGAAGCTGTATGTCATGCGGACAACACAAGTTGTTTTTTTTTTTTTTTTTCAGCAGCTCTCCCAGGTCCAAATAAATTGATGAGATACTTCAAAGTCTGATCAGTCACAGAACTGAAGAGACAATAATTAAAAAAAAAATAAATAAAAATTCAAGCCACAAAATCGAGTTCTTCAGATGTCGTGGGGATTGACGAAAGCAGCTTCCAGTGTCAGTAAAAAAAACAAAAAAAAACAAAAAACAAAAAAAAAAACAAAAAAATGATCAGTCCATCTTAAAACATGGTGAGTCAAGAAAAATCAATAGAGTAAGTTTAACAGAATAAAATGGGGAAAAAAATGTCTGATAACACGGGAGTTTCACTTCACATAAAAGAGAAGGTTGAGCTCAAACAGATGAAAAGTATTTTTCCCAGACATTTAAAGGAAAGACAATTCAAAGGAGGACTTAACTGAACAGGACACACAGAGAACTGTTATTAACTTTCAGAAGGTGGCTATTTCTTTCTTAAACTGAGCACTTTCAAAGGATTACAACAACTGACATGAAAGGGAACAAAATGTCTCCCATCGCAGGAGAAATGAATGAACTTTGCTCCAATACAAAAGTAGTCTTTTGTCTGTTACTGACCAATAGAATGAAAGGGGACATTGTCCAACAGTGACTTGCTGGTGATTGGCTGAGTCAGTCAGATGACTGGCTCAGCCAATCACTGCATCAGAACTCTTAGTTCCTTGAAACAAGAGGGGTTAGATGATTGCCAATGCCCATGACCTTCCAGCTGCAGAACACAGATGTGTCAAAATGATGTACAATGCTCCTAAGGCCACATTTCAAAAACACTGGGACAAATCCGCCAAATGACACAAAGGTTACAAGGACAAAAAAGCCTCCCATGGCAAACCTCAAGGAGGGGACAAGGTCTTCCACTATGCATTTGTGCCTCAAACATAACAAAGCAATCTATTGGCAGGGAAAATTGCTCCTAAATTCCTTCCTGGGTGGATGAATCCACATGTTGTCAACAACAATCTTTGGCCACTTAAGTACCAAATCCAGGACCCCATTTTCAAATGGGCCTATCACAGTAAGAGTAAGCTTTACCATTACCCCATGGGACTTGCCGGGTACAACACTGTCACAGTAAGTCCACGAACAAGATTAAAATCAGACCTGCATTTGAAAAATAACTGTTAGCTAACTATTAGCCTCTAGTACACTTGGTTGCATGTCTTAAAACCAACCAGTCAACTGCACCAAAACTTCCAAAAAGAAAAAGGGTAAATTAAAACCAAATAATCCCTTAAACTAATCTTAAAGCCCTCTGTAAAATCTAATCAATTTCAATCAACTTACTATTCTCAAATAGGACACACAAAACATCCAATACCATTATTTTGTGCTAACAACATCAAAATCCCCACTAAAGGTGATAAAATATCTACGGTTTAGAGTTCGGTCTATACAAGAATTTTTTCCACCACTGAATGATTTTCATCTGCCATTCAGGTGTCGAAAAGAAAAATAACAGAAAACAAAAAGAAGGTTGAAATTAAAATCAATCACTTGATATGTGGGTTCCAGGATGATGGTGCTCCCATTTTTCAGTTTAGCCCTCCACCTAGCAATCACACCCACTGTCACCCAGTCAGAACTGGGCAGAGCCAAGACAAAAAGTCAACAATTCTTAGGTGGAGTCTCAGTTACAGCCTCATCATTAGGGCCTCTTGTTAGCCTTAGCACATCCACTGTTAACCCAGTAAACACAGCTACACTAAAACGCCAGGTAGTTGAACCACAAACCATTACCAAAACTTTGCAAGATACTGTGTTGGTTTTGAATGTTTTCTCCGAAGCTTCAGTCAAACTCAACAAGGTCTTGAAATTTTTGCTCTTTGTGTTAAAGGTTGACTACGCTCACACACAGATGGTGTCTATGTTACTGTCAGATGTAGTTAGGAACATTAGCTTTCCAGTTAACACTTTAGCAATGAGCCTGTTTCCACCCTTTCTTGGCCCTTTTTAAGTGGTGACAACTTTACTCCTCGTTGCCATTCAAAGAACAAATGTTGACATTCCATGTTCACTCAGTTTTCCAGAATTAAGGCCTCGAACACCCTATGACTCAGACATCTGTGGAACCATGGTTTAGTCCAGCTAAACAAATGAAATTTTAACATCCTTGAGTTATCTCAATATTTCTTAGACAAAACATTTACTTCAGGTATGTAAAAATTACATACTTTTTTTTTTTTTGTACCTTGGTACCCACAATTGTCTTTTTGTATTTTTGTAACCAGAATTGTTGAGTCTTTACATGCATATACAGTATTTTAGTATATCATAGACAATTTTAATATATATATATATATATATATATATATATATATATATATATATATATATATATATATATATATGTTTGTCCATATTCAAATTATTTTTGAAGAGTCCTCAAAAGTTTTTTTTTTTTTCTTCAGTAAACCAAACTCAAAGAGCAATACTCAGGAACAGATACTGTTTACAAGCTTAGGGCTTATGAACATGAGAAACATTAGCTCAGCTGATGGGTCAAGAACCAATTGGAACCAGCCACCAAGGATGTGTACCAATGCTGACTGTGTTGTTACAGTTTAAATATATTTGTTCGTCCAGTCCTCTAGAGGGCGCTAGGCTCTGTAGTAGCTTTAAGCTAGCCAGTAGGTGACAAGAAGAAGAGACCTAGCATACTGAATGTCAACAGGAACACGAGTCTGCGTCGCTGTTCCTTCTAAAGCCATCTGCTCACTTCCAGCCCTTTGAGTGGCAATATGAGTAAGTTTAGTAGTTTGTTGTGATGAGTAGAAAAAGTATGATTGATTATTAGAATAAGTTTGATGAGTTTTATAGACACTAATCAGCGATGTGTTTGTGATAGCAAAGCCGTATCCGAGTCCGTGTGATGACGCTGTTTAGCTAGTATTGACTTTTTAATGTACCGTTTGTAGATATTGCCTTTATTTTCTAATCTCTAAATATTTCTTTGTGTCTGTATCTTTCAGTTTCACACTCTTTTGCATTAAATCCTAGTCCAAAACGACACCTGCCTGTTCCTTGGAGGAAGTGATGCGAGAGAGTTTAGCTGGCTGTGAATCTCAATATACGACACGAGTCACATTGGGTGCAACGGTACACTGACCAAAGCTCATCATTGATATAGAGGGGGAATATGTAGCCTCAGTCCCTTTGGCTCCAATCTATAAAATCACTCTTCACTTCAGTTCAACTTCAACTTCAGTGATTCATAACTAATTTTCATTACTACGTCCTTAAGCATGCATTAAAATAAGTTTCGTTTAAGCATTTTCAAACATGCAATACATTTAAACCAATGATGAAACATTTTAAACCATGATTGTTCATTACAGAGTTCGTCATCTCTTCCAATAGTGTCCTGAGAATTATCCTGAGGAATGAAAACTTGAAGACAGAATTAATGTTCAGTCAAAAAGAAAAAAAAAAAAGGCAGTCCAGCAATTGACAGAAGTAATGCAAACATATTCCTGAGCTGTCCAAAGGGGCAATGCTGAGCTGTGGATAATTCCTAGAGACCTGTGGAATGTAGTCAATATATCTGGAATGTTTCAAATTGTTCTTGAAGCATAAAACTGCCTGGTTGGAGAGGGAGTTCTGGGATTTATGATTGCAGACTAATCCATTCCTGGCATGGAATGGGATCCTTATCGTCCCTTTTACCAATGGAATGTGTTTTCAAACTGTGGTGCTTAGGTGAAGAAAACAATTCTTGACCAGACTTTTGGGTGAAACAATTTCTTTAAAGTGAAGAGTGATTTTAAAGATTGGAACCATAGGGGTTGACACAACAACATCAACTCCAACATACCTTCAGGCTAAGCTGAAGGATGTTGTGGAGGAAGAGGAGGATTTACAGGATGAGAATGGTGAACTTGGAAGGGAGGTTTCACACATAAGTCAGTTGTCTGAGGATGATATAAGCAGTCTGCAGAGTGTTAGATAAAAAGACATATTGGAGAATATGATGAATCCAGGAACAAAAACGTTGGTCCACGAAAGTGGATATTTAATGCTTATGGCACCACAAATGATTATCTAGATGAGAGAACTACTCACATTAAAGCAGGCGACGTTCCGAGGAAAAACTATTCAAATATAGCACCCATGATTGCAACTGAAGATGGAATTGCTCAATATGTGGAATGGTCATTTAAGGACCTGAAGGTTATATGTGACACATTGCATCCCATAACTTTTGGAGGTTCTCCCTGGATTAGAGCAATGCAGAAGGCCACAGTGGGCTGCTGATTGTGCTTGGCAGACATTAGACAAATAGTCACTAGGCACAAGTCCCCCTCTATGCTTTAAGAACATACAGGAAGAGGCACGCACTATTAATGTTGCAAATGAAGCACCATTCAGAGATCACAGTGATGATTTTTTTTACAGTAATGAGGAGAATGTTCCCTGTTGATCTTACAAGTGCTGAGTTAACAGATATACCTATGAAACTAGGGAAAGGATGCTGGATCTTATGTAGACAGGTGTTTGGCACTTTGGGCAGATACGACTGGAGAAAACCCTCGTAACAATCCCACTACACTTGCGATATTCCGCAATGTCATAGTCATCAGTGCCACCGCCGATAAGGGTCACCGTGGAGGAAGTGGTTGGTTTAAATACCCAACCTTGGACAACATGGCTCTCACTTGTGCATCATTTTGTTAAACCAAAAAAAAAGCACCAAAAGAAACAAAAACCGGCTTAAACTGCAAATCTGTCAAATCAGTTGGTGAAGGTTCAGTAACAGGCAGCAAGGGAAGTGTTAAAAAAGGATAAAAAGCAGAAAACTACTGTAAAGGCTCCGGCCGTTACAGTGGTAACCCCTCAGGCTATTATTGGCCCAGTCCCTGCTGATCCCTTTGTGTTGGCGCCCCAACAATGGTATCCTCTCCCACCACAAACAGGGAGTGGGAGAGGTTCAAACA
Source organism: Pholidichthys leucotaenia (assembly GCA_020510985.1). NCBI lineage: Eukaryota > Metazoa > Chordata > Actinopteri > Cichliformes > Pholidichthyidae > Pholidichthys > Pholidichthys leucotaenia. The sequence continues at coordinate 240,115,581 of CM035845.1, forward strand.
GAGGACATAGAAGACCACCTGGCCTGCCACAGGGTATGTGCCTTAGATGTGGCAGAGGGGGACACTAGGCATATGACTGCAGAAGTCTGCCTAATAGAGGACACTCACAGATGTACACGCCCATCCCACCCCCAGAACCAGTTGTGTGGCCTGACCAGTCATCTGTATCACAACTACAACAATGTCATATGGTTCCCTACCAGAACATGATGCCCAGCCAACAATGATGGGCCTAGGGAGCCACACTGAAGAGGGGGCACTTTCTACTCTGCTTCTACTGGAACTGTGGTGTGTCTGCCTGATGGTACCATGCTCCGGTGTATGTCAGATCTGCCCACTCCGCTGAATGCTCCACAACTTCAACCTAAGGAAATTGGACTGGAGGAAAATCAAACCTTCTCAGCAAATGTTTAGTGGTTACAACTGAATGATTTGAGCCCTGAAAAAAATCAGTTGATTAACAAATATATTTCCTTGGCCCCATGGATAGACTCTGTTCTGCCATATGACACCCCAAACGATCCACTCCACTGTACAATGAACTATTCACATGATGACAAAGAACTGTATGACGATCAGTGGGAGACCCTGGGGATTTGGTATGCAAGAACATTTATGTTGGCCCACAAGGACTGGCTGCTGCAGTCTGTTTAGAGTAAAGACTTGCTGTCTCTGTATGCCTTCTCGGATACTGCTGCACCTCATGCCACACTGGACATCTCCGCAGGGGAGGAGGCAAGGGCATTGGGACCAATGATGAAAAACTGTCTTAAGTTGGCTGACTGGGTTGCTACACAATGTAGGGATTTACATTATTCACCATCTGCAAATTGTTATCATATGATATCAAGCAATGTGACAATACAGGCCACCCCAAAAAGGTTACACCTTGACCAAACACATGGTAGAGAAAACACTCATCACCCAGATTCTGATGCACTGTTGAGAGTCTATGCCTCCCTCTCTATGGTGAGACAGCTCTACGGATGTTGGTCTGATTACCTGTACACCAGTAAAAATCTCACTCAAACCAAGTATTCAGCCTATATGGCGAGGACAATATCCTCTCCCAAAAGAGAAAGAGATTGGTATAGTAGGGACAATATTGGGTCTTCTTCAGGCAGGAGTCCTAGTACAAACACAACCCCCCTGAAACATACCAATTCTCTCCATAGAGAAGCCTGGGAAACCGCACTACAGGATGGTTCATGATCTGTGACCCATTAACGCTGTAGCGGTGCCTACAAATTACACTGTTCCAAATCCTTACCTGCTGCTGAATAAAATTTCTCCACAACTTAAGTTTTTCACTGTAGTGGCTATATCTAATGCCTTTTTCAGTATCCCACTACATATAGACACCAGGCCTCTTTTTGCATTCACATACCAGGGTCAGCAATATACTTACAGCAGACTACCAAAAGGTTTTGTTGACTCATCAGCCATTTTTAATCCATTCCGCATCAGCATTTGCGGGATTTAGTCCTGCCCCCTTGCACATTACTGTTTCAGTATGATGATGATCTGCTATTAGCTGGCCCCACTGCTGCTTCTGTGCTCTCAGTCACGGGAGTGCCTTTTGAAACACCTCTATCAGAAAGGCAATAAATTAAGCTGCAGAAAGATACAGAGTTGTTGCCCCAAAGTTCACGGGTAGGCTTATCACATCTGGCGATTCCGCAGTGTCATGATTCACTGCCATTTTAGAGGCAGCAGAGACGAGAAGAACCAAGATGCAGGTGGATGTGGTGTTATTAATAGAAAATGTCAAAAACAATAATCCCAAAAAGTGAACAGGAGAGCAAACATGATAAACAGTCAGTTATTGTCCCCAGGTGAAACAGTATGGACAATACTTCCAGAATGAACCCAAGCACTCCCATGCGAAAATGGTGAATGAGGGTGGAGAATTAGTACAGACCAGAACACACCTGAAACAAAACTGCAGCCTGGAACCAAGCAACTCAAGGCTCAATAGACTGCACCAAGGTAGCACCGGGAAAAACAGAGAAAAACCTAACACTGTAAACAACGGACAAGTGTAGGTACTTACATGGATGAAATCACCAGAGCCAAACTGTGCTCTTGTGAGAGGCTGACAATGCAATGCACCAACAATCAATGACTATAAAGTGATAGCCGGTGTGCCTGGGTTTGCGTGTGATAGTAGGACTGAATTGAGTGTGTTGGGTTGAGTGAGAGCAGGTGTGCAAGAGTGTGAATGTGTATGTGTGTAGGAATGAATGGGTGTGTGCTAAGAGTTCGTAGAGTGCATGTATGAATGATTGTGTGTGTGAGTGTGTATGTGTGTGTGTGTGACAGACACATATAACAACACTCATTTGGCAAGTGCTGGCAGGAGAGAAGGGCATGGCTGTGAGTAGACAGGGAGCCAAGATCCAAAAGGGCTCCTAAAGAGGTGCCTGGATGCAAATAGGGATATCAAAATATACTTAAAACATGGAACAGCCACCGTGCCATGGAACTGGGCTGCTAAGTCCAGCCCAGCCCATGACATGCAGTGTCTCCATCCCAAAGGTCATCAATTTTCTTACACCCTAAACCATGCACTGTGAGGGAAATGATGTCATTTTTAGGTCTTATCGGACACAGCAGAAATTTTGTTACAAATTGTGCAGCGCTTATTCAACCCCTGCACAACTTCCTTAAGGAGGAAGGGCATAAACATCTAATGTCAGCTTTGCAGTGGACCTCTTTGGCTGAACGTGCTTTTATTGAACTCAAACAACTGATGTCACATGCGTCTTGACTAAAACCACGTAATTACTCTTCCCCATTTCATCGTGATGTTTCTGAAGTCCGGCGTTTTGAATGCCGTTCTGTATCAGAAGGGGGAAGGGACAGGATCCAGGACAGTTCTAATGTATTACAGCTCAACATTAGATAATATAGAGAAAGGACACCAACCATGCACATGTCATATTACAGCAATAGCTAAAGCATTAGAAAAAACCTCTCACATCACAATGCAGCACACTGTGATTATACACACCATGCATGGAGTAGCCTCCTACTTACAAAGTGTACTTTTCACACTCTCAGCCAAACAAACAAAAAGACTGAAAAGAATACTGCAAGCACCAAATGTCATTTACACAAGTGAGGGGACAAATATAGCAGAAGACGTGTTTACAGGTGAACCCCATGACTGTCTAGCAGCTGTGGAGGTTGACATGAAAGCTGTCCCTAATCTTCAATCTGAACCTATCGATTTTCTAGATGTGAACCTTTTCGGTGATGGATGTTGCTACAGGAGAAAAGATGGGTCTCTTGAGTGCCTCATGTGCAATTGTAAAATATGAGGACAGGTGCATTTCAAACTGTAGAGCCAGGAATGGTAGACCAGCCTTCCTCTGCCCAAAAAGCTGAAATTTTAGCTCTTACTAAAGCATGTCAATATGCAAAACAACAAGAGGTAAACATACAGTATACACTGATTCAGCTTATGGCCACCAGACTGCACATGCTGCTTTACCATATTGGAGAAGGGATTTCTCACTTCAACTAACATACCAATTAACAGAAATGGTTGGGCTGTTGGGAGGCCATGGGGTCAACCAAAGAGGGTAGCGATTCTTAAGTGTAAAGGGCACCAAAAAAGAAATGCTATTGTGGTGAAAGTAAATTAAGTTGCTGATTTAGCTGCTAAACAGGCAGGTGACTATATTACACAGGCAAATATGATGATACAGAAAGAAGATCAGGAGTGCATGGAACTAGACACAGAAGAAATTAAGCATTTACAGGAGAAAGCAAGTCCTGAGGAAAAGAGCAGGTGGATAAAGAAAGGAGCAAAAGAAGGTGAGGAGGGTCTGTGGAGGTCTGCAGATGGAAGATTAGTAGCCCCTGCTAAGGTGTTGCTGCTGTGCAAAGAGGCACATACAAAAGGCCATGTTTCAAAACAAAGGTATCAACTCTGATTGGATCACATTGGTGGCATCCTAATTTGTCAGATGTGGCAGAACTAATGGTTTCTGAGTGGGAAGCATGCCAAAAGTTCAATCCCAAACACACGTTAAAGGGGTCCATGGGGAGTTTTTCCAACCCCTGAGGGGCCATGGAAAGACATAGTGACTTTACCGAAATGGGATTATAAAACAGATGCAGAGGCTACAGATATCTGTTGGTGTGTGTGGATACATTTTCAACATGGGCTGAGGCAAAAACATGTAAAACAAAGTGCAAAAGAAGTGATTAAATGGCTTACAGAAGAGGTGATTCCCAGACATGAGTTTCTAAGACTGATTAAGTCAGACAATGGCAGTCATTTTGCAAATAAACATCTGAAGGAAGTTGAATGCACTTTAGGGTGTTAGAAAAATCTTAAAAGACCTTCAGTCAGAACCCCAGGCAGGATCAGAGTTTCAGCAAATTTAATCACACTGGCCAGTGGAGAACAATACATAAACTGTCTCAGAGGCTTTTTGTGCACCATTCTGATTCAAACATACATCACCCAACCTTTTAATCTTTCTGTTATCCAAGGGGTGTAAGAGAAACTGTCCATAGTGATTGGTTCAGTACATCTGGTCACTACTTGGTGTACAGATTATCTTTCTGGGGAGCCATGCACCCACTCAGTACCAGTCACACAGGAAGCTCACAAGGTGAACTAAAACAAGTGATAACAAGGTACGGCTGCATTAGGATTTTTAGCCCAATCACACAGACTCTGAGACAAACAGAGGCCAATGTAAGACAAATATGAACAATGTAAGATAAATATGAAATTCCGCAAATATAGAAGACAAATATGGAATTATTCTTTCCAGGGTTAAGGGATACGTTTGGCTCAGTAGTGCATCCATCCACCCAAGGGATAGTAGAGAGAGCAAATAGGAATCTAAAAAGAATGCTAGCCAAGCAATGCATGGGGACAGGCATGACATGGGTTGATGCACTGCCATTAGCACTGATGGCACTGCAATCCACCCCCCAATACGATGCTCTGCCTGACTCCCCAAGATGCCAGGACAATTTGTTGATTCACCTTTGACTCCTAGGAATAGTCAACCTGTGGAACTGTCACACTATATCAAGAGTAAGGAAAATATCTGAAACCCTAAACAGGTTCCAGACATTCTCAACATCAACACACAAAGAGACACTGCACGATTAGACCCGGATAACTGGGTGTTGCAAAAGTAGTGAGACCTCATTAGGAGTCACCAAAGTGGCAAGGCCATTTTAAAGTAATAAAAGCTACTTCACATGCAGTACAAGTGTGGAAAAAAGGAAAACTCAGCAATTGGATTAATGTGACTCATTGTGCTAGAGCTGCTGAGCCAAATCGCCCCTTCTTACAAACTGTTGCTGACATAAGCCAGTACAAATAGCAGTAATGACACCAACACTGCCTAACTGCACCACAAGGAAGACTGATAGGATATTTTTGATTTTAATGCTGTATTATTCTATATATGAGCCAATGTCTGATTCTCTTGTGTTTTTCCATTGTCTCAGAGCCTGAAAAAGAATGTTTGTTCTTCACTGTGAGATAAGGCTGAGAAAAGTTGTAAATAATGGCAAAGGTTTTATTGTTTTATCATACCAAGCTGTTCCATTCAGGATGCCCGACGTCAAGATGACTTAGGTTGACCAGGTCATGTAAAGATCAAGGCAGAATGTTCAGTGCTGTCCATAGATTGGAGCAGTCTCGGGGGAGATGGCTCCAGCTGTCTTCAGGCTAGTGGTAAGACTCAAGGTTTCTTTTGCCTGGGGAATAAGAAGCACCACCTTTGTAATGCATGTTAGGAAGTTAGTGTGAGCAGGCTCTGAGACACATCTTGCTGTGACTAGTTGCTGCCTTTTTCTGATCAGAAAGAGAATAAATGGCTCAGAACTTGGAAACTGCATATTGATTATTGATTCAGTCTCAATTCATTTTGACCTAACAGAGACTGTTTGCATCCTTTTGCTCATGTTACTAATCATGTCCTTTCCAGTCCTATGGTGGAAAATCCAACTCCTCCAGTGTTCAGGAAACTAGGCAACCAGTGGCTACAGTTTCAGGTGATAAGTATTTGATTTTTGCACTGCAATTGACTGTGGGACTTCTCAAGTTATTTGGTGAGAGAATGTTTTTTTTTTATGTGTGCAATAGATTAAAAGGAACCCTTGGTAGATGACCTCACAGGATGTGGCCCTATCTGGTGGAGTTCTGGCCCTCGAAAGGAGGTGCACCAACCACCGCCAGCAAATACCCTTGCCTATTTACAAGCAGACATGAAAGTTGTTTAAAGGATAAAGTAAATCAGTGCAAGTGAATCTGCTGGGGCTTAGCATGAATATATCAAATCTCCCCCACAATGCAGTAGACTAATCTTTTTATTTGGTGTTGGGAGTAAACATGTCAAGGAAAAAAAAAAAACACTGGGATTGCTGAAGATCACAGTAGTCACCCGTATGTCTAGAAAAACCATGAATATAACCACACAACCTTTGAGCTCTAAGGTGGTGACTTATCTAGATAGGCAGACAAGAGATCCCATAGCTGTTGAAATAGAATATGTAGACCAAAATGAATAGTTGGCGTGGGTCCAATATTCAGTCCACACAGTAATACAGGATCAGGCTGATGAGATAAGATAAGCCTTTATTAGTCCCACAATGGGGAAATTCCAGGATTGCAACAGCACAGGGATAGCAACACTCAGAGCAACAGTCAGAAGGCAAGAAAAAAAAACAAAAACAAGAGCAGCTAGTATACATATGTACATATTACTATATATATATATATATATATATATATATATATATATATATATATATATATATATATATATATATATATATATATATATATATATATATATATATATATATACGTATATACACTACCGTTCAAAAGTTTGGGGTCACATAGAAATTTCCTTATTTTTGAAAGAAAAGCACTTTTTTTCAATAAAGATAACTTTAAGCTAATCAGAAATACACTCTATACATTGCTAATGTGGTAAATGACTATTCTAGCTGCAAATGTCTGGTTTTTGGTACAATATCTAGATAGGTGTATAGAGGCTCATTTCCAGCAACTATCACTCCTGTGTTCTAATGGTACAATGTGTTTGCTCATTGCGTCAGAAGGCTAATGGATGATTAGAAAACCCTTGTGCAATCATGCTAGGTCTGCAATGCTGTAATTGCTGCAAATGGAGGATTCTTTGACAAAAGCAAAGTTTGAAGGAAAAAATTATTATTTCAAATACAAATCATTATTTCTAACCTTGTCAATATCTTGACTATATTTTCTATTCGTTTTACAACTCATGGTGGTAAATAAGTGTGACTTTTCATGGAAAACACAAAATAATTGTCTGGGTGACCCCAAACTTTTGAACGGTAGTGTATATATAGACACAGTGCGGAGCATTGTGGTTGGTGAATGTGCAGCAGAAAGTCTAAGCTCTCTCTCCCTCCGCGGGTGCGGCGGGCCAGCTGGATGTCTTTGGGCATGATGGTGACCCTCTTGGCATGGATGGCGCACAGGTTGTTGTCCAGGAAGAGACCCACCAGGTAGGCCTCGCTGGCCCCCTGCAGAGCCGTGACAGCGGAGCTCTGGAGCGCAGGTCGGTCTTGAAGTCCTGAGCGATCTCCCTCACCAGGTGCTGGAAGGGCAGCCTACGGATGAGCAGCTCCGTGGATTTCTGGTAGCGACAGATCTCTCTCAGAGCCATGGTACCGGGCCTGTAACGGTGAGGCTTCTTCACTCTGCCGGTGGCCAGAGCGCTTTTTTCGAGCAGCCTTGGTGGCTAGCTGCTTCCTGGGGGACTTTTTCCTCCAGTAGATTTGCGGGCGGTCTGCTTGGTTCTTGCCATTGCTCTTTATTATTCTGTCTTATATTTCTTGCACGCCACCTAAACTCCAGCCCAGCACCCGCGTCGTTTTCGCCACACTTCCTCGGCATGTCGAGCTTCTCCGCTAGCACCGGGTGGCTGTTGGAGCTAGCTAGCCTGCTAGCTAGCTTTTCTCTGCTGTATCGTCCCCCGCTGCAAACAGTGGCTCCGTCCGCCGACTCGGGAGACCCTTGGGGCAATCTGTGTGTCCGTGATATATATATAGAGAGTGATAGGTGTAGAAAGAAGAAGGAAGATAAGAAAAGGGCAGTTGCAACAGGCAGCCAACTCGTGTGGCGCCGCCGGTCTGGCAGAACCGGAACCGGAAAAGCTGATTGTTATGCTTTTGCAACTGAAAGACTAGGATTGGCCAAAGTACCATTCCCACTGGACTCCAATGATGATCCTCAAGAATTCAACTGTCTGATCAGTCTGTTTTCAACATCTAAGTCCCAAGAAAATTGTACTGCCATAACTAACCTTTTCCCACCAATAGAGAGGATGACTCTGTCTCCATTTCAGCCCTAAAAGGGAAATTATACCTGTTTTGTACATAAGAAAGGCAGTCTGAGTGTGGGAACTCTGACCTACTGTGCTAACACTTAAGTTGTAAATAACACCAGTTATTCTGAGATGCAAGATATGTCCCAGACTAGATCAGATGTATGGTTTTGGTGTGGCCAAATGAGGATATGGCCCATATTACCAAAGAATTGAAATGAAACATGTGCCCCAATTAAATTTAGTATTTCCATTCACTTTTCTCTCAGTGGGCCCCCTAGATAATACCAGGATAGGCATGTGAGTGAAAAGAGGAATCGGAGCTAAAAGAAATACACTTGCAGTAATGGAAGATACATTGCGTGGTCTTAGGCCATGGATAGATTCCACAGAAAGAGTCAAGGGAGTTCCACATGAGTTTAAGGGCCAAAATTATTATGCAGCATTGTTCACTCACTTTATTTCTTGGGTTGGACAGATAAAAAAAGCTATTAAAATGCAATCTTGGATCAAGTATGTTTATTATATCCAGCAGTGAATGTTGAACTTCCCAGTGGATGCCCTTAACCTTTTAACAGTCAGATTTCATGTGCCCCTAGTGGCACAGCACAGCAACTGCGCCTGTCAACTGAATCTGTCATCCCTTTAACTCCCCAGCTGTACTGAGGATTTGACCTGATCTGCCAGTTCAGAAGGTGGCAGACACACGTTGGAGGAATCATGGCTGACATGGAATACACCAAAGAAGAAGAAATCCTTATTCTTCTTCACCTTTTTCATTCTTTGAGCTTACAAGACCAATATGGCCACCATGCATCGTCAGATAAAACAGCATCATTCACGAAAAATTGCTGCCGAATACAAATTAAATTGACATGGGTTAATCATAAGTTTGTAGATGTGTTAGAGAGCGTAAATGACCGAAAGAACACAAAATAACGACCACGATGGACGAAAACGGAGCGACCACGCCAGTGGGTGAGCCCCCCTTCGCCAGTGGGGAGTGGCAAATTTCTTTTGTTTCTTTACATTGTACTGATTTTCTGGTCATATACTTTGAAGATAAGACAACAACATACCCTGGTAGAAAAAATGGTGTCATAAAGCAGAACCATACTTTGTGTAAATATGTCAAAAGCCCACTTTTGACTGAGTTATGTAATTTGATATAGCTGCTGTGACATTATGCAAATTAAATGCATAAATTTATTCCAATCTGAAACTTTGGATCATATTCTACATCTTTCTAATTGACGGTAAGGCATTATCTCTTGCAACTTTCAAGTTATAGCCTTGGAAATCTGAACTAGTTTCTTGACAAAAAAGCTTTACCACTCTTGACCACTAGTGGTTACGTCGCCAAATGGCACCTTGGTTAGAGGGTTTTAAAGGTCATGAAAAACTGAAGGCAATGTCTCTCATGACATATCGAAATCAGATAGCTCTAGACATGATCCTGGCAGTCTGAGGGAGTGTGTCAGATTTTTGGCTCTATGTGCTAACTTTATCCCCAACCACACAAGTCCAGATGGAAGTATTACACCAGCTATTGAGGCTCTGAATTCGGCAAAAAAAAAAAAAAAAAAAAAACGGATATGAACCTGATGCATTTACATCTTTGCTTCAATCCATCTTTGGATGCTGGGCAAGTGTGATACGTTCAGTAATCCTGACTGTAGTCATCTCACTAGCAGTGATACTTGTGGTAGGGTATTGCTGCATCTGGAAAGATGCATAATCACAGCCCTAGCCAAAGCACCAGTCCAGAGGATGATGGCTTAAGTCCACTCCCAAGAGAAGAAAAAGTCCCTTCTCCATGACAAGGACCATTGTTCATCTGGGAATGACAGTGATGAAGGAGAGACTATTGTTTTAAAAAAAAAATACATATATGTGTATATGTATATATACTGTATATATACAGTATATTGTATGTGTGTGTGTGTGTGTGTGTGTGTGTGTGCGTGCGTCTTTCTATTTTACTATCCTTTCTAACTATACAACACATCCAACATTACGCACATGCATATACTTACATGAAAGGGGGTGCGCTGAGTGTATCCCCCCAGCGATGGGTCTTGTGCTAGTAACCTCTGGCCACTTCCAACTTTTCTGTTTTCTTACAGGTGAATCCAGAAGATCAACGTTGCTATCTTGCGGTCATGTAGTCAGAATAGAATTAGGAGGGTTGAAGCTTTGTTCTGTGCCAGGTCTTGAGGCTCAGACACAGCACACATGTATAAGAAATGTTTTCACTGAGTTGTTTTGTTATACATATGTTTATTTTCCTGATATAACATGTGTGATGATAAAGTTTTCAGAAGGCCCGCCAAAAGCAGTGGGCTGAGATGAGTTTTCATCTGTAAATATGCACTGAATGGCTAAAGAAATTGCATTACAGTAATTACTGATTGAAGTATATACTGCCTACAGGTTTTTCACTCATCTCATGTGAAAATGACATCAGGTATCTGGTTCCTGTTTATTGTTGTCCCTGCCATAATTACTGACTCCCGTCAAAAGAAGGAAATTGTAATAATAAATAGTGGATTAGTTAATTAGCTAGATATTAGGATGTGAGAGTCAAAGTGCTGAGATGAAGACATCTAGACAGGATAACGCTGAATGAACCAGTTGAAACCAGTTTGGACAAGGACCTGACAACTATTGTTGGAAAGTTACTGGGAAATGCCTAGTAACTTGAAGCTATATGTATCTGTTTGCCATCTTTGTTCTGGGTCTTTCTCTGCCAGATTGTGCTGAGGAGATGGACACAGAGACCCGCAGCTGTGTCTTGTCTTTATGTGTGCTTCAAGAAAAGATAAGCTAGGAAATAGTATTTCTTCTGTCATTGTTGATTGGTTAACCCCTTGCACTCTGGTCAATTTCCCTAAAAACGCCCAAAAATAACGTGCCCAAAGTAAATCAAAAGCTGTTCTTCAACCCTTTGCAGCATCTTCATGGGGTTGGTCTCATTTAAAAGAAACCACTTTGAATTTTTTGGCAAAACAGTCATAATCTCTCCAAGTGCTCCGGCCACTGAGTAACAGTAATCTAAACATAGTGAAATTGAAGAAAATAAATTTCGCCTGGGTGTTTTTTTGGATACAAATGCTTGCAAATAACACACAGCTTCAGATCCAGGCTGGAAAATGCAACAGAAATGTAGAACCAAGTGTTATCCAGCTGAGGTCAAAATTTTGTAACAATACCACAAAAAATGAATATATTACACAGCTTTGTCCTCAGGTAGTTCCCAGGTGTTTTTGAACTGTGCCAAATTGTGCCAAATGGCACAGTTTGGAAAAACGTCTAACTTTTTAATGATTCAATATAGAAGCTTCATCTTGGGCTGTAATGAAAGGTGACACTCATGGCTCTGTGTGTGTGTGTGTGTGTGTGTGGGGGGGGTTGTTTATTCATTCATTCATGAATGAATGAACAAACAAGCCCCCACACACAAAGCAGCATGCCACATAAAAAATGTGTGGCTTTTTTTTTTACAAGAAAAAATATCCTACAGTGCACTAAAAATTATTCTAAAAATTTGTAATGTAGAAGACAACAACTGCCACCCCCCCACCCCCCGCTACAGAGGATGGACATCAGCCATTGCTACATGACGGAACAGTCATGTGGCGATGTGGCGACCATGGCGCACAGTCCCCACGGTCCCCGCGCACAGTTGTAATTTACTGATTGGTCAAAAGTCATTTTTGATTACAATTTTCAGGGATAAAAAATAATTTTGCTTATAACACTTACCTGTTCACAACAGCAGCGTAGCTGGCGAACTTCTCTTCCTCATTGTCAGACGAACAAGAAGCTGGTCCGCTTGTTACGGACTCGTGGTTCTTGTCACGCGACCCGGTCAAAACATAATTCCATTATTGCGGTTTTGCGCTTCCATGATTGCGGTTTTGGCAAACGATTTTTCAAAATAAATAACAGTAGTAATAAAAAAAGACTGGCAAACGCGTGTGTGTCACCCAGCCTTTGTCGTCGGCCTCCGTCGGTCTATGATGACCGTGGAAGAGAATCCTAAACGTCTACTCTGCTGGGACAGCACCGCCTGTGGCTGAAGAGGCCGATGCGCGAATGGCAGTCCCTGTCACACAGGTCGCACTTGTGGGTGGTCTCCGTGCTGCTGGGTCTGTGGTGGCTCTTCCTGCGGGTCCTTTTTTCATCTGCTGCAGCAGTCAGTCTCTCTTCACCAAGCCTTACACAAAACAGCTTTCGAACTTCTGTGCTTCAATTGGCTGGCTGCATTCGCAGCCGTTGGTAGGCGGGTCCTTCTTGCTAGGTTTTCAGTCATTGGTTCTTCAAGATTTCAGAAACACAATTCAAGGCTCTTATTAGTCGAATGAGAGGTCAATCATGTCTAATCTGTTCGCGGCTGTGTCTGTAGTGGAAGAAAGGAAATGCAGCTTTTTTTTTCAGTGCGCTCTAGGACACAGCGCCCTCTTGCGCCCTCATGTGCTCTAGGATGCAGAGACATGCCCGCCCGCAGTACACCAGAGTGCAAGAAGTTAACTGAAAAGAATCTGTTAACTGTCTGATTTTAAATTTTTACATAAGTCTTTGAAACTCACGCCCTCAAGGTTCAGATCATTATTTTGCCTCAGTATTGCTCCAGCACAACTATGTAAGCACTGCCTCAATCTTAGCATTAAAGTTTTAAAAAACCTTTAAAAATCAAAATATTGCTAAAATATAAAATGATGCATTACAGTGGGTCTCAAATATTTGTAAATATTTCCTGTTATAGTACTGCATGAGGCCTTTTCCACTAGTATCGCTTTGTCCTTCTACTCTACTCGCTTTCTCGCCTTTTCCACTGTACCCAGCACGGTTTAACCGACACTATTTTTGTGCCTGTTCGAGGGCAGGGTACAACCGCGCTGAAGCGAGCTGAGATGTGATGTCAATAGACTGCTAGCCACTGATTTGTCTGGGCGTAACGTCACGAAAGCGCCCGTCTTCAGTGGAATCTTTACGACCGCCATTGGCAATCTTTCACGGACTAACTCAGTCATGGAGTAAATACGATATTAATACAGACAGCGTTGTAGGTTTTGCAGAAATCTACACCGTGGTCCAACGAAGAGGTGCAGGGTTTTCTCTGCTTGGTGGCAGATACACAGTGAGAGGAGTGAGCCGGACCGATACAGATGGCAGCCCAGCATAGAATCGGACTAAGGACAAGCTGAAGACAAACGTGAGAGAGCCAACGATGGTGAGTGATTTGTAATAATGTGCATCTGTTCGCTTATTTATCCTGTTGGTGGTAAGCTCACTTTTTTTGAGCAATACAGCGCTGTTCTGTGCTGGCTAACGAGTGTTAGCTAGTAGCTAGCTAGTACCAACTGCTGATTTGCGCTTGTTTTCTCCTAAATATCTACTTGTGAGAGCAAAACGATGAAATATGTTAATCCTGGTTAAAGTCCTCGTTTGTGTATGTGCTGCACTTTGGTGGTGCACATTAAATTGTGTGCAATTTAATGCTAGAATGTGTTTCCACATGCCAGGGGTTAGCCTCCCTGTTTATATGCTGGATACTGGTGAAATGGACTACAGGAGCCGAAATCTCAACAATATAAAAGTGTTTTTTCAAACCAGTGATTTATAAAGTCATTCATATAATTTTCTAAAGTGTCAGAATAGACCCATACACCTATTCTGTGGATTTTCCATAAAAGGTGCTGGAACAGTATTGTGCTGTTCCACCATAAATCCCTGGACTGATAATGTTCTTGTACCTGTACAGAGTGGCTCCTGAGGTGCTTGTCAGGGAAACAAAGCATTTTTATCACATCCCACCACTGACTTTCACAAGTGTATTTCCCTAATACAGGTACATCTCCAAAAATTAGAATGACATGAAAAAATTCAATATTTTTTGACACTCATTTCAGAAAGAGAAATCCATATATTATATTGATTCATTACACAGACAGTGATATATTTCAAGCATTTATTTATTTTAATTTGGATGATTATGGCTTACAGCCCCTGAAAACCCCAAATTCAATTTGGCAAAAAATTAGAATATTACATAAACTTTAAAAAATAGTTTTTAAATAGAAATGTTGGCCGCTGAAGTGTTGGTTAATATGGGCTGTAGCCATAATCGTCAATATTAAAATAAACACTTTCAATATATCACTGTCCCTGTAATGAATCTATATATGGGTTTCACTTTCTGAAATGAGTGGCAAAAATATTGAACTTTTTCATGATATCCTAATTTTTGAGATGTGCCTGTATAGATGTTCCTGTTCACTCTTTATACTGCGGACTTCTCACACAACACAACACATTGCCATCTTCAGAAGTTCTCTGATGACTCTGCGATCGTTGGTCTCATCTCCAACGGAGATGAAGCTGAGTACAGAGGGCTTATCCAGGACTTTGTGGACTGGTGCCATCGGAACTGCCTCCAGATCAACGCGAGGAAAACTAAGGAGCTGGTGGTGGACTGCCGCAGGCATGGGCAGCCCCTCACAGCACCAGTAAATATACAGGGAACAGACATCGAGATGGTGACATCCTATAAGTACCTGGGTATTCATCTGAACAATAAACTAGACTGGTCACACAATACTGACGCACTCTACAAGAAGGGACAGTGCAGGCTGTTCCTGCTGAGGAGACTCAGGTCTTTTGGTGTACAAGGGGCGCTGCTGAAGTCATTCTATGACACGGTGGTGGCATCAGCTATCACTTTTGGAGTGGTCTGCTGGGGCAGTGGCATTACTGCAGCCGATAGGAAGAGACTGAACAAACTGATTAAGAAAGCTAGCTCTGTCCTGGGGCAGCGCCTTGATCCGATGGAGGAGATAGGAGAGAGAAGGACGGTGGCTAAACTGTCATCTCTGCTGGAGTCCGAGTTCCACCCTATGCAGGACATACTGGATGCACTGAGGAGCTCATTTAGCAGCAGACTACATCATCCCAGGTGCACAACCGAGAGGTTTCGTAGGTCCTTCCTACCAACGGCTGTCAGACTGTACAACCTAAGCAGGGCTGCTCGCAGAGATAGCAAAAAGACGTAACAAACTAATAGTTTTTTTTTTTAATGCAAAAGATGCAATAGACTTACACAATGGTCCCCTCCGGCATACAACTAGGAACATACCGGTCGCTCTGGAGGGTGAGAATATGTATGGGCACATAATCATACCATGTAGGATAACTAAGTAGACGGTTATGCTGTTTCATCCCACCTAGCAACAATGCTCTGCACTGTGTGTGTTTATATATTTACATATTTATTCCATCTAGCTACAATGCTCCGCACTGTGTTTTTATATATCTACATATTATTCCATCTAGCTACAATGCTCCGCACTGTGTGTGTTTATATACTTGCATATTTATTCCACCTAGCTGCAATGCTCCGTACTGTGGGTGTTTATATATTTACATATTTATTCCATCTAGCTACAATGCTATGCACTGTGTGTTCATATATTCATATATTTATTCCATCCAGCTACAATGCTCTGCACTGTGTGTCTGTGTGTGTGTGTGTGTATATATATTTTATAGTAATATGTACATATGTATATTAGCTGCTCTTGCTTGCTTGTTTTTTGTTTTTTTTTTCTTGCCTTCTGATTGTTGCTCTGAGTGTTGCTATCCCTGTGCTGTTGCAATCCTGGAATTTCCCCGTTGTGGGACTAATAAAGGCTTATCTTATCTTATCTTATCTTATAAGTGTTGAACTTGCTTTAACTAACCACCATCCATTTCTGTCGTTCCTCTAGGCAGGAGGAAAGCAGCCGCTCAACAATGACCTCGCCACTGTGGAAAGTACTGAAATCCTTTGCTTTTATAGGTAAAGTGTCAAAACCAAAGTAGCACAATTTCCACTTAATATAAAAGGGACTGAACTGAGATTTATTTGATTGTGTGAGTATTAATTACAGAATAATTGAAAAAGAATGGTGCATCAACTGTAAAATAAACCACTTGTTAATGTATTTATTTTTTTGTCAGATCACTTGTGTGATCCTTTGTGGGTTATGTTCATAACCATCTTTTGGGGAATGGCAGTTGTTCAGTCATCAATATAATTTAGTTTATGTGTAATTTATACTCTATCATCAATAAACTCATCCAGTAACAGGACACATTACAAATATTTGAGACCCATTGTAGTGCTTCCTTTTATATTTTAGCAATGCTAGTACAAAACACCGCCCACACATGAAGACAGGGCAAGAAGAGACACTTTTACATTCAAGACAAAACTTTTATTGATAAAAAGTCCATATTTTGACTGAGCGACTCCATACTCGGTGATGCCTTCAGTTAAAGTACTATATAATTCTTTCTGATTGCTGAGGCCACAGTAAAAACTGATGATTTTAAATGTAACGCAGCCCTTGTAAAATTGACTTTACATCAGTGCAGCTACATGAAAATTGTGGTTAAATACAACAGCAAAGTACTTTATTGTCACATTGGAATTGTAATCGCTCCTGTTTTGTTTTTCTTTTGAATTCTTGGATGGAATATGGGTGGGCAATATAAGCTGCAGTTTCAGCCATCAGCCATTTCAGATAACCTATGTTGAACTGTATAATCAGAGGAGTTATTGTTTAACTCCTTGTTAAACCTTATTAGATTTTTTCCCCTTTGTTATATTATTCTATTTTCTTTTAATCTATCTGAAATAAAGATTCATTCATTCACATTCCACCACTGGCTTTTAGCAACAAGTGTATTTCCCAAATATGTTTTAAACTTCCTTTATTTAACCAGAATCAGAATCAGAATCAGAATCAGGTTTATTGCCATTGTTCATGTAGTACACAAACTAGGAATTTGTCTCGGTACAATGCTGCAACATTAAACATGATAAGATAAGAGAAATAAACTATACATGTAATAAAGTGTAGGATAAGATTAAGTGATACTGGTCAACAGTTAAAATATATATTAGCCAGCAGCAGATACTGTGGAGAACTATATAGTGCAGTCGGTAATGCAGGAAGAAAACAGTGATGATTGACATGAGTCTGGTTGAGCTGCTGTACATGGTGCACGAGAGTCACTTAGTGTTCAGCAGTCTAATGGCAGAGGGGAAGAAGCTGTTCATGTGACGGGAGGTTTTAGTCTGGATGGACCGAAGTCTTCTACCAGAGGGGAGGGGGGCAAACAGTACATGACCAGGGTGTGAGGGATCGGCTATGATCCGGCCAGCACGCCTCCGGGTCCTGGAGATGTACAGATCCTGGAGAGATGGGAGCTTGCAGCCGATCACCTTCTCAGCAGTGCGCACGATGCGCTGCAGCCTTAGTCTGTCCCTGGCAGTGGCTCCTGCGTACCACACGGTTATGGAGGTGGTGAGGATGGACTCGATGATGGCTGTGTAGAACTGCACTAACATCTTGGTGGGTAGCTTGAGCTTCCTCAGCTGCCGCAGGAAGAACATCCTCTGCTGGGCTTTTTTGATGAGTGAGCTGATGGTCAGCTCCCATTTGAGGTCCCTGGTGATGGTAGTGCCTAGGAAGCGGAAGGAATCAGCAGTGGTGATGGGAGAGCCTGAGAGGGTGAGGGGGGGCAGAGGAGTAGTGACTTTCCTGAAGTCTACAATCATCTCCACTGTCTTCAGAGCGTTCAGCTGCAGGTTGTTATTGCTGCACCAGGACGCCAGCTGGGCCACCTCTCTCCTGTAGGCGGACTCGTCGCCGTTGGAGATGAGCCCGATGAGGGTGGTGTCGTCCGCAAACTTGATCAACTTGACAGACTGGTGGCTGGAGGTGCAGGAGTTGGTGTAAAGGGAGAAGAGTAGGGGGGAAAGTACACAGCCCTGGGGTGATCCGGTGCTGATGCTAGTATAGTCTGAGACAGTCTTTCCCAGCCGCACATGCTGCCTCCGGTCCGTCAGGAAGTCGATGATCCACCTGCAGAGGGAGTCAGGCACCACCACCCATTTCTGTCTTTTGTCTAGGCAAGAGGTAAACGATCGATCCACCCCAAACTGGACCTTGCGTCACTATTTACAGAGATGCAGGCCTAAGATCTGCTGATCTGAGACCAGTGTGAGCTGCACATCCCAGCTGCTGAGTGACCCAGTCTTACAGTTTGAGTTTTGCACATTCTGAATAATCTGGAATTTGCTGCTGATTGTAATAAACAATTTAGTGACTTGTGTTTGCATCATGATTTCTATTTTTGTCTGTTAATACACTGGTTGGAAAAGAGTCAATAGTACAAACCATTAATGGGTGATCTTGAAAATAATGGCTCATTTTTAAGAAAAGTAACCAAAACAATTATTTTATTAACTGAAGACTGTATTGTTGGAATGTGCCACTGCAGAAGACCCTGCATACTTTAGTGACAGTACCAGTATATGTAGGAATTCTGGGTCATATTAGCATCTGCTCTTCATCATAATGGGTTTGGGCAGGGCTGTCCAATCATGTGCCATGGAGGGCCAAGACCCTACAGGCTTTAACTCCAACCAGTGTCTTCAAAAGCAGATTCCACTGAACTTCTTCCACTGACTGCAGATCAGTGAGAATACCTGCTGAATAGACTGGTTAGAAGAGAATCTGAAGGGTCTTGGCCCTCCATGACAAATTATTGGACACCTGTGGGTTAAGAGTTTAATGGGATTTAACATTTTAACAAACTGCTTTATGGTTCATAATCCTGTTGACAGACTTACACCAAACCAAAAGTGATTTCTCAAACAGCTGGATTGTTCTTAGACAGCTTTTCAAATCTGTCAGTATTAAATTTATGTCACATGGTGGTAACCTTCACATATAAAAAAGAGACATCTGCAAAAACTTCAGAGGTTTATTGTCAGTGCAATACTACAAGAATAGTACATTGTTGATGCAGAGAATATACTGTATATTTCTACAGTATATGTATCTAGTAAATCAAACATTTTCCATGTAACCTTGTGACTGCATTATTTTAATTGCTTTTAATCCTAGATCAAGTTTGTTTTGGCCTAAAACTAACTAACTAACCTGCACTTATATAGCGCTTTTCTAGTCACAAAGACCACTCAAAGCGCTTTCATTAATACTAACCCTCTATTCTAAGGGCCTATAGGAAACAAATATCTAGGGACAATTTAGAACAGCCAATTAACCTAACATGCATGTTTTTGGCATGTGGGAGGAAACCGGAGAAATCCCGGAGTAAACCCACGCAACACGGGGAGAACATGCAAACTCCACACAGATCACTGTTGGTCGGGGGCTGGGATCGAACCCACGATCCCACGATCCCCACAATCCCCCGGCCAAGGGTAAACTGTGCTGCCGCAGTGCTAACCACTGCGCCACCGTGCAGCCCAAAATGCATCATAACTGTCAAATATATCTTCTTATACCTAACTCAGTACTGTTTACTTTTTGAATATATATTTTGTGGCTAATATAGTTATTAACATGGTGATCAAGTTGTGGCAGCTGATCATTTTTTGCTATGACACCATCTCAGAATCAGTGCAGCTGGAGCAGGTACGTCCATGATGTCTCAACAGTCTCCATGATTTTCATGCAGATTAGAGCAATTTTTTTTCCCACAATATTTTTATTGAACTTTTTTTTTTTTTACAAACATAGCACACACAGTCAGACACTAACACAAAAGTAATTTAAAAACTAAATAGAACAATAACAAAAAAAGGGTGATAAAAACAACAACAACCATTAACAAAAACAAGTCAACAACAATGCCCCTCTGTTTAGTCTAGGTAATCTATTACATAAGAATACATAATATACATTCACCAGTTTGGAATTTGCAAGGTCCACACACATCATTCACCTTCTTCTTCAGAAGTTATGTTTAATTTCTTTACATAATCAATGAAAGGTCTCCATATATTCTCAAACACATTTTCCTTTGATTTCAGTATATATGTTATTCTTTCTAGTGGAAGGTTGGTAACATCTGTCTTAACCACTGAGTCACATCTGGTCTATGAGTTTTTCCACAGTAATGCAATACATTTTTTGGCATTAAGCAAACTGAGGTCTATGAATGTTCTTTCACTCTTATTAAAGTTATGTTTTTCTGGACACAGACCCAACAAAAACAGTTTAGGATTCAATGTGATTTGTTTTGAAATTATTTTTTTTCAATTGTTAACCTCACCTCTTCCCAAAACATTCTGATTTTTCTACATTCCCATAAACAGTGGAATAGGGTTCCTTTACTTAGATCAGAGCAATTTTTTTGCACAGGAAATAAACCAGACATTCTTACGCTCTACAACCACTGATCATTTGTGAAGCTGTGTTGACATCAGTGACAGGCTGTATTGACATCAGTGACAGGCTGTGCTGAACGCAGACTGACCGTTTGAAGCGGTAATTTTCCCACAACAGAGCCATCTGAAACACACACAGCGTAAATATTTTAGTACCTAACAGCGATAACTTGCAGAGATTACAGTGTAGTACGACATACTTATAGCAAACTAGCATTAGCAACATTAGCTGCAGAACTATTCCAGAGAGTTTTGTCTCACTGCCTGTACCCTTGTCTGGCGGTCCTTTAAGATATGCCTTTATTAGTCCCACAATGGGGAAATTCCAGGATTGCAACAGCACAGGGATAGCAACACTCAGAGCAACAATCAGAAGGCAAGAAAAAACAAGAACAGCTAGTAAACATATGTACATATTACTATAAATATATATATAGACGCACAGTGCGGAGCATTATGGTTGGTGAATGTGCAGCAGAAAGTCTAAGCTCTCTCTCCGCAGATGCGATGGACCAGCTGGAAGTCTTTGGGCATGATGGTGACCCTCTTAGCGAAGAAGAGACCCACCAGGTAGGCCTTGCTGGCCTCCTGCCGAGCCATGATGGTGAAGCTCAGGAAGCGCAGGTCGGTCTTGAAGTCCTGAGCGATCTCCCTCACCAGGCGCTGGATGGGCAGCTTACGGATGAGCAGCTCCGTGGATTTCTGGTAGCGACGGATCTCTCTCAGAGCCATGGGCCTGTAACGGTGAGGCTTCTTCACTCCGCCGGTGGCCGGAGTGCTTTTCCAAGCAGCCTTGGTGGCTAGCTGCTTTCTGGGGGGCTTTTTCCTCCAGTAGATTTTATGGGCAGTCTGCTTGGTTCTTGCCATCGCTCTTTATTATTCTGTCTTATTATTCTTGCACGTCGCCTAAACTCCAGCCCGGCACCCGCGTCGTTTTTCGCTACAGTTCCCGGTATGTCGAGTTTCACCGTTAGCCCCGGTGGCGGTTGAGTGCTAGCTAGCACTAGCTCTTCCTGCTGTAACGTCTCCTGCTGTAAACAGTGGCTCCGTCCGCCGACTCGGGAGACCTTTGGGGCGATCTGTGTGTCCGTGATATATATATATATAGAGTGAAAGGTGTAGAAAGAAGAAGGAAGATATAAAAAAAGGCTATTGCAACGGGCAGCCAACTTGTGTGGCGCCGCCGGTCCGGCGGAACCGGAACCGGAAAAAAAAAAAAATTACGGTGAAAAAAGCCACAGACCGAGGAGTCGCCTTGTAGAGCCGCCATGTTATGTTTTGCTTGGGTCGCATGTTTTACGTCATGGGAGTGTGGCGCCACCTTGCTGTAAAAAAAATCCCGCCCACCACAGCTTAACCCCGCTTTACCCGGCTGCTATGGAGACACAATCGTGGCTGAACCGAGTAGTAGCGAAACGAAACGAGGTGAGTCGAACTGGGCTAGTGGAAAAACGGCATAAATGTGTCCTGTTATAGTACTGCATGAGTTTATTGACGATACACAGAAGAAATTCAATATTACACTGAAGTCCATTGATGGCCAGTGATATAAACTATTATAATTAAAAAGGTGACTGAACAAGTCCCATTCCCCAAAGTACAAGATACACTATTATCTTTGAATATAAGTGATGGAAAGATCACACAAATAAGTGATCTAGCAAAAAAAAATAAACAAGGGATCTGAAACAGTCGCTAATATTGGATGTCCCATTCATTTTCAATATTTATTTTCTGTAATTAATATTCATACAATCAAATATATCTGGCAAGGCACCCGGCAACGACGGTATACCCCCCGACCTGATCAAGCACTGCAAGACCGCCCTACTGCTGCCATTGCATGACGTCCTCTGCCAGTGCTGGAAGGAAGGGGCCGTACCACAGGACATGAGGGACGCCAAGAACATCACCCTCTACAAAAACAAAGGGGGAGAAGCGACTGCAACAACTACAGGGGCATCTCCCTCCTCAGCGTTGTTGGCAAAGTCTACGCACGAGTTGTTCTCGTTCGTCTACAGAAACTTGCCGAACGTGTCTACCCCGAGTCTCAGTGTGGCTTCCTCGCTGAGCGATCGACGGTAGACATGATATTCTCCATCCGCCAACTCCAGGAGAAATGCAGAGAACAGAACATGCCCCTGCACGTCACCTTCATCGACCTCACCAAAGCGTTCGATCTGGTCAGCAGAGAGGGCCTTTTCAAGATCCTGCCAAAGATAGGATACCCACCAAAGTTGCAAAGCCTCATCGAATCATTTCACACCAACATGCAGGGGGTAGTGCAGCACGACGGCAACGTCTCAGAGCCATTCAACATACACAGCGGAGTGAAACAGGGTTGCGTACTTGCGCCAACCCTCTTTGGGATTTTCCTTGCTATGCTCCTGAGGCATGCCTTCAGCACAGCAACAGAGGGAATCTACCTGCATACAAGATCTGACGGCAGGCTTTTCAACCTCGCCCGCCTGAAAGCCAGAACCAAAGTATGCGAGGCTCTAATCAGAGACATGCTGTTCGCAGACGACGCTGCAGTCGCGACCCATACACAAGCAGGAGCTTCAGACCCTGATGGACCGCTTCTCGCAGGCATGCAAGGACTTCAGGCTTACCATTAGCCTGAAGAAGACTAACGTCTTGGCGCAAGGCACAGAAGCACCACCAACCATCACCATCGACGACTACGAGTTGGAGGTCGTGAATCAGTTCACATACCTGGGGTCCACGATCAGCAGCAACCTCTCCTTTGATACAGAGATCGACAAGAGGATTGGAAAATCAGCCTCCACACTCGCTCACCTCACCACACGAGTGTGGGAGAATCCCAAACTCTCTTGTCAAGACGAAGATGGCAGTGTACAATGCCTGCGCCATCAGCACACTGCTCTATGGGAGTGAGACGTGGACAACATACGCCTGGCAGGAAAAGAGACTGAACTCCTTCCACTTGCGCTGCATTCGCCGCCACCTGGACATATCCTGGCGGGACAAAGTGCCCAACACAGAAGTTCTGTCCCGCGCCGGCCTTCCCTCCATGTTCACTCTACTCAGGCAGCGCAGGCTCCGCTGGCTAGGCCACATTCACCGTATGGAGGATGGCAGAATCCCCAAAGACGTCCTCTACGGAGAACTGGCGACTGGCAGGAGAGACGTTGGCCGCCCACAGCTGCGCTTTAG
Source organism: Pholidichthys leucotaenia (assembly GCA_020510985.1). Taxonomy (NCBI): domain Eukaryota; kingdom Metazoa; phylum Chordata; class Actinopteri; order Cichliformes; family Pholidichthyidae; genus Pholidichthys; species Pholidichthys leucotaenia. The sequence goes on from CM035845.1 coordinate 240,139,365, forward strand.
AGACATCTGCAAGAGAGACATGAAGGCCCTGGAGATCAACACAGAGCGCTGGGAGGACCTTGCAACGGACCGCTCCAAATGGAGAGGCACCCTGACCAGACAGCTCAAGGCGGGTGAAGAGAGACTGACTGCTGCAGCAGATGAAAAAAGGACCAGCAGGAAGAACCGCCACAGCTCCAGCAGCACGGAGACCACCCACAAGTGCGACCTGTGTGACAGGGACTGCCATTCGCGCATCGGCCTGTTCAGCCACAGGCGGTGCTGTTCCAGCAGAGTAGACATTTAGGATTCCCTTCCATGGTCATCATAGACTGACGGAGGCCGACAAAATTCAAAAGGTGACTGAACAAGTCCCATTCCCCAAAGTACAAGATACACTATTATCTTGAATATAAGTGATGGAAAGATCACACAAATAAGTGATCTAGCAAAAATAAACAAGGGATCTGAAACAGTCGCTAATATTGGATGTCCCATTCATTTTCAATATTTATTTTCTGTAATTAATATTGCCACAATCAAATATATCTTAGTGCCATTTAGTCCCATTTGTATTTGTCAAAGTCTTAACATGTGATTGCCTACATATAGCCTAGACCTCTTTGTATTCCACTTTCAAACTCAGCCTGCATTTGGGCCTGTAAAGCCTGACTGGGCTACTGGTTTCAGACAGGAATACTTGCATTCTATGGGCAATGCACTAGTTAAAATTCACACAAGAAATGTTTGAAATATTTCCATTGTAAGGAATATAAGTTGGAAGAACGATTATTTTTATAGAATTACATAAAGAAAAAAATAAATTTTCACAGTATTGAATCCTATTTTTAGGATCATGAGTGTGAAGTTAGAAATTGAAGGAATGTGAAAATGTGGTTGTCCCCAAAGTCAGATGTCAGAAGCAAAAGAGGAATTCTGGAGTAGTATGGATAAAGTAATAGTGTGTGTCCCCAGGGGAGAGTGTGGAGATAATGGCTAAGTTTAAAAAAAAAAAAAATGACAGTGAAACCTGCTATGATGTATGGTCTCGAGACTGAGGTACTGACAAAAAAACAGGAGACGAAACTGGAGGTGACAGAAATGAAGATGATGAGATTCTCATGAAGAGTGACTAGGAGAAGAAGGATAAGAAATGAGTATATCAGATGGACAGCTCAGATTGAGCAGTTTGGACACACAGTAAGAGAGGCAAGGCTGAGATGGTATGGTCATGTGCATATATTTTGTTCACAGTCATGCCTGTGGTGTACTGCTGGAACCTGAGGTGTTTCATGTTCACAGCATCTTTTCTGACGTGCAGCAGTTCTCTTCTTTGTATTGCTCTCCATCTGGTGAGTCTTCTTCTTCTTTGTTCAGACCACTGGTTGAGGGATAGGTGCGTCGTAATTCCAGTTCATGGGCACTGCGGCAGCACAGCAACTCACCCTTGGCTAGGGGATCCTGGGTTCGATCCCAGCCTCCAACCAACAGTGATCTGTGTGGAGTCTGCATGTTCTCCCCGTGTCTGCGTGGGATTACTACAGGATTTCTTCGGTTTCCTCCCACATGCCAAAAACATGCAAGTTAGGTTAATTGGCATCAGACTGGGGATTCTAAATTGTCCTTAGGTATGACTGTGAGAGTTAATGGTTGTCTGTCTTTCTGTGTTGTCCCTGTGATGGACTGGCGATCTGTCCAGGGTGTACCCTGCCTCTCGCCCAAAGATGCTGAGATGGGCTCCAGCCAACCCCCCCCCCCCCCCCCGCAACCCGAAAAGGATTAAGCGGAAGAAGATGGATGGATGGATGGGCAGGATCATGAAAATAGATCTGAGCAAAAAGTGGCTTTCAACCCTGTTCAGGAAGGCCCGTGCATGCCCATAGAAACCACGAAACCAAAGCACCCAGAGAAAATCAGTGCTTTGCTTGGCATTTTAAACATTTGTGGTGTAGACTGGCATTCTTCAAGGTTACACATTTTTACTGTGCCAGCACCTCTTTAAAAACAACATTGCTGAGAAAGCGACGCTTTTGCTTAGTTTCTTCATCTTGACCAACAATATGAAGACTGCTTGATGTGGCAACTCTGCTCGCGGCAACGTAGAATTAGTCATGGCTGAAGAAATCTGTTGTTCAGAAAACAACACACTGTAAAGACTGGCCCTGTGACTACTTCTTCTGTTAGATTTAATTGTCGGTTGGCAACCAGTTCCAAAGGTGCAATACCGACACTGACTTGATTATGTTTTCCTCATAGCTTTGTGACGTTTTCCTCATAGCTTTGTGACATCTTCCTCAATGCTTTGTGACTTCTTACTCATAGCTTTGTTGCTCTGTGACGTTTTCCTCATAGCTTTCTGACGTCATAGCTTTCTGACGTTTTGACCAAGATTCAGGATTCATCTAGGTTTTGTTTTTATCACCCACGTCACTGCTTCTATCACTCTTCTTCTTCTTCTAGATCTCATTGCCGGCCGGCAACCAGCTCGCAGGTGCACCATCACCACCCACTGGGTTGGAGCATGGACAAGAGAATGGGAAGGGGAAAAAAAAAAACAAAAAAAAAACTATCATTTTGATTAATCCAGTTGCACTTAAATATCTAAGTAGAGCAACAAATATTTCCTTGACTGAGGTTCCTACCATGTTTTCCAAATCAAAACAAATTAACCCTTTCCATTATTGCAATCAGATGTTTCCTTTGTTCCCGGTATCCCTGACATTCCAATAAAACGTGCTGAACTGTTTGCGGAGAACCACAATGTGCACAGCTGTCTGTTGGGTGTTTACGTAGAACGTAGCTTCTTCTTCTTCTTCTTCTTCTTCTTCTTCTTCTTCTTCTTCTTCTTCTTCTTCTTCTTCTTCTTCTTCTTCTTCTTCTTCTTCTCCTTCTCCTTCTCCTTCTCCTTCTCCTCCTCCTCCTTCTCCTTCTTCTTCTTCTTCTTCTTCTTCTTCTTCTTCTTCTTCTTCTTCTTCTTTCAGATTTGATTGCGGTTGACAACCAGCTTACAGCTGCACTACCGCCACGTACTTCACTTTATATTATGACTATCTGGTCTTCTTCTTCTTCTCTCGGTTACTGGCGGATGGCAAACAACTGAAAGGTGCATACCGCCGCCTACTGTACAAGTGTGTGTAACAATGTCATCTGAGCCCAACCCCTAAATTCTATAATGTAATCCTGTGTTATTTAAAAAAGAGAAAAGAGCCCTCCTCATGATTCTTATTATTGCCTCTCCATCTCCCATCTGTTTCCAGAATCCCAGTCAAATCCCATTCCCTACCGACTTCTTGAGCTTCATTTTCCATTATCTGTCTTTCATTTACATATTTGTGACAGTGTAATAAGATGTGCTCAACATTTTCTTTTACTCCACATTCTCTACATTTGTCACTTTCACTTTTCCCCATGGTGAATAAAGTGCCATTTAAACGTGTGTGATCCAGTCCGGGTCTTGCCATAATGATGTCTTCCCTCCTTTTGGTTGTTATGAAATTCTTTATTGCAATAGATTTTTGTATTTTGTAATACGATCTACCTTTATGAACTTCATCCCATATTACTGCTTTCCCTTCACCTTTTCCAAGAGACAATGGTATAGTTATTTCTTTTCCAAGAGTGCTTTTCCAAGCAGAGTCGCAGTCTTACACGCCTCTCTGCAGCTCCTCTTCATCCGCCACCCCTCAGCTTAGCCCGTCTTCCCCATCAGAGAATCGTTGTCTGCTCCCTCCAAAGTAAATAAAAATATAATGTATAAGCATCCCAAAGTGATAAAGCAAAATATTGGTAAAACTCAAATTAAACATAAAGCCTCTAAATTGAATGATTTGGCCTCTGTTCCTCCTCATAATTTAAAAATTAAATGTGGTTTATTAAATATTAGGTCTCTAACTCCCAAGTCTGTTAGTCCATGATCTGTTAATTGATCATCAGATTGATTTAACTTCCCTTACAGAGACTTGGTTAGGGCAAGAGGATTATGTTGGTTTAAATGAATCAACTCTCTCTGGTTATTTAAACTGTCAAAATCCCAGAAGTTCTGGTCGTGGAGGAGGAGTAGCAACAATTTACCATTCCAAATTACTAGTTAATGTAAAGCAAAAAATATGTTATAATTCCTTTGAGGGCCTGGTCCACAGTATTGGGCACTTTAGCAATTTCAGGTTAAACCCAATTTTATTTGCCATAGTTTATCGTCCCCCATCAACCTATTCAGAATTTTTATCCGAATTTGCTGATTTCTTAGCTGATTTAGTGCTGAAATCTGATAGAATAATTATAGTAGGGGACTTTAATATACATGTGGATGTAGATAGTGACTGCCTTAATGTGGCTTTTAATTCAATATTAGACTCGATTGGGTTTTCTCAGAAAGTAGGAAATTCTACTCATTACCTCCACCATACATTGGACCTTGTTCTGACATATGGCATAGAAATAGAAAATCTTGTAGTGTCTCCTCATAACCCTGTACTGTCAGACCATTGTCTGTTAACCTTTGATTTTACTATTTCTGACTATTTGGCTCCTAAAGAAAAATATTATCACAGTAGATGCCTCTCAGATGATGCTGTTTCTAACTAACTAACTAACTAACCTGCACTTATATAGCGCTTTTCTAGTCACAAAGACCACTCAAATTTATGCAGATTGTTTCCTCTATGCCATGTGTCAACACAACGGAAATAAGCTATAGACAGCTTGCTCCTTCTGTAATTGATAACATGGTGGATAGTGTTTCAGCTTCTCTGCATCAGGTTCTAGACTTGGTGGCCCCCTTAAAAAAGAAAAAGTCTAATCAGAGATTTCTAACTCCTTGGTTCAACACAGAAACTCGTAGCTTAAAACAGAAGACTCGTCAATTAGAAATAAAATGGCGCTCTACTAATTTAGATGAAATCTATTTAGCTTGGAGAAATCATCTTTTAATTTATAAAAAATCTCTTAGAAAAGCTAGAACAAGTTATTACTCTGCATTAATAGAAGAGAATGGGGGGCAATGGATCAGCGTTCTCGTCGCGCCCTCCGCCAGTACCCGGGCTCGCCTGGGGAAGCTAATGATCCTACCAGCAGACTAAATTCGAAGAGACGACGCCTCTGTGCCAAGTTAAAGAAGAATCCTAGTCACAGTCCTAAAGCCAAAAGCAAACAGCCCCAAGAGCACTTTGTGGTAGGATCTGCCCTTCGCATATTACAACTAAACGTTGAAGGCCTATCTGCAGCCAAGCGAAGCCTTATCGAAGTCCTCGCCTTCCAACATTCGATTGATGTAATCTGCCTCCAAGAGACTCATATTGGCACAGAGGAAGCTGGCCGCTTCACCATCAAAGGCTTTGACCTCCTGTGCTATGTTCTACATGCTAAACATGGACGTGCCACCTATGTGCGTTCTGACATAGTTGAAGCAAATCACCTGATAACAACACATTTCTCAGACACCATAATCATTGGTGGCTTCCATATTGTCAATGTGTACAAGCCCCCTAATGCCAACTGGGATCTGCAGGTCTTACCCACCCTACCCCACCCTGCCATCTATGTGGGGGACTTTAACAGCCATCACCCTGACTGGGGGTACCCAGCAGTGGACAGTGATGGGGAGGCACTTTCAGACTGGGCATCCAGAAATGACCTCGCTTTGATATACGACCCCAAACAAAGAGGAACCTTCCACGCTGCTAGGTGGAAGAAGGACTATTCTCCTGACCTGTGTTGGGTCAGCTCTTTGAATGGGGAGCCATATCCTACACATATCCTCATTCTTGATGATTTTCCACACAGCCAACACCGGCCCCTGCTTGTACACATTGGCCTACAACTTCCAGTCATATACAGCCCAAGGAAGATGCGCTGGAACTTCCGCAAAGCCAACTGGAAGAAATTCAGTGAAACTCTGGACCAGAGCGTTGTTACCATCCCACTCCACACCATCACTGTAGATGAAGCATACAACCGCTTCTGCAGCGCAATCTTCAAGGCTGCCCATACTGCAATCCCACGAGGCTACCGACCCCTCTATGTCCCATGTTTGGACGGAGAAAGTGCTGCCCTCCTACAATCCTATCAAACATCAGGGGACCCAGAGATAGCAGACCATCTCATTGAATCGCTAAATACAGCCCGGCGAAAGAAATGGGAGGAGACAGTTGCTGACCGGAGCTTTACCCACTCTAGCAGGAAATGTTGGAGCCTCATCCGTCGCCTAGGAGCTGCACAGAAGCCCCCTAGCCAAAGCCGAGCATCCGTCACACCCAACCAAGTTGCATCCCACCTACTGACTATCGCCAAAGCACCCCAAGACAAAGACACCAGAAGAGCAGTTACAACTGAGCTAAAAAAACACCAAAAAATGCCTGTAGAGGAAATGAACCCTGAACCCTTCGAGGCTGCTGAACTGGAGAAAGTCCTACAGGGCCTGAAATGTGGAAAAGCAGCAGGATACGATAACATCTTCCCAGAATTCATGAAAAATCTTGGCCCCCGAGCCCTAACCTGGTTGACACAATTCTACACAAGGATCACACAAACAAACTCGATCCCAAAGAAATGGCGGACAGCAAAGGTCATTGCCATCCCAAAACCTGGCAAAGACCATAAACTACCAGCAAGCTACCGCCCAATCTCCCTACTCAGCGTTCCTTACAAAATCATGGAGCGCCTAATACTGCAACGCATTTCCCCAGAAATAGAGGATATTCTAAGTGTGGATCAAGCAGGTTTCCGCAAGGACCGCAGTACAGGAGAACAAGTACTGGCCCTAACCACCTTCATCGAAAATGGCTTTGAGAGCAGACTGAAGACAGGGGCTGTGTTTCTCGATCTTACAGCCGCCTATGATACGGTCTGGCACAAAGGCCTCCTCCTGAAACTTATAAAGGCGATCCCTGCTTGGGCAACAGCAATTATAAAAACCCTGCTGACCAACCGAAGGTTCAGAGTCCACCTCAGTCAGAACACAAGTGCATGGAGAATGCAGAAAAACGGACTCCCACAAGGCTCAGTTCTAGCTCCAACTCTGTTCAACCTCTACATAAACGACCTGCCTACTACAAAATCCCGCAAATTCATCTATGCAGACGACATCTGTTTGGCATTCCAAGCACCAGACTTTGAACCACTGGAACGGGTGCTCACGGAAGATCTTGCCAAACTGGACCAGTTCTGCAAAATCTGGCGCCTAAAACCAAGCCCAGCAAAAACCGTCTCCAGTGTATTCCATCTCCACAATGCAAAAGCTGCCAGAGAACTAAACATCCACCTGAGCGGACTCAAGCTTAAGCATGCTCCAAATCCAACTTAACTTGGAGTGACCCTTGATAGGACCTTATCCTTCAAGGAACATCTAAAGGGGATGGCTACTAAGGTGAAGGTACGAAACAACCTGCTCTGCAAGCTCGCTTGTGCAAAATGGGGGGCGGCAGTCTCCACCCTGCGCACCTCAGCACTGGCCCTTTCATACTCTGTAGCAGAATATTGTGCCCCTGTCTGGTCCAGGTCATCTTACACACACCATGTAGACACCCAGCTCAACTCAACCATGAGAACTATAACTGGAACAATCCGCTCAACACCACTCCCCTGGCTCTCTGTACTGTCAAACATAGCCCCTCCACATATCCGGCGAGCAGCATCTATTCAAAGGATGCTCCAAAAAGTTAAAAGATTTTCCTCACTTACCAATCCATGCAGATATCTACACCCCACCCACTGCCCGACTTTCATCCAGACGGCCAATTTGGAAAAACCCTCCCCCAGCTGACTTTACCATCCAGACAGCTTGGCAAGAGGAATGGGAGACCAAGGAGGTCCCAAACAAACAGCTGGTGATAAACCCCAACCAACAGGTCCCGGGCACCAACCTCCCAAGGAGACAGTGGTCTACACTCAATCGCTTCAGGACTGGACATGGCCCCTGCTTGGCCAGCCTTCACAGATGGGGCAGTAGTCCTAGCCCACTGTGTGCATGTGGAGAGCAGCAAACAATGGAACACATCATAGAGGTTTGCCCGCTCCAAAGACTGGAAGGAGGATTACACACCCTCCATACAGCAAACCAGGAGGCAACTGCTTGGCTTCAGGACTTTGCATTCGCTAAATAAATAAATAGAAGAGAACAAGAATAATCTCAGGTTTTCTTTTCAGTACTGTAGCCAGGTTGACAAAGAGTCAGGACTCTGTCAATCCTAGCATCCCCTTAGAGCTTACTAGTCAGGACTTTAAGAACTTTTTCAATAATAAAATTTCATCCATCAGAGATAAAATCAATCAGATTCTTCCCACAGTTAACTTAAATACTGTAACTACTACAACTCCTTCTATTGATGTCTGTCTTGATGAGTTTACTCCAATCGACCTTTGTGAGTTAGACAAAATAGTTTCCTCATCCAAACCTTCAACTTGTCTTTTAGACCCTATTCCTACCAGGTTATTTAAAGAAGTCTTCCCACTTATTGGTAGCTTTATTCTTCATATAATCAATTCTTCATTAACTTTAGGCCATGTACCGCAGGCTTTTAAAACGGCTGTAATTAAACCCTTACTCAAAAAGCCAACACTAGATCCAGGAGCTTTAGCTAACTATAGACCAATCTCTAATCTCCCTTTCATTTCAAAAATCTTAGAAAGAGTTGTTGCTACGCAATTATTTGACCACCTGCAGGGAAATGGTTTACTTGAAGAGTTTCAATCTGGGTTTAGAATCCATCATAGTACTGAAACAGCCTTAGCGAAGGTCACTAACGACCTCCTCATTGCATCTGATAATGGACTAGTTTCTGTACTTGTCCTTTTAGATCTTAGTGCAGCTTTTGATACTATTGATCATAATATTCTACTTGATAGATTAGAACACTATGCTGGACTTAATGGAACTTCGTTGCAGTGGTTTAGATCTTATTTATCTGATAGGTTCCAGTTTGTTCATGTAAAAGAGTTTTCTTTCAGCTCAAAGCTTAGTCATGGAGTTCCACAGGGATCTGTGCTAGGCCCTACTCTTTTTAGTTTATATATGCTTCCGTTAGGCAACATTGTTAGAAAGCACTGTATACATTTTCATTGTTATGCAGATGACACACAATTATACCTGTCAATGAAGCCAGATGATACTAATCAATTAGCCAAGTTAGAAGCCTGTCTTAAGGAAATCAAAGCTTGGATGACTTGTAATTTCCTGCTATTAAATTCAGATAAGACTGAAGTCATTCTTGTTGGTCCAAAAAACCTTAGAAATTCCTTTCCAAATCAAACTTTCAGTTTGGATGCAGTTACTCTTTCTCTTAATAGCTCTGTGAGGAACCTTGGAGTTATTTTTGATCAGGATTTGTCCTTCAATTCACATATTAAATTTGTTTCTAAGACTGCCTTCTATAATTTGCGTAATATTGCCAAGATTAGGAGCATCTTGTCTCAGAGTGATGCTGAGAAGCTGATCCATGCTTTTGTTAGCTCAAGATTAGATTATTGTAATTCTTTATTATCAGGCTGTCCTAAAACATCTTTAAAAAGTCTTCAGCTGATCCAAAATGCTGCAGCAAGAGTTTTAACAGGTACTAGAAAGAGAGATCATATCTCTCCGGTTCTGGCCTCCCTTCATTGGCTTCCCATAGAGTTTAGAATTAAGTTTAAAATCCTTCTTCTTACTTACAAAGCTCTAAACAATCAGGCTCCTTTTTATTTAAAAGATCTGATACTACCGTATTATCCTAACAGAGCACTACGCTCCCAAAATGCAGGATTACTTGTAATACCAAGAATCTCCAAAAGTACAATGGGAGGCAGAGCCTTCAGTTATCAAGCTCCTCTCCTGTGGAATCAGCTGCCAATCTGGATTCGGGAGTCAGACTCGATCTCTGTTTTTAAGAATAGGGCTAAAACCTACCTTTTTGATATAGCCTACAATTAGGGAGGGATCATGTGTTTCTGAACCCTCCCTTAGTTATGCTGCTAATAGGTTTAGTCAGCCGGGGGACCTCCAGTAATGCACTGGGCCTCACTCCTTTCCTCACTCTCTATGAAATACTTTTTTTTTTGCTGGTCATTAACATTTGTTTGTTCTCTCCAATAGATTGAGTCCCCATCATGCTGTTTGCTCTCTACATGTCTGTTCTTTTCTTCTTCTCTATCCCCTCACCCCCCAGCCAGTCGCAGCAGATGACTGCCCCTCGCTGAGCCTGGTTCTGCTGGAGGTTTCTTCCTGTTAAAAGGGAGTTTTTCCTCTCCACCGTCGCCAAGTGCTTGCTCACAGGGGATCGCCTGATTGCTGGGGTCTTTCTGCAACTGTGGGGGTCCCCCCTACAGTTGATAGTGCTATGAGATGACTGTTGTGAAATGGCACTATATAAATAAAGTTGAATTGAATTGAATTTTTGCTAATTTGTCTGCACAGCCATTCCCTTTCAACCCTTCATGTGCAGGAACCCAACAAAACTGAACTTCTCCACCACCCCTGTGTTCCCTAAATAAACTGTGATATAGCACAATCACCAGGTCTTCCCTTGTAGATTTTAGTGTCTGTATAGTTTTTAGCGCTGCAAGTGAGTCCGTGCACACCACCACCCGGTCCGGTCTGACCTCCTCCTCCCACTGCAAAGCAATAATTATTGCCACCATCTCTGCTGTAAACACGGATGTATTGTTGGGAGTCTTTTTGTGATGGTCACTTTAAATTCTGGGATGTATACTCCAACTCCAACAGAGCCCTCTTTATTCTTTGAACCGTCAGTATAGAGCTGCAAGAAGTTATAGTAGTTGTTCCTGAGGTAAATGCTTGTTTTAACACCAACTTCACTCATATGCCAATCCTTTTTCCTCAATAGCAGACTAGCATCTACTTCTATTCCCAGAAACAGCCAAGGGGGAACATTACTCACTGGACTGGTGTTTACAATATCAGTATGTGTGCAGCCCATGCATTCTGGTCCTTCTTTCAATTGTCCACCCAAACCCATGCCCCTGGAAATTAATTCCCAGCAGTCTTGTAGTGTTTTTTTTTAAATATTTGCTTCGTCACTTCCTTTCAGCTTGACCCAGTATCTTTTCTCAAATCTAGTGGCATTGCTCCTGCTTCTATTAAAACTGCATTGTCTGGTGTTGTTTTGACGGCTCCAATGCACAGGTAAAGCGCCTCTATGCTGCATTTTGTCTTTGCCGCTTTGAGTCGTCTTTGCCGCTGCTCCATAAATCATGCATCCGTAGTCTATTGTCGATCTCATTAGTGCTGTAAATGTCAATCAACGCCTGTGTATCTGCACCCCATCCGTGTCCAGCTACAGCTTTTAGTATGAGATTAATGACTTTTTTGCATGTTGTCTTCAGATTTTCAACATGAACTCACCATGTGTATGCACTATCAAACCACAGTCCTAGATATTTGAACTCACCGACTTTCTCTATTGGTTGATTATATAATGTTACTGGATCTGTACCAGTTCTGTTTTTTTGTGAAAGTCATATAACAGGTTTTACTCTTTGAAAATTTAAATCCCCAGTCATATGACCACTTTTCCACTTTCTCCATTGCTTTCCTGATGTTTTTGAACACAGATTTCCCATTTCTTCCCCTCGTCCATATGGCTCCATCATCTGCATATAGTGCTGTTTTGATGGATCCCTCTTGATTCTCAAACATGTCATTAATCATTATATTGAATAAAACAGGGCTTATCACACTCCCCTGAGGAACACCATTTTCTATTTCAAATTCATTAGAAACTCTTGATCCTACTTTAACCCTAACTGCCCTGTGTGTTAAAAAATCCATTACCCAATTATACATCCTACCACCAATGTCCATTTTATTCAATTTCATAAGACCGTCCCTCCACAGTGAGTCATAAGCCTTTTCAATATCCAGATAAACTATAACCATTACTTCTTTCATTTTGAGGGTCTTTTCCATATCATTACTTACCCTAACTAGAGAATCCACTGTGGATCTTCCCCTTCTAAAACCATTCTGATAGTCGTTTATTAATCATTTGTGCTCTAATACATATGAGAGTCTGTCAACTAACACCTTGTCCACCCATTTCCCTAAATGTGAGATTAATGCTACTGGCCTGTAGTTGCGTGGATGAGCTGGATCTTTCCCTGGCTTATTAAATGGTAAAATTGCATCCTTTTTCCACCCACTTAGGATAACCCCCTCCTTCCATATCCTGTTAAACAATTTCAGCACCAGTTGCATTGATTGCCTAGGCAACTGCCGGAACCTAGCATAGCTTAACTGATCATATCCTGGAGCTGTGTATCCACTATCTTGCAAAGCTCTCTTAAGCTCTGACATTGTGAGCTTGAGGTCTAACACAGTCATGTCCTCCTTTACTTCATTTTTTAAGTTTGCATTTTCTCTGAGTTTATGCTGCCTTTGCTGTCTATGGCTCTCACCAAGATGGTCTCCTCAACGCACTGCTGCAAATGCTCTACCTAGGACTTCTGCCTTTTCTTTGTATGATACTGCCATCTTGTCTCCATCTACTAAAGCTTGAATTTAAACTGATACCCCTTTTCCACTCATTTTTTTAAACATACCCCAGACATCACCTAGTTCTGTTTTCCTAACAAGGGTGGAACAATATTCTCTCCATGTTGACCTTTTTTCTGTTTTTAATCATCCTTCGAGCTACTGCCCTTTTCTTTTTATACTCTATTATAAAGTTCCCACTAGTCATATTCTTCCTCAGCTGTCTGAATGCCTTGTGTCACTCTTTTATTGCAATACTACATTTGTCATTCCACCAGGGTACAACCTTCTTCCTACCCTGTGTTGTTTTCTTAGGTATATTTGCTATTGCAGCATTCAGAATATGATTGGTTACCTGACTTGACCACTCTTCTACGCCACCTTCTAATGTTACCAAATGACACGATTGAACCCAGTATTGCCTAAATTTTTCCCAATCTGACATGTCAAAACACCATCTTGTAAAACATCTTCCTTCTTGTATACATACTTCAGTTTTAATGACTAAGTATTGGGAAGTGATCACTTCCCATAGTTGTCCTGTTCATAACCGTCCATTCACAGGTGCTCACTAAAGAATCAGATACCAGAGTCAGGTTAATACATGATAATGTGCCCCTATGCACATCCACGCTGGTACCTTCACCACTGTTTAGACAAATTAACAATCTTTCATCTAACATCTCTTCCACAACATTTCCCTTGTTATCTGTATGTGTGCTTCCCCACAAGCTATTGTGGGCATTAAAGTCTCCACACCATACCTCGGTCATATGCCCTCTGCCATTGCACTGAAAATATCTGCTGTTAACTTCCTATATGGGTTGTAATAATCAGCTTAATATTTCCTTGTCCATTTGACCAACATATTTCAATAATATTACACTCTATATCCTCAGGGGAGGGAATCACCCTATACGCCAGGCCATCTTTAATGGAAGTGGCGCATCCTCCTCCATTTACAGTGTTAATTCTATCCTGTCTGATTGAACTGCATCATGGAATAACAAGTGAGGTTGAAACCATGTCTCCTATACACACACTACCTGTGCAACAACTTCTAGTTCGTAAAGATACTTCTTGAGCTCTTGTCCGTTTGCTATAAGACTCCTCACATTCCACTGTAGTATGTGTAGTACCATAATTAAAGTCTTTTTTCAGCATGTGCTGTCTTCCCATTTTCAGCTTTCAATAAAGCATGAATCTGGTCAGCTGTGATATCTTTCACATCTAGGAAGCTTTCTGCTGCTTCCGCAATGGTTTTGATTGTCACTTTTCTTCTGTGGCTGTGCAGCAACATTCATGGTGTGGCAGATAAAAGCTATAAAGTTTGTCCTCTTAACTATCAATGTGTCATCATCCATTTTGAATTTGTGAACACAAACATCCCTCGCAGCTGCACGATCCGATGCTTGCATGGGACCCGTTGATTGCTGGGCTTCCATTTGAACTGCACTTCTTTGAGGAAGGCCTGCTGTGTTTCTGACTATTCCTGCTTCTCTAACTGTCTTTAGAGCTTCCGCATATGAGATTTGCTTAGTTACTCTGATTTCCTGGGCCTTTCTAGCTTCCCTCTGCACAACACATCCTCCATATGCAGCACTGTGCTCACCCCCGCTGTTGCAACACTTTACTTTGGCGTCCTTGTTACATTTACAGTATTCATGCTCCCCTCCACATCTAGCACATCTTAGCTTTCCCCTACATTGCTGAGCAGTGTGACTCATCCTTTGACATTTGTAGCACCTGAGTGGCTTTGGGACATATTCTCTGACACTGAAATACATGTATCCTATTAGGACTGATTTAGGGAGTGTTTCCTCAAACTGAATCATGACAGACCGCATGTCCTTCAGCAAGCCTTCTTTTTTACTCTGTAGCCTTTTCACATCCTTAACCTTTCCTCCTTCGATCTCGTTTTTCCCTTCTTCCATAGACATGCACAAAGGAACACCTGATATAACTCCTCAAGTTAGCTGTCACACCAGGAACATGCACCTTCATTTGTTCTCCACTTAGACATGTCATTGTCAGTATTTTCTGTTGCTGTTGTTTACTTGTGGCATAAATTAACAGCCGGTTATTCTTCAACAAGTTTGCAAACTCAAGTCTCCCAATTTCTTTTTCAATTGCTTTTGTTAGCTTCCGGGTGATAGTGCTCCCCACCCTGATTGAACTCAATGACAACCTTGCAGTCATTCCCTACATCCTCAAACTGTCATCCATTTTGGCCAGTTTGTGTTTTCTTTGCATTGTTACTTCCTCCCACATCACTGTCATCTGAGTCGCTTCTAAGTTTTGGTACCCCCCCCCCCCCCAGCTGCTCTTTTCCAGCCCTTAGGCCTGCATAATGTCCAGTCCACCTCATCTTGGTCATACCCATCACAGCTAGATGCCATAATGTTACAGACTGCGCAGTTTTTGCTATCTGCCACAAACAAATCAATCCTACCGCCAGCCGAACACAGACATAAATGCAGTCCCAATCTTCTTCTTCTCTTTGACGCCTTCCCTCAGGAGTTCTCCTCTTCTTTGAATCTTAAAAAAGTCCTCCAGAGTGATATTTCTTAAGCTTTCCAGATTTACACCTCTGCTGTCCACATATGTGTAACCGGAAACCTCACTTTGCCAATTTTGAGCCAAATGACAGTCTAGGCATCGTGAGTGATGGTCTATATGACATCATAAAGACACATTTGTCTATATGACTGCATCGCAAGTCCTATGTTGCCTGATATTATCGGATCATCATTGGACATCATGCAGACATCATAGGGTGTCCTATGAAGTGCTACATCTATATGACGTCATATACACATATCTTTATGACAGCATCGCGAGTCCTGTGATGCCTGAGATCATAGGATCTTCATAGGATATCAGGCAGACATCATAGTCTGTGCTGTGATGTCCAATGATTGTGACAGACACACACACACACAGATTTCTTAAATCTACAGGCATGCACGGATGCCGTAGAGGGGATGCATTGGAACAGAATTCTTGCCAGTTACAGGACAGTTGGTATCAACACAGCACTAAGTGGCCATCACGTGTGATGGCTTTTGTATGCAGCAAAACATAAAAATCACACAAAATATGCCCTGCCATCTGGGGCTGTTTGTCCGTGCTTGTTACTTCTTCTCCTGCCTGTCACTGTTCTGTGTTATGTTTCTTACCTGTGTCTATATACAGTATACTGTATGTCTTGTAGAGAGTCATATGCTCTGTATACTGTATGTGCTGTCATATAGACATCATCTGGTGGGTCTTCTTCTTCTTCGTTCAGACCACTGAAGGGTCTCCTCCTGTCTCAGATGGCTGTGTTCACAGTCATGCCTGCTGCGTACTGGTGGAACCTGAGGTGTTTCATGTTCATGGCATCCTTTCTGACGTGCAGCAGTTCTCATTCTATTGCTTTCCTTCTGGTGGGTCTTCTTCTCCATTCAGACCACTGGTTGAGGGATAGGTGTGTCGTAATTTCAGTTCATGGGCACGATCCTGAAAAAAGTGTCTTTTGACCCTGTTGAGGAACACTTTGTTTGAGTTCTATGTGTGACATCATAAAGACAAATCGTCCTATGATCTCTGTGGTCTTTGTGACATCATAAAGACACATTTGTTGTCCTTTGATGCCTGAATTCATAGGACGTCCTATGATGTTCATGTGTGACATCATAAAGACAAATCGTCCTATGATCTCTGTGGTCTATGTGACATCATAAAGACACATTTGTGTCCTTTGATGCCTGAGATCATAGGACATCCTATGGTGTTCAGGCAGAGATCATAGGCAGTCCTATGATGTCCTATGAAGCGTGACACACACACACAGACAGACACACAGAGATTTCCTACTTTTATAGAGTGAAGAGTGATAGAGTGACTAGTACATGTCCGTGCATACCCGTCCATGCCCGTGGAAAACAAGTAAAAGCAAGTATTTCAGCATGGCCATTGCTGAAGGGTCTCCTCCTGTCTCAGACGGCTGTGTTGTTCACAGTCATGCCTACGGCGTACTCGTGGAACCTGAGGTGTTTGTTGTTCACGGCATCCTTTCTGACGTGCAGCAGTTGTCCTCTTTCTATTGCTGTCAATCTGGTGGGTCTTCTTCTTCTTCGTTCAGACTACTGGTTGAGGGATAGGTGCGTCGTAATTCCAGTTCATGGGCACGATCCAGAAAAAGTGGCTTTCGACCCTGTTCAGGAAGGCCCGTGCATGCCCGCAGAAACCAAGAAACCGGAGCACCCGGAGAAAATCAGTGCTTTGCTTGGCGTTTTATACATTTGTAGTGTAGACTGGCATTCGTCAAGGTTACACATTTGCCGTCATGAAGGCATGGCGAGTCGTCCTCAATTCAATTCAATTCAATTCAACTTTATTTATATAGCGCCATTTCACAACAACAGTCATCTCATAGCACTATCAACTGTAGGGGGGACCCCCACAGTTGCAGAAAGACCCCAGCAATCAGGCGATCCCCTGTGAGCAAGCACTTGGCGACGGTGGAGAGGAAAAACTCCCTTTTAACAGGAAGAAACCTCCAGCAGAACCAGGCTCAGGGAGGGGCAGTCATCTGCTGCGACTGGCTGGGGGGTGAGGGGATAGAGAAGAAGAAAAGAACAGACATGTAGAGAGCAAACAGCACGATGGGGACTCAATCTATGGGAGAGAACAAACAAATGTTAATGACCAGCAAAAAAAAAATATTTCATAGAGAGTGAGGAAAGAAGTGAGGCCCAGTGCATTACTGGAGGTCCCCCGGCTGACTAAACCTATTAGCAGCATAACTAAGGGAGGGTTCAGAAACACATGATCCCTCCCTAATTGTAGGCTATATCAAAAAGGTAGGTTTTAGCCCTATTCTTAAAAACAGAGATCGAGTCTGACTCCCGAATCCAGATTGGCAGCTGATTCCACAGGAGAGGAGCTTGATAACTGAAGGCTCTGCCTCCCATTGTACTTTTGGAGATTCTAGGTATTACAAGTAATCCTGCATTTTGAGAGCGTAGTGCTCTGTTAGGATAATACGGTAGTATCAGATCTTTTAAATAAAAAGGAGCCTGATTGTTTAGAGCTTTGTAAGTGAGAAGAAGGATTTTAAACTTAATTCTAAACTCTATGGGAAGCCAATGAAGGGAGGCCAGAACCGGAGAGATATGATCTCTCTTTCTAGTACCTGTTAAAACTCTTGCTGCAGCATTTTGGATCAGCTGAAGACTTTTTAAAGATGTCTTTATTATCAGGACAGCCTGATAATAAAGAATTACAATAATCTAATCTCGAGCTAACAAAAGCGTGGATCAGCTTCTCAGCATCACTCTGAGACAAGATGCTCCTAATCTTGGCAATATTACGCAAATGATAGAAGGCAGTCTTAGAAACAAATTTAATATGTGAATTGAAGGACAAATCCTGATCAAAAATAACTCCAAGGTTCCTCACAGAGCTATTAAGAGAAAGAGTAACTGCGTCCAAACTGAAAGTTTGATTTGGAAAGGAATTTCTAAGGTTTTTTGGACCAACAAGAATGACTTCAGTCTTATCTGAATTTAATAGCAGGAAATTACAAGTCATCCAAGCTTTGATTTCCTTAAGACAGGCTTCTAACTTGGCTAATTGATTAGTATCATCTGGCTTCATTGACAGGTATAATTGTGTGTCATCTGCATAACAATGAAAATGTATACAGTGCTTTCTAATAATGTTGCCTAACGGAAGCATATATAAACTAAAAAGAGTAGGGCCTAGCACAGATCCCTGTGGAACTCCATGACTAAGCTTTGAGCTGAAAGAAAACTCATCATTTACATGAACAAACTGGAACCTATCAGATAAATAAGATCTAAACCACTGCAACGAAGTTCCATTAAGTCCAACATAGTGTTCTAATCTATCAAGTAGAATATTATGATCAATAGTATCAAAAGCTGCACTAAGATCTAAAAGGACAAGTACAGAAACTAGTCCATTATCAGATGCAATGAGGAGGTCATTAGTGACCTTCGCTAAGGCTGTTTCAGTACTATGATGGATTCTAAACCCAGATTGAAACTCTTCAAGTAAACCATTTCCCTGCAGGTGGTTAAATAATTGCGTAGCAACAACTCTTTCTAAGATTTTTGAAATGAAAGGGAGATTAGAGATTGGTCTATAGTTAGCTAAAGCTCCTGGATCTAGCGTTGGCTTTTTGAGTAAGGGTTTAATTACAGCCGTTTTAAAAGCCTGCGGTACATGGCCTAAAGTTAATGAAGAATTGATTATATGAAGAATAAAGCTACCAATAAGTGGGAAGACTTCTTTAAATAACCTGGTAGGAATAGGATCTAAAAGACAAGTTGAAGGTTTGGATGAGGAAACTACTTTGTCTAACTCACAAAGGTCGATTGGAGTAAACTCATCAAGACAGACATCAATAGAAGGAGTTGTAGTAGTTACAGTATTTAAGTTAACTGTGGGAAGAATCTGATTGATTTTATCTCTGATGGATGAAATTTTATTATTGAAAAAGTTCATAAAGTCCTGACTAGTAAGCTCTAAAGGGATGCTAGGATTGAGAGAGTCCTGACTCTTTGTCAACCTGGCTACAGTACTGAAAAGAAACCTGGGATTATTCTTGTTCTCTTCTATTAATGCAGAGTAATAACTCGTTCTAGCTTTTCTAAGATATTTTTTATAAATTAAAAGATGATTTCTCCAAGCTAAATAGATTTCATCTAAATTAGTAGAGCACCATTTTCTTTCTAATTGACGAGTCTTCTGTTTTAAGCTACGAGTTTCTGTGTTGAACCAAGGAGTTAAAAATCTCTGATTAGACTTTTTCTTTTTTAAGGGGGCCACCAAGTCTAGAGCCTGATGCAGAGAAGCTGAAACACTATCCACCATGTTATCAATTACAGAAGGAGCAAGCTGTCTATAGCTTATTTCCGTTGTGTTGACACATGGCATAGAGGAAACAATCTGCATAAATTTGGAAACAGCATCATCTGAGAGGCATCTACTGTGATAATATTTTTCTTTAGGAGCCAAATAGTCAGAAATAGTAAAATCAAAGGTTAACAGACAATGGTCTGACAGTACAGGGTTATGAGGAGACACTACAAGATTTTCTATTTCTATGCCATATGTCAGAACAAGGTCCAATGTATGGTGGAGGTAATGAGTAGAATTTCCTACTTTCTGAGAAAACCCAATCGAGTCTAATATTGAATTAAAAGCCACATTAAGGCAGTCACTATCTACATCCACATGTATATTAAAGTCCCCTACTATAATTATTCTATCAGATTTCAACACTAAATCAGCTAAGAAATCAGCAAATTCGGATAAAAATTCTGAATAGGTTGATGGGGGACGATAAACAATGGCAAATAAAATTGGGTTTAACCTGAAATTGCTAAAGTGCCCAATACTGAGGACCAGGCCCTCAAAGGAATTATAACATGTTTTTTGCTTTACATTAACTAGTAATTTGGAATGGTAAATTGTTGCTACTCCTCCTCCACGACCAGAACTTCTGGGATTTTGACAGTTTAAATAACCAGAGGGGGTTGATTCATTTAAACCAACATAATCCTCTTGTCCTAACCAAGTCTCTGTAAGGGAAATTAAATCAATCTGATGATCAATTAACAGATCATGGACTAACAGAGACTTGGGAGTTAGAGACCTAATATTTAACAAACCACATTTAATTTTTAAATTATGAGGAGGAACAGAGGCCAAATCATTCAATTTAGAGGCTTTATGTTTAATTTGAGTTTTACCAATATTTTGCTTTATCACTTTGGGATGCTTACACATTATATTTTTATTCACTTTGGAGGGAGCAGACAACGATTCTCTGATGGGGAAGACAGGGGCTAAGTTGAGGGGTGGCTGATGAAGAGGAGCTGCAGAGAGGCGTGTAAGACTGCGACTCTGCTTCCTGGTCCCAACTCTGAGTAGTCACGGTTTTGGAAATTTGGATAAAAAAGATGCCAGATTGTTAGATAAATGAGAAGCACCATCCAAAGTGGGATGAATGCTGTCTCGTCTCATAAGACCAGGTTTTCCCCAAAAAGAGCTCCAATTGTCAATGTAGCCCACGTCATTTTCAGGACACCACACAGACAGCCAGCGGTTCAAGGATGACGAGCGACTAAACATGTCATCACTGGTCAGATTGGGGAGGGGCCCAGAGAATACTACAGTGGCAGACATCGTTTTTGCAAACTCACACACCGATTCTATATTAAGTTTCGTGACTTCCGACTGCCGGAGACGGATGTCATTAATGCCGGCGTGAATAACAATTGTGGAATATTTACAGTTACTTTTAGCCAGCATTTTCAAATTTGACTCGATGTCGCCTGCTCTGGCCCCAGGAATGCATGTGACTATGACCGCTGGAGTCTCTAGGTTCACGTTTCTGACTACAGAGTCGCCAATGATCAGAGTTTTTTCCTCAGCGGGTGTGTCGCTGAGCGGGGAAAAACGATTAGAAACGTGAACAGGTTGGTGGTGTACCGGGGCTTTGCGACTAGGCTTCCTTCTCACCGTCACCCACCCAGTCTCCTCGCTGCTGAGGAGAGCCGGGGAACCACTGATAGGGGGGCCTAAGCTAGCTAGCTCCGCTGCAGCTAATGGGCGTCCGTCGAGATTAACTGGCGCAGACGGTGTTTCAATGCAGCGGAGCCGGGATTCCAAATCAGACAACCTCGCCTCGAGCGCCTCAAAAAGACAACATTTATTACATTTACCGTTATCACTAAAAGAGGCAGAGGTGTAGCTAAACATCTGACAGAGAGAGCACACCAGAGGAGGAGAGGAAAGAGAGCTAGTAGCCATAGCTAGTGGCTAGAGAGCTGGAGAGCAAACCACACAGGCAGACAGCAAAACAGGAAGTGACGATACGTTACCACAAGAAAGTGACGATCCCTTGACGGCTGAGTTCATAGGACACACTGTGATGATGAGGCAGAGATCATAGGCCATCCTATGATGTCCTATAAACATGCTTTAAAGTCTGTCGTACCCTATGCTGGTGAAGGGTGTCCTTCTGTCTCAGACGGGTGCAATGTACTGCTGGAACCTCAGGTGTTTCATCTCCATGGCATCTTTTCTGATGTGCAGCAGTTGTCGTCATTCTATTGCTCTCCATCTGGTGGGTCTTCTTCTTCTTCTGCTTCTTCTTTGTTGAGACCACTGGTTGAGCGATAGGTGCGTCGAAATAGATCTAGAAAAAAGAAGCTTTCCAGCATGGAGTCACTATATATGACATCATAAAGACATGAAGGCAGCCTTGATGTATATGACATCATAAAGACATGTTGCCTGATGTCTGTCACTGTATGTGACATAAAGACAAAGACATGAAGGCAGGGTTGATGTATATGATATCATAAAGACACATTTGTCTATGTGCTGTGGGCTTGATGTATTTGATATCATAATGACACATTTGTCTATGTGCCATCATATAGGCATCGCGAGTCATCCTATGATGCCTGAGTTCATAGGACATCCTGTTCAGGCAGACATCATAGGCCATCCTATGATGTCCAATGAACGTGACAGAAACACAGAGATTTATTGCTTTTACAGAGTGATATAGATATAGATATATAGACCCATGCATACCTGTGCATGCCCATGGAAAGCAAGTGTAACCAAAAATTTCTGCATGCCTGTAGAAAGTTACTGTTACCACGGCAACAGCAACCATGGTGAAACCTGCCTTGGATGATTGACGTCACCACTCGTTTGTTGATGCCTGCCTTTGATCTGTGATGCCTGCCTTTGATCTTTGATAATGTCATAGCGAGTGCTATGATCATGAGTAATGCCTGCCTTTGATGATGTCATAGCGAGTCCTATGATCGGGAGTAAAGCCTGCCTTTGATCTCGTTGCAAGTCCTATGATGTTTCAGCGAGTCCTATGATTGTGACATCATGACATTGTGACAGAAAGCGGTTTCTTGAATTATATAGAGTGATATTCCTTTTCTCATGCTTGTTACTTCTTCACCTGCTTGTCACTGTTCTGTGTTATCTTCTTCTTCTTCTTCGGTTACTGGTGGATAGCAAACAACTGAAAGGTGCATACCGCCACCTACTGTACAAGAGTGTGCAACATTATGTCATCTGAGCCCAACCCCTAAATTCTATGATGTAATCCTGTGTTATTTAAAAAAGAAAAAAGAACCCTTATCGTGATTCTTATTGCCTCTCCATCTCCATCTGTTCCCAGAATCCCAGTTAAATCCTATTCCCTACCAGCTTCTTGAACTTCATTTTCCATTATCTGTCTTTCATTTACGTATTTGTGAGTGTAATAAGATGTGCTCGACATTTTCATTTACTCCACATTCTCTACATTTGTCACTTTCACTTTTCCCCATGGTGAATAAAGTGCCATTTAAATGTGTGTGATCCAGTCCGAGTCTTGCCATAATGATGTCTTCCCTCCTTTTGGTTGTTATGAAATTCTTTGTTGCAGTATATTTTTGTATTTTGTAATACAATCTACCTTTATGATCTTCATCCCATCTTTTTTGCCATAGCTCAGTTCCTTTTTTCTTGATTACTGCTTTCCCTTCACCTTTTCCAAGAGACAATGGTATAGTTATCGCTTTTCCAAGAGTGCTTTTTGCTAATTTGTCTGCACAGCCATTCCCTTTCAACCCTTCATGTGCAGGAACCCAACAAAACTGAACTTCTCCACCACCCCTGTGTACCCTAAACAAACTGTGATACAGCTCAATCACCAGGTCTTCACTTGTAAATTTTAGCGTCCGTATGGTTTTTAGCGCTGCAAGTGAGTCCGTGCACACCACCACCCGTTCCGGTCTGACCTCCTCCTCCCACTGCAAAGCAACAATTATTGCCATCACCTCTGCTGTAAACACAGATGTATTGTTGGGAGTCTTTTTGCGATGGTCACTTTAAATTCTGGGATGTATACTCCAACTCCAACAGAGCCCTCTTTATTCTTTGAACCGTCAGCGTAGAGCTGCAAGAAGTTATAGTAATTGTTTCTGAGGTAAATGCTTGTTTTAACACCAACTTTACTCATATGCCAATCCTTTTTCCTCATTTGCAGACTTGCGTCTACTTCTATTCCCGGAATCAGCCAAGGGGGAACATTACTCACTGGACTGGTGTTAGCTATATCAATAGTTTGCAGCCCATACATTCTGGTCCTTCTTTCAATTGTCCACCCAAACCCATGTCCCTGAAAATTTGAGTATTCCCAGCAGTCTTGTAGTGTTGTTTTTGAATGCTTTCCTGTGTCTATATATACAGTATATGTCTTATAGGGAGTCATGTGCTCTGTCTATGTGCCGTCATACAGAAATCATATCTTTATGACGGCATCGCGAGTTCTATGATATCCTATGATGCCTGGAATCATATGATCATCATAGGACATCAGACAAGACATCATAGGCCGTCTTATGATGTCCTATAAACGTGACACACAGATATAACTTGCTTTAACCCTTTAACTGCCCTAGGTGCCATGTGGTGCCTGGGGAAACGCAAGGCAATTCAAGCCCCCCCCCCCCCAGTGGTCAAGAGTGGTAAAATTTGTTCTCAATAAAATAGTTCAGATTTCCAAGGCTATAACTTGAAAGTTACAAGAGATAATGGTTAACTGTCAATTAGAAAGATGCAGAATATGTTCCAAAGTTTCAGATAGGAATACATTTATGCATCTAATTTACATCATGTCGCAGCAGCTATATAAATTACAAAACTCAGTCAAAAGTGGAATTTGGACACATTTACATAAAGAATGGTCCATTTTTTTTTGTTTTTGTTTTTTTTTTTGGTGGGGGGGGTTGATGCCGATCTGTCTACAGGGGTATGTTTTTTTTTTTTTTATCTAATCTTCAAAGTATATGAACCAGAAAATCTATAAAATGTCAAAAAAAACCCCAACATATTTCTCTTGCCTGTTGCCAGGTGGGGGGGGGGCTTGCCCGCCCGCGTGACCGGTCCGTTTTTGTCCATCGTAGTTGATGTGTGTTTGCTCAGCCATTTACACTGTGTACCACATCTACAAACTCTTTTGATTACCCCATGTGAATTCTGTTTGTATTACGTGGCTATTTTTTCTGTTCGGTGCATTATTCCTGTGGGAATCCATGCCGCCCGTGGGCGCCGCCATCTTGATACTGGTAGCTCAGTTTTTTGTCCATTGTGCTCGATGTAACATGTTTACTTATTAATTTACACCCATTTACCACATCTACAAACCCTTATGATTATCCCACATGAATTTTGTTTGTATTACGCAGCTATTTTTCCCGTTTCATGCAGTTTCAGTCATCATCGTGGCAGCAATGACCAAACATGGTGGCATCCACATTGGTGTGTGAGCTCAAAGCAGAAAAAGGAAGAATAATGAGGATTTCTTCTTCTTTGCTATATTCCATGTCAGCCATGATTCCTTTGGCGCGTGTCTGCCACCTTCTAAACTGTCAGCTCAATAGAGATTAGTACATAAGATAAGATAAGATAAGATAAGCCTTTATTCGCTTGAAAAGCGCTATATAAGTGCAGGTTAGTTAGTTAGTTAGTTAGTATTCAGGGATGGCAACAGGAAATTCTGATTTCAGCTGAAATCTAATTTGGTCGATTGACTTGGTGGGGGGGGGGGCAGCCCCCCTGAAGCTGGGAGGTTTTCAGTAAAACAGAAGTAATTTAGACTGAAAAAAATGATAAAAAAACAAACAAATATTAGACTTAGATAAATCATTAAATTTAATGAAAAGTTAACTTACTTTTTCTTCAATGTTGTCTCACTGTCTTTATTCCAACATATTTAACAGTTCTATAAGAGTTTATTACACTATTTACTCTATTTACACTGGTCACCAAGTCACTTCTAATGTGAAACCTTCTTCCTTTTGGCAGCAAGCTGTGTCAGTCTCTGAACTTTGAACTTCATCTCCTTTTCTGGTTTCTTCAGAAACTGTCCAAGTGTTTCTGTTACCTCGTCAAACTTTGAGCCAATTTTCACCTTTACCATCACTTTTCTCTCAAGCCAATTCCATCGGAACTTATTTTTGACACTTTTGTCTATTTCTAGCACTGATGACTCCTGATCCTTCGATAAAAATCTCATAATTCAGCTGAAAACAATACCGAAAGCTCAGAATTCCAACATGAACCAGGGATGTGATTTGGGGTTGGGGAAATTATCTGAAAACTTATCAGGGGGTCTGGGGGACATAGTCCCCCAGCGGGGTCTGGGGCAGAGCCCCGGTGGGGGGGCGAAGCCCCCCGAAGCTCCTGGGTTTTTATGATTTTTAAGTACCAGAACTGTGCTTAAATGACATAATACAAACAGCTGAATGCCACTTATTACTGTATAATATTGACTTATGTTCCAAGAAGATAGCATTCCTAAACTAGAAAAGCACTCATAGAGCGCATACCTCCGCCAAGGCTCTTTCCGTTTGCCATGGATCACCTCCAAAATGTAATGGGTTTGTGTGTAGGTCAATAGCCTCTTGTGGTGAAAATGGCATCAAAGTCTGTCCATTAATGTTGGAGAATTGTTGCTAACACACTGTGAGAAGATAAGAGCCTTGGCTGAGGTATGCATTCTTAGATCATCACCAAAATATAATGGGTTCCTCTCTAGCCCAAGAACCACCTCTGGTGAAAATTTCATCCAAATCCATCCAGTAGTTTTTGTGTAATCCTGCTGCACAAATACAAACAAAGCCCTTGGTGGAGGTATGCACTCTCAGATCATCACCAAAATCTAATCATCTGTTCCCCGTGACATTACACACCTTTCCTGAAAATTTCATCAAAATCCATCCATAACTTTTTGAGTTATTTTGCTAACAAACAGACAGACAGACAAACCAACGCTGATGAAAACATAACCTCCTTGGCGGAGGTAAATATTCCAACAAGCATTATCCATCACATGCTTTAACACTTGATCAAATCAAAATCAGTTAATTTTATCTATTCCATAATAGAAATAAAATTCCAACATACCATTACTTTTTATAATTTCAGCATTCATTAGTACATACCTCCAAATGTACCTGTCTATCAGCAAGAGGTGTTAATGGAGCAGACTCGTTGTTTGGTTCAGCCAAAGTCCCCCAGTGTGTAACATCTTTGACTGCTTTATCCACTGTCAAAGATTGTTTCAAAAATGCTGATCCCAAAGAATAGTTGCTCCGCCGAATGGCAAGGTAGTGGGCATGTTTCTTCACTTTTGATGCGTGGTCTGACAGCGCCACACATCCACGTGATCCATAGTTAATCAGCTCTTTACAATACACACAAAAAGCTTTTCCTGCCACGTCTGGTTTCTTCAGAAATTGTCAGAGTGTTTCTGTTACCTCGTCAAACTTTGAGCCAATTTTCACTTTTACCGTCACTTTTCTCTCAAGCCAATTCCATCGGAACTTATTTTTGACACTTTTGTCTATTTCTGCCACTGATGACTCCTGATCCTTCAATAAAAATTTCATAATTCCGCTGAAAATGTTACCGAAAGCTCAAAATTCCAACACCAACACACTGCCATGAATTTTTGACAAAGCATACAACGAGCCATTTGATTGGTCCAAATTTGCAATTATCCAATCGCAGGGCCGTTTACACATAACATCTGGGTTATCGCGGGAGACTCACCCGGGAAAACGCCGAGCGCTGATGTAATTGTGTTGATTTTCGCTAAAATCAGTGACAATAAGGTACCTTACCATCCATCTTCCATCTTCTATCGCTTTTCCGGAGGTCCGGGTCGTGGAGGCAGCAATTCAAGCAGAGAAGCCCAGACTTCCCTCTCCCCAGCCACCTGCTCCAGCACCGCCATGAATTTTTGACAAAGCAACAACGAGCCATTTGATTGGTCCAATCATTTGCAACTATCCAATCGCAGGGCCGTTTACAGCAGTAGCATGAGTACATAACATCCGGGTTATCGCGGGAGACTGTCACTCAGGGAAGCGCCGAGCGCTTATGTAATGGTGTTGATTTTCGCTAAAATCATAAATCGGCAGAAATCCGCGGATCGGCGGAAAATTGCCATCCCTGTTTATTAGTCCCACAATGGGGAAATTTCAGGATTGCAACAGCACAGGGATAGCAACACTCAGAGCAATAATTAAGAAGATACGGAAGATATAAATAAGAACAGTGGATATACATACATACACTTCAATATATAAATATACACTACCGCTCAAAAGTTTGGGGTCACCCAGACAATTATTTTGTGTTTTCCATGAAAAGTCACACTTATTTACCACCATGAGTTGTAAAATGAATAGAAAATATAGTCAAGACACTAACAAGGTTAAAAATAATGATTTGTATTTGAAATAATATTTTTTTTCCAGATACTCAACCTGCTCAAAGGAAGGTCAGTTTTATAGCTTCTCTAACCAGCTAAACTGTTTTCAGCTGTGCTAACATGACTGCCCAAGGGTTTTCTAATCATCCATTAGCCTTCTGACGCAATGAGCAAACACATTGTACCATTAGAACACTGGAGTGATAGTTGCTGGAAATGGGCCTCTATACATCTATGTAGATATTGCACCAAAAACCAGACATTTGCAGCTAGAATAGTCATTTACCACATTAGCAATGTATATTAGATATTAGAGTGTATTTCTGATTAGTTTAAAGTTATCTTCATTGAAAAAAACAGTGTTTTTCTTTCAAAAATAAGGAAATTTCTAAGTGACCCCAAACTTTTGAACGGTAGTGTATATACATATATACAAAGTGCAGAGCATTGTAGCAAGATGGAATAAACAGCATAACCGTCTACTTAGTTATCCTACATAGTATGAATATGTACCCATACATATTGTCACCCTCCGTAGCGACCGATACTGTCCTAGTTGTATATACTGGAGGGGACCATTGTGTAAGTCTATTGCGTCTTTTGCATTCAATACTATTAGGTCATCACGTTTTTTTTTTTGAGCAGCCCTGCTCGCACTACATATTCTAAGTATAGTCGGAGGACGTCAATAAGTTGACACGTGCAGTTGCTGCACTGTGCCACTGGGGGTGCACGACCCGTCCATTTAATCTGGGCAGTTAAAGGGTTTTAATAGAGTGATAGAGTGATGACTAGTGCATATGCCCGTAGAAACTAAGTATAAGCAAGTATTTCTGCATGCCCATAGAAAGCAAGTGTAATCAAGCATTTCTGCATGCCTGTAGAAAGTCACTGTTACCATGGCAACAGTGCCATGGTGATCCCTGCCTTTGGTCTTTGACATGGTTTAGCAAGTATTTCTGCATGTCCGTAGAAAGCAAGTGTAAGCAAGCATTCCTGCATGCCTGTATAAAGTGTATTCTGACTTCACAGGGTGCCAATGATGTCTGTATGACATAATAGAAGGAGTTGTTCAAAGGAGTTGTTCAACTCTTTATATGGTCATGTGACATCATAAGAACACAATGTGTGCCTGTGATGTCATAGCTATGAACGCCCACAGCTCCCCTATGGATCCCCAAAGGAAGTTGATTAAAGATTTCCCCTCCCAAACTTCCGCATATTCGGGGAGGCTGAAATTCGGGGATGTTGATATGGTACCCCTACACGCCCGTATAACCCCTGCTGCATACCTGCCTTTGATCTTTGACATGGTTACCATGGCAACAGTAACCATGGTGATGCCTGCCTTTGATCTTTGACATAGTTTCCACGGCAACACAAAGTCCTATGATTGTGACACACATACACACACACACACACAGACACACGCAGACAGACACACACACAGATGGAGATTTCTTGAATTATAACATGACTAGTAAATACCATACCCACCCATGCCCGTAGAAACCAAGTATAAGCAAGTTATTTCTGCATGCCCGTTGCTGAAGGGTCTCCTCCTGTCTCAGACGGCTGTGTTGTTCACAGTCATGCCTGCAGCGTACTGCTGGAACCTCAGGCGTTTCATGTTCATGGCATCTTTTCTGAAGAACAGCAGTTCTCCTCATTGTTTTGCTCTCCATCTGGTGGGTCTTCTTCTTCTTCGTTCAGACCACTGGTTGAGGGATGGGTGAGTCGTAATTCCAGTTCATGGGCAAGATCATGAAAATAGATCTGAGCAAAAAGTGGCTTTCGACCTTGTTCAGGAAGGTCCGTGCATGCCCGTAGAATCAAAGAAACCAGAGCACCCGGAGAAAATCAGCGCTTTGCTTGGCATTTTACACATTTGTAGTGTAGGCTGGCATTCTTCAAGGTTACACATTTTTACTGTCAGCACCTCTTTTAAAATGACATTGCTGAGAAAGTGACACTTTTGCTTAGTTTCTTCATCTTGAGCAACAATACTAAGACTGCTTGATCTGGCAACTCTGCTTGCGGCAACGTAGAGTTGGCCACGGCTGCAGAAATCTGTTGTGCAGAAAACACCAACGTGCTGTAAAGACTGGCACTGTGACTTATTCACCTTGCCAATTTTGAGCCATATGACATCATAAAGACACATTAGTCTAGGCATCATCTTTAAAAACCATTTTACACATTTGTAGTATAGACTGGCATTCTTCAAAGTTACCCATTTTTACTGTGTCAGCACCTCTTTAAAAATGACATTGTTACCTCCGCCAAGGAGGTTATGTGATCATCGGCGTTGGTTTGTCTGTCTGTTTGTTAGCAAGATAACTCAAAAACTTATGGATGGATTTTCATGAAATTTTCACAGATTGTCAGAAATGGAGAATCCTACAGATGATTACATTTTGGTGGTGATCTGGATCACCGTCCAGAAGAAAACCGCCATTACGGAAAATGCCATTTTTGTGAATAACTACTGAACCACTAATCCTATCATTGTCAATCCAATTGCTAGTCATATGTTTTCATGGTCAAGGAATCTGAAAATGTACACACAAACACTGTATGGGGGGAACTGTGGCCGCCATTACAGAAAATGCCATTTTCGTGAATAACTACTGAACCACTAATCCTATCATTGCCAATCCAATTGCTAGTCATATGTTTTCATGGTCAAGGATTCTGAAAACGTATACACAAACACTGTATGGGGGGAATTTTGGCCGCCATTATGGAAAATGCCATTTTCGTGAATAGCTACTTAACCACTAATCCTATCATTGTCAATCCAGTTGCTAGTCATATGTTTTCATGGTCAAGGAATCTGAAAACGTACACACAAACACTGTATGGGGGAACTGTGGCGCTTGGCGGAGGTCTGCGCTCTCCGAGTGCTTTTCTAGTTGAGAAAGCGACGCTTTTGCTTAGTTTCTTCATCTTAAGCAACAACATGAAGACTGCTTGATCTGGCAATTCTCCTCGTGGCAACGTAGAGTTGGCCATGGCTGCAGAAATCTGTTGTGCAGAAAACACCAATGTGCTGTAAAGACTGGCCCTGTGACTTAATCACCTTGCCAATTTTGAGCCATATGACATCATAAAGACACATTAGTCTAGACATTGCGAGTGATGGTCTATATGACATCATAGAGACACATTTGTCTATGTGCCGTCATATAGACATCATATCTTTATGACAGCCTCGCAAATATCTTTATGATGGAATCGTGAGTCCTATGATGCCTGAGTTAATAGGACATCTTATGATGAGCAGGCAAAGATCATAGGCCGTCCTATGATGTCCTGTAAACGTGCCAGACACACATACACACACACACACACACACACACACACACACACACAGATTTCAAATCAAATCAAATCAAATCAAACTTTATTGTCATATTGCTGTACATACAACTGTAGTGCAGGCAAGATGAAATTGCGTTTCTCTTGGCATCCATATAAGAAGCAGCATGATTAAGACACACTCCCACATAGCTCCCACCCCCCATCCATTCACACATCCCTGAGACATACTTGGGGGAAAAAGAATAACTAACTATAATATACAAAATGTCCATAGGTGCAGTAGTGTGTATGTGAGATTCCGGGTCAGCTGTTCAGCATCCTGACAGCTTGTGGGAGGAAGCTGTTGATCAGTCTGGTGGTTCTGCCTCTGATGCTCCGGAATCGTTTACCAGATGGAAGAAGTTCAAAGTGTTTATGCAGAGGGTGAGAACGGTCCTTGACAATGTTCAGTGCCCTGCTCCTACAATGGTTCTGAAAAAGTTCTTGGACAGAGGGGAGGGAGACTCCAATTACCCTCTCCGCCCCCTTGACTATCCTCTGCAGGGCTTTTTTGTCTGACATACTGCAGCTGGAGTACCATGTAGCAATGCAGTATGTCAGAACACTCTCCACCACACCTCTGTAGAAGGTCCTGAGGATGCAGATGGGGAGAGAGGCCTGTTTGAGTTTCTTCAAGAAGTGTAGTCTCTGCTGAGCTCGCTTCCTGCCATCCATTTATGTCCGTGTTTGATCATTCGGATAGGGGTGCGGTGTTGACTGAATGGCTGTTGAGCCTGCAGCAGGGCGCTAGATCAGCTTCTGACTATGCAATAGACTTCCGGGTCCTTGCCGCTGAGATTGGGTGGGGGAAACCGGCACTGTGCGGTATTTACCTCCGCAGTCTCAATGCGGAGTTAAAAGACGAGTTAGCGGCACAAGACAAAACTGACAATTTAGGAGAGCTAATTGCCCTTGCCATAAGCATAGATAGTAGACTAAGGGAACGAGCGGCAGAACGGCGGTCTACCGCCCGTCCCGTAAAACCCCGCCCTCGTTCCACCAGCTCTCCCCTGCTCGCTCTTCCGGCGTCAGGGGAGCTTTCAGATCAGGAGGCTATGGTAATAGGACAATCTAAAGTGACAGCGGCTGAGAGACAGCGCTGCAGAGATTTAGGCCTTTGTTTTTATTGTGGAAAGGAATCACATGGGGTTTTTGAATGCCCAAGTCGGTTAAAAGGGAGGGTCTGTGGATTGCAGTAGGGGGATTCACGGACACGGACCTAGAAAGACCCCTCATGAGTCGCATACCCATTAGACTTATCCACAAAACACGCAGAACATTCCACGTTAGCCTTAGTGGATTCAGGAACTGAGCAAAACTTTGTTTCTAAGGACCTGGCAACCCAGATGGGCCTCAGCTGCCAGCCCCTGGATCCACCTGTCAAGCTTATTATGTTATCTAAGGCATCACTGACCACCGTAGCCTATCAGACAGCCCCAGTGTCCGTGATCGTCTCAGGGAATCACAGAGAGGAGATTAGGTTTTTAGTCTTGCCTGTCTCTTCTTCGCCTGTCATCCTGGGTTACCCCTGGCTCCACCTTCATAACCCCACCATCGACTGGCAAGGAGGAAGTATTACAGCGTGGAGTACCTTCTGCTTAAGTGCCTGCCTCCAATCGGCGGCATGCGCCCCCTCTGTCAAGATGCCACCCCCCTCGACGTCAACTCAGGAGCTGTCCAAGGTACCAGAGGATTACCACGATTTAGGATTAGTGTTCAGCAAGTCACGGGCGTTGTCTCTACCCCCTCATCGGCCGTACGACTGCGCAATAAATCTGAAGGCTGGGGCCCCTCTCCCTGCGAGCCGCCTGTACAGCCTGTCAGCCCCGGAGCGCGAGGTCATGGATACCTACATTAAAGAATCCCTGGCCTCAGGTATAATCCGCCCGTCGTCTTCGGCCCTGGGGGCCGGTTTCTTCTTTGTTGGAAAGAAGGACGGGTCGCTACGCCCTTTCATCGACTTCCGGGGGCTTAATGAAATCACTATTAAAGATAAATACACTCTGCCTTTGATGAATACTGCCTTTGACTCCCTCCAGGGGGCAAATTGGTTTACTAAGCTTGATCTCCGCAATGCCTATCACCTGGTGCGCATCAGAGAGGGTGACGAGTGGAAGACGGCGTTTAGGACCCCAAGCGGCCACTTCTGTCACGCCGCGCCATTCATCAGCGGCGCCACCTGCCCACGCACCTGCTACTCGTCAGCGGCGAAGGATAAAAGCCGCCTCGCCCTGAGCATCGGCCTGAAGCCGTAGACTTCATTTTCCTTGCATGGACTTCTACCACATTCTCTTCAGCATCCTCTTTACCGGTAAGAAGATCACTTACCTCATCTCTCCAGTTTGCTCCCCTGTGCACAGGTGGATCCCTCGGCGGCGGACAATCCCGTCCCTCGTCTCTCCTCGCTGCTGCACCGAGCCCTGCAGGTGGCTGTCTCCCGGGCTTCCATCCTTGAAGCGCCAGTCATCTGCCCAAACAAGTAAGCTTCTCTCCCTCGCCTATTCTCCTCCTGTGTTGGTGTGTGCTCATCACCCTGTGTCCAATTTCTCCCATAGGGTTGCCGGCTGAACGGTCTCCTGCCTCTGGGTCCGAAGCAGACGCCACCACCAACACATTAACATTCCGCAGACACGCACCCAAACATCCCTGTTGTTAATAAACAGTTTGAACTACTCTGAGCCTGTGTGTGTGCGTCTCCTGAGCCGAACGTTATGTCAGTACGGCTTCAGCAGAGCGGCTCGGCGGACGGCGGGCTCGCACACCGGTTTACCATCCTCGAGGCTCGGGTGGATCAGATTGTTTATCAGCAACAGGTGGTTCTTAATCAATTATTAGAACTGACTAACCGATTGAACCGCTTGGACCCCCAACAGCCGTTCCTCCCGACTCGCCAGGGTGGCGCGGCTCCTGCTGTTCCAGCGGCCGTCCAGCCGGCTCCAGTGGCACCGGTTCGGCTCACGCCGATTCCGACCCCCGCCCGCTTTAGCGGTAAGCTCGGTGGAGCGCGGGGGTTTATTATGCAGTGTGAGTCCGTGTTCCACCGTGTGCCCGGAGATTCTCCCTCGGATCACAGCCGAATTGGTTACATAGGGAATCTTCTGGAGGGGCGTGCGTTAACCTGGACCTACGCCGTAATGGCGAGGCCCAGTTATGCCACCCTCACCTATGACCAATTCGTGAGGCGCTTTCTGGAGGTCTTTGACCACTCACAAACCGAAACGGTCCAGGTCGATCGGCTTCTCGCTCTCCAGCAGGGAAGCCGGTCGGCAGCGGACCACTCGGTCGACTTCCGGGTAGCGGCGGAGGAATTGGGCTGGGAGGAACGCTCCCTCTGTGGCCTGTTCCTCCGCAGCCTCAATAGTGATCTGAGGGATGAACTGGCTGGTCGGGATATCCCTGGGACGCTAGCGGAGCTGACATCCTTAGCGATAAGTTTGGATAACAGGCTGCGCGAGCGCTCCTCGGGGCGGAGGTCTTCTTCTTCTCGCCCTCGTGGAGCCTCGCCGCACCTGTTCCAAGCTCGCCCCCTGGCGGCGCCGCCAGCATCGCGCCCCGAGGAGTCGGAGCCGATGGTGACGGGCTGGACTAAACTTTCCCCTGTGGAGAAACAACGCCGCCGTGAGTTGGGCCTCTGCATGTATTGCGGAGGCGACCAACACACCGTGGAGCGTTGTCCCCGGAGAGCCAGTCGGTGGGGTCCGCGAGTCACTGTTGGAAGCCTCGCGGATGTCAATCGGTTAGGATCACTTACTCAATTGAAGCTGCCCATCCGTTTCTGCCATAACCCTACTGGGCACCTCACCCACGCACTGGTGGATTCGGGCGCAGAAGGCAGCTTCATTTCACAAAGCCTGGCAACCCGATTGGGCATCCGCTGCCAGGCACTCAACACTCCCATCTCCCTGATCCACCTCTCCCGTGCCACCCTCGGGAGAGTGACACATCAAACTGTTCCCCTACCGGTCATCATCTCGGGAAACCACTGGGAGGAGATGACCTTTTACGTCCTTCCCAACTCTGTGTCGCCCGTCATCCTGGGGTATCCCTGGCTCCGCCTTCACAATCCGGTCCTGGATTGGAAATCAGCTGGGATCTCGGCATGGAGTACGTTCTGTATGGGCACCTGCCTTCAGTCCGCTGCCTGCTCTCCGTCCGCTCCTCCCCCTGCGACGGACGCTGCACCCCCGGACCTGTCTCTGGTGCCCCCAGAATTTCACGACCTGGGTATGGTGTTCAGCAAAGCGAAAGCTATGTCTCTTCCCCCTCATCGGCCCTATGACTGCGCCATCAACCTCCGCCAGGGGGCTCCCTTACCTTCTGGTCGCCTTTACAGCCTGTCTGCGCCGGAGAAGGAGACGATGAACGCCTACCTGAAGGAATCATTAAGTGCTGGGATTATCCGCCCATCATCGTCACCCGTGGGGGCAGGGTTCTTCTTCGTGGGGAAAAAGGATGGGTCCCTCCGCCCTTGTATCGACTACCGGGCCCTCAATAATATCACGGAGAAGGACCGTTACACCCTGCCTCTCATGGACACTGCTTTCCACTCCCTCCAGGGGGCGACCTGGTTCACCAAGCTGGACCTACGCAGCGCTTACCACCTCGTCCGGATCCGGGAGGGAGATGAGTGGAAAACGGCCTTCCGTACCCCGAACGGCCACTTTGAATATCTGGTGATGCCGTTCGGGTTGACCAACGCTCCTGCAGTCTTCCAGCGCCTCATTAATGACGTCCTCCGGGACTTCATTGGCCTTTTCGTGTTCGTCTACCTGGACGATATCCTCATCTTCTCCAAGTCCAGGGATGAGCACCAGGTCCACGTGAGGCGGGTCCTCCAAAGGCTGCTGGAGAACCGTCTGTACGTTAAGGCAGAAAAGTGTGAATTTTACGCCAGGAGTACGTCCTTCCTGGGGTTCATCATCGCCCACGATAAGATGCTCCCCGACCCAGAGAAGGTAAAGGCGGTGGTGGAATGGCCTACACCTGCATCCCGGAAGCAGGTGCAGCAATTTGTTGGCTTCGCCAATTTTTACCGCCGCTTTGTTCCCAACTTCAGTGCCATCGTTGGACCACTGACCCGCCTCACGTCCCCGAAGGTCCCGTTCCGGTGGACCGAAGAGGTCGCTGCCGCCTTTGAGGCGCTGAAGGCGGAATTCTCCTCCTCCCGGGTCCTTCGCCAGGTCGACCCCGCGTTGCAGTGCATTGTAGAGGTAGACGCCTCGGACACGGGAGTGGGAGCAGTGCTGTCCCAGCGGTCACCGGACGATGGCGCCAAGCGACCGTGCGCCTTCTTCTCCCGGCGCTTGTTCCCGGCGGAGAGAAACTACGATGTGGGGGACAGAGAGCTCTTGGCCATCAAGCTCGCCCTGCAGGAGTGGCGCCACTGGTTGGAGGGGGCAAGCCTGCCGTTTGTGGTCCTCACGGACCACAAGAACTTGGAATACTTACGATCTGCCAAGCGCCTGAACGCCCGCCAGGCGCGCTGGTCCCTGTTCTTCGCCAGGTTCCAATTTTCCATCACCTTCAGGCCTGGCTCTAGGAACGTCCTGCCTGATGCCCTCTCCAGGCAGTTCGCCCCCGTGGAGTCGGAGGAGGCGCCCCACTCCATCCTGCCCAGGTCGTGCGTCGTGGGAGCCATCTCGTGGGACATTGAGAGCAAGATCCGGAAGGCACAGGAGGTGGAACCTGACCCTGGCGGCGGACCGGAGGGGAGGCTGTTCGTGCCATCCGTGGTCCGAGGAGAGGTCATCCACTGGCTCCACACCTCCAAGCTCACCTGTCACCCTGGCACCTCCCGGATGATAGATCTCCTCCAACGGTCCTTTTGGTGGCCAGGCCTGCGGAGGGATGCAGCCCGCTACGCCCGGGCTTGCCCAATCTGTGCCACCTGCAAGTCGGGAAATGCCCCTCCAGCGGGTCTGCTCCAGCCCCTGCCCGTCCCTGGCAGGCCCTGGTCGCACATCGCTCTGGATTTCGTCACCGGACTCCCCATCTCCAACTCCTATGACACCATCCTGACCATCGTGGACCGCTTCTCCAAGGCCGTGCACTTCGTCCCCCTGCGAGGCCTCCCTACTGCCCTGGAGACGGCGGACCTCCTCGTCCAACACGTGGTCAGGCTGCATGGGATTCCGGTGGACGTGGTCTCGGACCGGGGCCCCCAGTTTTCATCTGAGGTTTGGAGGTCTTTCTGCAACGCCATCGGAGCCAAGGTGAGCCTCTCCTCTGGCCATCACCCCCAATCCAACGGGCAGTGTGAGAGGACCAACCAGGAGCTGGAGGCTGCGCTCCGCTGTGTGTCCAGATCCAAACCCGCGTCCTGGAGCAACCATCTTGCCTGGGTTGAATATGCCCACAACACCGCTCGCTCTTCTGCTACAGGGATGTCCCCCTTCAAAGCGTCCCTGGGTTACGACCCCCCGCTGTTTCCGGAGCAGGGGAGTGAAGTAACTGTCCCGTCAGTTAGGGCCCATCTCAGGCAGTTCCGCTCCACCTGGGCTGCCGCGCGCCATGCGCTATTGCGCACAGCGGAGCGCAACAGGACTGTGGCGGACCGGCGTAGGAGACCTGCCCCGGCGTACAGAGTTGGGCAGCTTGTTTACATTTCCACCCAGGACGTCACTCTAAAAGGCGAGAGGAGAAAGCTGGCACAGCGCTTCATGGGTCCCTACCCCATCACCCGGATCATCAACCCGGTGGCTGTGCGCGTGGCTATTCCCCCCTCCCTCCGCATTCATCCTACTTTCCACGTGTCGAAGGTGAAACTGGCGGTTACTGACCCCCTTTGCCCTCCTCCTGCAGCGCAACCCGCGCCCCGGATGATTGGCGGCCATCCGGCCTGGTCCGCCTCCTCCATCCTGGACTCCCGGCGCCGGGGTCGTGGGTTGCAATACTTGGTGGACTGGGAGGGCTATGGGCCCGAGCATCGACAGTGGGTGCCCCCGTCGTTTGTGTTGGACCCATCGCTCATCGCGGACTTCCACCGAGCGCACCCGGATAAGCCATCGCCAGGAGGCGCTGCTAGAGGGGGGAGTACTGTCACGCCGCGCCATTCATCAGCGGCGCCACCTGCCCACGCACCTGCTACTCGTCAGCGGCGAAGGATAAAAGCCGCCTCGCCCTGAGCGTCGGCCTGAAGCCGTAGACTTCATTTTCCTTGCATGGACTTCTACCACATTCTCTTCAGCATCCTCTTTACCGGTAAGAAGATCACTTACCTCATCTCTCCAGTTTGCTCCCCTGTGCACAGGTGGATCCCTCGGCGGCGGACAATCCCGTCCCTCGTCTCTCCTCGCTGCTGCACCGAGCCCTGCAGGTGGCTGTCTCCCGGGCTTCCATCCTTGAAGCGCCAGTCATCTGCCCAAACAAGTAAGCTTCTCTCCCTCGCCTATTCTCCTCCTGTGTTGGTGTGTGCTCATCACCCTGTGTCCAATTTCTCCCATAGGGTTGCCGGCTGAACGGTCTCCTGCCTCTGGGTCCGAAGCAGACGCCACCACCAACACATTAACATTCCGCAGACACGCACCCAAACATCCCTGTTGTTAATAAACAGTTTGAACTACTCTGAGCCTGTGTGTGTGCGTCTCCTGAGCCGAACGTTATGTCAACTTCGAGTACCTGGTAATGCCGTTTGGGTTGACCAACGCTCCGGCCGTCTTCCAGCAGCTAATAAACGATGTGCTGCGGGATTTCCTTAACTCCTTTGTGTTTGTGTATCTAGATGATATATTGATCTTCTCCCGCACTCTGGAGGAGCACCAGGTGCACGTGCGCAGAGTATTACAGCGCCTCCTGGAGAATCAACTCTTTGTCAAAGCGGAGAAGTGTGAATTTCACACAAACCAGACCTCTTTCCTTGGGTTCATCATCGCCCGGAACCAGGTGCTTCCCAACCCCGCCAAGGTTAAGGCGGTAGTGGATTGGCCCACTCCGTCCTCTAGGAAACAGCTCCAGGGGTTCCTGGGCTTTGTTAACTTTTATCGCCGTTTTGTGCCCAATTTTGGGAACCTCGCTCGCCCTTTGACTGCGCTCACCTCCCCAAGACCCCGTTTTGCTGGAGTGAGGAGGCAGCCAGGGCGTTCAAGAAATTAAAGGACGAGTTTGCTTCGGCCCTTGTGCTCACTCAGGTGGACCCGAATCTTCAGTGCTTGGTGGAAGTGGATGCCTCTGAATCGGGGGTGGGAGCGGTACTCTCCCAGCATTCTCCTGAGGACGGCAAGATTCGGCCATGTGCATATTTCTCCCGTCGCTTGTCACCGGCGGAGAGGAACTACAGCATTGGAGACAGGGAACTGTTAACAGTGAAGCTCGCCCTGGAGGAATGGAGACATTGGCTTGAGGGGGCCGCGCAGCTGTTTGTTGTTTGGACTGACCACCGCAACCTGGAGTATCTCAGGACAGCGAAGCGACTGAACGCGCGTCAGGTTCGTTGGTCTCTCTTCTTCGGCCGCTTCAACTTCTCCATCACCTATCAGCCAGGAAGCAAGAACGGTAAGCCAGATGCCCTCTCACGACAGTTTGACACTCCATCTACCGAGGATCAGGATGCACCCATCCTACCACCCTCCTATGTTGTGGGCGTGCTGTCCTGGGGTATCTGTACCAAAGTCCGGAGAGCGTTGAAGACGGAACCAGATCCGGGGGGGGGGGGGGGCAGGCCGCTTGTTTGTTCCACGCTCTATTCGGGGTCAGGTGATTGAGTGGGGTCACGCCTCCAAGTTGGCTTGTCATCCGGGAGTAGGCCGGACTGTGGACCTGCTCCAAAGGACCTTCTGGTGGCCGGGGCTAGGAAAGGACGTGGTGAACTACATCCAGGCTTGCGCTCAGTGCGCCACAGGGAAAACGACATCTTCTCCCCCGGCGGGTCTGTTGCATCTCCTGCCCGTTCCTTCCCGCCCCTGGTCTCATGTGGCCATGGATTTTGTGACTGGTTTGCCCCCTTCTGATACTTTCACCTCTGTCTTGACTATTGTGGACCGTTTTTCGAAGGCGGCCCATTTTGTGCCTCTTCGGGGCTTGCCTTCGGCTCAGGAAACGGCGGACCTCCTTGTTCAACATGTGGTTCGCCTCCTTGGCATCCCCGCTGACATAGTGTCAGATCGGGGACCACAGTTTGTCTCTCAGGTATGGAAGGCATTCTGCGCAGCGCTGGGAGCCACAGCTAGCCTTTCTTCTGGGTACCATCCTCAAAGTAATGGCCAGTGCGAACGGGCTAACCAGGAGCTTGAGGCCGCGCTGCGCTGTGTTATCTCCTCCTGTTCCTCCTCTTGGAGCAAACATCTTCCCTGGATAGAGTACGCCCATAATACCACAATCTACGGCCACGGGCGTCTCTCCGTTCAAGGCTTCTTTTGGATTTGATCCACCACTATTTCCGGAGGAGAAGGAGGTAGCAGTTCCGTCTGTCCAGGCCCATATTAAGCGCTGTCGGCGAGTTTGGTCCATCGCCCGCCGAGCCCTTTTGAAGACCACTGAACGCAACATCCAGGTGGCCAACCATCACAGGAGACCTGCCCCGGACTACAAGGTGGGTCAGAAGGTTTGGTTATCCACCCGGAATATTGGTGTACCGGCCGAAAAGCGCAAACTCACTAAGCGCTTCATTGGCCCCTACACCATCTCACATATTGTCAACCCTGTGTCTGTGCGCTTGTCTCTCCCCCCTTCCATGCGCATCTGCCCCACCTTTCATGTCTCCCAGGTTAAACCGTACGTCATGGACCCTCTGTGCCCGGCCCCTGTGGCGCCTGCCTCCCCGAGGATGATCGATGGCCATCCAGCCTGAGGTGTGACTGCCATCCTGGACGTTCGCAAGCGGGGTCGTGGTCTTCAGTATTTGGTGGACTGGGAGGGCTTTGGACCAGAGGATCATTCTTGGATTCACCCAGCGTTGATCTTGGATAAGCAGTTGAGCCGTGATTTCCATCGGGCGAATCCAGGTAAGATTGGGCAGGTGCCTGGAGGCACTGCTGGAGGGGGAAGTACTGTCATGACGGCCGCTGGGCCGTCATCTCTCTCATCAGCTCCAGCTGCGCACAGACCAGCAGGTGTTAATCAGCGGCTATTTAAAGCCAGCGTTGTTGACAGCCCGGCACGGAGTCGTCTGTCTACCCCGACCGAGTATGAGCTAGAGCTTCGTTTCACAGCCAAGTCAAGAACGCCACAACAAGACCCACCACGTAAGAAAACCATTTGCTTTTCAACGCCAAACCTTTACCCCTGTGCACAGGTGGACCTCCCAGGTGGCGGACCGGTATCTCCAACTGACGGAGAATTACCCTCTCCTCCCCGGAGCTCCTCCTTGCCATCGCTACTTCAGGAACTCTCATCACCACAGCTGCAGGTACTGTTACTCTCTCAGCCACAGGAGCCACTATCACCACGGTTACGGTCATTATCACCTCCACGGCTACAGGAACAGTCACCGTCACAGCTGCCAGTGCAATCATTGCTCTCGCCACTATCACCACCACGGTTACAGGAGTTATCACCATCACAGCCTCAAGCACCAGCACCACCACAGCTCACGGACATCGGGGAACAGCAAGATACAATCAGTGACAACCTCAAGTAAGCTTCACACCTGCACTTGTCCTTTTGTGCTGAACAGCCTTAACGGTTTCTGCTTGTGTGTTCCAGGGTTGCCAGGTCGTCATCTGTATCGCTCAGCTCTGGTGACCAGGCCACTATATCTGCACTCACACTTGCACTACACTCACTCTCACTTAACAATAAAGAATAACTATTTTGTATCTGCCCGTGTCTGTGTCTGTCTCTTGGGTCCTGAAACATGTCAGATTCAGCATATTTACAAAAACCACAGAACAACTAACAGCAGTCAAAGTCCTCACAATCTGATCTTAAGTGTTGTCATAATTGTGTTGTCAAAACTAGACAGCTATCCAGTTTGATCACAACTGTGCTATATTACCATTACCGTACTGTCAATAACACTATACCATATAGTTATTTAAAAAAAAAGGTTTTCCAGAGATGCGCATAAGAGAGGATTATGCTAAATTCACGATTCTATACGGTACCACAAGAGTCCTCGCTTGACCTGCTGTCTGGCTCATATTAACCAAAAGTCTGAGATGTTAGCAGTCTGCAGGATATTGATGTTAGCCACCAGGAAGTGCTGTTTATCTCTACCTGGCAACTGGTACAAGATTATAGCGAGTCAATAGTGCATGCGACACCTACTGGACAGGAGGTGATAATGTTTTATATTGCACCTTGAAAAAGGTCTCTTTTGTTTTGTTTTGCACTTCTCTCTCTCTCTCTCACACACACACACACAGAGATACAGTATCTCACAAAAGTGGGTACACCCCTCACATTTTTGGAAATATTTTATATCTTTTCATAAGACAATACTCAAGACATGACACTTTGATACAATGTAAAGAAGTCAGTGTACAGCTTGTGTAACAGTGTAAATTTGCTGTCCCCTCAAAATAACTCAACACACAGTTGTTAATGTCTAAACTGCTTGAAACAAAAGTGAGTACGTCCCTAAGTGAAAATGTCCAAATTGTTCCCATTTAGCCATTTTTCCTCCCCGATGTCACGTGACTTGTTAGTGTTACAAGGTCTCAGGTTTGAATGAGGAGCAGGTGTGTTAAATTTGGTGTTATCACTCTCACACTCTCTCACACTGATCACTGGAAGTTCATCATGGCACCTCATGGAAAAGAACTCTCTGAGGATCTAAAAAAAAAGAATTGTTGCTCTACATTAAGTTGGCCTAGGCTATAAGAAGATTACCAACACTCTGAAACTGAGCTGCAGCACGGTGGCCAAGAGCATAGAGTGGTTTAACAGAATAGATTCCACTCAGAACAGGCTTCGCCATGGTCAACCAAAGAAACTGAGTGCATGTGCTCAGCATCATATCCAGAGGTTGTCTTTTGAAAACAGACATATGAGTGCTGTCAGCATTGCTGCAAAGGTTGAAGGGTTGGGGGTTCAGCCTGTCAGTGTTCAGACCATACGCTGCACACTGCATCAAATTGGTCTGTATGGCTGTCATCCCATAAGGAAGCCCCTTTTAAAGACGATGCACAAGAAAGCCCACAAACAGTTTGCTGAAGACAAGCAGACTAAGGATGTGGATTACTGGAACCATGTCCTGTGGTATGATGAGACCAAGATAATCTTATTTGGTTCAGATGGTGTCAAGCGTGTGTGGCAGCAACCAAGTGAGGAGTACAAAGATAAGTGTGTCTTGCCTCCAGTCAAGCATGGTGGTGGGATCGTCATAGTTTGAGGCTGCATGAGTGCTGAAGGCACTGGGGAGCTACAGTTCATTGAGGGAACCATGAATGCCAACATGTACTGTGATATACTGAAACAGAGCATGATCCCCTCCCTTCTGAAACTGGGCTGCAGGGCAGTATTCCAACACGATAACGACCCCAAACACACCTCCAAGAGAACCACTGCAATGCTGAAGAAACTGAGGGTAAAGGTGATGGACTGACCAAGAATGTCTCCAGACCTATACCCTATTGCACATCTGTGGGGCATCCTCAAAAGGAAGGTGGAGGAGTGGAAGAGGATTCTAGTGGCAACCTGTGAAGCTCTACTTAACTCCATGCCCAAGAGAATTAAGGCAGTGCTGGAAAATAATGGAGGCCACACAAAATATTGACACTTTTGGCACAATTTGGACTTTTTCACTTTGGGGTGTATTCACTTTTGTTTCCAGCAGTTTAGACATAAATGACTGTGTTGAGTTATTTTGAGGGGACAGCAAATTAACACTGTTATACAAGCTGTACACTGACTACTTTACATTGTGTCAAAGTGTCATGTCTTCAGTGTTGTCCCACGAAAAGCTATCATAAAATATTTACAAAAATGTGAGAGGTGTACTCGCTTTTGTGAGATACTGCATGTAGGAAACATGCTTGTGATCTCTTGTTGCATAGTTACTGAAGAAATTATAATTCAATTTTCTCAGGTTTTGAGACTGCTACTGTGTAAAGGGATTGTTTTTCCATTTATGAGTTATAATCTGAAATTCTCTTGGGTGGAATGGTTGAGTTTGGGTTAAACTTCTTGATCCTATGAGCTAAAAAATTTCCAATAATAAACAGATAAAGTCACCATGTGGAAATCAAACTTGGAAAATCCAATCTTATGCATGATTGACAACAGCTCTTGGTAGTTTAATACAAAAACAGCACATGAGTGAGCACTTAGCACCAATGATATGAAAACAAAGCACAGACACCTCACAGACAGCAATATAAGCTTCTTATGATAATGTGGCTTTGTCTGTGATCTTGATTGCAGCCTGCAGCCACATGTAGTATTC
Organism: Pholidichthys leucotaenia; assembly: GCA_020510985.1. Classification (NCBI taxonomy): domain Eukaryota; kingdom Metazoa; phylum Chordata; class Actinopteri; order Cichliformes; family Pholidichthyidae; genus Pholidichthys; species Pholidichthys leucotaenia. Next base: position 240,183,804 of record CM035845.1, read on the forward strand.
AAAGCAAAACTCATATTGCCTCAGCATCCTCAGTTATATATGAGACACAAACAAAGACAGCTTATTTGTGGATGTTGCACTATAAATTTACCCCAAGTTGTTGATGTGTACTTATCTTTTCAAAGAGTTGTCTTTTTCCTTGCTGGAAAAAAAAAAAAATCTTCAGTGGCACTGATGTTGCAGTGAATGAGCAGTGTGGAAAAGACCAGGCAGCTCGAAGAGAGGGAGACTACTCATTGTTTCTAAGAGCTGCAAGAAGACAGACAGACAAGCCTTAATCAAAGAATACCAAGACAAAGACGGACCACATGCCCACATGAATTAGCATTGAAACAAGAAAATGCAATTTTGTCACACTGGTTTAATAAGCTGTTTAGCTTTTTTCAACACTGTGGAAACACAAACACTGATGCAGAATTGCCTTGGTAGTCTGTATGCTAAAACAGCAGATGAAACATCACATTGAAAGTGAATTTAATGAATATCCTCCCTTACTTCAGACAAAGATGAAAAGGAGATGCTTTAACTTTACCTTGACATGTTCCGACTGGGGTCTGCAGTTTTCCTCAGAAGCATCAACTGAGCGCTGTGAGGTGACTAGAGTTATATCATCGCCTTTCTTGGTCTTAGTGAGAACTCGAGCTGCAGCGATCTGAACTAACTGCAGCTGTCTGATGGACGTTTTAGGAAGACCTATGAAGACAGCATTACAGTAGTCCAGTTTACTGAAGATAAATGCATGGCCAGGTTTTTCTAGATCCTGCTGGGACATCAGACCTTTAATCCTTACTATGTTCTTTAAGTTATATATAGGGTAACACCAATACTGTGTTAATGTGACTGTTAAAATTTAGGTCAGAGTCCAGAACCACACCCAGATGTCTGCCTTGGCTTTTTGTTTTTAGCATCATTGATTGAAGCTGAGTACTAACTTTGAGTCTTTCTTCTTTGGCTACAAAAACTATTATTTCGGTTTTGTCTTCATTTAACTGAAGAAAATTCTGGCACATCTACTCTTTAATTTTACCAATGCATTTGATCAGGTTTTTAATTCGACCATAGTCTCCTTGTGAAATGGTTATGTAGATTTGTGTATCATCTGCATAATTATGGTAATATATTTTGTTGTTTTTTTATTATTATTATTATTATTTGAGCTAGTGGGAGCATATACAGATCTTGAAAAGCAAATGTCCCAAAATGGAACCTTGGGGAATGCCAGGTTATTTTTATTCGCTCAGATTTGTACCTACAGGCATAAAATAGTCCCTGTCTTTTAAATAGGACTCAGTCCAGCTAAGTGCTGTACCAGAAAGTACTATACAGTTTTTCAGCCAGTTTAGTGAGATGTTATGGTCGACTGTGCTGAATGCAGCACTGAGGTCCAGTAGAACAGAGACTGGAATGTTGCTACTATCTGCATTGGAGTGGATGTCATTAAGGACCTTAACTAGAGCTGTCTCAATGCTGAAGGGTGGCTGAAAACCTGACTGGAAGAAATCAAAACAGATATTTAATTTCAGGAAGTTGTACAATTATTGATGAACAGCTTTTTCTATTTTATTAAGAAAGGGGAGATTTGATATAGGCCAATAGCTTTTTGTGAGTATCTAGGTTGCTGTTTTTTAGAAGTGGCTTGATAACAGCTGTTTTAAAGCACTGAGGGTAGACACCTGAATGCAGAGACATATTTATGATCTGTAGTAGATCTGAGGCCATATAATGTCAAACGTTTTTAAACAGCCCTTGTTGGGAGGGTATCAAGGTACCAGGTAGTGGATTTCAGGAGGTGTATGATGTCATCCAAGATTTTATGATTGATTGGAAAACATTTTCACATGGCGTTTGCATTTTCTCTATGTGGGCACAGAGGAAGAATATGTCCAGCACCTGTCATAGGAGCACTGTCTAATTTTCTGAATTTTGTCAGTAAAGGAAAAGGCAAAGTCATTGCAGGCATGGTCGAATAGAAGTTCATGAGCTACTGACACAGGGGGATTTGTTAGCCTGTCCACAGTAGTGAGCAAGGTGTGTGTATTATTGTTGTTTTTAGCAATGATTTCAGAAAAGTATGCTTGTCTTACATTTCTCAGCTCCAAATTACATTTGCTCAATCTCTCATTATAGATTTCATAATGAACTTGAAATTTAGTTTTTTGCCACCTGCATTCAGCTTTTCAATACTCTTTTTTTTTAGCTCTTACTAGTTAGGCATTTCTCCATGGAGTTGTTTTTTTTTTTTTTTTTTTTTAAGTGACCACCTTCATGTTGATGCACAGGTGTCCAATCATGTGCCATGGAGGGCCAAGACCCTACAGGTTTTCTCTTCTATCCAGTCTCTTCAGCAAGTGTTTTCACGTATCAGCAATCAGTGGGAAGAAATTCAGTGAAATCTGCTGTTGACGACACTGGTTGGAGGTAAAGCCTGCAGGGTCTTGGCCCTCCATGGCACATGATTGGACACCCCTGCTTTGATGGGAGCAATGGCATTGATAATATTTGAAATTTTACCATTGAAATTTTCTTCAAGCTCATTTACTGAAGGTGAAGAGAGGAGGGGTGAGGAAGAGAAAGCTTGGATGAATGTTTCAGTAATATTATCACTGATGTGGCGTTTTTTGGTCACCCCTGTCTGGATATTTCTGTTGACATTAATAGCACTCTCAAAGAAAACACAAGAATGGTCAGACAGAGCAACATCAATCACCATAACCTTAGATATTTTCAGACGTTCAGAGATGACCAAGTAAAGACTGCATCCTCTGTTGTGTGTTTTTTCCGTTACATGCTGAGTCAGTCCAAAGTTATCAAGGACACAACACAATTCTTTGGTCCCTCTGTCCTAAGGGTTGTCAGCATGGATGTTAAAATCACCAACAATAACTACACAGTCAAAGTCAACACAGAAAATAGCAGCTTTTTAAAATCATCAAAAAAGGTTGCATGGTATTTAGGTGGTCTGTAAACATTAAGAAATCATACATGGGAGGAGGAATTCAGCTGAAGAGCCACATATTCAAATGACGTAAACTTATCATTAGACATCTGCTTGCATTGGAGGGAATCATTAAACCAAACAGCTACTCCTCCTCCTTTCTTATGCAGCCTGGGTTCACTTATCAAGCTGTGGTTGGGAGGGGCTGCTTCGATTAGAAGAGATCCACTGTTATCATATAACCAAACGTGTTAAAAACATAAAATCCAGTTTGTGTTTTATAATGAGATTATTAATTAAAAATGTTTTTTCCTGCCAAAGACCTAATATATAATAAAGCTAGTTTCAGTGTGTTAACAGTATCATCTTCCAGATGTATTTTGTTTAAGCTGTGACTGGTTAGAAATGAACACTTGATTTGATAAATTTACAGGATGTATAGGATGGATCTAATTTCTCTGAAAATTTACCAACCATTTTCTGTTACCTATTAACCCTTTGAGCGTGTAGAATTTTTGTCAGGAAAATGCAGAATTTGACCTCAAATTTTCAAATGACAATAGCTTCAGAACGGTAATAGTTAGAGGCAAAGTCCCAGTTACAAAAATGTTGCAGAGGAACCCAAGTGTCTGCCAAGTGAACTTGCATCCATGCATAGTGCAAAATTGGACCTAATTTGCATATTGCAACAATCAAAATTTTATTATAAGACTACAGCTTCACAATGATTATAGTAAGATGCACAGTCCCAATTACAAAAGTGTTGCAGAGGTACCCAAGTGTCTGCCAGGTAAGATAAGATAAGATAAGATAAGCCTTTATTAGTCCCACAACGGGGAAATTCCAGGATTGCAACAGCACAGGGATAGCAACACTCAGAGCAACAATCAGAAGGCAAGAAAAAAACAAGCAAGCAAGAGCGGCTAATATACATATGTACATATTACTATAAAATAAATATATACACACACACACACACACAGACACACAGTGCAGAGCATTGTAGCTGGATGGAATAAATATATGAGTATATGAACACACAGTGCAGAGCATTGTAGCTAGATGGAATAAATATGTAAATATATAAACACCCACAGTACGGAGCATTGCAGCTAGGTGGAATAAATATGCAAGTATATAAACACACACAGTGCGGAGCAATGTAGCTAGATGGAATAATATGTAGATATATAAAAACACAGTGCGGAGCATTGTAGCTAGATGGAATAAATATGAACATAATAAATATGAACTTGCATCCATGCATTGTGCATAATTGGACCTATTTACCGCTCCGGAAAAGCGGTAGAAGATGGATGGATGGAAAATTTTTATTTCACACATTTTGTCCCATCATTAACAAAATTACTAAAAATCATTCAAAACAAAAACAGTTTTGGTGTCACACTGTCACCACATGGCCTTTTGCCCCTTCATTTGCCCCTTCATCTTCTACCGCTCCTGAAAAGCGGTAGAAGGTGGATGGATGGACAATTTTTGTTTCACACTTTGTCAACACATGGTACTTTTGTCCATTCATTTGTTCCTTCATCTTCTACTGCTCCGGAAAAGCGGTAGAAGATGGATGGATGGACAATTTTTGTTTCACACACTGTCACCACATGGCCTTTTGTCCCATCATTGACAAAATTTCTCAAAATCATTTAAAAAAAACACAAATCTCATGGCACATTTGTTTCACACTACACTTAAATGAAGCTGTGGAGCGTGTAAAGAAAGAGGCGGATTTGGCTTCAGACGATTTATTACACAGCTCACACAAGAAGCACAGACAGAAAAACATCTCAGCAAAGACTCTTCTCTTAAATACTATGGCATTCCTCCAGAAGCTTCTAACACACAAAAGGTCACATTGCATTCACTTCCTTAATCCTTTACCATCCTTCTAGAAGTTTCTAATCCACAAAAAGTCACACTGCATTCATCCTTCACGCCTCCCTGTTATCTCACCAGGGAACCTCTGCTCTTTGTTCTTATCTAAGATGTTACACAATTATGCTTTCCCCATGTGCCGCCATACCACCCCCCCGAGCATATTGGCTAGAACAAAAGAATAACAGTCCGTATGCTGTGACAGAACCATTAAACATCAATCCACATGCTGCTTGGGCTTCAGTCTTCTCCCGTATCTGCTGTAACCAGGATTCACTGCCTCCGCAGCGCTGTCATGCTGGGGGGTTGATGTTTGGGGGTGAAAACGTTTTGTCTGTCCCTGTGGGTGTTCTGGGGAAACATTTCTCTGGGAAGCTCCCCGTGGGGGTCTTCCACGCCGAGGGGCCCTCGCCAACAGCAATTGCTCGTCCGCCACCACAAAAGCGGGTTTGAGTCTGTCTATGCCAATCTTTTCCCTGCTACCCCCCAAATCTGGCGCCTGGTGGCTGCCCCGGCCTTGGATGCGCTCTGCAGAGCGTGCCCAAATGCCAAGTCACGTTTCGTTACCTTGTATTCATACATGTGTAATGACAATAAAGTTGAATCTCATCTCAAATCTAGCAAAACATGTTTATCTCCTGTTTCCAGCACTGTGAACGGTCCATTATAGGGTGGTCGCAATGGAGGGCGGTGGGCGTCGTGTCTGACAAACACAAACTCCACGTTTTTCAAAGTTTTAGGTACAAAAACACGCGGAAAACTGCGGTGGACAGGGCCCGGCAGCGTGCCTGTGTCTATGCTATGCTGCAACAGCTGCGGCGGGGAACTGCCCGGCGTGGGATTATCTGGCAGAAACTCCCCGGGCAGCCGAAGTGGTTGCGCAAAAACGAGTTCAGCTGGGGAAGCTTCCAGATCCTCTTTAGGCGCAGAACGTAACCCCAATAAAACCCACGGTAGCCTGTCTACCCAATTTGCATCCGTCAGTGAAGCCCTGAGAGCCGCTTTCAATGATCTATGAAAATGTTCGCATAACCCATTAGCCTGCGGATTGTACGCAGTTGTGCAGTGAATTGAGACACCCAGGCTGCGGGCCATGTTGACCAGAGTTCGGAAACAAATTGAGGGCCTCTGTCGGACGTAATGTCCGACAGGACTCCAAAACGCGCCACCCATGCTGTTAAAAACGCGCGCACCACCTCCTCGGCTGTGGTTGCGGCCAGCTGAACCGCTTCTGGCCAGCGCGTGGTGCGGTCCACCATTGTCAGGAGGTGCGTGCACCCCTGTGATGGCGGGAGGGGGCCCACGAGGTCCACATGGACATGGTCGAACCTCTTAGCCGGAATATGAAACGGCTCCAAGGGAGCCTTCGTGTGTCTGTGTACTTTGGCTCGTTGGCACGCCACGCAGGCTGCCGCCCACTCTTTCACCTGTTTGCGCAGGCTCGGCCACACAAATTTCTCCCCCACCATTTTGACCGACGCGCGCACTCCCGGGTGCGCCAAAGAATGAACCGAGTCAAACACATGGCCGGGACCACGGGACGCGGGTGCCCCGTGGAGACATCGCAGATTAGGGGGGCATGCCGTCTTGCAGCACCCTGCTCTCCAGCCTTAACCCTGCTGGCCCAGACTGGAGCGCGCGCACGTCCGCGTCACTAACCTGCTCCGCGGCCATGACTGTGTAATCTATCCCCACGCAGACCGGGGCAGCCACGGCGTGCGAGAGGCAGTCTGCCACTACATTCAGTTTACCCGACACATGCTGAATATCGGTAGTAAACTCTGAGATCGCGGCCAGCTGTCTCTGCTGCTGGCCCGACCACGGTTCTGAAACCTTGGCCATCGCGAATGTTAGTGGCTTGTGGTCAATGAGCGTGGTGAAACAGCGCCCTTCCAGCCAGAACTGGAAGTGGTGAATGGCCAAGTGGAGAGCCAGCAACTCCCTGTCGAACGCGTTGTATTTATGTTCACTGTCGCGCAAAGTCCTGCTGAAAAAGGTGAGCGGCTGCCAAGCCCCGGCTACGCGCTGCTCCACGACCGCCCCTATGGCCACATCTGACGCGTCAGTGGTGAGCACTATGCGGGCCGTTGGGTCTGGATGTGCCAGCAATGCAGCGTTTGCCAGGGCTGCCTTGACTTCCGAGAACGCCCACTCTTGCTCCGGGGACCATTCGATCTTATCTGCGGGTTTCTGTTTTTTGAGCGCGGCGTACAGTGGTTGCATGAGCTGCGCTGCACGGGGAAGGAAACGGTTATAAAAATTCACCATTCCCAAAAATTCCTGTAGCGCCCTGACCATTTGCGGCCGGGGAAAATCTGCTACCGCGCGCACTTTGTCAGGCAGCGGAACCACTCCTTCGGGAGAGACACGGTGCCCCAAAAAATCAATCCGCGTCACCCCGAACTGACATTTTGCTGGGTTGATTATTAACCCATGCTCTTCCAACCTCCGGAAAACCGTCGTGAGGTGGGTTCCGTGTTCGTCTTCGAACGCGCTGGCTACCAAGATATCGTCCAAGTAGACGAACACGAAAGGGAGATTGCGCAGCACTGCATCCATCATGCGTTGGAACGTCTGTGCAGCCCCTTATGCCCAAATGGTATGCGTAAAAACTCGAATAAACCGAACGGAGTTATCACCGCTGTTTTGGGTATGTCCTCAGTGCGCACTGGGACTTGGTGGGAACCGTGGACCAGGTCTATTTTAGAAAAAACACGCGCTCCTGCCAGGTGAACGGAAAAATCCTGAATGTGAGGAATTGGGTAGCGGTCGTGCGCTGTGACGTTGTTCAACCTGCAGAAATCCCCGCAAGGTCGCCACGAACCCTCAGCTTTAGGGACCATGTGTAGCGGGGAAGCCCATGGGCTGTTTGAACGCCTGATGATGCCCAACCTCTCCAGGTTGGCGAACTCCTCGTGCGCTATGGCCAGTTTAGCTGCGTCCAAGCGCCGAGGTTTTGCAAAAACGGGCGACCCGGTGGTGGTGATAAAATGCTCCACCCCGTGTTTAGTGATGGCTGCCGAAAATGTCGGGACAGTGAGTGCTGGGAACTGAGTGAGCAGTGTGTGGAACTTACCGCATGCAGCTGTGATGTTGGCTTTTGCTGTTGGCCGGGACGTTCGAGCTATACAGGGGATAGAATCAAAGGACAGTGCATTAACTAGGCGCCTGTTAGCGACATCAACCAACAAACCATGTGTGCACAAAAAATCAGCCCCCAGTATATTGAAATTCAATGCTGCTATGACAAAAGTCCACTCAAATGTACGGCCGTGTAGAGATAGGAGTAGAGTCTTCTCACCAAAGGTCTTAATCTCCGAGCCGTTTGCTGCTGCCATCTCGGGGCCGCTAGATCCTGCCAGCCGGTCGGCGTAGGTCGGCAGGATGAAACTCATCTGGGCGCCGGTGTCCACGAGGAAATGCCTCCCCGAGCATGCGTCCGTCAAGTAGAGCAGCTTGTTCTCCTCCCCGAGGGTCGCGGCTGCTACCGACCCCCGGTCTTGGCGTTTCCCGAGCGCTTGAACTGGCACGGTGGTATACATTTGCGTGCCCTCTCTGCAGAGAGGCAGTGGTAGAAACAAAGGGTGTCTCCCCCATGTTCTTTGGCCCCCGCTGCTGCTGTCGTCGGTGGCTCTGCTGCTGCCGTCAATGGCTCCTCGCCTCCTCCGGCCGTCGCGCCGAACTCCATCGCTACCGCCATGGTCGTGAACTCTCTGCTGGCGATGATGATCCGGTTTGCTTCTCGGGCCAGCGCACGATAGTCCCGCTTGGCCAGCAACGGCGAATTGGGCAGGGTCGCTCTCGTCGCTGATGGAAGGTTCCGGAGGAAGAGGTGGGTAAAAATGAAATGGTCGTCGTCCGTGCCCTTTAATCTCAGCATCTTCTCCATCAGGTCAATGGCCGACCCATCTCCTAACCCAGTCCGCGTCAGGAGTCTCTCTGCTCTCTCACCATCCGCGACTGTGTAGTGCTGGATGAGTGCAGCCTTCAGAGCGCCGTACTTGTCATTGGTTGGTGGCTGATTGAGCAGGCTCTTCACGTGCTGAGCCGTGTGGGCGTCGAGCGTTGCAACCACATAGTGGAACTTTGTGTCATCCGTCGATATCCCCCGGAGGGCGAACTGCGCCTCAACTAGGTGGAACCAGGAGCGCGGATTGTGTTGCCAAAAATCCGGTTGCTTGATTGCAACAGCATATGCTTGGCTGGGGGCTCCCAACGAGCCTGGCTCTGGGGATCTTTCGCCGTGTTCCATGATTCGTCTTGGGTCACCAGTGTGGAGCGTGTAAAGAAAGAGGCGGATTTGGCTTCAGACGATTTATTACACAGCTCACACAAGAAGCACAGACAGAAAAACATCTCAGCAAAGACTCTTCTCTTAAATACTATGGCATTCCTCCAGAAGCTTCTAACACACAAAAGGTCACATTGCATTCACTTCCTTAATCCTTTACCATCCTTCTAGAAGTTTCTAATCCACAAAAGGTCACACTGCATTCATCCTTCACACCTCACTGTTATCTCACCAGGGAACCTCTGCTCTTTGTTCTTATCTAAGATGTTACGCAATTATGCTTTCCCCATGTGCCGTCACAAAGCAAATGAAACAGTTTATGCAACAAATATGTACCTGTTTGTTTCGTCTGTCACAAGCATCCAGAATTCCGGAGTCCAAAAAAAAATGACACAAAATCAATGGCGGGAGCAGATGACAGGTCCTTCTCTCCACAAAATCCAGCTGGCTGTTCAAATGTTTTCAGCCACAGCTGATAAACTTCTTCATCTCTAAGAAGCTCTCAGCCGTCAATGTCCAAACCTCCCGCTGCATCGCCACTACCTACTGTCCTGCCAGCACGCACACATGGCACACGTCGATCCGTACCGGCAGTGTGCTCTTGCCCACCCAAACGTCGCCCAAGGGCTGCTCTGGACCTTTTCGCTCCTCGACCACGGTTTGGCAAAGCAGAACAATCTGCAGACAAGGCTCCTGTGCCATTTTGGGCATGGCTGGACACAGAAAACGCAGCTGCAGTGTCGCGCGCAAGATGTCCATCTCCACTTTTACAAGAACTGCTTGCACCATTGTCCGAAGGCACATAATCAGAGCTGGACTCTAACTCAGATGACGAGCTAGGGCTAAGCTCTTCCTCTGAACTCAGGAGCGGCAAATACCAACACTAAAACCTCTTCAGCTGAGACTGTTTTCCTCGCCATCCTGTTTCCTCCATTTCAAACAGCAGGATAAAAGGGGGCGGGCTTCAAACACTGATTTGACCTACTTATTGAACTGGATAATTTCCAGTTCTCATGGTAAGTGAAAAGCCACACCTCTTAGCCACCAAGTGGTGTTTAAAGGTTTGCACATTTCACACTCTATTCAGCTGTACAGGCTTCGTTTAGACTGATCAGCTGACAAGCGCAGAAGTGTGCCATACACACTCAAAGGGTTAAAACAGAAATCAAAGAAACTACTTCCATACCAGGCCCCGGCTTGTCTTGGAAGGAGCCATGAGTACCAGTGGTATCGGAGCCTAGACCCAGTACATAGCATACCCAGCTGGTGTTGTTATAAGGCTGTGCATTTAGGTGTGGGTGTGAGGGTGGGGGTGGGCACCGGGGCTTTGGCAGTTGTGTCAGAGCTCGCTGAGGAATTACTAGCGGGGAAAGATGGGGGGAAGGATGAAGTGGGAGGTTTCGAGGCGAGAAAATTGGACTAGGGCATGGGGTCAGTTTTGTGACCACAGTGATCAGCTGAGTGATCAGCTGAGGAGGACGATGAATTGGAGGGGGTATGCTGTGGTTGAAGAAGTAGGTCCTTACTGGTGGCTTTTAGTGAAGGAGGGGCCTGCACAGGCGGTAGCTGAGGCAGCATTATCTCACAGTTTCTGCTGGGCTGTATCTTATCCTGCTGCTTTGGTTCCTCTTGTCTCTTGTCCCTGTCCAGGGGAACAGAATGGTGACACAGAGAATAGAACAGATTGGAGGTGAACAGCCTCACGCCTGACATTCTGAGGCTGAGTCCATGTTCCTTAAAAAAAGTGTCTGTGGTCCCAGAAAAAAGTTTAAATTTTAAATAAAATAAAGTGATTTGTTTGAACAAACTTCTGATAACCATATGTTTAAACTGAAGTCTGCTGAATCTCTCAACTCCTCCTCTGACCGGTGGTAGTGGGCCGCTAATAAACACTTCAGAATTCAGACAGCTGATTACATTTAGCAGTTCTTTAAAGTCCTGTTTCAGTTTCTCAGACGGCTATTTCAAAACATCATTTTAGCCTACATGTAATATGAATGTTTTCACCATGGGATGATCAGCCATATTCTGCAAGATTTTTCCTCCCACATTAGACACCATGTCTCTGGGGAGCCACATTATTTCTGTGCGTTTACAACATACGTTTCTCACATCTTTCAGAGCAGAGTCACCAACAATCAGAGTTTAGGGCCAAGCTGTTAGCTTTCTCTGTAGCCTTTTACCTTCTGAGTTGTTCTGATTTACCTTGCTGTGTGTGGGGGATATTTTATCCAGGTCATCAGATGGAGATCCAGGGTCCTGCAGTAGTGGCTGGCATGTTTGTTTGTTTGTTTGTTTGGGTTTTTTTTTCTTTTGTATGTTTGTATTTTGTATACTTTATTAATCCCCAAAGGGAAATTCAAAGCATCCACCTGTATGGATGAGGAAGCCAAGGTACGACGTCAATCCCTCCACCATTCACTCACACATTCACACCTAGGGACACTTTAGAGTCTCCATTTAGCCTAACTTGCATGTTTTTGGCCTGTGGGAGGAAACCAGAGTACCCGAGGCAAACCCATACAGCCACGGCGAGAACATACAAAGTCCACACAGAAGGGTCACCAATGGTCAGGGGGTGGGATCGAATCCACGATTGGCAGGGGTGGGCTTGATTCCTTGACCTTCTTACTGTGCTGCCACAGTGCAAACCACTGCGCAACTAAGCTGTGGAGGAGGTTTGTTTTAAGGCTCTCCTTTGACAGCTAGCCACGGCTGTTTCTTGTTGACAGTTGGGGTTGAGAAGGCTCTTGGTCTAGCCGGTAAAGCAGGCCAGCCGTTCGCATCACATATCTCACCAAGTTGGGCTGTTGCTTGTTCTCCTCTCACCCTGTATGATGATTTATTCTTGGGCTTTGCACCAAGGACATTCCAGGGTGGACTATCACTTGAAGATTTATTTCTATGTGCACAATCCTCCTGTCTCCCTCTCAGCCATGTTAGCACTGGATAGCTGTGATCTTGTCCAGGGTCTTGTCCACTGCATTTAGTCACTGGCAGGGTTGGATCATTTTCAAACACAGTCTATTTACTTCCAGATTAACTTCTGGCTGCTATATTTTAGTGTTCCACATGGTAATTTGCAGAAGTCTGTGGTAGTCATCTGTAGAAAGGGGAGGTATCTTGTTGATACTTAGCTTTAGCTTGTCAGTCGCTGTAGTTCAGGCTTTAGCTGCTTGTAGGCCATGCTCATGTAGCACTGATAAAATCCAAAAACGTGTTAGATCATGGTAATAGTGAGCTGTATCTTCAGCAACATATAGTCCCAGTGATTTATGAGTATCCAGTAGGCACTGCCCATAAATTTCTTGCAGAGTGAAATAAGAATATTGACAGAAAAGTGCAAGCAGAGGGAAGGCCAAAGCAGCAAAGCGTCCTTCCACCAGCAAGGTGGACGTCACAGAAAGAAAAGGCAGAACAAGTGACACTAAAATCACCAATATAAGATCACTGCAAAAGAAATAACCATATCATGGACTGGGACAATGCAAAAATCATTGGATCGGAGAGCAAGAGACACAAACGTTGGATCAAGGAGGCTGTAGAAATCAGGAGGTTGGGTAAAGAAAGCATGAATCGGGATGAGGGGACATTTGTTCGTTGTCACACATGGGACTACATTATCCAGAGACCATCGGACAGCAGGGGGCATGGCCAACCCAGTGGTGACAGGGATTCGGAGACCAAGACTCAAAAGCAACGTGGAAGGAAACAGTAAGTAGAGTTCAACAATGATCTTTCTTACAGTAATTGTGCAATAGTGAAATAATGTGCAATGAGCATCTGGCAACCCTGGAGGAGAGAACAGAAGCAGGAGTCAGTATTAATGGGCCGATAATGATTATGAATAATATTGCTTTATGCTTACAGATACTCTGTGGAGAAGCTGTGGTGACCGGGCGAGGATTCTCAAGAGATGGATAATGGGTTTCCAGCAGCGGTGGTGACGAAGTGCAGCAGGGGAGCTCCGGTGAAGGTGCAGGGCGCAGGCTGGCCAGGCCTAGGTGAAGGGGAGATGGAGCAGGAAGCAGTGTACATTAAAGGTGGTGAGTCGAATTACTTGAGGAGGGGTGGTGAAGTGCACTCATCCGGGTGTATCCAACTCCTGTCCATGAAGTGAGATCCAGAATCAAAGAACAAGCAGGGGCTCAGAGCACAGATGGCTTAAACAAGGCAGACAGACATCCAAGACGTCAAGCAGGCAATGGGGTCTGAAGCAGACAAGGGTCAGACACGGCAGGTAAAGCAGATCTCAATAATAACAGGCAACAGGAACAAACAGGTGAGTGCAAAGCTACATGACTACACAGAGCAGTGGGAAAGCTTCCCTTATAAAGGGCACCTTATCAAGGTGGGTGGAAGACTGGACCCAAGCGCATTATTCCAAGTTCAGTAGTGATGATTTCTTAAGAGCTGGCAAAACAGGTGCACCTCAAGAAAACTCAAAAGGTAACAAACTGACAGCTCGGAAGCTGTAACAAAAACTTACAAGGTCAGGATTAAAGACAGGATCAGGCAAGAAGAACTGGAGTGTGTTGTATGACTATCAACACACTTGAGGAAACACAGACTGGGGCTTGACATAGATAGAAAAGATAAGATAAGATAAGATAAGATAAGATAAGATAAGATGAGATAAGATAAGCCTTTATTAGTCCCACAATGGGGAAATTCCAGGATTGCAACAGCACAGGGATAGCAACACTCAGAGCAATAATTAAGAAGATACGAAAAATACAAATAAGAGCAGTGGATATACATACGTACACATAAATATATAAATATATATACAAAGTGCGGAGCATTGTAGCAAGATGGAATAAACAGCATCACCGTCTACTTAGTTATCCTACATAAGATAAAATAAGATAAGATAAGTCTTTATTAGTCCCACAATGGAGAAATTCCGGGATTGCAACAGCACAAGGATAGCAACACTCACAGCAATAATTAAGAAGATACGAAAAAATATAAATAAGAGCAGTGGATATACACACTGACATAATGTCTGGCCCAGGAGACATGCACACAGACTCAGGATAGATTTAACAGCTTTATTCAACAAGCAGGTGTGTCTGAATGGATGTGTGTGGTATGTGTATGTGTTGAGGGTGAACGCTGATGCGCAGGAAGCAGAGCAGCGCTCCGTACAGCCGGACAACCCTATGGAGAGAGAGCAGAGGACAAGGGGTAAAGGGCACCACACCTGGACAGGGATAGTGAGTTGTGTGATGCTTACTTGTGGATACAGGTGGCTGGCGTTGGCAAGGGAGAAGCCCAGAAGACAGCGTCCTGCAGAGTCTGCGCTGATGGTGGGAATTCGTTGGCGATGACGGGGAAATCCGCCGCAGAGGAATCCACCTGTGCACAGGGGTGAAGAACTTGGAGAAAGGTAAGGAATGCTTATGCGTGGTTGAAGTCTTGCTGGTGATCAGAGGTTGATACACGAGCTACAATGTGCCGATGTGAACAGACAGCTCCAGACCACAGCACTGGGCCGAGTGGGCTAAAGAGCCCGCAGCTGACGAGGCGCAGGTGTGCGCGCAGCTGAAGCCGCTGATGAGTGGTGAGTCGTGACAGTACTCCCCCCCCAGCAGCGCCTCCTGGCGCTGGTTTGTCCAGATGTGCCCGGTGGAACTCCGTGATGAGACTCCTGTCCAACACCAAAGAAGAGCGCACCCAGGACCTCCACTAAGGAGCGAATCCCTCCCAGTCCACCAAGTACTGCAGCCCGCGACCTCGCCGCCGGGAGTCCATGATGGAGGCAACTCTCCAGGCCGGGTGGCCGTCGATCATCATAGGCGCGGGTGGCACTGCGGGCGGGGGGCAGAGGGGATCGGAGACATAGGGCTTAATTTTGGACACATGGAAGGTGGGACAAATGCGGAGGGAAGGGGGAGGGCCAGATGCACAGCCACCGGGTTAACAATTTTAGAAATGTATAGGGGCCAATGAAGCATGGGGCCAACTTCCTCCTTTCAGCCTTAAGGTGGATATCTTGAGCGGCCAACCAGACCTGTTGACCCACCTGGTAGGCAGGAGCCGGCCTCCTGTGGCGATTCGCCATGGTGCGGTTGCGCGCCGCCGTGCGTAAGAGCGCGTCGCGCGTTTTGGTCCACAGGGCCCGACACCGTCTCAGGTGCGCTTGGATGGAAGGGACCGCCAGCTCCGCCTCCTGCTCCGGGAACAAAGGTGGATCATAACCCAAGGACGCCTTGATGGGGGACATCCCTGTGGCGGAAGACCGAGCCGTGTTTTGGGCGTACTCTATCCAAGCCAGGTGCATGCTCCAGGAGGACGGGTTGGAGGAAGTGACGCAGTGCAGGGCAGCTTCCAGCTCCTGGTTGGCCCGTTCGCACTGCCCGTTGGATTGCGGGTGGTGACCTGAGGAGAGGCTAACTGTTGCCCCAAGGGCGTTGCAGAAACACTTCCACACCTCTGAGACAAACTGGGGTCCCCGATCGGAGACGACATCCACCGGTATCCCATGCAACCTGACCACGTGCTGAACCAGAAGGTCCGCTGTCTCCCACGCCATTGGAAGACCCTGAAGTGGCACGAAGTGGGCGGCCTTGGAGAATAGGCGTCATAGGCGTTAGAGGTCGGGAGACCGGCGATGAAGCTGAGGGCTATGTGGGACAAGGGCCTGCCAGGGGTCGGCAGGGGCTGGAGCAGACCCGCAGGGGGAGAATTTCCTGACTTGGCAGTGGCACACACAGGGCACGCCCGGACGTAGTTGGCGGCATTCTTCTGCAGACCTGGCCACCAGAAGGAACGCTGGAGGAGATCCACTAGCTGGGATACACCAGGGTGACAGGCGAGTTTGAAGGTGTGAACCCAATGGATGACCTCCCCCCGGACAGAAGATGGAACGAACAACCTTCCCTCTGGTCTGCCACCAGGATCCAGTTCGGTCTCCTGCGCCCTCCGGATCTTGTCCCTGATGGTCCAGGAAATTGCCCCTACCACACACGAGCTGGGCAGGATGGTATGGCCCGGCTCCTCTGACGTCTCAGGGGCAAACTGCCTGGAGAGGGCATCGGGTAGGCCATTCTTAGAGCCAGGGCGATAGGTAATGGTGAAGCGGAACCAGGCGAAGAACAAGGACCAGCGCGCCTGGCGGGCATTCAGACGTCTAACAGATCGAAGATACTCCAAGTTCTTATGGTCCGTCAGCACCACGAATGGTAATGCAGCCCCTTCCAGCCAGTGGTGCCACTCCTGCAGGGCGAGCTTGATGGTGAGAAGCTCCCTGTCCCCGACGTCGTAATTCCGCTCGGCCGGGGACAAACACCGTTAGAAGAAGGCGCAGGGTCGCTTGACCCCATCGGTGGGTGATCGCTGGGATAGCACCGCCCCCACTCCCGTATCAGACGCGTTGACTTCCACCAGGCACTGCAGAGCGGGGTCGACCTGGGTCAGGACCCGGGAGGAGGAGAACTCCGTCTTCAACGCCTGGAACGCCACAGAGACCTCTTCGGTGCAGCAGAAGGTGTTCTTGGGGGAAGTGACACGGGTCAGCGGGGCAACGATGGCACCGAAGTTAGGCACAAAACAGCGATAGAAATTGGCAAACCCAATAAATTGCTGGACCTGCTTCCTGGAGGTCGGCGTGGGCCATTCAACCACCGCTTTAACCTTCGCGGGGTCAGGTAGGACCTGGTTGTGTGAGATAACAAACCCTAAGAAGGAGGTGGTCTTGGCATAAAACTTACACTTCTCGGCTTTGACGTACAGCCTGTTTTCCAGCAGCCACTGCAAGACCCGCCTCACATGCACCTGACGTTCCTCCCGTGACCTGGAGAAGATAGGGATGTCATTCAGGTACACGAACACGAAGACGCCGAGGAAATCATGCAGGACGTCATTGATTAGGCGTTGAAATACAGCAGGGGCGTTGGTCAGTCCAAAGGGCTTCACCAGGTACTTGAAATGCCCACTAGGCGTTCTAAAGGCTGTCTTTCACTCATCCCCCTCCCTGATCCGGACGAGATGGTATGCACTGCGAAGATCCAATTTGGTGAACCAGGTCGCTCCCTGCAGGAAGTGGAAGGCAGTGTCCTTCAGTGGCAGGGTGTAACGGTCCTTCTCCGTGATGTCATTCAAGGCCCGGAAGTCAATACATGGGTGGAGTGACCCATCCTTCTTAGACACAAAGAAGAACCCTGCGCCGAGCGGAGACGAGGAGGGACGGATGATTCCTGCGTTGAGTGACTCCTTGATATAACTATCCATTGCTTCCCGCTCCGGTGCTGACAAGCTGTAGAGGCGTCCGGAAGGCAGGGGCGCCCCCGGGCAGAGGTTGATGGCACAGTCGTAGGGCCGGTGAGGAGGAAGAGACATCACCCTGGACTTGCTGAATACGAGGCCCAGGTCATGGAACTCTGAGGGCACCAGAGTGAGATCCGGAGGCGCGGCGTCTTTAACCGGGGGAGGAGAACACGGGGCGCAGGCTGCGGATTGTAAACAAGTACCCATGCAGAAGGAACTCCAGGAGGCGACTCTTCCCGTCTGCCAATCCAGCACGGGGTTGTGCAGATGCAACCAGGGGTACCCAAGGATAACAGGCGTCACAGAGGAGGACAGGACGTACAGGGTGAGATCCTCTCGGTGGTTACCAGAGATAATGACAGGGACTGGTTGCGTGCGATGAGTCACTTGTCCGAGGGGCGCACGGGAAAGGGTGATCAGGCTGAGAGGAGCAGCCAGAGGGTGGCAGGGAATACCCAATTGGGTTGCCAGGCTCTTTGAAATGAAGCTCTGCTCTGCTCCTGAGTCCACCAGTGCGTGTGTGAGATGCCCCGTGGCATTATGACAGAATTGGATGGGCAAGGATAAACTTGTGAGGGGATTTGACTGGTTAGATCCCACGAGGCCCCCTACAGTGACTCGCGGACCTCCCCGTTTGGCTTCTCCGGGCAATGCTCCATGGTGTGTTGATCTCCTCCGCAGTACATGCAGAGGCCCAACTTCGGGCGGCGCTGTTTCTCCGCTAGGGGGAGCTTTAACCGACCAACCACCATCGCCTCCGATTCCTCGGAAGACTCCGGTGGAGGTAACGCCAGGGGGCGGTCTTGAGGCGTGCGGACGGAGCCTCCACGCGAGCGGCTGCTAGACTTCCGCTCGGTGGACCGTTCACGCAGCCTGTTGTCTAAACTAATGGTTGTGGAGATCAGCTCCGCAAGCGTCTCCAGAAGATCTCGACCGGCCAGCTCCTCCCTCAGACCTGAGCTGAGGCTGCGGAGGAAGATGCCACAGAGTGCGGCCTCACCCCAGCCAACCTCCTCCGCTGCGACCCGGAAGTCGATAGCATAATCCGCCGCTGACCGGCTTCCCTGTTGGAGACCAAGGAGCCGGTCAGTGAGGACGCTATCGCACCGGGAATGATCAAAGACCTCGAGAAAGCTCTGCACGAACTGGCTATAGGAGAGGTTCGCGTAACTGGGCTTCGCCATAACGGCGTAAGCCCAAGTTAGCGCTCGCCCCTCCAGAAGATTACCGATGTAGCCAATTTGGCTGTGGTCCGAGGGAAAATCCCCGGGAACGCGCAGAAACACCGACTCACACTGCATAATGAACCCCCGCACTCCGCCGAGCTTCCCGCTAAAGCGAGCGGAGGTTGGGATTGGTATGAGTCGAGTGGGCATCCCCGTGGCAGACTGGCCGGGCACCGGAGTGGCAGGAGCCACCCCCCCCCCCCGGTGAGCCGAGGGGAACGCCTGCTTGGGGTCCAGGCAGTCTAACCGGTGAGTAATATTAACCACTTGCACTCCGGGCAATTTTCCTAAAAATGCCCAAAAATAACATGCCCAAAGTAAATCGAAAGCTGTTATTCAACCCTTTGCAGCATCTTCATGGGGTTGGTCTCATTTAAAAGAAAACACTTTGAATTTTTTGGCAAAAAAACATAATCTCTCTACGTGCTCCGGCCACTGAGTTACAGTCATCTAAACATACTGAACTTGAAGAAAAAAAAATTGGACACAGTGTTTTTTTGGATACAAATGCTTGTAAATAACACACAGCTGTCCGATCCGGCTGGAAAATGCAACAGAAATGTAGAACCAAGTGTTATCCAGCTGAGATCCAAATTTGGTAACAATACCACCAAAAATGAATATTTTACACAGCTTTGTTCTCAGGCTGTTCCCAGGCATTATGGAACTGTGCCAAATTGTGCAAAATGGCACAGTTTGGAAAAACGTCTGTAACTTTTGAATAATTCAATGTAGAATCTTCATTTTAGGCTCTAATGAAAGGTCACACTCAGGGCTGTGTCTGTGTGTGTGTGTGTGGGCGGGGGGTCGTTTTCCCCCCCCACCCCCCGCTACCAAGGACCAAATTCGGCCCTCGCTACATGACGGAATACACTCTTTTTTTTTTTCCTTGCATGTTTTCACAGCGGCTCCCCCCCCCCCCTCGCTACTGTGTGTGTGTGTGTGTGTGGGGAACCGTGAACGGACCGTGAACGCCCCCCCCCTCGCTACAGAAGAGGGCCATCGCTACATGATGGAATAGACTGATATGCTTCCCCCCCGCAGACCGGGGAGCGTTCGGACTGTCCCCCCCCCCCCGCTCCTCTTCTGCAGCGGGGTGGGGGGGCGTTCACGGTCCGAACACGGCAAATGAACCGTTTATCGCGGCGCACACACTTCATATTTCGTGCGCAGTACAGTTGTAATTTACCGATCGGTCAAAAGTCATTTTTGGATTACAGTTTTCAGGGATAAATAATAATTTAGCTTATAACACCTTACCTCTTCAAAGCAGCAGAGTCGTGGCGAACAGCTCTTCCCACACGTCAGACGAACGCGACGCTGCTCCGCTCGTGGATCCCGATCAATATAATTCCATTATTGCCGTTTTGGTGAATGATTTACAACTTTTGTCGTCGGCCTCCGTCTATTCTGCTGGAATGAGTGCAGGTCCCACTTGTGGGTGTTCTCCATGCTGCTGGGTGAGCCTTCTGCAGCAGTAAATATCGCTTCACCCAGCCAGAATTTCTGTGCTTCAATTGGCTCCTGCGTTCACAGTAGGCGGGTCCTCCTTCCTAGATTTTCATTCATTGGTTCTTCAAGGTTTCAGAAACCCAATTCAAGGCTCTTATTAGTCGAATGAGAGGTCAATCAGATGAACTAATCTGTTCGCGGCTGTCTCTGCAGTTTTTTTTTTGAGTGGCGCTTGGACGCTACTACATCACCATCACCACCATCATGCGTCATGCGCACGAGGGCGCACGAGCGCGCTCTCGCGCGCCCTCGTGCATCATAGGACGCAGAGACTTGCCCGCCCGCGGAACAACGGAGCGCAAGTGGTTAACCAATTGGTTCAAAATCACCTGCTGTTGATGGGCTATTAAATCTACCCGAGCCTCGAGGGTTGAAAGACGGCGTGCGAGCCCGCTGTCTGCTGAGCTGCTCTGCTGGAGCCGTACTGACATAATGTCTGGCCCAGGAGACACGCACGCAGACTCAGGATAGATATAACAGCTTTATTCAACAAGCAGGTGTGTCTGAATGGATGTGTGTGGTATGTGTATGTGTTGAGGGTGAACGCCGATGCGCAGGAAGCAGAGCAGCGCACCGTACAGCCGGTCAACCCTATGGAGAGAGAGCAGAGGACAAGGGATAAAGGGCACCACAACTGGACAGGGATAGTGAGTTGTGCGATGCTTACTTGTGGATACAGGTGGCTGGCGTTGGCAAGGGAGAAGCCCGGAAGACAGCGTCCTGCAGAGTCTGCGCTGATGGTGGGAATTGGTTGGCGATGACGAGGAAATCCGCCACCGAGGAATCCACCTGTGCACAGGGGTGAAGAACTTGGAGAAAGGTAAGGAATGCTTACACATGGTTGAAGTCTTGCTGGTGATCAGAGGTTGATACACGAGCTACAAAGTGCCGATGCGAACAGACGGCTCCAGACCACAGCACTGGGCCGAGTGGGCTAAATAGCCCGCAGCTGACGACGCGCAGGTGTGCGCGCAGCTGAAGCCACTGATGAGCGGTGAGTCGTGACACATACGTACACATAAATATATAAATATATATACAAAGTGCGGAGCATTGTAGCAAGACGGAATAAACAGCATAACCGTCTACTTAGTTATCCGACATAGTATGAATATGTACCCATACATATTGTCACCCTCCTTAGCGACTGATATTGTCCTAGTTGTATACTGGAGGGGACCATTTGTGTAAGTCTGTTGCATCTTTTGCATTCAGTACTACTAGGTCATCAAGTTTTTTTGCTATCTCTGTGAGCAGCCCTGCTTAGGTTATACAGTCTGACAGCCGTAGGTAGGAAGGACCTGCAAAACCTCTCGGTTGCGCACCTAGGATGATGTAGTCTACTGCTAAATGAGCTCCTCAGTGCGTTCAATATGTCCTGCATAGGGTGGGACTTGGACTCCAGCAGAGATGACAGTTTAGCCACCATCCTTCTCTCTCCTATCTCCTCCACTGGGTCAAGGTGTTTTCCCAGGACAGAGCTAGCTTTCTTGATCAGTTTGTTCAGTCTCTTCCTATCGGCTGCTGTAATGCCGTTGCCCCAGCAGACCACTCCAAAAGTGATTGCTGATGCCACCACTGTGTCGTAGAATGTCTTCAGCAGCGCCCCTTGTACACCAAAAGACCTGAGCCTCCTCAATAGGAACAGCCTGCGCTGTCCCTTCTTGTAGAGTGCGTCTGTATTGTGTGACCAGTCTAGTTTATTGTTCAGACGAACACCAAGGTACTTGCAGGATGTCACCATCTCAATGTCTGTTCCCTGTATGTTTACTGGTGCTGTGAGGGGTTGTCCTTGCCTAGCCTACCTTGTATCCTACCAGATACAGGAGCAATCAAACACAATACAGAACAGGTGAGCACGATCAGAGATAAACAGAGATGGCCAGCATGATCACAGACACAGGACTGGTGGGGATGAACAGATAATCACACACAGAGGATATACCACAGTCAAAGCAGAGATAGTACTGCAGCACATAATGACGGTGGCAATAATAATAATAATAATAATAATAATAATAATAATAATAATAATAATAATAATAATAATAATAATAATAATAATAATGAGGATGAACCATGGAGAAATAATTATACAATACAGAATGATGATGATGACAAACCAGGATAACGATGATAACCAGAGTGAAAACACAGAAAATTCCAAAATCAACTTAAAGCGAGGGCGAGGGCTAAGGTCATGTCCTGAAGACTAGATAACCATAGTAAATAAGAATGAGGGCATGAGACCTGGCCCAACCCCTGAGACACCTTGGTAAGCCACAAGTGTGATCAAGGCTGCAGAAAGAAAACTAATCAACAGGGAGAGCGGGAGACAGACACACAAGACAGGCAGGGATCCTTACAGTACTCCCCCCTCATGAATGTCTCCTGGCGTAATATGAGGTTTGTCAGGATGACGTAGGTAGAAGTTAGTGATCATGGATTTGTCCATGACAAAGGACCCAGGGATCCATGATTGCTCCTCAGGACTATACTCCTGCCATTTGAGCAGGAACTGGATGCCACACCCCCTGAGGCGAGCATCAAAGATGCAGGTCATGGCAAACACAAGCCCACGTTCAATCATCTTGGGTGGCAGTGGAGGCTTAGATGGCAGGCAAAGGGAGCTGGCAAAAATGGGCTTTATGTTGGATACATGAAAAGAAGTGCTGACCTGAAGGGAAGAGGGTAGTTTGGGCCTGACTTATACTGGGTTGCTGATGGACTTAATGGTAAAGGGTCCTACAAATTGTGGAGCAAGTTTTCTGGAGTAAGTTTTGAGGGGGAAGTTCTTTGTGGATAGCCACACTCTCTGGCCAACCATGTAGGCAGGGGCAGGGGGCCTTCCCTTGTTAGCCCACCTGGCGTTCTCCTCCGTGGACCAGAGCAGGGAAGCCTTTGTGTCCCTCCAAAAACTTTTGCACGATGATACATGGGCAGAAAAAAATGGGACAGACAGTTCTTCCTCAGTGATTGGGAGGAGGAGCAGGTTGTACCCAAGGGAGACCTTGAAGGGGGAGAACCCGGTGGCAGTGGAGGAGGCTGAATTGTGGGCATATATAGCCCATGGGAGAAAGGAGCTCCATGATGAGAGGTCCAAAACTGTGACACAGTGTAGCATGGACTTGAGTTCCTGGTAGGCCCGTTTGCACTGCCCATTGCTCTGAGGATGGTAATCAGAGGATAGGCTGACTGCGATCCCGATAGAGTGACAGAAAGCTCGCCACACTTTGCAGATGAATTTGGGACCCCAGTCGGAGATGATTTCCAGTGAGATGCCGTGTAAGCTAACCATATGGACTGAGAGGAGCTAGACCATCTCCAAGGTTGATGGGAGTTTCTTCAGGGGGATACATTGCACAGCCTTGGAGAAGTGGTTCACTATGGTGAGGATGAATGAGTGCCCATTGGAGAGACATAGTCCTATGATGAAATGTGGGACAAGGGCTGGCCTGGTATGGGGAGGGAGTAGAGTAGGCCGACAGGAGGGATGTGGGGTTTATTGCTGTGGAACACTGAGGACAAGCTTTGATGTATTTGAACACATCATTGTCCATAGAGGGCCTCAAGAAGGAGCACTACAGAGAGGAGAGGGTCCTGGCAACCCCCGGGTGGCAGGAGAGTTTTGTAGTATATAGTGGTTTGGTAGTATAGAGGAATATAAGGTACAGACCTGTCCTCCCATCCGTCATTATGGGGAATGTACGATCGCTACTCAATAAGACTGACGAGCTAACGGCTATCTCACGCTATGAGAGCGTCTTCAGAGAGAGTAGCTTGATGCTGTTTACTGAGACGTGGCTAACAGAACTAGCAACTGATGCTAACATCGAACTGGAGGGTTTCCACACAATACGGGCAGACCGAACACCAGACAGTGGGAAGGCAAGGGGCGGAGGAGTGATAATGTATGTCAATAACAGCTGGTGCAGACCGGGACATATCACGGTTAAACAACAACACTGCAGCAAAGACATTGAGTTGCTAGCTGTTAGCATGCAGCCTACATATCTCCCGAGGGAATACTCACATGTGATCTGCATTGTTATTTATGCAAATCTGATGGCGAATGCTGGGACAGCGCGTGACATCATTCACTCAGTAACTGGCAGGCTGCTGACAGAACACCCAGATGCTCTTCTCCTCATTGCAGGTGATTTCAACCATATTTCACTGCCCCCCATTCTACCCACGTTCACCCAGTATGTTACATGCCACACTAGAGACAATAAAACACTGGACTCAATGGACGCTCTAAAGGACTGTTTTGAAACCACTGCCTGGGAGCAGCTCTGCGATCCACATGGTGAGGACATCGATGGCCTCACTCACACCATCACGGACTACATCAGCTCCTGTGTGGACAACACCGTACCCACCAAGACCATATGGTGTTGCTCGAACAACAAACCCTGGATCAACCCTGAGATAAAAACACTTCTGAGAGAGAAGAAGAGGATCTTCAGGTCGGGGAACAAGGAGATGCTGAAGTCCGTACAGAGGGACCTGAGGAGGAAAATCAGAGAAGGCAAGGACAGCTTCAGGAAGAAGATGGAGGACAAGCTGCAACAGAGCGACATCAGCGGGGTCTGGAGAAACCTTAAAACCATCTCTGGGCTCCAGAATACCTCCCCCCAGGCCACGGGGGCAGGGAGTGGGCAAACAATCTGAAACTGTTTTTTAATAGGTTTGACCAACCGCCCCCCCCCCCGACTGCACAACAACCACTGCTGCCTCTAAAGTCATCCTGACCTGCTGACCACACCCTGCTCCACCAACACCCCCCCCCCCCACTCCCAGCACACAGCCCCCCAACCTGACCCTCACTAAGATCCAGGTGAGGATGGAGCTGAGGAAGATCAAGGCGAGGAAGGCCTCGGGACCGGACAGCATCAGTGCAAAGCTCCTCAAGTCCTGTGCAGACCAGCTGTGTGGGATTGTGGAGCACATCTTCAACCTGAGCCTGAAGGTGGGGAGGGTACCACAGTTGTGGAAAACATCTTGTGTGGTACCTGTACCAAAGACTTCCCACCCCAAAGACCTGAACAGCTACAAACCAGTGGCCCTGATGTCTCACATGATGAAGACCCTGGAGAGACTGCTCCTTTCTCACCTCCGCTCCCCGGTGGAACCAGCAATGGATCCACTCCAGTTTGCCTACCAGCATGGCATTGGGGCGGAGGATGCAATGATCTTCCTCCTTCACCGTTCTCTGTCACACCTGGAGAAGGCCGGGAATGTGGTGAGGATCATGTTCTTTGACTTCTCCAGTGCTTTCAACACCATCCAACCGATGATCCTGAAGGACAAGCTGCTGTGCGCAGGGGTGGATCAGCACCTGTCATCATGGATCCTGGACTACCTCACTAACCAGCGACAGTTTGTGAGAACCCGGGATTGTGCATCCGACACGATCATCGGTAGCACGGGGGCCCCCCAGGGAATGATTTTGGCCCCCTTCCTGTTCACCATTTATACTGCGGACTTCTCACACAACACAACACACTGCAATCTACAGAAGTTCTCTGATGACTCTGCGATCGTCAGCCTCGTCTCCAACGGAGATGAAGCTGAGTACAGAGGACTTATCCAGGACTTCGTGGATTGGTGTCATCGGAAATGCCTCCAGATCAATGCGAGGAAAACTTAGGAGCTGGTGGTGGACTGCCGCAGGCAAGGACAACCCCTCACAGCACCAGTAAACATCCAGGGAACAGACATTGAGATGGTGACATCCTACAAGTACCTGGTTATTCATCTGAACAATAAACCAGACTGATCACACAATACCGACGCACTTTACAAGAAGGGACAGCGCAGGCTGTTCCTACTGAGGAGGCTCAGGTCTTTTGGTGTACAAGGGGCACTGCTGAAGACATTCTATGACACGGTGGTGGCATCAGCTATCACTTTTGGAGTGGTCTGCTGGGGCAGTGGCATTACAGCAGCCGATAGAAAGAGACTGAACAAACTGTTCAGTAACTGTAACTGTAACCCAGTAACTGTCTCTCCCCCCAACACCCCCACAACGATTGATGGGCTTAATCTTTTTATGTCATGATTAATAGGCTAACAGCTCACATGCAGAATGCAACAACAAAGGAACACCTTAAAACACGTTTGAGAAGCTTTATTAAATCTCAAAGGGCACGGGAAACGGCTACAACAAACGTCACTCACCAGAGAAAATGGCCTGTGGAGAGAGAAACAAGAGCTGTGAGAGGAGGAATGGAGAATGGGGAGATGGCTAATCAAAATACCACTTATGTGGGCTGAACACGAGAACCGACAGGGACCCCAGTGGGGAGCGACAAACCAGCAGGATGGAGTGGGCTGTGAGAGGGCATGGACTGGAGCCACTGGTGCCTGACTGGGTGAACAGTTGCTGTTGAGTGTGTTGATTTCCTGAGGAGGAGAGAAACGGGAAGGAGGGGGTGTGCGCTCACCAGACCATGACATTTTAACTTATTGGGGCAAGAGGTGATGCCGTGACCGGATTGGCCGCAGTAAAAACACAACCCCTCCTAGAAATGCTGTAGATTTTCGGAGGGAGCGATCTTGGTCCACCCCACCGCCATGGGCTCAGGTGCATCGGGGAAAGTGGCAGAAGGCGGAATGTGGGAGTGCAAGAAGCGATGAGCATGCTGATGTATAACAAGAGGGGGTACGGAAGCTGAGAAGGCAATCCCTCGAGCTTTGGCTAAGTTTGTTGTCTGGTTTAATGACAAGGGAGATTAACTCAACCAAAGAGTCATGTTCATCCCAGAGGTGAACAAGCTTGTTGAGGAGGGTAGTGTTAATGCTGTGGGTGAACATCGTGTGCAAAGCTGAGTCATCCCACTATGTTTCAGCAGCGTGAACCCAAAACTCCATGGAATGCACAACTGCAATCTTAACTCTTTGGCAGAGACTCATTAAACGGGTATGTGTGCTAGGCTCATGCTTGGAGTGATCGAACATGCGAGAGATCTCGTTTGTGAAATGATCAAAAGCATAAACGAGATAATTTGGTCCCTGAATTATCGTCTGAGCAATGGAGAGGGCAAGCCCGTTGAGGAAGCCCGTTACAAAGATAATCCGGCTTTGGTCAGTGAGAGAGTCTCCTGGGGTGCTACTAAAACATGTTGACATTGTAACAAAAACCCACGACGCCCCCCTACCTTCTCAACGTACCAGGGAGGAGTGGCTACTAACAGGGAGTTTCCCATACGTGCCAGAGAGAGCTTGGTCACCAGTGGTGGGACAGTGGATGCAGCAGCAATGAGGTTTTGTACAGTTCCCTCCAATTTGGTAAATTGCTCTGATAGTTTTGCCAACTCATTCAAAATCACATGAATCTTTTAAGCCATTTGATCACCATACTGCTCAAGAGCACCGAGTGTGATGATTACAGCTTCCATCTTCGGCACTGGCTTTAACTGCTGGTTGCGTATTGACAGGGACTCTGAGACCAAGACCCAAATGCAATGTGAAAGGAAACAGTAAGAAGAGTTCAACAATGATCTTTATTAAAATAATTGTGCAATAGCAAAACAATGTGCAACAAGGATCTGGCAACCGGTGTGGTGGCTTAGAAGTAGAGCACCCGCCCCACAACCAGGAGGTCAGGGTTAAAGTCCCGGCCGGGTCATGCCAAAGACCATATAAAAAAATGGAACTTCCTACCGTCCAGCTTGGTGGTCAGCAAAAATGGAACGGAGATGGGAAATGTGGGTGGCAGTGGCTCAGGAGGTAGAGTGCGTCGTCAAATAACCAGAAGGTTAGCGGTTCGAATCTTGCTCTCCCCAGCCATCCTACTGTTGTGTCCCTGGCAAGACACTTTACCCACCTTGTCTCCAGTGTCCATGACACTAGGTATGAATATGTATCAGTGGTCGGAGAGACCATTGGTGCTCATTGGCAGTCACATTTCTGTCAGTCTGCCGCAGGGCAACTGTGGCTACAGTAGCAGCTTATCACTTTCAATGTCAGTCTGGAGTGAATGAATAATGGACTCACTGTAAGTGCTTTAAGCTGCCATATAAATATAATCTATTATTATTATAACCCTGCAGGAGAGAACAGAAATCGGAGTCAATATTAATGGACGGATAACGATAATGAATAATATTTCTTTATGTTTACAGGCACTCTGGGGAGAAGCTGTGGTGAAAAGGAGAAGGTCCTCCAGAGATGGAGAATGGGTTACCAGCAAAGGCGGTGATGAAATGCATCAGGGAAGCTCTGGGGAAGGTGCATAGGGCAGGCTGACCAGGCCTAGGGGAAGGGAAGATCGAGCAGGGAGCAGTGAATATTAAAGGTGGGAAGTTGATTTACTTGAGGATGGTCGGTGAAGTGCACTCATCCCGGTGTATCCGGATGTTTTATATATTTACATATTTTTTCCATCTAGCTACAATGCTCCGCACTGTGTGTGTTTATATATTCATATATTTATTCCATCTAGCTACAATTCTCCGCACTGTGTGTCTATATATTTATATTTATACAGTATGTACATATGTATACTTGCTGCTCTTGTTTTTTCTTGCCTTCTGATTGTTGCTCTGAGTGTTGCTATCCCTGTGCTGTTGCAATCCTGGAATTTTCCCATTGTGGGACTAATAAAGGCTTATCTTATCTTATCTTATCTTATCCAATTCCAGTCCGTAAAGCGAGATCCAGAATCCAAGAACAAGCAGGGGTTCAGAGCATGGTAGGCATAAAATGGGCAGACAGAGATCCAAGATGTGAAGCAGACAACGGGATCTAGGGCAGACAAGGGTCAGACATGGCAGGCAATGCAAAATTCAGTAATAACAGGTAACAGCAACAAACAGGCGAGTGCAAAGCACATGACCAGACAGAGCAATGGGAAAGCTTCCCTTATAAAGGACACAGGTGAGATCAGGGCTGCAGGAAGAATGCTAATCAACAGGAAGAGAGGAATGCAGACAGACATGACAGGAAGGAATCCTTACAAGTGGATCTGACAGTTCCGCTTGGATGGCCACACCTAGGAAAAACAGCTGATATACTACACTTCACAGCGATCAGCTGATGCTCCTGAGGAAGACTGCAGACGCCAGTCGAAACATGTCAAAGTAAAGTTAAAACATCTCCTTTTCATTCTTATCTGAAATAAGAAAAACAAAAAGCCTATAATTGAAAAAGAAGACAGAATGAACCTACTCGAACTACAAGTATCCTCCCACTTAAAAAACAAACAAAACCAAAACAATTACAATTTGATTCACATCTGTTGTGTTGAACTAATGGATTTTCTTTTACTCTATGTGACAGATCTTGATAGATATACTCCACTTACTGTAATTTCGTAACATGAAAGATGGATATGGAGATGAGTAAAAGAGGGAAGAGTTCAAAGCTGGTATATACAGCAAAACATAGAAAGAAAACTTGAGCCAAATCAGCTTGTAGTTTGATGGATCATGAAAGGCAGAGACGACACATCCTTTATTATTTGGCCTAAACAATGCCTCTGAATTATTGACAGATTGAGACTAACAGAAAGAAAAGATGCTTCATCAAGGCAAAATCTGCTGGGAGTTACAGCCTTGTACAGAAGAAAGAGGAAAATACAAAACTGTAAAAAATAAAAAAGAAACGGATAAAGAATTGCATTGCAAGTTCTTCTTGGTCAATACAGAAGGGATTTATCAATCAAATACATTTTAAACAATGTATTAATAATTAACAATAGTCAACAATTATGATTTAAAAACATATATTTCCATTGTGAAATGAAATATGGTTTTTAACTGGCATGGTGGCCTAGAGGTAGAACCAGAATGTCATGGGTTCAAGTCCCACCCGGATCATACCAAAGATCATATAAAAATGGTACATCCTTTCTTTTGGCATGGTGCTCAGCAGAAATAGAATGGAGGAAGGAAAGTTGGTTAACATACCACTGTACTCACTGTGCCAGTCTCAAGCCCAAATATGTGGACAGGGTTGCATCAGGAAGGGCATCCAGAGTAAAAATCCTTGCCAAATCAACATGCGGATCATTGTGATATAAGGTGATTATATGCTTTGGTGACCTTGAAAGACAAAAAAAAAGAAGTATGACTTTTACCTCCCTACTGGATGAAACCCAATGCGGTCGAAGAGCCCTTTGAACGAAGGTTGAAGGGGATTATGTTATGGGTTAGTCCATCCTTCCATCTGTCTCACTTTTGTGAAATCAACTCATCCTAAAGTTTTGTTACAATTGTTTTAAAACATGGTGTCATTGTTTGATATACACTGATGATTTGCATATTACAATTTGGTTCTGATTGATTGATTTTTTCAGGAGTTGTAGCTCCTGACCCACTGACTGTCTTGTGAAATCAACTCCTCCAACAGTTTTGTTCCGATTGTCTTGAAACTTGGTATTATGGTTTGATATACTCTGATGATGTGCATATTCCAATTTCCTTCTCATTGGATGACCTTGACGTCAAAAGTCAGAGGTCAGATTTTCCCTAAATCTTCTAAGCACAATAACTACTGAAATAAATGATGTAGGCTTTTCAGATCGATACAGTAGTTGTATCTAATAAACATCTTGGATGACTTCCACCCTGACCTAGCAATGGGTTTGGGGTCAAAGGGTCAAAGGCCAGAGATCAAAGTTAACATTGCAGTTGCAATATGGTAAATACTATATTTACTATTGTGGCGATGTTAAAATAAGGCACGGCGACTGGAGTTTTTAAGGAAGTTTATTCATCAAATCATCGCCATCACGGAGCTCACCCCAGCTGCTGTATAAGCATGCTGGGGATCGCTCTCAGGCTCTCATGAGCAGTAGTCAGAAGCAGTCAGAAGAAGAACAGAGGGTGAACATATGAATTCAGCCACTTAGCAACAGACAATACATCAAAGGCATTTTATCATCAAAGGAAATGCATTCAGGCATGTGACATTTGTACCACAATGAGAGCAGGAAGCATGAATGTTTGCATTTGAGTCATACATATCCACAGGATACTGGCGCCTGAACTAGACACGGAGAGGCTGCCTATTGATCTCAACACACACATCTCATTGCTCTGCTAATTGCCCCGGCTGAGCACTCTGTTTGTCTGTGGCTGTTGTGGGGGTTACCCCATACACTCCTCCCAGAGGGCTTAGCGGGAGCTGAGACCTCGATCGTCCAGCTTGGGAGCGAGCAGCTAGGAAGGTCTGTGCCGGGGGAGGGAGGAGGGTGGGGGTAGCAAGTGCCGGGGGATGTCCGTGGCTGTGGGAAGAAAAATTAGTCTCTGATTCCTCTCTCGATTCAGTCCGGCAATGAAGAAAAACAAGAGCTGAAGCTGTGTGAGGGACTTGGCGTTTAGGCTTTAGGTGAGTTTGCGGCCCTAAAGCCCTCGGGGACAGCTGACGGCTGGATTCCCGTCGTGCGCTGTGGCTGAGACCTACACCAAATCCTGTGTGCGGGCTGCGTGTGTGCTTCAGGTGTGTGAGCAGTCCTGAAGAGCCGTGTGCAGCGGCGGAGGATGATGTATAAGTCTGTAGAGCCAGCTTGTCTCTGATGCGCGGCACGCGCTGCGGCCACGTGCCTTCCAGCTGCGCTGTTCTGATGTGAGGCTTCTGTGCATGGCCTGTCCGCTGTCGCGAGGCGAATCAGGGTCAGGGGGCTTGATGGAGATCTGCGCAGTCGGCACTGATGGTCTCCCCTGTTTGGGCTGTTGGTCGTTGCTCGTGCCGGGTCATGGTGCGTTGGGGCGGTGAGAGGGAGTAGACGATCTTCGTCCCTCGGGCTCGCGTAGACGCGTAGGGGCGGTGAGAGGGAGGAGACGATCCTTGTCCCTCGGCCGGTTCCAGCGTGGGTGTGCAGATCTCAGGCGTGGATCGCACAATGACGCTTTCTGCAGCTTTCTCGGTCATGGATGATCTCCGAGGGAGTTCGCCTGATGTCGGTTCTGCGTCGAGGTCTCCCGTGTGGCAGAAGGGAGGGCAGTGCTCTTGCGTCAGGCTGCTGCGTTCGCTTGTCGTCGGAGATACCATCTGGGCTGCATTCGTTATCAGCATGTTCTTTTCAGCGTCAGGTCACCAGTGTGGCGATGTTAAAATAAGGCACAGCGACTGGAGTTTTTAAGGAAGTTTATTCATCAAATCATCGCCATCACGGAGCTCACCCCAGCTGCTGTATAAGCATGCTGGGGATCGCTCTCAGGCTCTCATGAGCAGTAGTCAGAAGCAGTCAGAAGAAGAACAGAGGGTGAACATATGAATTCAGCCACTTAAATACCCAGCAACAGACAATACATCAAAGGCATTTTATCATCAAAGGAAATGCATTCAGGCATGTGACATTTGTACCACAATGAGAGCAGGAAGCATGAATGTTTGCATTTGAGTCATACATATCCACAGGATACTGGTGCCTGAACTAGACACGGAGAGGCTGCCTATTGATCTCAACACACACATCTCATTGCTCTGCTAATTGCCCCGGCTGAGCGCTCTGTTTGTCTGTGGCTGTTGTGGGGTTACCCCATACTATTACTATAAAACGAGTAAAGCTAGGGCCACCAAACCTCGTATACAGATTCACCTTGGGATCCTGACTTCTGATTATGGTTTTTGGGTCAAAAGGTCCAAGGTCAATGTTAACATTCCCTAAGCCTTTTTACTGTACAACCAGTAAAGATAGTGCCACCAAATCTGGTACACAGGTTCACCTTGGGATCTTGATCTCTGACAATGGGTTTGTGGTCAAAAAATCAAAGGTGAAGGTTAACATTCCTTATGCCTTATTACTGTTCAACGAGTAAAGCTAGGGCCACAAAACCTGGTACACAAGTTCACCTTGGGATCTTGACCTCTGACTGGGGGTTTGGGGTCACAACATCAAAGGTCAAGGTTAACATTCCCTATCCTTTTTACTGTACAACAAGTAAAGTTAGGGTCACCAAATTTGGTACATAGGCTCACCCTGTGACCCTGAAGTAATTATGGTTTTGGGGTTGCAAGGTCAAAGGTCAACATCAAAATGGTTTATAAACTATATCTCAAAAACAAAAAAAGCTGGGGTCACCAAACCTAGTACATGGGTTTACTCCGAGACCTTACCTCTGACTACAGGTTTGGGGTCAAAAGGTCAAAGGTCAAGGTTGGTACTCCCTATGCTCACTTACTATAGAATGCGTAAAGGTCTCTAGGGTCACCAAACTTGTTACACAGGTTCACCTCGAGATTATGCCCTACAACTATTGGTTGTATACTTTGTTGTATATTCGTGGATGATGGGTTTATAATAATTTAGTTCTGCCACAGTAATTATATTGAAAAGATGAAAACTGCTCTGCCAGTAAGTATTGGGATCTTCACAGAAAATGGAGGAAGGGAATATTGCACTTGCCTCAGAATGCTCTTGTTAGGATAGCCACTGATTCACAGATTCTGAGCTTGATAAAGTCTTCAACACAGTGACATTACTAACATGGTCCCAAGTATCACGTAACAATCAGCAATGTTATTGCAGTAAAAAACTGTATTGAAGGCAAACTTACAATGTTCTTCTAACTCAGTGGTCACCAATTGATGGACTCCGGTCTGGAGCCAGACCCCAGGAGTCCTCCATCCGGACCTCAAAGCCTTTTGATACAATTTGGGAAAAAGGGAGAACGTTTTATTTTGGTGGGGCAAAAAGTGTAAAAAAGTGAAACTGATCTGATGACCATCGGCGGCCGCCCGGGCAGATTATGGCACAATCCTTGGGCGCTCTCCTCCTGCTGCAGATTCCCCTCTTCACTAGTAGGTCTCTACCCACAAAATGGACCGCTGTTGTGATATTGAATGCATTTGATAAGATTGATAAGATGGCGGCAGCGCGCATGGACGCAGCGGCCCCTCTTGACATCAGCGAGTGTGAGAGTTTTGAGTGTTTTGATCTTCCCAGACGTACATTCTGTAAAACTTACAACCGTGAGACCTTATTAAGCATCAAGGTACTGCACGGTGCAAGAATCTCGGCGATCGGTTGTGATTTGGACATTCTACGCCAGCATGGAATTCTGGCGGAGTCCCCGCTGGAAGCTACCCGAGAGAGGAGGAGGCGTAAGCGGAGCGAACGCAAGCAAAAGCGTGGAAAAAGGGCCGGGATCCATGCTAGGCTAAAGGCTAACCCCTCCAGACCAGGGGTACCGTCGCTCATTCTCTCTAACGTCCGCTCCCTCGAAAACAAGCTGGACGAGTTGCGTCTGCTGAGAGAAACCCGGAGAGAGTGGAGAGACTGCTGTGTGCTTGCGTTCACGGAGACATTGCTCCATGACAACATTCCTGATGAGGTCATTCAGCTGGAAGATATGGCGATGTTCCGTGCCGACAGGGAAACGTCGAGGTCCAATAAAAGCCGGGGGGGTGGGCTATGCATCTATGTTAACAAGAACTGGTGCGTTAATGCCACGTTAGTGTCTAAACACTGCTCTCCGTTGGCGGAGTTCCTTATTGTAAATTGTCGGCCATATTATTTGCCGAGGGAATTCAGCAACGTGTTTGTAGTGGCTGTTTACATAGCGCCGAGCGCTAACGCAAACGCTATTGCTAAGAAGGCACTCGCGGAACTGCACAATGCGATTAGTGAAATCCAACTTCACACCCGGACAGTTTTGTGGTGGTTGTGGGGGATTTTAACCACACCAGCTTAAAGACTGTGTTCCCCAAGTTTAAACAATGTGTAGACTTTAAGACCAGAGGAGAGAATATGTTGGACTTAGTGTACACAAACACAGGTGCATATAAGGCGATACCCCGCCCCCATCTCGGCCTTTCTGACCACATATCCATCATGCTGCTGCCTGCCTACAAACCTTTATTGAAGCGCAGCAGGCCAGCAGTGAAACAAATCAGAATTTGGCCAGAGAGTGCAATCTCTGCACTGAAAGACTGTTTTCTGCACACAGACTGGGAGGTCTTCAAAATAGCAGCCTCCCAGGAAGACAAGACAGATGTGGAGGAGTATGCTGAAATGGTCACCAGCTACATCGCGAAGTGCACAGAGGATGTCACTACAGTGAAGACCATCACTATGCGGTGTAACCATAAGCCCTGGATGACTGCAGAGGTGCGCTCACTGCTTACAGCCAGGGATGCAGCCTTCAGAGCGAAGGACAGGATCGCCCTCCGCTCAGCAAGGTCTGCGCTCTCAAAGGGAATTAAGGCGGCAAAGCGCGCCTATGCAGAGAAAATCCAGGGACACCTCTGTGACACTAGGAACACCAAGCAGATGTGGCAGGGAGTTCGGACACTGACGGGCTA
This sequence comes from Pholidichthys leucotaenia, assembly GCA_020510985.1. NCBI lineage: Eukaryota > Metazoa > Chordata > Actinopteri > Cichliformes > Pholidichthyidae > Pholidichthys > Pholidichthys leucotaenia. Next base: position 240,219,187 of record CM035845.1, read on the forward strand.
TAAGTCAAGGCAGGGGGTCGATGATGACGATGCTTCGCTTCCAGACAGGCTTAACGACTTCTTTGCACATTTTGAAGCATCAAACTCGACAATCAGAGGGAGGGCTGGCCCATCCCCACCATCAATCGGACCAGCTTTTACCATCAACACAGCGGACACACGGAGGACCCTAACCAGAGTCAACCCACGTAAAGCTGCAGGTCCGGACAACATCCCGGGATGTGTGCTCCGAGACTGCGCAAGCAAGTTGGCGGATGTCCTGACTGACATTTATAACATCTCCCTGAGTCAGGCCATCGTTCCCAGATGCTTCAAGACCTATATCATTGTACCGGTGGCAAAGAAATCAGTTGTGTCCTGTTTGAATGACTATCATCCTGTTGCACTGACACCAATTGTGATGAAGTGTTTTGAACGGCTTGTCAAACCACACATTACAGCCTGCCTCCCTGCATCACACGACCCGCTCCAGTTTGCATATCAATTCAATTCAATTGAATTCAATTCAGCTTTATTTATATAGTGCCATTTCACAACAACAGTCATCTCATAGCACTATCAACTGTAGGGGGAACCCCCACAGTTGCAGAGAGACCCCAGCAATCAGGCGATCCCCTGTGAGCAAGCACTTGGCGACAGTGGAGAGGAAAAACTCCCTTTTAACAGGAAGAAACCTCCAGCAGAACCAGGCTCAGCGAGGGGCAGTCATCTGCTGCGACTGGCTGGGGGGTGAGGGGACAGAGAAGATGAAAAGAACAGACATGTAGAGAGCAAACAGCACGATGGGGACTCAATCTATGGGAGAGAACAAACAGATGTTAATGACCAGCATAAAAAAAAAAAAAAAATATTTCATTGAGAGTGAAGAAAGGAGTGAGGCCCAGTGCATTACTGGAGGTCCCCCGGCTGACTACACCTATTAGCAGCATAACTAAGGGAGGGTTCAGAAACACATGATCCCTCCCTAATTGTAGGCTATATCAAAAAGGTAGGTTTTAGCCCTATTCTTAAAAACAGAGATCGAGTCTGACTCCCAAATCCAGATTGGCAGCTGGTTCCACAGGAGAGGAGCTTGATAACTGAAGGCTCTGCCTCCCATTGTACTTTTGGAGATTTTAGGTATTACAAGTAATCCTGCATTTTGGGAGCGTAGTGCTCTGTTAGGATAATACGGTAGTATCAGATCTTTTAAATAAAAAGGTGCCTGATTGTTTAGAGCTTTGTAAGTAAGGAGAAGGATTTTAAACTTAATTTTAAACTCTATGGGAAGCCAATGAAGGGAGGCCAGAACCGGAGAGATATGATCTCTCTTTTTAGTACCTGTTAAAACTCTTGCTGCAGCATTTTGGAACAGCTGAAGACTTTTTAAAGATGTTTTAGGACAGCCTGATAATAAAGAATGACAGTAATCTAATCTCGAGCTAACAAAAGCGTGGATCAGTTTCTCAGCATCACTTTGAGACAAGATGCTCCTAATCTTGGCAATATTATGCAAATGATAGAAGGCAGTCTTAGAAACAAATTTAATATGTGAATTGAAGGACAGATCTTGATCAAAAATAATTCCAAGGTTCCTCACAGAGCTATTAAGAGAAACAGTAACCGCATCCAAACTGAAAGTTTGATTTGAAAAAGGTATTTCTAAGGTTTTTTGGACCAACAAGAATGTCTTCAGTCTTATCTGAATTTAATAGCAGGAAATTACAAGTCGTCCAAGCTTTTATTTCCTTATGACAGGCTTCTAACTTGGCTAATTGATTACTATCATCTGGCTTCATTGACAGGTATAATTGTGTGTCATCTGCATAACAATGAAAATGTATACAGTGCTTTCTAATAATGTTGCCTAACAGAAGCAACTCTTTCTAAGATTTTTGAAATGAAAGGGAGATTAGAAATTGATCTATAGTTAGCTAAAGCTCCTGGATCTAGTGTTGGCTTTTTGAGTAAGGGTTTAATTACAGCCGTTTTAAAAGCCTGCGGTACATGGCCTAAAGTTAATGAAGAATTGATTATATGAAGAATAAAGCTACCAATAAGTGGGAAGACTTCTTTAAATAACCTGGTAGGAATAGGGTCTAAAAGACAAGTTGAAGGTTTGGATGAGGAAACTATTTTGTCTAACTCACAAAGGTCGATTGGAGTAAACTCATCAAGACAGACATCAATTGAAGGAGTTGTAGTAGTTACAGTATTTAAGTTAACTGTGGGAAGAATCTGATTGATTTTATCTCTGATGGATGAAATTTTATTATTGAAAAAGTTCATAAAGTCCTGACTAGTAAGCTCTAAGGGAATGCTAGGATTGACAGAGTCCTGACTCTTTGTCAACCTGGCTACAGTGCTGAAAAGAAACCTGGGGTTATTCTTGTTCTCTTCTATTAAGGCAGAATAATAACTCGTTCTAGCTTTTCTAAGAGATTTTTTATAAATTAAAAGATGATTTCTCCAAGCTAATTAGTGGAGCACCATTTTCTTTCTAATTGACGAGTCTTCTGTTTTAAGCTACGAGTTTCTGTGTTGACCCAAGGAGTTAGAAATCTCTGATTAGACTTTTTCTTTTTTAAGGGGGGCACCAAGTCTAGAGTCTGATGCAGAGAAGCTGTAACACTATCCACCATGTTATCAATTACAGAAGGAGCAAGCTGTCTATAGCTTATTTCCGTTGTGTTGACACATGGCATAGAGGAAACAATCTGCATAAATTTGGTAACAGCATCACCTGAGAGACATCTACTGTGAATAATATTTTTCTTTAGGAGCCAAATAGTCAGAAATAGTAAAATCAAAGCTTAACAGACAATGGTCTGACAGTACAGGGTTATGAGGAGACACTACAAGATTTTCTATTTCTATGCCATATGTCAGAACAAGGTCCAATGTATGGTGGAGGTAATGAGTAGAATTTCCTACTTTCTGAAAAAACCCAATAGAGTCTAATATTGAATTAAATGCCACATTAAGGCAGTCACTATCTACATCCACATGTATATTAAAGTCCCCTACTATAATTATTCTATCAGATTTCAGCACTAAATCAGCTAAGAAATCAGCAAATTCGGATAAAAATTCTGAGTAGGTTGATGGGGGAAGATAAACTATAGCAAATAAAATTGGGTTTAACCTAAAATTGCTAAAGTGCCCAATACTGAGGACCAGGCCCTCAAAGGAATTATAACATGTTTTTTGCTTTACATTAACTATTAATTTGGAATGGTAAATAATCATTCAAATCGTTCAAATCTTTCAAACCACTCCACGGAGGATGCTATAGTCCCCACCCTACACTCTGTCATCACCCACCTGGATCAGAAAGACACCTACGCCAGACTCCTGTACATTGATTTCAGTTCAGCATTCAACACCATTATTCCCCAGAGACTGATGGAGAAATTACTCCTTCTCGGTCTGAACACTGCCACATGTCTCTGGATCCTGGATTTCCTGACTGAGAGACCTCAGTCTGTCCGGGTTGGAAACAACATCTCCAACTCTGTCACGCTGAGCACCGGATCCCCTTAAGGCTGTGTACTCAGTCCACTGTTTTTTACACTTCTAACACATGACTGTGTATCCAGACACGAGGGGAACCAGATTATTTAGTTTGCAGACGACACCACGGTGGTGGGACTTATTCAGAGGGATGAGGAATCAATGTACAAGGAAGAAGTGAGAGACCTGGAGGGCTGGTGCAGGGAGAACAATCTGGTGTTCAACGTAGACAAAACAAAGGAGATGATTATCGACTTCCCGCGGTCACAGCCTGAGCACATCCCCCTCAGCATCGGCGGCCGTTTAGTGGAGAGAGTGGACCACATAAAGTTCCTCGGAGTGCAGATCTCGCAGGACCTGACCTGGAGCAAGAATTCCTTGAGGATCAGGAAGCGGGCTCAGCAGAGACTGCACTTCTTGAGGAAACTCAAACAGGCCTCTCTCCCCATCTGCATCCTCAGGACCTTCTACAGAGGTGTGGTGGAGAGTGTTCTGATGTACTGCATTGCTACATGGTATTCCCACTGCAGTATGTCAGACAAAAAAGCCCTGCAGAGGACAGCCAAGGGGGCTGAGAGGGTAATTGGAGTCTCCCTCCCCTCTGTCCAAGAACTTTTTCAGGACCATTGTAGGAGCAGGGCACTGAACATTGTCAAGGACCGTTCTCACCCTCTGCATAAACACTTTGAACTTCTTCCATCTGGTAAACGATTCCGGAGCATCAGAGGCAGAACCACCAGACTGATCAACAGCTTCCTTCCACAAGCTGTCAGGATGCTGAACAGTTGACGCGGAATCTCTCATACACACTACTGCACCTACGGACATTTTGTATATTATTTGTATATTATAGTTAGTTAGTTAGTTAGTTTTTCACCAAGTATGTCTCAGGGATGTGTGAATGGATGGGCGGGTGGGGGTGGGGGGGTGAATCTATGTGTGAGTGTGTCTTAAATCATGCTGCTTCTATCTATATGGATGCCGAGAGAAACGCAATTTCATCTTGCCTGCACTACAGTTGTATGTACAGCAATATGACAATAAAGTTTGATTTGATTTGATTTTGATTTGATTTACCGGTGTACATCTGTAGTATAAGGATACTACAAGGGGTAAACTTGCGCCGGCATGGTGACGCAGCCACGTAGTGACATCATCACACCAGACTAGGATAAAGGGAAGAGTCGCCATGTTATGGCCTCTTTCCCGGCTGGCTCAACACAAGAGCAACACTGTATCATATATTATTTATCTTGCAGTAATAAAGTTCGTGTTCAAAGAAGATACCACTCTGTGCATCATTCTGGGTTTCTAGACATAACATTTGGCAACGAGAGTTAAACCATGGAAGCATGCTTGAGGCCACCACAACCATTTCTTGAAAACCCTGGTGAACCACCCGGTCCTTGGCCTTGCTGGCTCGATGCTTTAAAAAACCTGCATATTGGTGGTGGGCCTGGACAAGATAGCTGAGGTACAGAAACAATCTCTACTGGTTCTCTTTCTGGGCATAGAAGGCAAATGTATTTTTGGCACATTAGGACCAATAGACTCATTTGCTGATGCTGTGGAACTGCTAGCTACCTACTTTGCCAGACCCGACAATGTGTTGGTGCATCACATTAGGCTTTGCCAATGGTGACAAAAGGCTGGGCCCATTGTCCCCACATCTGACGGAGACGGCATCAACATTGTGCGCCCCGAAGGCTGGTCAGGACTGCAGAGTGTGCTGAAGCTGGACGGTGTCACTGTACCAGTGATGGGGCCACCGCTGCCTCATGGTCACTAGTAAACAAGGCCATGGTTAGGCCGTTCAGATAGTAGATGGTTCGAGATGGCAGGCCAGCCGTCTGCAGAAGGTGAGAGCGGCAACTGCTGATCAAGACAGCGTTGGAGCCAACCGAGTTGGTGTGGGATCCAGGCTGGGACATTGTTGATAAGCGTGCCGTGGCTCCAGAGGGATGGAACCCGGGCCCCCTGAAATTTATGCCACTAGGGGCACGTCCTCCATGGGCTCACTGCAAGGCCCCTCCAACAGAACTGTCCTCCCCATGGAAGACAGTGAGAAAGAAAAGACTAGCTAGGGCGCGGCTGCCAGCTGAGAGTGGCAGAATAACACACTCAGCCACACTGGGCTATGTGGTGGTCCACCCGCTAGCCCTAGCTAGTGATGTTTGTGTTTATGTACCAAATTGGGGGGGGGTACTTTCGACCTGCATGCTGGTCATTTTTTTCCAAGATGATGAATGTAGTTTAAGGATACTACAAGGGATTAACTGGCACCGGCATGGTGACGCAGCCATGAGGTGAGATCATCACACCGGACTAGGATAAAGGGGAGAGTTGCCATGTTATGGCCTCTTTCCCGGCTGGCTCAAAATAGTAGCAAACCTGTTTCATATATTACTTAGCTTGATGTAATAAAGTTCATGTTCAATGAAGACACCACTCCCTGTGCATCATTCCGGGTTTCTAGGCATAACGTCTTCCTTTATTTTGCCAAGATTAATCTGTGCTATGATGCAGAGGTGAGGTTGCTGATATAGATGTCCCTTTTGTAGCCTCTAATATCATGTAAAAACTCAGTAAAAGCTCAGTGTGTTACTGTACATGAAATATTCTACCTTCCGCTCCCTGTAGTCATGAAGTTACAGGTCCACCCATGCTGTTACAGAGTTTACTGTTGAGATTAAAAAAAAAAAAAAAAAAAAGGCGGAGGAATTCTATAGTCCATCCATCCATCCATTCATCTTCTATCGCTTATCTGTATGGAATTATATTTTGTGTCCTTTTTTTTCTGTCTTACAGATTGAAACAGATTTTTTTCTGCACTGAAAATATTGTATAGAGGTGGACCTTTTGTGAAATTTAGTTTTGCAGATATTAATCTTTTTTCAAATGCAATACAGTTAAGTTTGTGTTCTCCTCCAAACATTTTTAGGATTTTAGTTGTAGATTTTAGAATTTTAGACCCATTTATTTGGAGTCAACAAACACATTTAGTGTTCTCCTGCATGATAAAGTTTTATATTATGTTTTGTTTGAAATTCAACAAAGTATTCATTTTTTTTACTAAAAATTATTATAGAGCTAAAAGCAGCTAAAACATGAGCTTCATAAAATAATGTGTGAAAGCAATTAAATGATAGTGGCATGTCTGTAGACAGCTGGGGTCTTCTGAAAGAAAGTCAATGAAATTATGGCAGCACATTTTGAGATAAATTTGTCCATGTGCCATATTTCTCTTCCATTTGTTTTAATAAAATATGTTGAAAGCTAATTTGTGGCTCATTGCAAATACTTAACTTTAAAAGGGCCAAGTTGTCACACAATGGGATGAAAAAATCTTGAATAGAAAAAAAATGCATCAAGAGGCATTGAGAATGGTTTTGGAATTAAATCAGAGTTCTGATTTGCAGCATCAATCCATGTGGCTCCAATCTATAAAATCACTCTTCACCGTAAAGAAATTGTTTCACCCAACAGTCTGGTAAAGAATTGTTTCCTTCACCTAAGGACCACAGTTTGAAAACACATTCCATGGTAAAAGGGCCGATAAGGATCCCATTTCGTGCAAGGAACGGATTAGTCTGAGTCATAAATCCCTGAGCTTCCTCTCCAGCAAGGCAGTTTTATGCTTAAAGTACCGTTTTGAGAAATCCCAGATACTTTGAACTGCATTCCACAGGTCGCTAGGAATTCTTCACAGCTCGACATTGCCCCCTTTTGTCAACTCCAGGACATGTTGGATTTCATCAACATGGGAATTTTATCTGCTGAAATAATCCTTTCTCCTCAAGACCTTATTTTTTCCAGGAAATACTGCTCAGAACACTGCTGAAGATGACCGCCTCTGTGTGGGACAATGATTGGTTTAAAATGTTTCATTAATCATTAATTTTAAATTCCTCTTCCGGTTCCGGGTGAGGACGGGTAAGGACGCACGGGTAAAGGCTCCCAGTTCGCTTCTGTTTAAAAGGCAGATAAACGCAGTTAGAACGCAGTTTGGAGCTGGCATTTGGAGCTTTTTTTGATGCTGCCGCTGGAGTGTGAACCTACTCGTGAGAAATAAGGAGAATTTGCCAGAAGTGGCTGATGAAGCTGGTGAAGCAATTGGCCCCTCGCGCTCAGGGAAAATAAAGGGATTTCTCCCACGTGTGGTTTTTTTTTTCCCTACGTTCGGATTCAGCGATCATCGGCCGGGATAATGGGTCCCAAGAAAGCTCTGCAAAATGAAGATGAAATAAAAAAAGCGCTGGATTTCTTGGCGGAAGAGATTTCCGCTGTAAAGTCACAACAAAGAAGCATCCTGGACCTAATGGAGGAGATTAAAGCGCTGCGGAACCAGAACGCTGAGAAAGACAGGAGGCTGGCGTATCTGGAGAGCAGAATGGCTGAGATGGACCAGAGCACTTGGGCAAACGACGTGATCGTCACGGGGCTCCACATCAAACCCCGATCATACGCGAGAGCAGTGGCCGCAGACAGCAGTGGAGGTGAGCTGGAGGACGAATCCACAGAGCAACAAGTGGCGGCCTACATGCAGGCCAAAGGAATCCAGCTGGACTGCAACAACATAGAGTCCTGCCACCCTCTGCCCAGGAAAAGCGGCGGCAAACCGGCTGTGATCGTGAGGTTTGTGAACAAAAAACACAAGACTGCGCTACTGAAACAAGGTAGGAGGCTAAAAGGAACAAACATTTACATAAACGAGCACCTCACGAAGGAAAACGCAGAAATAGCCAGGAAAGCAAGATACATGAAAAAGCAGAAAAAGATTCAAAACACCTGGACATCAAACTGTAAAATATACATCAAATTAAACGGATCACCTGAAGAAGCCAAGATCATTAACATCCGTAATATTATGGAACTGGACAAATATCAATGAATATTATGAACTGGAGTCACAGCAACAATTCAGACAACTGTAGGACACTGAAGGATTTTACTCATCTGCAAAAAACATTAAACAACATGAATCAAAAAATCAACAAACAGGGACAACAGGAACTGAAAGTTTTTGAATACACAGATCACAACCCACAGGACATAGAATATGACATAGACCCTGATAATAATTTACTTAGCTCCTTCAATAATGACTGTAATTACTACACAGATGAACAGTTTAACACAATGGTCACATCTGATTTCAATATTTCTATGATCCACTTCAACAGCAGGAGTCTCTATGCAAACTTTAATAACATTAAAGATTATTTACATCAGTTTAAAGTGACATGTTTCAGGACCCAAGAGACAGACACAGACACGGGCAGATACAAAATAGTTATTCTTTATTGTCAAGTGTGAGTGAGTGTAGTGCAAGTGTGAGTGCAGATATAGAAGCCTGGTCACCGGAGCTGAGCGATACAGATGACCTGGCAACCCTAGAACACACAAGCAGAAACCGTTAAGGCTGTTCAGCACAAAAGGACAAGTGCAGGTGTGCAGCTTACTTGAGGTTGTCTCTGACTGTATCTGGCAGTTCCCCGATGTCTGTGAGCTGTGGTGGTTCTGGTGCTTGAAGCTGTGACGATGATAACTCCAGTAACCGTGGTGGAGTTTGTGGCGAGAGCAATGACTGCACTGACAGCTGTGACGTTGACTGTTCCCGTAGCCGTGACAGTGATAATGTCTGTAACCATGGTGACAATGACTCCTGTGACTGAGGGAGTGACAGTACCTGCAGCTGCAGTGGAGAGAATTCCTGAATAAGCGTAGGCCAGGAGGAGCTCTGGAAGGGTGAGGGTAATTCTCCGTCTGTTGGAGATACCGGTCCGCCGCCTTGGAGGTCCACCTGTGCACAGGGGTGAAGATTAGGCGTAGAAAAGCAAATAGTCTTCTTACGTGGTAGGTCTTGTCGTGGCGTTCTTGACTTGGCTGTGAAACGAGACTCTGGCTCCGTAGACCAGGAGGAGCTCTGGGAGCATACCGGTCCACCGCCTGGGAAGTCCACCTGAGCACAAGGATAAAGATTTGGCGTAGAGAAGCAAATAGTCTTCTTACATGGAAAGTCTTGTCGTGGCGTTCTTGACTTGGCTGTGAAACGAAGCTCTGGCTCATACTCAGTCGAGGTAGACAGACGACTCCGTGCCGGGCTGTCCATGACGCTGGCTTTTAAGAGCCGCTGATTAACACCTGTTGGTTTGTGCGCGGCTGGAGCTGATGAGCTGGATGATGGCCCAGCGGCTGCCATGACAGTACTCCCCCCTCTAGCAGTGCCTCCAGGCACCTGCCCAATCTTACCTGGATTCGCCCGATGGAAATCGTGGATCAACTGCTTATCCAAGATCAACGCTGGGCGAATCCAAGAATGATCCTCTGGTCCAAAACCCTCTCAGTCCACCAAATACTGAAGACCACGACCCCGCCTGCGCACGTCCAGGATGACAGTCACGCCCCAGGCTGGATGGCCATCGCTCATCCTCGGGGGGGCAGGCGCCGCAGGGGCCGGGCACAGAGGGTCCATAACGTACGGTTTAACCTGGGAGACATGAAAAGTGGGGCAGATGCGCATGGAAGGGGGGAGAGACAAGCGCACAGACACAGGGTTGACAATACGTGAGATGGTGTAGGGGCCAATAAAGCGTTAAGTGAGTTTACGCTTTTCGGCCGGTACACCAATATTCCGGGTGGATAACCAAACCTTCTGACCCACCTTATAGTCCGGGGCAGGTCTCCTGTGACGATTGGCCACCTGGATGTTGCGTTCAGTGGTCCTCAAAAGGGCTCGGCGGGCGATGGACCAAACTCACCGACGGCGCTTAATCTGGGCCTGGACAGACGGAACCGCTACCTCCTTCTCCTCCTCCGGGAATAATGGTGGATCAAATCCAAAAGTAGCCTTGAAGGGAGAGACGCCCGTGGCCGTAGAGATCGTAGTATTATGGGCGTACTCTATCCAGGGAAGATGTTTGCTCCAAGAGGAGGAACAGGAGGAGATAACAGCGCAGTGCGGCCTCGAGCTCCTGGTTAGCCCGTTCGCACTGGCCATTACTTTGAGGATGGTACCCAGAAGAAAGGCTGGCTGTGGCTCCCAACGCTTCGCAGAATGCCTTCCATACCTGAGAGACAAACTGTGGTCCCCGATCTGACACTATGTCAGTGGGGATACCATGGAGGTGAACCACATGCTGAACAAGGAGGTCCGCCGTTTCCTGAGCCGAAGGCAAGCCCCGAAGAGGCACAAAATGGGCCGCCTTCGAAAAACGGTCCACAATAGTCAAGACAGTGGTGAGAGTATCAGAAAGGGGCAAACCAGTCACAAAATCCATGGCCACATGAGACCAGAGGCGGGAAGGAACGGGCAAGGGATGCAACAGACCCGCCGGGGGGGAAGATATCATTTTCCCAGTGGCGCACTGAGCGCAAGCCCGGATGTAGTTCACCACGTCCTTCCATAGCCCTGGCCACCAGAAGGTCCTCTGGAGCAGGTCCACAGTCCGGCCTACTCCCAGATGACAAGCCAACTTGGAGGCGTGACCCCATTTAATAAACCTGACCCTGAATAGAGCGCGGAACAAACAAGTGGCCTGCCCCCCCCCCCCGGGTCTGGTTCTATCTTCAACGCTCTCCAGACCTTGGTACAGATACCCCAGGACAGCGCGCCCACAATACAGGAGGGTGGTAGGATGGGTGCGTCCTGATCCTCAGAAGATGGTGCGTCAAACTGTCGTGAGAGGGCATCCGGCTTACCGTTCTTGATTCCTGGCCGATAGGTGATGGAGAAGTTGAAGCGGCCGAAGAAGAGAGACCAACGAGCCTGACGTGCGTTCAGCCGCTTCGCTGTCCTGAGGTACTCCAGGTTGCGGTGGTCAGTCCATACAACGAACGGCTGAGCGGCCCCCTCAAGCCAATGTCTCCACTCCTCCAAGGCGAGCTTCACTGCCAACAGTTCCCTGTCCCCGATGCTGTAGTTCCTCTCTGCCGGTGACAAGCGACGGGAGAAATATGCACATGGCCGAATCTTGCCGTCCTCAGGAGAACGCTGGGAGAGTACCGCTCCCACCCCCGAATCAGAGGCATCCACTTCCACCAAGCACTGAAGATTCGGGTCCACCTGAGAGAGAACACGGGCTGAAGCAAACTCGTCCTTTAATTTCTTAAACGCCCTGGCTGCTTCCTCACTCCAGCAAAACGGGGTCTTAGGAGAGGTGAGCACAGTCAAGGGGCGAGCCAGGTTCCCAAAATTGGGCACAAAATGGCGATAAAAATTAGCAAAGCCCAGGAACCCCTGGAGCTGTTTCCTAGAGGACGGAGCGGGCCAATCCACTACCGCCTTAACATTGGCTGGGTCGGGGAGCACCTGGTTCCGGGCGATGATGAACCCAAGGAAAGAGGTCTGGTTTGTGTGAAATTCACACTTCTCCGCTTTGACAAAAAGTTGATTCTCCAGGAGGCGCTGTAACACTCTGCGCACGTGCACCTGGTGCTCTTCCAGAGTGCGGGAGAAGATCAATATATCATCTAGATACACAAACACAAAGGAGTTGAACCTAGAGACTCCAGCGGCCATAGTCACATGCATTCCTGGGGCCAGAGCAGGCGACATCGAGTCAAATTTGAAAATGCTGGCTAAAAGTAACTGTAAATATTCCACAATTGTTATTCACGCCGGCATTAATGACATCCGTCTCTGGCAGTCGGAAGTCACGAAACTTAATGTAGAATCGGTGTGTGACTTTGCCAAAACGATGTCTGCCACTGTAGTATTCTCTGGGCCCCTCCCCAATCTGACCAGTGATGACATGTTTAGTCGCTCGTCATCCTTGAACCGCTGGCTGTCTGTGTGGTGTCCTAAAAATGACGTGGGCTACATTGACAATTGGAGCTCTTTTTGGGGAAAACCTGGTCTTATGAGACGAGACAGCATTCATCCCACTTTGGATGGTGCTTCTCATTTATCTAACAATCTGGCATCTTTTTTATCCAAATTTCCAAAACCGTGACTACTCAGAGTTGGGACCAGGAAGCAGAGTCGCAGTCTTACACGCCTCTCTGCAGCTCCTCTTCATCCGCCACCCCTCAGCTTAGCCCCTGTCTTCCCCATCAGAGAATCGTTGTCTGCTCCCTCCAAAGTAAATAAAAATATAATGTATAAGCATCCCAAAGTGATAAAGCAAAATATTGGTAAAACTCAAATTAAACATAAAGCCTCTAAATTGAATGATTTGGCCTCTGTTCCTCCTCATAATTTAATTAAATGTGGTTTATTAAATATTAGGTCTCTAACTCCCAAGTGTCTGTTAGTCCATGATCTGTTAATTGATCATCAGATTGATTTAATTTCCCTTACAGAGACTTGGTTAGGACAAGAGGATTATGTTGGTTTAAATGAATCAACTCCCTCTGGTTATTTAAACTGTCAAAATCCCAGAAGTACTGGTCGTGGAGGAGGAGTAGCATCAATTTACCATTCCAAATTACTAGTTAATGTAAAGCAAAAAACATGTTATAATTCCTTTGAGGGCCTGGTCCTCAGTATTGGGCACTTTAGCAATTCCAGGTTAAACCCAATTTTATTTGCCATAGTTTATCGTCCCCCATCAACCTATTCAGAATTTTTATCCGAATTTGCTGATTTCTTAGCTGATTTAGTGCTGAAATCTGATAGAATAATTATAGTAGGGGACTTTAATATACATGTGGATGTAGATAGTGACTGCCTTAATGTGGCTTTTAATTCAATATTAGACTCGATTGGGTTTTCTCAGAAAGTAGGAAATTCTACTCATTACCTCCACCATACATTGGACCTTGTTCTGACATATGGCATAGAAATAGAAAATCTGGTAGTGTCTCCTCATAACCCTGTACTGTCAGACCATTGTCTGTTAACCTTTGATTTTACTATTTCTGACTATTTGGCGCCTAAAGAAAAATATTATCACAGTAGATGCCTCTCAGATGATGCTGTTTCCAAATTTATGCAGATTGTTTCCTCTATGCCATGTGTCAACACAACGGAAATAAGCTATAGACAGCTTGCTCCTTCTGTAATTGATAACATGGTGGATAGTGTTTCAGCTTCTCTGCATCAGGCTCTAGACTTGGTGGCCCCCTTAAAAAAGAAAAAGTCTAATCAGAGATTTTTAACTCCTTGGTTCAACACAGAAACTCGTAGCTTAAAACAGAAGACTCGTCAATTAGAAAGAAAATGGCGCTCTACTAATTTAGATGAAATCTATTTAGCTTGGAGAAATCATCTTTTAATTTATAAAAAATCTCTTAGAAAAGCTAGAACGAGTTATTACTCTGCATTAATAGAAGAGAACAAGAATAATCCCAGGTTTCTTTTCAGTACTGTAGCCAGGTTGACAAAGAGTCAGGACTCTGTCAATCCTAGCATCCCCTTAGAGCTTACTAGTCAGGACTTTATGAACTTTTTCAATAATAAAATTTCATCCATCAGAGATAAAATCAATCAGATTCTTCCCACAGTTAACTTAAATACTGTAACTACTACAACTCCTTCTATTGATGTCTGTCTTGATGAGTTTACTCCAATCGACCTTTGTGAGTTAGACAAAATAGTTTCCTCATCCAAACCTTCAACTTGTCTTTTAGACCCTATTCCTACCAGGTTATTTAAAGAAGTCTTCCCACTTATTGGTAGCTTTATTCTTCATATAATCAATTCTTCATTAACTTTAGGCCATGTACCGCAGGCTTTTAAAACGGCTGTAATTAAACCCTTACTCAAAAAGCCAACACTAGATCCAGGAGCTTTAGCTAACTATAGACCAATCTCTAATCTCCCTTTCATTTCAAAAATCTTAGAAAGAGTTGTTGCTATGCAATTATTTGACCACCTGCAGGGAAATGGTTTATTTGAGGAGTTTCAATCTGGGTTTAGAATCCATCATAGCACTGAAACAGCCTTAGCGAAGGTCACTAACGACCTCCTCATTGCATCTGATAATGGACTAGTTTCTGTACTTGTCCTTTTAGATCTTAGTGCAGCTTTTGATACTATTGATCATAATATTCTACTTGATAGATTAGAACACTATGTTGGACTTAATGGAACTTCGTTGCAGTGGTTTAGATCTTATTTATCTGATAGGTTCCAGTTTGTTCATGTAAATGATGAGTTTTCTCTCAGCTCAAAGCTTAGTCATGGAGTTCCACAGGGATCTGTGCTTGGCCCTACTCTTTTTAGTTTATATATGCTTCCGTTAGGCAACATTATTAGAAAGCACTGTATACATTTTCACTGTTATGCAGATGACACACAATTATACCTGTCAATGAAGCCAGATGATACTAATCAATTAGCCAAGTTAGAAGCCTGTCTTAAGGAAATCAAAGTTTGGATGACTTGTAATTTCCTGCTATTAAATTCAGATAAGACTGAAGTCATTCTTGTTGGTCCAAAAAACCTTAGAAATTCCTTTCCAAATCAAACTTTCAGTTTGGATGCAGTTACTCTTTCTCTTAATAGCTCTGTGAGGAACCTTGGAGTTATTTTTGATCAGGATTTGTCCTTCAATTCACATATTAAATTTGTTTCTAAGACTGCCTTCTATCATTTGCGTAATATTGCCAAGATTAGGAGCATCTTGTCTCAGAGTGATGCTGAGAAGCTGATCCACGCTTTTGTTAGCTCGAGATTAGATTATTGTAATTCTTTATTATCAGGTTGTCCTAAAACATCTTTAAAAAGTCTTCAGCTGATCCAAAATGCTGCAGCAAGAGTTTTAACAGGTACTAGAAAGAGAGATCATATCTCTCCGGTTCTGGCCTCCCTTCATTGGCTTCCCATAGAGTTTAGAATTAAGTTTAAAATCCTTCTTCTTACTTACAAAGCTCTAAACAATCAGGCTCCTTCTTATTTAAAAGATCTGATACTACCGTATCATCCTAACAGAGCACTACGCTCCCAAAATGCAGGTTTACTTGTAATACCTAGAATCTCCAAAAGTACAATGGGAGGCAGAGCCTTCAGTTATCAAGCTCCTCTCCTGTGGAATCAGCTGCCAATCTGGATTCGGGAGTCAGACTCGATCTCTGTTTTTAAGAATAGGGCTAAAACCTACCTTTTTGATATAGCCTACAATTAGGGAGGGATCATGTGTTTTCTGAACCCTCCCTTAGTTATGCTGCTAATAGGTTTAGTCAGCCGGGGGACCTCCAGTAATGCACTGGGCCTCACTCCTTTCCTCACTCTCTATGAAATATTTTTTTTTTGCTGGTCATTAACATTTGTTTGTTCTCTCCCATAGATTGAGTCCCCATCGTGCTGTTTGCTCTCTACATGTCTGTTCTTTTCTTCTTCTCTATCCCCTCACCCCCCAGCCAGTCGCAGCAGATGACTGCCCCTCCCTGAGCCTGGTTCTGCTGGAGGTTTCTTCCTGTTAAAAGGGAGTTTTTCCTCTCCACCGTCGCCAAGTGCTTGCTCACAGGGGATCGCCTGATTGCTGGGGTCTTTCTGCAACTGTGGGGGTCCTCCCTACAGTTGATAGTGCTATGAGATGACTGTTGTTGTGAAATGGCGCTATATAAATAAAGTTGAATTGAATTGAATTGAATTAAGGAAATCCCGCAGCACGTCGTTAATTAGCCGCTGGAAGACGGCCGGAGTGTTGGTCAACCCAAACGGCATTACCAGATACTCAAAGTGGCCGCTTGGGGTCCTGAACGCCGTCTTCCACTCATCCCCCTCTCTGATGCGCACCAGGTGATAGGCATTACGGAGATCAAGCTTAGTAAACCAATTCGCCCCCTGGAGGGAGTCAAAGGCAGTATTCATCAAAGGCAGAGTGTATTTATCTTTTATAGTGATTTCATTAAGCCCCCTGAAGTTGATGCAAGGGCGTAACGACCCGTCCTTCTTTCCAACAAAGAAGAAGCCGGCCCCCACGGCTGAGGACGACGGGCGGATGATTCCTGAGGCCAGGGATTCTTTAATATAGGTATCCATGGCCTCGCGCTCCGGGGCTGACAGGCTGTACAGGCGGCTCGCAGGGAGAGGGGCCCCAGCCTTCAGATTTATTGCACAGTCGTACGGCCGGTGAGGGGGTAAAGACAACATCCGTGACTTGCTGAACACTAGTCCCAAATCATGGTAAACTTCTGGTACCTTGGACAGCTCCTGAGTTGGCGTCGAGGGGGGTGGCACCTTGACAGAAGGGGCGCATGCCGCTGATTGGAGGCAGGCGCTTAAGCAGAAGGTACTCCACGCTGTAATACTCCCTTCTTGCCAATCGATGGTGGGATTATGAAGGTGAAGCCAGGGGTAACCCAGGATGACAGGCGAAGAAGAGACGGGCAAGACTAAAAACCTAATCTCCTCTCTGTGATTCCCTGAGACTATCACGGACACTGGGGCCGTCTGATAGGCTATGGTGGTCAGTGATGCCTTAGATAACGTAATCAGCTTGACAGGTGGATCCAGGGGCTGACAGCTGAGGCCCATCTGGGTTGCCAGGTCCTTGGAAACAAAGTTTTGCTCAGCACCTGAATCCACTAAAGCTAGCGTGGAATGTTCTGCGTGTTTGTGGATAAGTCTAATGCGTATTCGAAAACTCGTGAGGGGTCTTTCTGGGTCCGTGTCCGTGAATCCCCCTACTGCAAACCACGGACCCTCCCTTTTAACCGACTCGGGCACTCAAACACTCCATGTGACTCCTTTCCACAATAAAAACAAAGGCCTAAATTTCTGCGGCGCTGTCTCTCAGCCGCTGACACTTTAGACTGTCCTATTACCATGGCATCCTGATCTGAAAGCTCCCCTGACGCCGGTAAAGCGAGCGGGGGAAAGCTGGTGGAACGAGGGCGGGGTTTTACAGGACGGGCGGTAGACCGCCGTTCTGCCGCTCGTTCCCTTAATCTACTGTCTATGCTTATGGCAAGGGCAATTAGCTCACCCAAATTATCAGGTTTGTCCCGTGCCGCTAACTCGTCCTTTAACTCTGCGTTGAGACTGCGGAGGAAAATACCGCATAGTGCCGGTTCCCCCCACCCAATCTCAGCGGCAAGGACCCGGAAGTCTATTGCATAGTCAGCAGCTGATCTTGCACCCTGCTGCAGGCTCAACAGCCGTTCGGTCAATACTGCACCCCTATCCGAATGATCGAACACGGACATAAACTCCACCAAAAACTGCTGGTAAGTTAATGTAGGATAACCTGGGCTCGCCATTACAGTATAGGCCCAATCTAATGCTCTACCTCCCAGTAGGTTAATGATATATCCTATCTTGTTTGCGTCAATGGCGAAGTCCCCCAGGACTCGGAGAAAAACTGACTCGCATTGGAGAATAAATCCCCGAGCATCTCCAAGTTTGCCACTAAAACGAGCTGGAGTGGGAACAGGGGTGAGGCGAGAAACAAACTTGGTGTTAGCTTGAGTAGGTGCTAAACCTGCAGGGGTTGAGACACTAGCGACCGGGGGAAACGCCCGTTGTCCCTCCAGGCGATCCAGCCAGCCGTTAATTTGTGACAGCTGATTAAGAATAACTGTTTGCTGATGTACGAGCATGTCTACCCAGGCGCTAAGGGTGTTAAGTCCGCGCGGCTGTGTGCTGTCCATTGGGTCAATGTGACGGAGTCGTACTGACATGTTTCAGGACCCAAGAGACAGACACAGACACGGGCAGATACAAAATAGTTATTCTTTATTGTCAAGTGTGAGTGAGTGTAGTGCAAGTGTGAGTGCAGATATGGAAGCCTGGTCACCGGAGCTGAGCGATACAGAAGACGACCTGGCAACCCTAGAACACACAAGCAGAAACCGTTAAGGCTGTTCAGCACAAAAGGACAAGTGTAGCTGTGCAGCTTACTTGAGGTTGTCTCTGACTGTATCTGGCAGTTCCCCGATGTCTGTGAGCTGTGGTGGTTCTGGTGCTTGAAGCTGTGACGATGATAACTCCAGTAACCGTGGTGGAGTTCGTGGCGAGAGCAATGACTGCACTGACAGCTGTGACGTTGACTGCTCCCGTAGCCGTGACAGTGATAATGTCTGTAACTATGGTGACAATGACTCCTGTGACTGAGGGAGTGACAGTACCTGCAGCTGCAGTGGAGAGAATTCCTGAATAAGCATAGGCCAGGAGGAGCTCCGGAAGGGTGAGGGTAATTCTCCGTCTGTTGGAGATACCGGTCCGCCGCCTTGGAGGTCCACCTGTGCACAGGGGTGAAGATTAGGCGTAGAAAAGCAAATAGTCTTCTTACGTGGTAGGTCTTGTCGTGGCGTTCTTGACTTGGCTGTGAAACGAGACTCTGGCTCCGTAGACCAGGAGGAGCTCCGGGAGCGTACCGGTCCGCCGCCTGGGAAGTCCACCTGAGCACAAGGATAAAGATTAGGCGTAGAGAAGCAAATAGTCGTCTTACGTGGAAAGTCTTGTCATGGCGTTCTTGACTTGGCTGTGAAACGAAGCTCTGGCTCATACTCAGTCGAGGTAGACAGACGACTCCGTGCCGGGCTGTCCATGACGCTGGCTTTTAAGAGCCGCTGATTAACACCTGTTGGTCAGTGCACGGCTGGAGCTGATGAGCTGGATGACGGCCCAGCGGCCGCCATGACATAAAGAGCCGTTCAATATTGTGGCAATATCAGAGACGTGGCTCAGTGAAGAGAAAGGAGTGGATTTTACCATGGATGGCTATGAATTAAATTATATAAATAGAAAAGTGAAAAAAGGAGGAGGAGTTGCAATTTATGTTGACAAGAGCTTGAAATACAAGGTTGTTGAAAATCTGTCAGTAACTGTGGATGATTTATTTGAATGTATTACAATAGAAATCTGTCTGGACAATGTGAAGAATGTAGTAGTAAGCTGTGTATATAGAACACCTGGATCAAACATTGACTTATTTAAGGACTGGATGGAAAAAATGTACACAAAACTAACTCATAAAGTTATGTTCATCTGTGGGGATTTCAATATAGATCTGATGAACTCAAAACAACATAATTTGACAGAAGAATTTATCAACACAATGTACAGTATGGGCTTACATCCAACAATTACCGGACCTAGCAGAATCATGTCACACAGTGCCACACTAATAGATAACATATTCACAAACATTATGGGAAATAATATCAGGAGTGGGCTTTTATTGAATGATATCAGTGACCACCTGCCAATTTTTGTTGTCTATCAATGTGATTATAGGAAGAAAAAGTATACCAAAAATATTAAATATAAAAGAATAAGAACCAAAGAATCAATGCATTTATTGACAAAGGAATTATTAATACAAGATTGGAAGATAGTTTATGATGAAAATGACATAAATAGAGCATATGATAATTTTTTACAAATATTTCAATCATTGTACAATAAATACTGTCCTATAAAACAATACAGTGACAGACAACAACAACAAAAAAATATTCCTTGGGTCACCAAGGGGTTAATAAATGCATGTAAAAAGAAGAATACATTATATAAATAATTCATTAAATGCAGAACGGTGGAAGCTGAGATCAACTATAAAATATACAAAAATAAGCTTACTGTAGAGGAGCTGGAAATGATGAGGCGATTTTGTATTAAAAACAGAGTCTTTAATGAACAGCTCTCCTATCTTGTCTCATCTGGTGCAGAGCTTGGCAGAAGGCAAAGAGGAAGATTTCTGCCCAGCTCACTGGTTAAATACAGGCACACATCAAAGACATGCATCACACAAGCCGACATCCCCTGTTATCTTAATCCCCCCATTGTTCTGTTATCTCCTCTCTTCGTCTTGGGAGGTGATGGGAACTCCTCTCCTCGCCATGGGGGGCGAAGGTGTCTAGTCCGTCTCTGCCGCCGCGTCCTGGGACGTGTTTGTTCTTCACACGGCGGGTGAGATTCCTTTGTCCTTTCAGAGGTGTGAAGTTCCTTACATATGCTGTCACAAAACATTTCCACTTGCTCTAACATATGTAGGTATGGAATATATGAGTAATATATACCACACTTACTACTATAATGAGGACCTGTCGGCGGCGGCGGCCTCCGTCGGTCTATGATGACCATGGAAGAGAATCCTAAATGTCTACTCTGCTGGAACAGCACCACCTGTGGCTGAACAGGCTGATGCACACCGGTGTTCTACCTTCCAGCATTGGGCGTTGGTAGGATTCAAGCCTGGGCAGGAAAATATGGAGGACAAGATGTTACCCATGCAGCATGTCCCCCCTCTCCACGTCACTGATGAATCCAAAGGAACAGCAGGGCTGCGATAGTTTGGCACCAGCGCCGTTGCAGGAGCTGCCAGAATGATGTTGAGCACAACAGAGAACTGCCTTAGGGGCTCCGACTCCGGATTTTTCCTCAGGGTTGACTCCCGAGGCCTTTCCCATGACCGGGTGTGCCGCAAGGCAGCGAAGGTTTGAAATCAGGGTTTACCTTCCCCTAGATGGGCTACCTTCCCAGGTTGACGAGCCACCATCTACCTGAAGCATCTGGTTTTAAGGCGCCAGAGATCCGCCCTCGCCCCTTCTCCTATTAGTAAAAGCAGTTCCGCCGGGCTTAGAGACTAAACCACACGGGCAGGCTAGGAGTTGAACTTAGTTGTCAGAGGCTTTTCGAGATGCACGCCGTAAGGAGCATTTTATGAGCACTAGGAGCTTAACCCCAGTTCCGCTCCTGGCTATGACAACCTTGGAACTTGAGGACCTGTAAGAAAGAATATTACAACAGAATACTAGAGGATAACAAAAATAACATAAAGGGAATATGGCAAGTACTCAATGGGATTATTAGTAATCATCCAAAGAATGCAAATTATCCAGAATATTTTATCAAAAATGGCAATTTGATAAATAATATGGAAGATGTGGTCAGTGGTTTCAATAAATTTTTTGTAAACGTTGGTCCTGAATTAGCAAAATCAATAGTGACACCAGAAACAAACTACAGTGGTTCTGTGAATGAAATAGAAGATAGAAATCCAAACACAATCTTTTTGGGTGCAGTTACTGAAAAGGAAATTATCGAGACTGTGAGTAAATTTAAGAACAAAAAATCAACGGACTGGAATGAAATTGACATGACAATAGTGAAAAAAGTAATGGAGGGAATTGTTAAGCCACTCACCCACATCTGTAATCTGTCATTTAAAACTGGTACATTTCCAGACAAAATGAAAATAGCAAAAGTAATACATCTATACAAAACAGGAGACAGTCATCGCTTCACAAATTACAGGCCAGTCTCTTTACTCTCACAATTCTCCAAAACACTTGAAAAAAATCTTCAGTAAGAGACTGGATGATTTCACTGAAAAACACAACCTCCTTACAGATAGCCAGTATGGTTTTAGAGCAGATAAATCTACATCTTTGGCACTGATCAAACTTATAGAAGAAATTACTAGTTGTATAGCTAAAAAAAAGGTTGCTGTAGGAGTATTTATAGATTTAAAGAAAGCTTTTGACACCACTGACCACAGAATACTACTAAGGAAACTGGAAAGGTATGGGATAAGAGGGGTTGGACTGAGTTGGGTGGAAAGTTATTTAAGTAACAGACAACAATTTGTACAAATTGGAGAGCACAAATCACCCTTCATGGACATCACTTGTGGTGTGCCCCAGGGGTCAGTTTTGGGACCTAAACTCTTTATTTTGTATATAAATGACATATGCCAAGTATCAAAAATTCTGAAATTTATTTTGTTTGCGGATGACACAAATATCCTTTGCACTGGTGAGAATTTGCAGCAGGTTTTAGAGGTGGTCACAACTGAAATGGAAAAATTAACGCAGTGGTTCAACAAAAATAAATTATCTCTAAATCTAAAAAAAACAAAGATTATGTTGTTTGGAAATTATAAAATTAATCATGAAATAATGGTAACGATAGATGATACCAGAATAGAAACAGTACAGGAAAATAAGTTTCTGGGGGTGACGCTAGACAATAAAATCTGCTGGAAACCTCACATCAGTCACATCCGGGCCAAATTAGCAAAATGTATAGGCATACTGGGGAAGACAAGACACTTCTTGGACTATAAATCATTGGTCTTATTGTACAATTCACTGTTTTTACCTTAACTACTGTGTAGAAGTCTGGGGAAACACCTACAAGACCAACCTACAGTCAATATGCACATTACAAAAAAGAGCTATAAGGATAATAAACAATGCAGGATATAGAGACCATACCAATGCGCTGTTCTTAAAGTCACATGTCATAAAGTTCATTGATTTAGTTAAATTTAAGACAGCACAAGTAATGTACAGGGCTATTAATAATCAACTACCAACTAATATACAAAAAAATTTAAAAAAAGAGACAATGATCATAATTTGAGGGGAGACTTAAACTTTACAAAACCCAATATACGTACAACCAAGAAAAGTATGTGCATATCTGTCTGTGGGGTGGAGTTGTGGAACAGTCTGGAGCTGGAACTGAAACTATGTACAAACAGAAATCAATTCAAAAAGAGATATAAGCACCATTTGCTGAAAGGGTGTATGTTAGAAGGGTAGTAGTTATATGTACGATTCATTATGTTCACTCTAGGATATTATGGGACACTATGGAATGGTGGGTGGGACAGCACTGTGTATATCTGTGTTGTTTGAGGCTGGTTTTGATGTATGGACATCATTGTATGTTAGAATGGATGGGTGTTAATGCTGATTTGTAAAAAATACAGTAAATTGTTTACTTGGGGTCTTAAAGATGGTAATTTGTATAAAATTCACATGGGTGTATCTATGGAAAAGAGGAGATGGAATTAATACGTGTTTACTTCTTCCTTCTCCCTTTCGAACAGTGTATGCTGTTACTTTATTGCATTTGCCATTTGCTTGTATTTGTTATATTTTTGTGTTCGAAATAAACTATCTATCTATCTATCTATCTAAATGTCTTGCATGTTTGAAAATGCTTAAATGAACCCTATTCTAATGCATGTTAATTATAGAAGGACAAGTTCATAAAAGTGCATGCTCACTGAAAGTTAGTCATGAATCACTGAAGTTAGCTTAGATTTTATATTAACTATATAATGAATTTCACAGTTAAAATATGCATATGCCTTCTGAAACTTATGCCAGTAATCTGACTGCAACCACTCAATCACCAGGCCGTCTCTGTTGGGCGACACCCCTTTCATTCTGTTGGTCGGTTACAGACAAAGTACTGCTTTCTTATTGGACCATAGCCCATTTGAATCTCCCACGATAGCCGATAATTGGTTCTTCCTCCTGCCGGTCATATATTTTGAGCCAAGGAGTGTGCCCAGTTAAACAGAGAGAACCGCCCTAGTTTTTCAGTTTTGTTTTTTTCGTTCAGTTTTTGTTGAGTTTTCTGTGAGTTTGTCAGTTTCAGAAGTCTTGTGTTCTTAAAGTTGTCTTTTGTTAAGTCTTTATCTGTTTTCTGGTATTTGAGGAGAGATTATCTTACTAGTTGAGCTCAACCCTTCTAAATGGAGGGAAACTCCAAAACGCCTTTTTCCCTCTCCTCAGACGCCATGTTTATTCTGCTGAACTTTTCCTATCGATTTTCTTTAAATCACGGTTAAAGTGGACTGATAGTGATTTTTGAACTTATTCCCTCAAGACTGCCTCATCCACGTATGACAAAGTCAGAAGAACTAGGATTTCGTGATTGGAACTGTTTACATCCATTTTCCTTCACCCTGTGTTTTCTTATCGGCTGGTGGACATCCTAAATTTGCGGGCCAGGACAGGATCTGTTGCCTAAGAAGAGATGTCACACCTTCCCAGGGGGCCAGCCATTCATTCTACCACCGGCTTCACTCTCCGGACACCTGCTGCTAAGTCTGTGCCATAACCGCTGTAACTGGAAAGGACTGCTGGCAGCCTTTCCTCCTTTTTGTCATCTGCTGGCATTCAAGATCACTGCTGGACTCTGAAGACACAGCTGTTCGTAAGCCAGACTTCAACTTCCTATCTGCTGGGCTAAATGTGATGTGTAACTTTAATTGAATATGACCAATTTTCCATGTTAAAGTTAGTCCAAAAGCTACAATAGGAGCTATAAGCTGAAGGGAAATTAATATTTCTCTTTTCAATAACATCCAATTTTTTAGAGTAACTCAGAATTTCCTTTTTCATTATCAGCTTTTATCATTTTCCCATAAAACTGCATCCAATTTTATGCATATTTTTGTCAAAGTTTCTTCACAGTCTCCCATTGCATTACCATTACAAATTCAAAATCTGGTTTCTCTTGTTTCCACAAAGGTTTAACTATAGACTTTATGGTCAGGAATCAATTAACAATTAATATGATTTTTGATACTTGTTGAACATTTCACCTGCTTACAAATCAATCGAATGAAATGTCATTTAACTTGAGTCTGATTATTAAAACTGTTAACAATATAGAGAAGTGTCTGCTTTATTTATTTTGTGTGTGTTCTTTTCTTGGTCACGGCAGAAGAATTCATTATTACTGAGACTGGTTAGTGAAAGGTTCAAGGATTCTGTCGTGAATTCCTGCCTTTCAGAGGCAGGGGAGGCAGAAATCCAAATGCAGGAGATGTTGAGTGTGTTTATTGAACAAAAGGTTATGTACCAGTCCAAGCACACAAACAGGTGAACACAGTACAACGAGGAACCACTGGGATTATGCACAGGACACTCCTCAGCTCACAGGTGAGCACATCCAGAGGAGACCCAGGCACTCCAGACGTAACTGACAGCGGGGGGAAGCAAACGAGAAAAGTCCAATGCACCTCCAGACGTAACTGGAGAGCGGGGGGAACAAACAGTACTCACAGGCTGGGAACACAGCAGTCCGTGGCAACAATCCCAAGTGGAAATCCAGAGTAGACTAAACTGGAGACGATACAGAAGACAGCAGAGGACAATACAATAATTCGACAACTACTAGTGGGGTGACAGAGCTTAAATAACATAAGACATAATGACCAGAATGATTGCCAGTGTTAGTGGGTATGTGTTTAGCTGAGTGATTGCAGGTGTGAGTGCGTGTGTGTGTATGTGTGTGTGTGTATGTGTGTGTGTGTGTGTGTGTGTGTGTGTGTGTGTGTGTGTGTGTGTGCGTGCATGCGTGTGCGTGAGAGTGGGTGTGTGAACCTGAGCAGGGAGAGGACAGGCAATGACAGATTGGAATCAGCTGTCAAGAGTAGACAGGAGAGGGAGGTGTGGTTGTCAGACACAAAATAAATAAACACAAAATCAAACGCAGACTCAGGAATAATTACAAATAACTCAAAAGATAATCAAATGGCGAAGAGCAAATAATAAGCACCAAAAATACAACAGAACGTGGCTAAACAATGAAACACAATATGGAACTGAAAAGGTGACATAAAGCACAGATAACTGAGGAACAAAAAACAGCCATGAAGCCAGCTCGGGAGAATCCCCAGCTTGGTTAATAACAGATATTTATTAATAAATTGTCCAAGTTGGACTGGTGCCCCTTTACAAGTGTTTCTCTCTTGCTTTGTGAGTGTTTGTGGTCACAAAGTAAACCTCTGACCCCCCACACAACTCTACATGTAAATTAAATCATCCTTGTACCTTATCACACTTATAATCAGTTGTTACAATCTATAGAATCATAATCGAATCATGAAGTGCCTAAAGATTCCCACACCTAGTTTGGACCTTGGCTGGGGAGGAGGACTGACTTATCGGACCTTTTGCAGTTTTAATTAGCAACCCCTGTTCTTACTGTTGTAAAGATAGACTGAGCCCATTGATAGCTACCAGATAAACTGTTGAGTTTAGGACTATATTACAGGAAGAAGATGGAGGACAAGCTACAATAGAGTGGCTTCAGCTGTGTCTGGAGAAGCCTCAAAGCCATCTCTGGGCACCAGAACATCTCTTCCAAGGCCACGGGAGGTAGAGAGTGGGTGAATTACCTAAAACAGGTTTGACCAACTGCCCTTTTCTCTGCCTGCCCACCAACCACTGTTGCCCTGACCTTCATCTAGTCCCACTGTGCACAGCCCTCCCCTCACTCCCCTTAGTACATGTCCCGCTGTTTTTCCCCCCACAGACCGAACACCCCCCCATCACACAGCCCCCCTGCCCCAACCTGACTCTCACTAAGACCCAGGTGAGAGCTGAGCTGAGGAAGATCAAGGCGAGGAAGGCTGTAGGTCCGGATGGCATTAGCTCAAGGCTCCTCAAGTCCTGCATAGACTAGCTGTGCTGGATCGTGGATCACATCTTCAGCCCGAGCCTGAAGCTAGAGAAGGTACCACACCTTCGGAAAACATCCTGTGTGGTAACCGTACTGAAGACTCTGAACCCAAAGGAACTGAACAGCTACAGACCAGTGGCCCTCACATCACACCTAATGAAGACCCTGGAGAGGCTGCTCCCCGCCAACCTCCCCCCCCCCCCGGGGGGGGGGGCAGCAATAGATCGCTTCAGTTTGCCAACAAGCATGGCATTGGGGTGGAGGATGCAGTGATCTTCCTCCTACATCGTTCCTTGTCCCACCTGGAGAAGCCTGTGAGCATCGTGAGGATCATGTTCTTTGATTTCTCCATTGCTTTTGTAACTGAGGTCATCCTGCGCAGTTCGCCCACTCGGGGACACGAACCCGCGACCTACCAGTCAACTACACAGTTCGAGCATGGGAGACACAGCACGATCGCGCTGAGCTAAAGGTCCGACCGATAGCTCAGCGCTACCGATACTGTATGAGGCTTTTCGGGAGGGAGGTTTACTAACGTTCTACGCCGAACAGTGCTAGTTGGCATCCGTTACACTCTCCCCCTTAAACCTCACTCCCATCCCGGGTTCACGGCACCATTGTAACTGAGGTCATCCTGCACAGTTCGCCCACTCGGGGACACGAACCCGCGACCTACCAGTCAACTACACAGTTCGAGCATGGGAGACACAGCACGATCGCGCTGAGCTAAAGGTCCGACCGATAGCTCAGCGCTACCGATACTGTATGAGGCTTTTCGGGAGGGAGGTTTACTAACGTTCTACGCCGAACAGTGCTAGTTGGCATCCGTTACACTTTCAACACCATCCAACCAGTGATCCTGAGGGAAAAGCTTCTGAGCACAGGGGTGGACCAGCACCTGTCATCGTGGATCCTGGACTATCTCACAAACCAACCACAGTTTGTGAGAACCCAAGACTGTGTGTCTGACACCATCATCTGCAGTATGGGGGCCCCCAGGGACCAGTTCTGGCTCCCTTCCTGTTCACCCTCTACACTGCTGACTTTTCACACAACACACCACACTGCCATCTACAAGAAGTTCTCTGATGACTGTGATCGTTGGCCTCATCTCTGAAGGGGGTGATGCAGAGTACTTATCCAGGATTTGTGGAGTGGTGCCTGGGAAACTGCCTCCAGATCAATGTGAGGAAAACTAAGGAACTGGTGGTGGACTAAAGATCCAGGGAACAGAAATTTAGATGGTGACATCTTACAACTACCTGAGTGTTCATCTGAACAATAAACTGGACTTGTCACACAACACCAATGTTCTCTACAAGAAGGGGCAGTGCAGGCTGTTCCTCCTGAGGAGGATCCGGTCTTTTGGAGTGCAAGTAGCACTCGTGAAGACCTTCTACGATATGGTGTTGTCATCAGCCATCACATTTGGAGTGGTCTTCTGGGGCAGTGGCATCACAGCAACCGACAAGAAGAGACTGAACAGGTTGATCAAACAAACTAGCTCTGTACTGGGACAACGCCTCGACCCAGTGGAGGAGTTAAGTGAGAGGATAATGGTGGTTAACCCTTAGATGCATAAGTGGGATAACAATTACCCCAGTGGTTGTTTTTTTTTATGTCTTTGTAATTTTAATTTTTTATCATTTAATCTTCCATGTATTCCTCAAATAGGTTGTGTTTGACATGAGGCCATTTGGATTGGTATCTAATTGTTATATTTTTTTAAGTAATTGCATTTTTTGTATCAGTACCACACTTTTCCATATGTGGGGTCAAAAATGACCAGAAGCTTTTCCCCAGCTGTCCCCTTTTGAATCTCACCACGGTTATCAGTAACACTGTAGACGCTGCAATTAGCATCTCAGACTGGATGCCGAGGGTAAACAGAAAGGGTAAACAGTTGAGGACAATACAGTGTATACAGTGAGGACAATGTAGGTATTGTTAGATGCAGTGGTCAAAAATGCCCGAGCGGTTGTTTTTTTTTTGTTTTTTTTTTGCAATATCTTTGTAATTTTAATTTTTTATCATTTAATCTTCCATGTATTCCTCAAATAGGTTGTCTTTGACATGAGGCCATTTGGATTTGTATCTAATTGTTATATTTTTTAGTTGCATTTTTTTGTATCAGTACCACACTTTTCCATATGTGTTGTCAAAAATGACCCCAAGCTGTCCCCTCCTTTTGTTGACCAAAATATAATTTATAATAATAATAATAATAATAATAATAATAATAATAATAATAATAACAACAACAACAACAACAACAACAACAACAACAACAACAACAACAACAACAATAATAATAATAATAATAATAATAATAATAATAATAATAATAATAATAATAATAATAATCACCCAAAATATAATAGAAATATCATCTTTAACCAAAATGAAAGAAATTTCTTAAGTTTACAGCATAAAACACATACATTCTAGTTGGGGTCATTTTGACCACACTCATGGAAGAGTGTTGGAATTGGTTGGTCATGCATCTAAGGGCTAAGCAGTCATCTCTGCTGGAGTCCGAGTCCTACCCCAAGCGCGACATGCTGAATGCACTGAGAAGCTCATTTAGTGGTTGGCTGTGTCATCCTAGGTGCATGACAGAGAAGTTTCGCAGGTCCTTCCTACCTACAGCTGTCAAGAGTTTACAACCTAACCAGGGCTGCTTGTAGAGGTCGTATTAAGTGTACTAAACTTAACAACTGTGCACAATAGAGATTGTCCCCTCCAATACACAAGGACGATAACAATTATTACTGAGGGTGGCAACATCACTGTTGATTAAAATGCAAATTATACTGTCTGGGTACATATTCATATTCTGCAGGGTAATTTAACAAACCATAATGCTGTTTATTCTGTCAAGCTGCAATGCTCCTGCACTTGTATATATCTGTGTACATATGTATATTCATTTACTGCTTTGGCTAACCAGTTCTTATTATCTTGTTGACTATTGCTCTGAGTGCTGCTGTCTCTTTGCTGCTGTAATCCTGGAATTTCCCCAATGTGGGATTAATAAAGGCTTGTCTTATCTTATCTTATCTTATCTTATCTTAAAATGTACTGAAATACAATACACCTTAACATGTTTAAACTGTGCTTTACACTTTTCTTACATCTTTTTTGTTTGTTTAAAAACATGATATGTGATCAGAAGTATGACTTCTGAAATGTAATTCTGTTGAAATCTTTTTAAATATATCAATATTTTAGCCCCCTCTATGGATCGCTACCTTATTGTGGTGGTGGGGAAGGGGGGGGGGGGTGTTGCGTGCCTAATGATCCTGGGACCTGTGTTTTCAGGAGCAACTTGTGACTTGTGGGGTCTCCCAGGGTGGGTTGGTCCTGGTGAAGGGCCAGGCCAAGAGCGGTTCAGTGGATCCCTATGAAAAAAGTTACATCAAGGACCCAGTGTACCACATGGGTCCAGGGATCATGGGGGACATGGTGTAACGTGAAAATATGGAATATTAATAAATAATAAATATGATCAGGTATGAATTATTTAATTTATATTGATGTATTGGAATCTGAGCTCAAATCTCATTTCATATACATCAGAAAAGTTAATAACACTCGTAAGGGGCACCAGCTTCTATCTTTAAGAAGCAATTTGATCTTTAATTTCACTTTATACCTGTTTGATCGCTCAATAAATTAATCAATAATCAGTCTCAAAAATTTTCCGTGAATTCGATACCTGGGCTTGAAACAGACTCAGAATGAAATAAATTCCCAACAACTTCTCATTTTTAAATATTTATTAAACGAAATGATTAAGACATTGTAGTAATTTCATTAATAATTATAAAATCAATCTTGTAAATGATAGATTAACAATGTCAATATTTTCGGAACCAGGGTTAAACTGAGAAACGAATTTCTATCAGTTTGTGTTAACAGATTATTAAAAACAATGCAAATTTATGGAGAAAGTTTGCTAATTATGAAAAAGTCCTAAATTAATCTTAAGAAAATAAAAACGGAATTTTAATGAAAGAAGAGTTATGTTAAGGGCTTCTTAATTTGCATCTGATTAGATATACAAATTATTACCGAGCATCAGACGTCAATTCAGCAGTGGAATTAAAGTTTGCAGCTCACGTGTCCTCGGTGATGGTTCTGTCGTCCGTCTTCGTGGATGTTAGGGGAAAATATCTGCCAGCAGATACTTCAGAGCCCACACAGTTCGACCTTTAAATTCAAGCGGTCGAAGGAGGCTGGATTCTGAGCTGTATGACCCAGAGTTGTAACTGGGTTAGATGACTTTTCTTCAGAGCGATGTGGGACAGCTGCGCGTTGATTTCTCAGCTGCACGTTATGTGGGAGCTGCGTCTTTCTTTCCTGGTAGACAAGCGCTGCAGGTTTTCGGGAATAATTAAAGATATCTGATCAGATTTCAAATTAAAAAAAAAAAAAGAAAAAAAAACTTTCGGACTTTAGATAAAAATAGTTTCTGGTAGGTGCTTGGTCAAGAAAAATATAAAAATAAAGTCAAGATTAAAGTTTACCTTAAAATTAAACAAACAGTGGTTTTACAGAAAGTTTAACAAAGAGAAAGTGATGAATAAAAAAAATTGGAGTTTGACTCCGATTAAGAATTGAGCTCAAAGAAAAAGGAATTCCTAGGCATTTAAGAGAAGAAAAAAATACAAAGTTACATAAACAAATTATCTGCTGTGTTCAGAAAAGCGCCATGTGGTCCTTTGTCCTTTGTTCTCCCTTGCTGTGTGTAGACAATGGAGGAGATCAGGACAAGGCAAGCAGCGGGGAAGAAATCCGGGGAGGAAAAAAGGTCCGGAGCAGAAGAGGCTGGAAAAAGAGTCTCTCTCCTTTTTATAAGCTCTGTTGAGTTTCGCGGGATTCCGGCCTGACCGGAATCTCAGCCAATGAGCGTCCTTCGTGGGCGGGCTCGATGAACTTTTAGTCCAATGAACAAACAGTCTATTGTTCGGAGTCCTTTGGAGTGAAGAGTTGTCGTGCAGAGATTGGCTGTGGGAGTCACATGGTTTTAGAGGCAAAACTGATACATACTGGAAGTTAATATTTGCCTTTATGTATTAAACTAAGATAACTTTAGTGATTAGTATAAATTATAAGCAGTGCTTCTAAATCAACATGCAGGAGTAAACATTCATCTAAACATTGGCATGCATATACTGTATATATATATATATATATATATATATATATATAAAATCACAGATTAATGCATTTCACACATATTTTCCACATCAAAAACATCAGAGTCCATCTGCATTTTCATAGTTCTGAAAAGAATGAAGGTTTAGAATTAAGTTTGTAATAATGTACTTTAAAGTTGTTTACTGTTTAAATCCAGCATGTCCACAGTTTAAGGAAATTAGCTGAGTCGTTGATCTGTGTAGGTTTTATGGGGGCAATAAAAGTGAAGCCGGACATTGGGGGGAATTCCTTAGGCTGGTTTTAACAAAAGAAGATTTCAGCTGTGGCCTGGGGGAAGAAAATCCATTTCTTTGCGTTATTCCTGGATGAAACAAAAATGTCTTTAAGCAGGAGAATAATTATTGCTGAGCCAAAGTGAGATGATGCTACAGTCCCCCCTCTGGTAGCAATGGTGACGTTGATTCAGCGTTGATAGCAATCCTAGGCATCAAATCCCAATTTGGCGAGGCTTGATCCAAATGCTGAACTAAAGTTCTGATGTCAGTAAGTCTTAAGCTTGTAAACAGTATCTATTCCAAAGTGTAGGTTCTTAAATTTGGTTTTTTTGAAAAACTTCTGGAAATTTCGAAAAATAATTTTGGCGTGACCAAATATAAACATTGCATAATTGTCTAGGATATACTAAAGTTCTGTATAAGCCTGTAAAGGCTTAAAAATTCTGGGTACAAAAAAAATGAACTAGAAGTATGTGGATTTTGACATACTTGATTAAATGTTTTGGGTTTGCTGAAAAATATCTATTCAAGGTTTCAAAAACAGTTTAAATGTGCATAAAATCTAAATAAAGTATAAAAGGTTATTTGTATATACACAAGCATGTATCCAAAAATCTTAGTCAAAAGCAAAAATAAAATTCTTTCATATTTGAGGTAGATTCAGACTAATCAATATTGAGGTGACTCAAGGAGGTTCAAATTGAATTTGTTTAGTTAGACTAAACCATGGTTCCACAGATGTCCAAATCATAGGGTGTTTGAGGCTTTTGTTCAGAAAAACTGAGTGGGCATAGGATGTCGTTATCATTCTTTGGATGGCAATGAGAAGTAAATTTGGATTTACTGCAAAAAGGATATGATGAGAGAGCATATTCATTGCTAAAGCGTTAACTGAAAAGCTAATGTTTCTAGCTACTTCTGAGAGTAACATATACATTGGCTGTGTGCGAGTATAGTCAACCCTTAACACAAAGAGCAAAGAGTTCAAGACCTTGTTGAGTTTGATTGAAGCTTCGGAGCAAGCATTCAAAACCAACACAGTGTCTTGTAAGACTTTGGTAACGATTTGTGGTTCGACAACCTGGCGTTTCGGTTTAGCGGTGTTGACCGAGTTAACAGTGGGCATGCTAAGGTTAACTAGAGGCTCTAACAATGAGGCTGTTATTAAGAATCCATCTGAGGATCTTTGACCTTTCGTTTTGGCTTGGCCCAATTCTGACTGGGTAACAGTGGGTGTGATTGCTAGGCAGATGGCTAAACTGATAAACAGGAGGGCCATCATCTTGGCAAACAAAAGTGAGTGGTTTTGGATCTTAATCTTCTTGTTGATCTTTCTTTAGATACCTGGTTGGCAAATGAAAATTCCTCTTAGAGGTGGAATGATTTCTTTTAGATGGATGTACTTTATTGATCCCAAAACTGGGAAATTACAGAATAGAGCTTAAGAGATTGAACTCTAAACCTTGTGCTTGTTTTTCTCACCTTTGATGGGAGTTTTAAGATTATTAGCTCAAGCTAATGGTGTTGAATGTCTTGTGTATACTATTTGGTAATAGTAAGTTGATTGAAGTTTATTAGATTTTACAGAGGTCTTTGAAATTTAGTTTAAGGGCTAATTTGGTTTTAATATACCCTTTCCTTTCTGGAGGTTTGGATGCAGTTAACTGATTGGAGAAATTTGACTGAGTGTACCTGAGGCTAGTAGTTAGCTACAGTTATTTCTCAGACGTAGGTTTGGTTTTAATCTTATTTATGGACTTACTTTGACAGTGTTGTACCCGACAAGTCCCATGGGGTTTTGGTAAAGGTTACTCTGATTTTGGTGAGCCCATTTGAAAATGGGGTCCTGGATTTGGCTCTTGAGTGGCCAAAGTTTGTTGTTGACAATGTGTGGATTCATCCACTCAGGCAGGAATTTAGGAGTGATTTTCCTTTCCTGTAAATTTATTTCAGGTGTCTGCGGTACGAATGTGGGGTGGAAGATCTTGTCCCCCCTTCGCAGTTTGTCATGCGAGAGTTTTTGATTGTTGTACGCTTTCTGTTGTTTAGCGAGTCGGTCCGAATGGTTTTGAAATACAGCCTTGGGAGCTTTGTATGTCGTTTTGACGCTTTTGTGCTCTGCAGCTGGAATGTTATAGGCATTGGCAGTCATCACCCCCCTCTGGTTTCGAGGAACTCTGAGCGGTGGCGATGATGGTTCGTCGGAAGCATGATCAGGAGTGCCATTGCATAGCTGCAGAGGAGATTGTGTCGAATGAAGTGGTTTCAGTTTTGGTATGTCATAGGGTTTAGATGCGGGTAGCGCATGTACCGTTTTATCCAACCGGTGTTTGACGGTTTTATGGATCATTTGGTTGCACGGTTGAGTGACTGTGCGCCTTGCGTTTGCAAAAGTTGGGTTCGTTGTTGCAAAAAGTTGAGGTTTTAGAGGGTCTAGAGAGCTGGTTGGTGGGGCTCTTGTGACCATGCAGGCCTCATGGGTGGGTGGGTGGGTTTCAAAATGTGATACCACCATTGAATCATGGGTATCGAGGGTTTCAAGAGGGCCGTTTGGGGTTTTCTGCTCGGCCGTTGAGTTTTCAAGATCATTTGAGTGTTTGGCTTGACCTTGTATTTGAAGGTGACTTTTGACTTCTCGTGGACAGTACTCACCTTGGTCTTGGCGGTCGCTTTCAATCGGTTGCAGTTGTTCCAACAGTGCTAGTTGTGTGAGACTTTGGGTGTCTAAAGTGTTCAGAACAAAGCACTGATTCAGTTGTTCTTGTTGGGTCAAATGGGTGAGGGTGTTGCGTTTGAGCCCATAGTTTGAGGTTCTTGAAATCAATCAGTGGCTCAAAACGGTTCAGTAGGTCTTTGCCAACAAGTAATGGAATGGCGTCAAGTTTGGACACGTAGACCGGATGTGTCAAGGTCATGGGTCCAATGGACATGTTTAGTAGCGATACGCCCAACAGGGTTGTTTTTGTGAGCGCATATGGTCGCACAGCTAATGAACAGGGTTCCAGTTTCAAATGTTTGTTAGCGCGGTTCGCGGCTACACGTAGTTTGTCAAAAAGGGTGTGTGACATGAGAGTGATGTCAGCAGCGGTGTCTAAAACAGCGTCCTGACACACCATGTCTTCAAGGGTCAGTGGGAGGTAGAATTTCCGTGCCACCCCCCTCTCGTTTAAATCGCATAGGAATTGTGGAACCGGTGGTTCGACACAGAGTTGCGAAATGTCATTAGAGGAGTGGTCTGTGACTTGTGGTTGGGCTGCCATAACAGCACTGGACTGCGTTGAGTCCTTTAGTCCTTCCTCATTTGCATGAGGGATTTTCTTCTTGCGTTTCCTTCGTTTGGAACGCTTGTTTTGAGTTGGCACAGCTGATATGGCTAGAATGTTAGCAGTTTTATTCTCTTTGTTGCTTTGAATCTCTGCTAGGAGGTGTTGGACAATTTCAATAGCTTCTCGACTGAATGTAGGAGTTTCTTCTTCCTTCCAAGGTTTGTGATAGGTCTCTGCTTCTGAGCTTCTGTGATGGGATGGAGACCATTTGTCGCGGTTACGCGTGTCTTCGTATCGGTATCTGTCATCATGGTAGTCCGTATCGTGTTCTCGTGACCTATCCCTCGGATATGGTCTACGACGGTAGTCGGGTTTTCGCAAAGTTGGTCCAAAGTGGTATCCAGAGGACCTAGTTTGGTTTTGACCTTGCTGAGGTCGCTTGGGAAAATGCTTCGGCTGTTGGTGTACTCGCGGTGTAGGAGGTGGAGTAGAGCGAGGGGCTCCTTTCAACTCCAAGGTGTTAGATGTATCGCTAATAGCTAGCACTGTGGCAGGCTCAGCGTGCTTGTTGCGACTTTGTTGCTGTTTTTGGAACGCATAGTGTGCAAACTCTCTCAGCTGACTTATTGAGTTTGACCTTGGGTTAGCTGTAACTCCTAGGTAATGACTCACAGTGGGATGGAGGTTTTGGATGAAGAGGGTCTTGAAATTGTGGTCTTCTTCCATCCCTGGTGTATTTTGAGATCCAAAATATGCAAGTAGGAGTCTCTGGTAGTAGGCTTGTGTTGGCTCTGAGCGTCCTTGCTTTACGGCTAGGGCTGCGGTTAGCCCTGCTTGTAGGCAGTCGTCAGAGAACTCCTTTTCGATGGCTTCGCGGAGCAGCGTGTAATCTGCTTTGATGTTTGTCGGCTGTCTGTCTATGAATTTTGATACTGACCTGTTAGATGTTAGTTTAATCAGATAGATGCGATCGTCTGTCGTAGCATCAGGATACTTGCGCAGGTAGTAATCAATGTCCTGTAAATAGACTTTGGCATCAGGTGAACCCGTAGGTCCTGGATCGAATTTGGTGATATTTTGCGCGACCTTGTCAAGGTCGCGGTCTGAAGGGGCACACGCACGCTGTCCACGCGGTCGTCCGTATTTGAAACGGGAATCGCGCGAGGGAGCGCGGTGGGTGTCCCGGTGTTCATGTCTTTCCTTTAGGAGCAGTTGACATTCCTTGTAGTCCTTCTTCACATTTTCAAGTTGACCTTCAACTCTTCTGAGTTCCTTCTTTGTGTCTTGAAGGGCATCTTCAAGTTCATTGTTGTCTTGGTGAAGCACGTCATTGTTATGCATCAACCGTTCCTTTTGTGACTCTGCACGGTCCAAATCTTGTAACGCTTCATCCAGTTGATTTTGAGTTTTGTCATTCTCCTCTTGAGATTGTTCCAAATTTCCTTTCAGTGTCTCGTTCTCTTCTTGGAGAGATAGGATCGTTGTTTGTTGATTTGCTAGCTCGTTCTTGGCTACTTTTAATCTTGCGACTAATGTTAGCGCAAACTTACCTAACACACTGGTGAGGTCCTTGCCTTCTGATGGTTTTTCAGTGTGTTCATTCAAAAGTTCTTCAGTGAGTTGCTCCAATTCTTCGGGCTGTGCTTCCTTGACCCGTGTTGTGAAGTTAGAAATTAAATTAGAAGTCCATGCTTCCAATGTTGTTTGAAGGTCATCCAGTTTGGTAAATTGGTCGGTTGTCTGATGACTCATCATGTTTGACCGTTGTTGTTATTTAGCTTCTAAAAAAAAAATTCAACTGGTTGATTATTCTTAAATTTGTTCAGCAAGGTTTAACCTTGAGTGTTTTATTTTACAACCGTGATAGTTGAAAGTTCCTTTAGAATTTGTTTCAACTTGTAGGCTTGCAGGATGGGAAATAGAATTTTGAAATTATTTAGAAATGTAGAGATGCTTCAAATAATTCGTTCGTTGAAACTGTATGTTGATAAATAAAGTTGAATTGAAATTGGATTGAATTTGTTTCGCAAAACAAAACTGAAATTTCAATTGTGTGGATTGACTTCTTTCCTTTGATTTTCAAAGTCTAGTATTGGAATTTGTCATCAATAACTAGCTTTGGGATTTTGCAAAATGTCACTTTGAAAGTGAGGATTTTATTTACAAAAGAAATCCAAACGCAAAAGAGGCTAAATGCTTTAAAGGTTTAAGATTATAAGTTTCCACTTTCTTTTAAAGTTAAGGCTTTCCTTTGGTTTTATTTGTTAAAGCCTATTTCCATTTGAAGCATTAAATGTTTAAAATATTTACAAATTAGAAACAAGTGAATTGTTTGAATATTTGATATCCAAGGATTTCTTAGGATTGAAGCCAATAGTGATCTTTCTTGATTGTGATCTATAAATTTCTTATTTACAGAATAATCAATGTTTGCACCTTTTTGACTTTTCTTTTAAATCCTGGGAAAAATTTGAAAATTATGCTGGTTGGTTAAGTGTTTTTCTTTTCCTGTAGAGAACGCATGAATCCAGAAATGACACAATGAGTTTAAATAACACCTAGAGCTTCTCTTAAGTGTTAATTGCTTAATGGCTGCGCGGTGGCACAGTGGTTAGCACTGCGGCAGCACAGTTTACCCTTGGCCGGGGGATTGTGGGGATCGTGGGATCGTGGGTTCGATCCCAGCCCCCGACCAACAGTGATCTGTGTGGAGTTTGCATGTTCTCCCCGTGTTGCGTGGGTTTACTCCGGGATTTCTCCGGTTTCCTCCCACATGCCAAAAACATGCATGTTAGGTTAATTGGCTGTTCTAAAATTGTCCCTAGATATTTGTTTCCTATAGGCCCTTAGAATAGAGGGTTAGTATTAATGAAAGCGCTTTGAGTGGTCTTTGTGACTAGAAAAGCGCTATATAAGTGCAGGTTAGTTAGTTAGTTAGTAATGTGGTTTCCTAAATTTGAGAGAGAGGAAAAATTATAAATATTCAATAAGTCTGTAAATTTGTTAAAATGCACAGACCATTAAAATGCACAGACCATGCATTTGTTAAAATGCATCAAAGTAGGATTACTACTTTAATGCTACTCTTGAGTAAACATCAGCATTAGAATCCTTAAGCTAAAACTGGGTTTCTGTGGGAAGGGAATCACACCATATCACATTTAAAAACAGCCAAATAAGCACACATATAGCTTCAAAGTTTGTAACTTTTTGCTTAAAAGTGTGTAGATATGTTTGCTTTTAGCTTAAAAGATCATAATATGTGGTTATATAAGTGATTAAATACAATAGAGGTGTTTGTATATGTTCCTGCTATAGGTGTCTATGCAGTTAGTGGGGTTTCATCACTGAGAAAAAAAAAACTTTCAGAAGCCAACAGGTCCTTTTCCTTTTATTCTTGGCATAAAAGTTTGGATTAGTGTTAAATTTAGTTTATTCCGAATAATATGAATTGCTTTGAAGTTACTTTGATTACTTAATTTGGTTATAAATCGTCTTTAAAGATTATAAGTTTAAATAAAAATTGCAGTCCCTATGTTTCACCACAAGATGGAGGCAGTTTTCGTCTGCACTTCCAGAAGAGGAAACCCAATGACATCACAAGGAGTCAAGGATCTCTACTCAAAATGGCGGCTACAGGGAACTCTACTTAGACTTAAGATGGCGTCGCTGAGCCGATCTACACATGCGCAGTTTTTTTTCATGCACAGCTTGACGGTCGCGTGCGCGACTGAGCGTGCACGTGCCACGTGGATGCAGAGCTCAAGCTTCAGTCCATAAAACCACGCCTTGCTTTCCAAAGGCGGGAAAACTTCAGTCTCCCTAAACTTTATTCAACAAGTTTATACAATGGTTAATTCAATTAAATCCCTAAGGGTTTGCTTCGCCTGTGGGATGTTGAAATAATGGGGAAAACAAATAGGATTTCTTCGCTATTTTGTTCCCAGGCCTATTTTAATTATTCAGCGTGTAATCACTTTTAAGCATGCATTAAACAACAAAAAAACTAAAGACTGACTAGAGTGGGGTCTCTTCACCTTCTCTGGTCAGCAGACACACACAGCAGTAATCAGGGGGGCGAATTCACCCCCTCCCCCTCGTGACACAGACAATAGACTGGCTGCAGACAATGAACCACCTTTGTTTTCTGAGTTAAAATTGACCAAAATCACACAGGTTATGTATTAATTTCCTTCTGAGTTGTCTCAAGTTCAGCCAGGCCCCACGTTGGGCGCCAAAATATGTAACGTGAAAATATGGAATATTAATAAATAATAAATATGATCAGGTATGAATTATTTAATTTATATTGATGTATTGGAATCTGAGCTCAAATCTCATTTCATATACATCAGAAAAGTTAATAACACTCGTAAGGGGCACCAGCTTCTATCTTTAAGAAGCAATTTGATCTTTAATTTCACTTTATACCTGTTTGATCGCTCAATAAATTAATCAATAATCAGTCTCAAAAATTTTCCGTGAATTCGATACCTGGGCTTGAAACAGACTCAGAATGAAATAAATTCCCAACAACTTCTCATTTTTAAATATTTATTAAACGAAATGATTAAGACATTGTAGTAATTTCATTAATAATTATAAAATCAATCTTGTAAATGATAGATTAACAATGTCAATATTTTCGGAACCAGGGTTAAACTGAGAAATGAATTTCTATCAGTTTGTGTTAACAGATTATTAAAAACAATGCAAATTTATGGAGAAAGTTTGCTAATTATGAAAAAGTCCTAAATTAATCTTAAGAAAATAAAAACGGAATTTTAATGAAAGAAGAGTTATGTTAAGGGCTTCTTAATTTGCATCTGATTAGATATACAAATTATTACCGGGCATCAGACGTCAATTCAGCAGTGGAATTAAAGTTTGCAGCTCACGTGTCCTCGGTGATGGTTCTGTCGTCCGTCTTCGTGGATGTTAGGGGAAAATATCTGCCAGCAGATACTTCAGAGCCCACACAGTTCGAACTTTAAATTCAAGCGGTCGAAGGAGGCTGGATTCTGAGCTGTATGACCCAGAGTTGTAACTGGGTTAGATGACTTTTCTTCAGAGCGATGTGGGACAGCTGCGCATTGATTTCTCAGCTGCACGTTATGTGGGAGCTGCGTCTTTCTTTCCTGGTAGACAAGCGCTGCAGGTTTTCGGGAATAATTAAAGATAGCTGATCAGATTTCAAATTTAAAAAAAAAGAAAAAAAACTTTCGGACTTTAGATAAAAATAGTTTCTGGTAGGTGCTTGGTCAAGAAAAATATAAAAATAAAGTCAAGATTAAAGTTTACCTTAAAATTAAACAAACGGTGGTTTTACAGAAAGTTTAACAAAGAGAAAGTGATGAATAAAAAAAAATTGGAGTTTGACTCCGATTAAGAATTGAGCTCAAAGAAAAAGGAATTCCTAGGCATTTAAGAGAAGAAGAAAATACAAAGTTACATAAACAAATTATCTGCTGTGTTCAGAAAAGCGCCATGTGGTCCTTTGTCCTTTGTTCTCCCTTGCTGTGTGTAGACAATGGAGAAGATCAGGACAAGGCGAGCAGCGGGGAAGAAATCCGGGGAGGAAAAAAGGTCCGGAGCAGAAGAGGCTGGAAAAAGAGTCTCTCTCCTTTTTATAAGCTCTGTTGAGTTTCGCGGGATTCCGGCCTGACCGGAATCTCAGCCAATGAGCGTCCTTCGTGGGCGGGCTCGATGAACTTTTAGTCCAATGAACAAACAGTCTATTGTTCGGAGTCCTTTGGAGTGAAGAGTTGTCGTGCAGAGATTGGCTGTGGGAGTCACATGGTTTTAGAGGCAAAACTGATACATACTGGAAGTTAATATTTGCCTTTATGTATTAAACTAAGATAACTTTAGTGATTAGTATAAATTATAAGCAGTGCTTCTAAATCAACATGCAGGAGTAAACATTCATCTAAACATTGGCATGCATATACTGTATATATATATATA
The DNA here is from genome assembly GCA_020510985.1 of Pholidichthys leucotaenia. Classification (NCBI taxonomy): domain Eukaryota; kingdom Metazoa; phylum Chordata; class Actinopteri; order Cichliformes; family Pholidichthyidae; genus Pholidichthys; species Pholidichthys leucotaenia. Next base: position 240,260,454 of record CM035845.1, read on the forward strand.
TATATATATATATATATATATATATATAAAATCACAGATTAATGCATTTCACACATATTTTCCACATCAAAAACATCAGAGTCCATCTGCATTTTCATAGTTCTGAAAAGAATGAAGGTTTAGAATTAAGTTTGTAATAATGTACTTTAAAGTTGTTTACTGTTTAAATCCAGCATGTCCACAGTTTAAGGAAATTAGCTGAGTCGTTGATCTGTGTAGGTTTTATGGGGGCAATAAAAGTGAAGCCGGACATTGGGGGGAATTCCTTAGGCTGGTTTTAACAAAAGAAGATTTCAGCTGTGGCCTGGGGGAAGAAAATCCATTTCTTTGCGTTATTCCTGGATGAAACAAAAATGTCTTTAAGCAGGAGAATAATTATTGCTGAGCCAAAGTGAGATGATGCTACAATGGTGCTTTGTGAACTGGGTGGCAGCCTGGACTACTCTATTTAGACTGCTGTCTCCATGACCCAGATCCCCTAATAAGCAGTAGAAGAAGGATGTATGAATGAATGGACATTATTGTAGTATTTTAAATTTTAGAAGTAAAATTTCATTTATTGTCATTCATGAAACGCTAGTCAGCCTGTGAGTAGATTTGGAAGTAAATCTCCTCGGAACTAAAAACTTACTCCAGATTCACGAATGCTGCTTAACCTGTTGCACTCCTGTGTACCGCGGACGGGCACGTCTCTGCGTCCTAGAGCGCACGAGGGCGCTCTCGTGCGCTCTAGGATGCACGAGGGCGCTGCGCCAAGAGCGCACTGAAAAAAAAAGCTGCATTTCCGTTCTTCCACTACAGACACAGTCGCGAACAGATCAGATATGATTGACCTCTCATTCGACTAATAAGAGCCTTGAATTGGGTTTCTGAAACCTTGAAGAACCAATGACTGAAAACCTAGCAAGAAGGACCCGCCTACCAACGCTGCGAATGCAGCGAGCCAATTGAAGCACAGAAGTTCGAAAGCTGTTTTGTGTAAGGCTGGGTGAAGACAGACTGCTGCAGCAGATGAAAAAAAGGAACCGCAGGAAGAACCGTCACAGACCCAGCAGCACGGAGATCACCCACAAGTGCGACCTGTGTGACAGGGACTGCCATTTGCGCATCGGCCTGTTCAGCCAGAGGCGGTGCTTTTTTTTTTTTTTTTATTCCAGCAGAATAGACGTTTAGGATTCTCTTCTATGGTCATCATAGACCGACGGAGGCCGACGATGAAGGTTGTAAATCATTCACCAAAACCGCAATCATGGAAGCCCAAAACCGCAATAATGGAATTATGTTTTGACCGGGTCGCGAGACCAGAACCACGAGTCCGTAACAAGGGACCAGCGTCGCGTTCGTCTGACAGTGAGGAAGAGAAGTTCACCAGGACACTGCTGCTGTGAAGAGGTAAGTGTTATAAGCTAAATTATTTTTTATCCCTGAAAATTGTAATCCAAAATGACTTTTGACCGATCGGTAAATTACAACTGTGCGGCGCATGAAGTCCGAAATCCGTGCGCCGCGGTACACGGTTCGTGCGCCGCGGTACATGGTTCATGCGTCGCGTCCGGACCGTGAACGCCCCCCACCCCCCGCTACTCTTCTGTAGCGAGGGGGGGGGGGCCGCAGTGACTGCGCCGCGGTGGCCACATGACTATTCCGTCATGTAGCGATGGCCAATGTCCTTCCTCTGTAGCGGGGGGGGGGGGACAACCCCCTCCACACACACACACAACCCTGACTGTCACCTTTCATTAGAGCCCAAGATGAAGCTTCTATATTGAATCATTCAAAAGTTACAGACGTTTTTCCAAACTGTGCCATTTGGCACAATTTGGCACAGTTCAAAAACGCCTGGGAACTACCTGAGGAAAAAGCTGTGTAATATATTCTTTTTTTGTGATATTGTTACAAAATTTTGACCTCAGCTGGAGAACACTTGGTTCTACATTTCTGTTGCATTTTCCAGCCCGGATCTGGAGCGGTGTGTTATTTGCAAGCATTTGTATCCAAAAAAACACCCAGGCCAAATTTATTTTCTTCAAGTTCACTATGTTTAGATGACTGTAACTCAGTGGCCGGAGCACTTAGAGAGATTATGACTGTTTTGCCAAAAAAATTCAAAGTGTTTTCTTTTAAATGATACCAACCCCATGAAGATGCTGCAAAGGGTTGAAGAACAGCTTTCGATATACTTTGGGCACATTATTTTTTGGCGTTTTTAGGGAAATTGACCGGAGTGCAAGGGGTTAATAAGATAAGATAAGATAAGATAAGCCTTTATTAGTCCCACAACGGGGAAATTCCAGGACTGCAACAGCACAGGGATAGCAACACTCAGAGCAACAATCAGAAGGCAAGAAAAAAAAGCAAGAGCAGCTAATATACATATGTACAAATTACCATAAATATACAGTATATATACGTATATATACACACACAGACACACAGTGCAGAGCATTTTAGCTGGATGGAATAAATATATGAGTATATAAACACACAGTGCAGAGCATTGTAGCTAGATGGAATAAATATGTAGATATATAAACACCCACATTACGGAGCATTGCAGCTAGGTGGAATAAATATGTAAATATATAAACACACACAGTGCGGAGCATTGTAGCTAGATGGAATAGTATGTAGATATATAAACACACAGTGCAGAGCGTTGTAGCTAGATGGAATAAATATATAGATATATAAATATAAACACACCCAGTGCGGAGCATTGTAACTAGATGGAATAAATATGTAAATATATAAACACACACAGTGCAGAACATTGTTGCTAGATGGGGTGAAACAGCACAACCGTCTACTTAGTTATCCTACATGGTATGATTATGTGCCCATACATATTCTCACCCTCCATAGCGACCGGTATTTTCCTAGTTGTATGCCGGAGGGGACCATTGTGTAAGTCTCTTGCATCTTTTGCATTCAAAAACTATTAGGTTGTTACGTCTTTTTGCTATCTCTGCGAGCAGCCCTGCTTAGGTTGTACAGTCTGACAGCCGTTGGTAGGAAGGACCTACGAAACCTCTCGGTTGTGCACCTGGGATGATGTAGTCTGCTGCTAAATGAGCTCCTCAGTGCATTCAGTATGTCCTGCATAGGGTGGAACTCGGACTCCAGCAGAGATGACAGTTTAGCCACCGTCCTTCTCTCTCCTATCTCCTCCACCAGGTCAAGGCGCTGCCCCAGGACAGAGCTAGCTTTCTTGATCAGTTTGTTCAGTCTCTTCCTATCGGCTGCGGTAATGCCACTGCCCCAGCAGACCACGCCAAAAGTGATGGCTGATGCCACCACCGTGTCATAGAATGTCTTGAGCAGTGCCCCTTGTACACCAAAAGACCTGAGTCTCCTCAGTAGGAACAGCCTGCGCTGTCCCTTCTTGTAGAGTGTGTCAGTATTGTGTGACCAGTCTAGTTTATTGTTCAGATGAACACCCAGGTACTTGTAGGATGTCACCATCTCGATGTCTGTTCCCTGTATATTTACTGGTGCTGTGAGGGGTTGTCCTTTCCTGCGGCAGTCCACCACCAGCTCCTTAGTTTTCCTCGCGTTGATCTGGAGGCAGTTCCGATGGCACCAGTCCACGAAGTCCTGGATAAGCCCTCTGTACTCAGCTTCATCTCCATTGGAGATGAGGCCAACGATCGCAGAGTCATCAGAGAACTTCTGTAGATGGCAGTGTGTTGTGTTGTGTGAGAAGTCCGCAGTATAAAGAGTGAACAGGAAGGGAGCCAACGCCGTTCCCTGGGGGGCCCCCGTGCAACTGATGATCGTGTCAGACACGCAGTCCCGGGTTCTCACAAACTGAGGCCAGTTCGTGAGGTAGTCCAGGATCCATGATGACAGGTGCTGGTCCACCCCTGCGCGCAGCAGCTTGTCCTTCAGGATCATCGGTTGGATGGTGTTGAAAGCACTGGAGAAGTCAAAGAACATGATCCTCATCACATTCCCGGGCTTATCCAGGTGGGACAGAGAACGGTGAAGGAGGAAGATCACCGCATCCTCCACCCCAATGCCATGCTGGTAGGTGAACTGGAGTGGATCCATCGCTGGTTACACCAGGGGGCGGAGGTGAGCAAGGAGCAGTCTCTCCAGGGTCTTCATCAAGTGGGACGTCAAGGCCACTGGTCTGTAGCTGTTCAGGTCTTTGGGGTGGGAAGTTTTTGGTACAGGTACCACACAAGATGTTTTCCACAGCTGTGGTACCCTCCCCAGCTTCAGGCTCAGGTTGAAGATGTACGCACACAGCTGGTCTGCACAGGACTTGAGGAGCTTTGCGCTGATGCCGTCCGGTCCCGTCGCCTTCCTCGCCTTGATCTTCCTCAGCTCCGTCCTCACCTGGGTCTTGGTCAGGGTCAGGATGGGGGGCTGTGTGTTGGGAGTGGGGGGTGTTGGTGGAGTGGGGAGTGGGCAGCAGGATTTGATGTCTTTAGAGGCAGCAGTGGTTGTTGTGCAGTCAGGGAGGAGGGCGGTTGGTCAAACCTATTGAAAAACAGATTCAGATTGTTCGCCCACTCCCTGCCCCCCGTGGCCTGGGGGGGGGGGGGGTATTCTGGAGCCCAGAGATGGTTTTGAGGTTTCTCCAGACCCCGCTGATGTCGCTCTGTTGCAGCTTTTCCTCCATCTTTTTCCTGAAGCTCTTCTTGCCTTCTCTGATCTTTCTCCTCAGCTCCCTCTGTACGGACTTCAGCATCTCCCTGTTCCCCGACCTGAAGATCCTCTTCTTCTCTCTCAGAAGTGTTTTTATCTCAGGGTTGATCCAGGGTTTGTTGTTTGAGCAACACCGTATTGCCTTGGTGGGAACGGATTTGTCCACACAGAAGCTGAGGTAGCCCGTGAAGGTGTGAGTGAGGCCATCGATGTCCTCACCATGTGGATCGCAGAGCTGCTTCCAGGTGGTGGTTTCAAAACAGCCTTTTAGAGTGTCCATTGCCTCAGACCATAACTTCACTGTGCGCATGGCCGGAGGTTGTTTGTGCACTAGGGGTTTGTACACCGGCCGGAGATGAACCAAGTTGTGATCCGATCTCCCGAGTGGGGGGAGTTGTGATGAGGTGTACGCCTCCTTAGTGTTTGCGTAGAATAAGTCCAGTGTTTTATTGTCTCTAGTGTGGCATGTGACATACTGGGTAAATGTGGGTAGGATGGGAGAAAGTGAAACATGGTTGAAATCACCTGAGATGAGGAGAAGAGCATCTGGGTGTTCTGTCTGCAGCCTGCTGGTTACTGAATGGATGACGTCACGCGCTGTCCCAGCGTTCGCCGTCGGAGTTGCATAAACAACAATGCAGATCACGTTTGAGTATTCTCTCGGGAGATATGTAGGCCGCATGTTAACAGCTAACAACTCAATGTCTTTGCTGCAGTGTCGTTGTTTAACAGTGATATGTCCCGGTCTGCACCAGTTGTTGTTAACATACATTATCACTCCACCGCCCCTTGCTTTTCCACTGTCTGGTGTTCGGTCTGCCCGTATCATGTGGAAACCCTCCAGCTCAATGTTAGCATCTGCTGCTAGTTCAGTTAGCCACGTCTCAGAAAACAAAAGGGGAGAGCATTCCCGGTATGTGCTATCGTTGCGGCAGATAGCCGCTAGCTCATCTACCTTTCCCAGTAACGACCGTACATTCCCCATGACAATAGATGGAAGCGATGGTCTGTACCTTATATTTTTTGTCCTCCGCCTTACTCCAGCCCGGCAGCCGCAGCGTTTTCGCCTCAGTTCTCTCGGTATGTCGAGTTTTTCCATTAGCACCGGGTGGCGGTTGAGTGCTAGCAGCTCTTCACTGCTGTACCGTCTCCTCCTATAAACAGTGGCTCCATCCACCGGCTCAGGAGACATTTGGCGTGATCTGTGTGTCCGTGATATAAATGGAGTGAAAAAAAAAGGATCAAAAAGAGAGAGGAAGGGAAAAAGACTCAGAATTGAGCCGCTGTTGCAAAGGGCGGCCGACTCGTGTTGCACCGGAAGTTACAAGACTTAAAACCCCAATTTGTTTGTAGATATGTGTTTAAGTTCATGAATCCCATTCATCTGTAACCTGGTCGCGTACCCCTGATGGGTGCCAATTAGCATATATCTCCACCCTTGTATCACCTTTAAAGGTGCTATTGCTCCATATATGCAGTGAAATTAAAGATTAGTGTTATGCTATATGATTTTCCATAAAAAATGCAGAACTGGTACAGAACCATTAACATTATATAATCAACCAATAGAGAAGGTCAGTGATCTCACATATCTAGGATTTTGGTTTGATAGTGGATACACTTGGAGAGTTCATATTGAAAATCTGGAGACGAAGTGCAAAAAGGTCATTAATCTCATAAAAGCTGTAGCTGGACACAAATGGGATGCAGATAAACAGGCATTAATTGACATTTACAGAGCATAAGTTAGATTGACTATAGACTATGGATGCATGATTTATGGAGCAGCAGCAAAGACAACTCTGGAAGAAATAGACAGAATGCAGCTTAGAGTGCTTCGCCTGTGCATTGGAACCATCAAAACAACACCAAACAATGCAGTTTTAATAGAAGCAGGAGAAATGCCACTGGATTTGAAAAGAGAAAAACTCGTATTATCATACTGGGTCAAGCTGAAAGGAAGTGAGGAAGCAAATATTTCAAAAACAACACTACAAGTCTACTGGGAATATTCTAACTTCCAGGGACATGGGTTTGGGTGGACAATTGAAAGAAAAGCCAGAATGTATGGACTACACACTACTGATATAGCTAACACAACTCCAGTGAGAAATGTTCCCCCTTGGCTGTTTCCGGGAAAAGAAGTAGACATTAGTCTGCTAATGAGGAAAAAAGATTGGCATATGAGTGAAGTTGATGTTAAAACAAGCATTTACCTCAGGAACAATTACTATAACATCTTACAGCTCTATACTGACGGTTCAAAGAACAAAGGGGGCTCTGTTGGAGTTGGAGTATACATTCCAGAGTTTAAAGTGACCATCGCAAAAAGACTCTCCAACATTACATCCATGTTTACAGCGGAGATGGTGGCAATAATTATTGATTTTTAGGGGGTGGAGGAGGTCAGACCGGACTGGGTGGTGGTGTGCAGATTCACTTGCAGCTTTAAAAACCATAGAGACACTAAAATCTACAAGGGAAGACTTGGCGATTGAGCTATATCACAGTTTATTTAGGGTACACAGGGGTGGTGGAGAAGATAAGTTTTGTTGGGTTCCTGCACATGAAGGGTTGAAAGGGAATGACTGTGCAGATAAATTAGTAAAAAGTGCACTTGGGAAAGAAATAGCTATACCATTGTCTTTTGGAAAAGGTGAAAGGGAAAGCAGTAATCAAGAAAAAAAGAACTGAGCTATGGCAAAAAGACGGGATGAAGATCATAAAGGTAGATTGTAATACAAAATACAAAAATCTATTGCAATAAAGATGTCATGGACCTCCCAGTGCACTTTTACACAGCGCATGGTGAGGGGTAAAATGATGAGGATTTATGCACTGGGTGCATCACAACACATTTATTAACATAAAGACTAACAGTTCAAAAAGGGTGAAGACTTACAAAAATACACAGATGACTTACAGTTAGCGTTCGGGGCTGGCATCGCCCAGCGAACGCATGAGGAGAAATGGTATTAGCCCCAATGACATCCTGGAACTGACATCGCTCAGGGGATGCCAGAGAACCACAGCAAATGCAGAGGGGCTTACCCGTCGTGGTACACAGATGAGCAGGACTTGTCTACGGACAACGCAGTAGACAATACATTCAGTCAAAGATCCAGCAGTGTGTGACTGGCAAAAGGCTGCTTAAGTACATGCACTGCTGGTAATGGTGAGATGAGGAGCACCTGGGCGAGGATCGGGAAGGATGATTAACGGGAGTGGAAATCAGCTGGCAGAAATGAGAGAATGGTCGTGGTTGAACCGACAGGCTGTCAGCCAGAGCTCACAGAAGAGTGAGCTAAAGAGAGCTGGGTCACAGCTGCCGGCCAGAGAACAGAGACCATGGTAAGGATGCAACACAGAAATACATAAAAAACACATATACCGTGGCATCTAACCCCACGGAGGTCAGGACTGAGCTGGGGGAACCAAGCTGGCTCAGCTCCTGACAAAAGAATTATAAAACAACAAGCAGGAGGGAAGACATCATTATGGCAAGACTCAGACTGGATCATATACTGTAGGTTTAAATTGCACTTTATTCACCATGGGGAAAAGTGTAAGTGACAAATGTAGAGAATGTGGAGTAAAGGAAAATGTCGAGCACATCTTATTACACTGTCACAAGTATGGAAATGGAAGAGAGAGAATGAAAAATGAAGTTTGAGATGCCAGTAGGGAATGGGATTTAACTGGGATTCTGGGAACAGATGGAGATGGAGAGGCAATAAGAATAAGGAGTAGGGCTCTTTTCTCTTTTTTTAAATAACACAGGATTAAGTCATAGACTTTAGGGGTCGGGCTCAGATGACATAATGTTGCACACTCTTGTACAGTAGGTGGCGGTATGCACCTTTCAGTTGTTTGCTATCCGCCAGTAACCGAGAAGGAAGAAGAAGAAGAAGAAGAAGAAGAAGAAGAAGAAGAAGAAGAAGAAGAAGAAGAAGAAGAAGAGCTGGTCGAGATAGAGATTGTGTGGCGGTAATGCACCTGTGATGATATAGAGTGAAGTACATGGAGACGAAAAAAAGTGATGTCTGAAGGTAGAGTTGAGGTTCGATTGGACACTGTCATGGTCTGTGCGCCGATGTCGTCCACGCTCAGGCCATACACCTCCTCAGCCCGGCTTTTGTTATGACAGCGTCTCAGCGGGCTTCCGGCTGTCAAGCTCCATGGGATGGCTGGAGGCCAATTACCTCATCAGCTGAGGCGCTATCAACCACTATAAAAGGGAGTTGCCCTGTTTGCTCAGGGCTGTGACCTCACATTGTCCACACGTACCTCTCGCTGTGGATTTGGCTGGAGTCCCTACGTCCAGCTCCAGCCCTCCTCTCTTCTCTCATCGTTATCCGTAAGTGTACCTCTTATATTATTTGTGTTTTGCCCCACAAGGCTCTTTCCCTTTGTTGCTTTTCCCTTATTATTAATAAACTACGCAAACTCACCGGTTGGCCCTTGGCTCTTATTAATGGCTCACAAGAGCCATTCATAACAGTAGGTCGCAGCCAGTGAGTTGCCAGCCACCGTGTGTGTTGCATAATTGGACTGTTGCTCCTACCTGTCTGGGTACCGTGCTGGAAGCATGCCGTCGCGGAGGTCCTGCACTCAGAGTCAGAGCGACGTGCTGGCGGATGCCCTCGAGTGCATCGAGGAAATCCTCATTACCGCCTCCCTCCTCGACTTCAACAGCGACGTGCACTGGTACCTGGACCAAGCTGAGGACATTCTTATTCATCTTCCCTGCTTCGCTAATCACCCTGAAATAAGCGTGAGTAAAGATGACATTGCTGCACAGCGCAAGATACTCCGTGGGCTGGAGGGAAATCCCAGCAGGAAGCTGAAGAGGAGGAATCGTCGCCCCTTGCTTCGGGATCCTGCTCCTGCCTCCGTTCTGGCCCGGGAGTTCGCACCATCCAGGGGTCTTCCCCCATCGAGCATGACGTCACTCGGCATTCCCCCAGAGGAGCTGCAGCTGACAGCAATCAACATCTGGGACCGAGTGGCTGCTGCTCGCTCCGCTGTGCATCCATCTGAAATCATTAAGCATGTGACGGCGGCAGTCAAACTGGTAGAGAGGAATTCTGGGTTAAGTGACTTTCCTGAGTTCGCCAACCTCCTCGCCTCTGTTTCCGCACAGGAGCAGCGATTCCTGGATCTCACCTTCGCCTCGCCCTCTGCCAGAAACCGTCATCACTCCCATATTCCACCTCAGCTTGAATCCCATCCGGATCCAGTTCCGGGTCGCCGCAAGGGCTCAATCTCCCTCACAGCTGTCACTCCTGTGCCTCATCAGAGGGGAATCCCCGCAGCCTCTTCTCCCGGGCCATCTTCTCCTGCTGTCCCGCCAGCGCTCCGTGCCCGGCTCAATTCGGCTGACGCCCCCTCCTCCTCGTCACCTATCCCGGCTGCTGTGTGTCTCTGGAGTCCTGTTTCGGCGAGCCCCGTCCCAGAACCTTCTCGAGCTGCTCCCTTTCGTCTTCCTAGGGGGCCCTCTGTGCCCATCCGGCGGGGAAAAGGAGGAGCAACTTCCGCTGCAGCAGGCATTATCCTGCCTCCAGGAGACAGGCAAGTCCCAGTTCATTCACATTCTCATTATTGTGATTTGCCTTGTCAGACTCCTGGGGGTGGAGTTCGGGGTCCGCAGCCCTCCGAGCTCCCACCACCTGCTGTGGCTTTAATTGTTAATCCCACATCCTCTGTGTCTCCCTCCGCTGAGCGGTCCTCAATGCCAGGCCAACGTGGCCGGATAAGAAGGGGGCCTGCGGTTCTGGAGAGCCTGGTTCCAGTCCCGCAGCCACATCGTGGGTGGAGGAGGAGAGCAGACTGCAGCGTGGAAACTGCACCGACGAGGAAGCATCCCCGGGTCTCCAAGGACGAGTGGTCCGGTCCAGCAGGTCGAGGGTCCCCTGCCACCACGCTGTGCGGGCCATCGGCGTGGGCATCGGTGCCGGAGGATCCTGAGGCTGTGGACACCATCATGCCAGCTGTGGAGCCCGACATAGCTGAGTGGGAGCCTGATGACGACCTCCTGCCATCTGAGCCCGGATCATCGGAGTCCTGGATGGCATCAGAACCTGAGATCAGGCAAGTGCTCTGTATTGTCTTTCTCCTTTCCGCTCTAGAGCATTTTTGCCTGTCTCTTGGAGAGACGAGCCGGGTGCAGCCGCTCGCTGCGTCCGAACTTGTCTCGCTGGGTTCTGGCGCTGCCGGTGATCCTGATCCCGGATCTTTTCTCTCTCCCAAGCCTTCTTCCAGGGTCGCCGGTGAGGAGCTGATTTCGCCTGCTGTGCCAGAGGTTCCGGGTTCGGGGTTGGAGGTCGGTTCTGGTGTGGCACCGACCCAGTCGGGGTCCGACGCGGGTGCAACCGTGATCCAATCAGGTCCGATGAGGGTGCAGCACCAGCAGGATCCAAGTTCGGTGAGGGAGCTGCAGATCCCGTGCCACTGGACACTGGACTGGCTCATCTTCTCCCCCATCTTCATCATCGTCCTCATCTTCACCCTCATCTTCCCCCCAAGCCTTCATCACCAGGTGCCATATGGACCCTTCACTTTAGCCCCGGCTCGCCCTCGCTGTTCCCTTCTACAGGGAAGCCATTGTCTTTCTCTCCCCTGTGGTCCTGGTGGCTGAGCAATGCGGGTCGGCCGCCAGAAGGACTGCCGTGCCCATTTGGCTCTCTGGGCCGGCCACCCGACCCACTGGACTCTGTATTCGGAAGCCTGGTCCGGCCACCTAAAGCGCTGTTTATCCTGGCCTGGGATTCGGGTTGGCCGCCTGAACTCTTCCCGTTACCCCTGTTGGCAGTTTGGACACTGGGTGCGGGAAGGCCCCCCAAACTGTGTAATTTCGCCTGTCATTCCTGTGCCTCTGTTCCTTCGTAATTTTGTGAATGGACGGGTATGTTATTATGATTTCTTGTAATCTCATCGCTGTTAGCGTGTTTTAGTGTTTTATGCACCTTTTTAGGCCTCCTGTTGTTGCATTTTTTTTGTTGGGTCCTGTCTGCATATTGTCTGCGTTTTATGGAGTATTGTGTTTTTTTTTCTCTCTCTCTCTCTCCCGTACTCTGTAATTGCTTCGTTTGTTCCCTGTCAGTGTTGTGTTTTTTTTTTCCTCTTTTTCTGACTCACTCCCTCCTTGCCTGCGCCCCATCCGCCCACCCTAGGGGGGTGGGGGTGGGGGCTTGGGTGTTACTGGCCGTTCTGAGCCCGGCCTTGAGGGGGAGGTCCTGTCATGGTCTGTGCGCCGATGTCGTCCGTGCTCAGGCCATACACCTCCTCAGCCCGGCTTTTGTTATGACAGCGTCTCAGTGGGCTTCCAGCTGTCAAGCTCCACGGGACGGCTGGAGGCCAATTACCTCATCAGCTGAGGCACTGTCAACCACTATAAAAGGGAGCGGCCCTGTTTGCTCAGGGCTGCGACCTCACATTGTCCACACGTACCTCTCGCTGTGGATTAGGCTGGAGTCCCTACGTCCGGCTCCAGCCATCCTCTCTTCTCTCATCGTTATCCGTAAGTGTACCTCTTATATTATTTGTGTTTTGCCCCACGAGGGCATTCCCACGAGGTATATTCCCACGAGGGACTGTACGCTACCAGAATGACTTTAAGAACTGCTGTGTCATGGCTTTCACCGAATCTCGGCTTACTGCGCATGACCGAGACGCAGACCTGTGGATTGACGGCTTTGGATCCCTGCTGCGCTCGGATCGGCAGGAAGAGGTAACGGGGAAACATCAGGGGGGCGGCGTATGTTTATACATTAATAAGCAGCACTGCACATCTGTCACGGTCAGAGAGCACATCTGTACACCCGATGTGGAGCTGCTGTCTGTGTCACTATGTCCCTTTTATTTGCCTCGCGAGTTCCGCCAGCTTTTTATCACAAATGTGTACATCCACCCGAGGGCAGACACTGACTCCGCCTGCAGCACTATCTTTGATGTGATCCAGCAGCTGCAATCAATTTCTCCAGAGGCGCCAAACTTAATTCTTGGGGATTTTAACCATGTTTCTTTAAAGAAGACACTTAAAAACTTTTATCAGTATGTCTCCTGCCCAACCAGGTGAAAAAAGACATTGGACCTGTGCTACGGATCCATAGAGAGGGCCTATAAATCACCCCCCCCCTCCTCCTTTAGGATCCTCAGATCACAACTGTGTACTTTTGCTGCCCACATATAAAACTGCTCTCAGAAGAGGCAAGGTGGAGACGAGAGACATTGATGTGTGGACAGAAGATTCAGTGCACAGCCTCCAGGAATGCTTTGACTGTGCAGACTGGGAGATGTTCACACTGGCCTGCGGGGATGATTTGGACTCTTTGGTGGACGTCACATGCTCATACATGGCTTTCTGTAAAAATAAGATTATTCCACGTAAACGTGTCAAAATATATCCCAACAACAAACCATGGGTTACAAAATCAGTTAAATCCTGCTTACAGAGGAAAGCACTTGCCTTTAAACAGGGGTCTGTTTCTGAGCTACAGGTTGCCACAAAAGAGCTGAAGTCCGAAATTTTAAGAGCAAAACAGAATTATAAATCAGAGTTGGAAAGCAAGATGGCAACAAAGAAACTTGGTTCAGCCTTGGCCAGTATGAAAACTATTGCAGGCCTTTAGAGCACAGAGCGCAGTAATCGTGTGTTTTTAGATGGTTTTAATTCAGACACAGAGCTGGCTAATGTTCTTAATTGTTTTTATGGTCGCTTTGACTCCTTTGATTTTAGCACAGAAACCCAAGATTTGAAACAGAAACTTAAAGACAATCAGCACTTCAATACTGAGGTGCGGGATGTTAAAAGGGAGTTCTGCGCTGTAAAAGTGAACAAAAGTCAGGGCCCTGATAATATATGTGGGCGATTGGTAAAGTCCTGTGCACATGAACTGAGTCCTATATTTCATTACATTTTCAATAAGTCCTTACAGACACAACATGTGCCTTAAGATCTGGAAAGAAGCCGTGGTTGTTCCCGTTCCAAAATCCAGCTGTCCTAAAACGGTAAACGACTTTAGACCAGTTGCTTTGACTTCAATTTTAATGAAAATTTTTGTAAAACTGGTCAGATGTGAGGTCCTAAAGCAGACTGAGCATGCATTGGATCCTCTGCAGTTTGCCTATAGGCCTCACAGAGGAGTGGAGGATGCCACTGTCACTCTGTTTAACATGCTTTTTAAACATCTGGATTTTAATGGGACACACGCCAGACTTTTATTTGTGGACTTTTCCTCCGCCTTTAATACAATCCAACTTCATATCTTAGATGAAAGGCCCCTGCAGCAATTTGATTTGAGCAATAATCTGGTGGATTGGATTCTGGATTTCTTAATCAACAGGAAACAGAGAGTAAGGGTCAATGGTACATTGTCTGACCTCAAGTGCTTTTCTACTGGCTCTCCTCAGGGGTGTGTGTTGTTACCACTACTCTTCATCCTGTACACAAACATGTGTCGGAGCAGACATGACAACAGACACATTATAAAGTATGCTGATGACTCAGTTATTGTCAGTCTCCTCCAGGATGGTGAGAGTGGCCACGGCCCAGTAGTTGATGATTTTGTTCACTGGTGTGAGGATTCCTACCTGCAGCTGAATACGACAAAAACTAAAGACATGATTATTGATTTTAGGAGGAAAAATCCCAGGCACAAAGTCACCGTACTAAAAGGCCAGACCACCAAATGTGTACAATCCTACAGATATCTGGGGATGATTATTGATAGTAATTTAAACTTTGAAGAGAACTGTGAAAGGGTGTGCAAAAAGGGTCAGCAACATTTGCATTGCTTGAGAAAACTTGCACGCTTCCAAGTTGACCGAACCATAATGACAATGTTTTATCGGGCTTTTATTGAATCTGTTTTATCCTTTTCTTTAGTGTCATGGTTTGGTCAGATAAATCTGAAACAGAGGAAATCCTTGGATCAGGTAATTAGATGGTCCAGTTGTTTGCTTGGTGAGCCACAGCTGAGCCTGACATCCCTGTACACCAGACAAGTACAGAGGATGGCTACCTCCATTTTAAATGATGACTCCCACCCTTTGCACTGCCACTTTCAGCTTCTTCCCTCAAGACGGAGGTTTTCTGTCCCAAAAAGTAGAACTCAGCGCTACAAAAACAGCTTTGTCCCTGCTGCTGTCAAAGAGTTGAACAAGCTGTAACAATATATTGCACATAATTTAGGTACCTATTTATTAACTAAATTTTATATTTACTTATTTTTGTAGGATGTCACTTGGGTTCTAAATATTTTATTGGGTTTTAGACCTTTGAGTTTTTAACCTCTTTGACTAGTTTCTAACTTTTAATATGACCCTTCTCTCTTACCTCTGGTTTTTCTCCCATCTCTTTGTCTTTTTATACCCTCCTTGATGGAGCCTTGAGTATTCTTATCATGTTTATAGTCAGCTTTATATGTGGCTGTGTTTGTGTCTATGTTGAATGTAATTTGTGGCTTGTAAATATGGATGTCACCAGACTGCAAAACAAATCTACCTACGGGTACAAATAAAGTAACCTGAACCTGAACCTGAGGCTCTTTCCCTTTGGTCCTTTTCCCTTATTATTAATAAACCACACAAACTCACCAGTTGGTCCTTGGCTCTTATTAATGGCTCGCAAGAGCCATTCGTAACAGACACAGCAATGATGATAGAAGGACTACTGCTTCTGACAAGATAGAGTGATGATATAGAGTGAAGTACGTGGCGGTAATGCACCTATGAGCTGGTTGCCAACTGCCAATCAAATCTAAATGAAGAAGAAGATGTGAAGTACGTGGAAGAAGAAGAGTGATGTCTGAAGATAGAGTTGAGGTTTGATTGGACACAGCAATGATGATATGCAATGCGTGCAGACGAGCTTCTGACCTGATAGAGTGATGATATAGAGTGAAGTGCGTGGCGGTGATTCACCTGTAGGCTGGTTACCAACCGTCAATCAAATCTAGATGAAGAAGAAGAAGAAGAAGAGCTGGACGACATCGCCGAGAGTTGCTGCCAGTTGCTGCCGGTGAATGAAAAGGAGTGATGTCATTGGGGCTTCTAAGGCAAACAGCTAAACCTCAGGACACATACCCAGGCCTGATCAACCTGTGGTGGGTCTGCCTCAGTGGACGGTGTCTTGTGATAAATGGCCGAAACACCCTTTGATGCTAAGGTACACAACTGATGATGTGTCCCAGCAGTGGAGCCTTAGAGCATCCATCTCTCAAGAACCCCCCACGGACTCAGAAGTGGTCCAAACATCAGGGATTGTAACATCTAGTCCTTTCATCGAACCTGATTAAACTGCTAAATCACTATTGTATCAGTCATCGCAAAAATCTCAGTGTTTGGTCCCTGCCTCATATGTGCAGTGCTGCATCCTGATTAAATACAATGGCAATGCAAAATCTGAAGTGTAATTTTAAGTTCAATAATTAAATTCTAAATAAATCAGTGATGCTGTATTAGTCAAGTGGGGTGGCAGTGGCTCAGGAGGTAGACCGGGTTGTCCAATAACTGGAGGATTGGTGGATTGAATCCCATTCTCCCCAGCCATCCTGCCGTTGTTTTCCTGGGCAAGACACTTTACCTACCTTGCCTCCAATGTCTATGACACTGAATGTGGATAAATGTTATTAGAGCCCAAAGAGTGCATTGGCAGCCATGTTTCCATCAGTCTGCAAAATGCATTGTTTTAATTTACATATTTGAGAACAGACCCATCCTACACAGTGATTTAGTCCATAATTTTGAATGGTAAAACTTCCCTTTTATAATCATTAAAATTAAATGCCATTTTACTGTAAATTAATCATAGATTTTTAAGGTGAACTGCATCTTTTCATTTTTTTTTAATTTAACTCGTAGTCTGAATAGGCTATTAATTTAATTATCTCATCCAGTTATTAAGAAATCTATTCTGAAGCTTAATTACATGAACTGCTCATTAGTTAAGCTAAATCTACAACCCCAATTCCAGTGAAGTTTGGATGTAGTATAACATGTAAATAAAAACAAAATTCAATGATTTAAAATCCTTTTCAACCTATATTCAATTGAATACATTACGAAACAAGATATTTAATGTCAAAACTGAAAAACATTATTATTATTTTTTTTTAATATTGACCTTTGAGTTTGATGACTGAAACACATTTCAAACTAGAGGGCAGTCAGAGAGTGGATACCTCCGCCAAGGCTCCATCCCTCCATCCCTTTATCCATCCTTGTCACCATCCATCTGTACATTGCAAGATAGGGCCTTGGCGGAGGTATGCACTCAAAGATCACCTCCAACATCTAATGAATTCATCTTTGGGCCAAGGATCACCTCTGGAAATTTTTTTTTATCCAAATCCATCCTGTAGTTTTGGAGTATTGTTACTAACACTCTGTGAGAAGATAAGAGCCTTGGCAGAGGTATGCATTTTGAGATCATCACCAAAATTTAATCATATGTTCAGTGTGCCATTACACACCTTTCCTGAAAATTTGAATGAAAGGCACTGTATAAATGTAATCCATTATTATTATTACCTCCGCCAAGGAGGTAATGTTTTTACCGGGGTTTGTTTGTCTGTTTGTTTGTTTGTCTGTTACCAACATAACTCAAAAAGTTATGAACGGATTTCAGGAAAGGTGTATAATGGCAAGAGGAACAGATGATCAGATTTTAGTATTTATTTATTTAGCGAATGCAAAGTCCTTAAGCCAAGCAGTTGCCTCCTGGTTTGCTGTATGGAGGGTGTGTAATCCTCCTTCCAGTCTTTGGAGCGGGCAAGCCTCTATGATGTGTTCCATTGTTTGCTCCTCTCCACATGCGCACAGTGGGCTAGGGCTACTGCCCCATCTGTAAAGGCTGGCCAAGCAGGGGCCATGTCCAGTCCTGAAGCGATTGAGTGTAGACCACTGTCTCCTTGGGAGGTTGGTGCCCGGGACCTGTTGGTTGGGGTTTATCACCAGCTGTTTGTTTGGGACCTCCTTGGTCTCCCATTCCTCTTGCCAAGCTGTCTGGATGGTAAAGTCAGCTGGGGGAGGGTTTTTCCAAATCGGCCGTCTGGATGAAAGTCGGGCAGTGGGTGGAGTGTAGATATCTGCATGGATTGGTAAGTGAGGAGAATCTTTAACTTTTTGGAGCATCCTTTGAGTTAATGCTGCTCGCCGGATGTGTGGAGGGGCTATGTTTGACAGTACAGAGAGCCAGGGGAGTGGTGTTGAGCGGATTGTTCCAGTTATAGTTCTCATGGTTGTGTTGAGCTGGGTGTCTACATGGTGTGTGTAAGATGACCTGGACCAGACAGGGGCACAATATTCTGCTACAGAGTATGAAAGGGCCAGTGCTGAGGTGCGCAGGGTGGAGACTGCCGCCCCCCATTTTGCACCAGCGAGCTTGCAGAGCAGGTTGTTTCGTACCTTCACCTTAGCAGCCGTCCCCTTTAGATGTTCCTTGAAGGATAAGGTCCTATCAAGGGTCACTCCAAGATAAGTTGGATTTGGGGCATGCTTAAGCTTGAGTCCGCTCAGGTGGATGTTTAGTTGTCTGGCAGCTTTTGCATTGTGGAGATGGAATACACTGGAGACGGTTTTTGCTGGGCTTGGTTTTAGGCGCCAGATTTTGCAGAACTGGTCCAGTTTGGCAAGATCTTCCGTGAGCACCCGTTCCAGTGGTTCAAAGTCTGGTGCTTGGAATGCCAAACAGATGTCGTCTGCATAGGTGAATTTGCGGGATTTTGTAGTAGGCAGGTCGTTTATGTAGAGGTTGAACAGAGTTGGAGCTAGAACTGAGCCTTGTGGGAGTCCGTTTTTCTGCATTCTCCATGCACTTGTCTTCTGACTGAGGTGGACTCTGAACCTTCGGTTGGTCAGCAGGGTTTTTATAATTGCTGTTGCCCAAGCAGGGATCGCCTTTATAAGTTTCAGGAGGAGGCCTTTGTGCCAGACCGTATCATAGGCGGCTGTAAGGTCGAGAAACACAGCCCCTGTCTTCAGTCTGCTCTCGAAGCCATTTTCGATGAAGGTGGTTAGGGCCAGTACTTGTTCTCCTGTACTGTGGTCCTTGCGGAAACCTGCTTGATCCACACTTAGAATATCCTCTACCTCTGGGGAAATGCGTTGCAGAATTAGGCGCTCCATGATTTTGTAAGGAACGCTGAGTAGGGAGATTGGGCGGTAGCTTGCTGGTAATTTGTGGTCTTTGCCAGGTTTTGGGATGGCAATGACCTTTGCTGTCCGCCATTTATTTGGGATCGAGTTTGTTTGTGTGATCCTTGTGTAGAATTGTGTCAACCAGGTTAGGGCTCGGGGGCCAAGATTTTTCATGAATTCTGGGAAGATGTTATCGTATCCTGCTGCCTTTCCACATTTCAGGCTCTGTAGGACTTTCTCCAGTTCAGCAGCCTCGAAGGGTTCAGGGTTCGTTTCCTCTACAGGCATTTTTTGGTGTTTTTTTAGCTCAGTTGTAACTGCTCTTTTGGTGTCTTTGTCTTGGGGTGCTTTGGCGATAGTCAGTAGGTGGGATGCAACTTGGTTGGGTGTGACGGATGCTCGGCTTTGGCTAGGGGGCTTCTGTGCAGCTCCTAGGCGACGGATGAGGCTCCAACATTTCCTGCTAGAGTGGGTAAAGCTCCGGTCAGCAACTGTCTCCTCCCATTTCTTTCGCCGAGCTGTATTTAGCGATTCAATGAGATGGTCTGCTATCTCTGGGTCCCCTGATGTTTGATAGGATTGTAGGAGGGCAGCACTTTCTCCGTCCAAACATGGGACATAGAGGGGTCGGTAGCCTCGTGGGATTGCAGTATGGGCAGCCTTGAAGATTGCGCTGCAGAAGCGGTTGTATGCTTCATCTACAGTGATGGTGTGGAGTGGGATGGTAACAACGCTCCGGTCCAGAGTTTCACTGAATTTCTTCCAGTTGGCTTTGCGGAAGTTCCAGCGCATCTTCCTTGGGCTGTATATGACTGGAAGTTGTAGGCCAATGTGTACAAGCAGGGGCCGGTGTTGGCTGTGTGGAAAATCATCAAGAATGAGGATCTGTGTAGGATATGGCTCCCCATTCAAAGAGCTGACCCAACACAGGTCAGGAGAATAGTCCTTCTTCCACCTAGCAGAGTGGAAGGTTCCTCTTTGTTTGGGGTCGTATATCAAAGCGAGGTCATTTCTGGATGCCCAGTCTGAAAGTGCCTTCCCATCACTGTCCACTGCTGGGTACCCCCAGTCAGGGTGATGGCTGTTAAAGTCCCCCACATAGATGGCAGGGTGGGGTAGGGTGGGTAAGACCTGCAGATCCCAGTTGGCATTAGGGGGCTTGTACACATTGACAATATGGAAGCCACCAATGATTATGGTGTCTGAGAAATGTGTTGTTATCAGGTGATTTGCTTCAACTATGTCAGAACGCACATAGGTGGCACGTCCATGTTTAGCATGTAGAACATAGCACAGGAGGTCAAAGCCTTTGATGGTGAAGCGGCCAGCTTCCTCTGTGCCAATATGAGTCTCTTGGAGGCAGATTACATCAATCGAATGTTGGAAGGCGAGGACTTCGATAAGGCTTCGCTTGGCTGCAGATAGGCCTTCAATGTTTAGTTGTAATATGCGAAGGGCCGATCCTACCACAAAGTGCTCTTGGGGCTGTTTGCTTTCGGCTTTAGGACTGTGACTAGGATTCTTCTTTGACTTGGCACAGAGGCGTCGTCTCTTCGAATTTAGTCTGCTGGTAGGATCATTAGCTTCCCCAGGCGAGCCCGGGTACTGGCGGAGGGCGCGACGAGAACGCTGATCCATTGCCCCCATCAGATTTTAGTGATGATCTGAGAGTGCATACCTTCACCAAGGGTTTTGTTTGTATTTGTGCAGCAGGATTACACAAAAACTACTGGATGGATTTGGATGAAATTTTCACCAGAGGTGGTTCTTGGGCTAAAGAGGAACACATTTCATTTTGGTGATGATCTGGGAATGCATACCTCAGCCAAGACTCTTCTCACAGTGTGTCAGTAACAATGCTCCAAAACTAATGGACAGACTTCGATGCAATTTTCACCACAAGTGGCTCTAAGCCTACACACAAACCCATTACATTTTGGAGGTGATCATGAGAGACTGAAGGAGGCTTGGCAGAGGTATGCGCTCTCTGAGTGCTTTTCTAGTTATTATTATTATTATTATTATTATTATTATTATTATTATATTGTTGTTGTTGTTGTTGTTTCTAGTGCATACCTGTGCATTCCCGTGCATACCCGTGCATGCCCGTAGAAATCAAGTATAAGCAAATATTTCTGCATGCCCGTAGAAAACAAGTATAAGCAAGAATTTCTGCATTCCTGCCTTTGATCTTGGTGACCATGGCAACAGTAACCATGGTGATGCCTGCTTTTGATCTTTGTCATGGTTACCATGACAACACAAAGTCCTATGATTGTGACACACAGACAGACAGATTTTCTTGAATTATATATAGAGTTTCTTGAATTATATATAGAGTGATAGAGCCACAGAAAAGATATATAGAGCGATAATATAGAGTGAAGTACATGGCGGTTATGCACCTGTAACCTGGTTGCTAACTGCCAATCAAATCTAAAAGAGGAAGAAAAAGAAGTTACTAGTGCATACCTTTGCATGCCTGTGCATACCTGTGCATGCCCGTAGAAGCCAAGTGTAAGCAAGTATTTCTGTATGCCCGTAGAAAGCACATCAGCACTTGTTCAGTGAAGCCTGCCTTTGATCTTTGATGATGTCATAGCGAGTCCTCTGATTGTGAGTGATGACTGCCGAATTATATATAGAGTGATAGGCTAGAGTGATGATACTGTATAGAGTGAAGTACGTGGCGGTAATGCACCTGTAAACTTGTTGCAAACCACCAATCAAATGTAAAAGAGGAAGAAGAGTAATGACTACTTTTGCTCTTTGATGATGTTATAGTGAGTCCTATTATCTTTGATGATGGCATAGCAAGTCCTATGATGCCTGCATTTGATCTTTGATGATGTCATAGCGAGTCCTATGATCTTTGGTGATGCCTACGTTTGATCTTCGATAATGTTATAGTGAGTCCTATCATCATGAGTGATGCTTGCCTTTGATCTTTGATATCCAATGATCATGAGTGAGCGTGAGTAATGCCTGCCTTTGATCTTTGATGATGTCATAGCGAGTCCTATGATTGCGGGTGATGCCTGCCTTTGATCTTTGATGTCCTATGATTGTAATGCCTGTCTTTGATAACACACAGACACACACACAGATTTTCTTGAGTCACTCTATACTATGGTGTCTATATGATGTCATATTGATATCATGTAGAGATCATAGGCACATCATAGGCAATTCTATGATCTTTTAGCGAGTCCTATGGTCGTGACAGACACACAGACGCACACAGACACACACACACGGACAGAGATTTCTTGAATAATAATAAGAAGAAATATAATAATAATATTATTATTATTATTATTATTATTATTATTATTATTATTATTATTATTATTATTATTATTATTAACATACAGAGAAATGGCAGCAAAATGATATGACTAAATAATAATAATAATAATAATAATAATAATAATAATAATAATAATAATAATCTCATAATTCTATTGACCATACATTGGGGTTGGGCAATTCCACCTTAAATCAACATCATGGTTTACTGAATCTTTCAGGTCAATTTTTTTTCCTCCTCTTTTCTCCATTACAGTTTACTGACAAAGTTCATAATTATTAAGCAATAGTACAAAACAGTGCTTTATCATACCATTTTTTTTTTTTGTTTTTGCAGTTGTCAACTACAAATTCACATAGTATACATATTTTCTACCACAACAAACTTGTAAGAAATATGACAATGACAAAGGCACAAACACTCACCTGGCACGCCGACAGATGCGGACATGTTCCTCCAAGTATTTGCTTTTAAATTTTCATCATGATATCCTTTTAGTGTCAAATCAAAGAGTACCAGGTTGTTTGATGTAGCAAAATTCAGCCTCTCCACCATCCATCACCTCCCGTTCTCGTCTTCCTGTTCCGGCGTCCTATGTCCTGCCCTTCCTTAATTCTGATTGTCTGTTTAGAAAGGTCTGACATTGATGAGCGAAGCTGTACATAGTCTGACAAGTTGAACTTTTTTAACCCCTTGCACTCCGGTCAATTTCCCTAAAAACGCCAAAAATTAACGTGCCCAAATTAAATCAAAAGCTGTTCTTCAACCCTTTGCAGCATCTTCATGGGGTTGGTCTCATTTAAAAGAAAACACTTTGAATTTTTTTGGCAAAACAGTCATAATCTCTCTAAGTGCTCCTATCACTGAGTTACAGTCATCTAAACATAGTGAACTTGAAGAAAATAAATTTGGCCTGGGTATTTTTTTGGATACAAATGCTTGCAAATAACACACAGCTTCAGATCCGGGCTGGAAAATGCTACAGAAATGTAGAACCAGGTGCTATCCAGCTGAGGTCCAAATCTTGTAACAATTCCACAAAAAATGAATATATTACACAGCTTTGTTCTCAGGTAGTTCCCAGGCGTTTTGGAACTGTGCCAAATTGTGCCAAATGGCACAGTTTGGAAAAACGTCTGTAACTTTTGAATGCTTCAATGTAGAAGCTTCACTTTGGGCTCTAATGAAAGGTCACACTCAGGGCTGTGTCTGTGTGTGTGTGGGGGGGGGGGTTTGCCCCCCCCCTCGCTACAGAGGATGGACATCGGCCATCGCTACACAATGGATTAGCCTCATGTGGCGATGTGGGACAGCAGCACAGTCACCGCGGTTCCCCCCCCCTCGCTACAGAAGAATAGCAGGGGTGGGGGGGTGGCGTTCACGGTCTGGGCGCGGCGAACAACCCCTTGTACCGCAGCGCACGAACTTCAGACTTCGTGTGCCACACAGTTGTAATTTACCGATCGGTCAAAAGTCATTTTGGATTACAATTTTCAGGAATAAAGAATAATTTAGCTTATAACACCTTACCTCTTCACAGCAGTGTCCTGGCAAACTTCTTTTCCCCATTGTCAGACGAACGCAACGCTGGTCCGCTCGTGGTTCTGGTCTCGCGACCCGATCAAAACATAATTCCATTATTGCAGTTTTGTGCTTCCATGATTGCGGTTTTTGGCGAACGATTTTTCAAAACAAATAACAGTAGAAATTAAAAAAAGACTGGCGATGGCGTGTGTGTCACTCAGCCTTCGTCGTCAGCCTCCGTCGGTCTATGACCATGGAAGAAATCATAACGTCTACTCTGCTGGAACAAAAACAAAATAAGCACCGCCTGTGGCTGAACATGCCGATGCGCGAATGGCACTCCCTGTCACACAGGTTGCATTTGTGGATGGTCTCCGTGCTGCTGGGTCCGTGGGGTTCTTCCTGCGGGTCCTTTTTTTTTTGATCCGCTGCAGCAGTCAGTCTTCACCCAGCCTTAAAAAAAACAGCTCACGAACTTCTCTGCTTCAACTGGCTCACTGCATTCACAGAGTGGTAGGTGGGTCCTTCTTGCTAGGTTTTCAGTCATTGGTTCTTCAAGGTTTCAGAAACCCAATTCAAGGCTCTTATTAGTTGAATGAGAGGTCAATTAGATGAACTAATCTGTTCGCAGCTGTGTCTGCAGCTTTTATTTTCAGTGCGCGCTTGGACGCCATACACCACCTACATCACAATCTCCATCATGCGTCCTAGAGCGCACGAGGGCGCACGAGAGCGCCCTCGTGCGCTCTAGGACGCAGAGACTTGCCCATCCGCGGTACAACGGAGTGCAAGAGGTTAAGTCCTGACTGCCACAACAAAAAACAGTCACCACTCAAAGCGTTTCAACGCTGAGGACGGTCAGCACTGTGAATGCTGGACTACATAGAGAATGAATAGAAAATAGTTGCCTACAGCTGAAAAAATGAGTTTGGTGGACATGCCCCCTAATTCTTTTTCTGCAGTGTTTGGCTTCTTTATTGCCGAGATGAGTGACCCTATGGCGTGACCATACACGTAACTGAGTGGACACATCTTAAAGGGACAGTACATAAAAAAGCATCAGATTAATATATAAAATAATATTTAAAAAAAAATGATCCGAATCACCACCAAAATCTAATCATATGTCCCCCATGCCATTACACGTCTTTCCTGAAAATTTCATCAATATTCATTTATAACTTTTTGAGTTATGTTGCAAATAGACAAACCAACCAACCAACCAACAAATCAATGCCACTAAAAACATTACCTCCGTCCTCCCTTGGCAGAGCTAAAAAGCTGGGAGGGGCGATTGTGCTTTGTAGGTGGAATTCTTTCCCATTCTTGTTTGATGCACAATTTAATTTTCTCAACAGTCTGACGTCTCTATTGTCATATTTTGTGTTTCAAAATGTGGCATTCATTTTCAAAGGGAGACTGGTCTGCACTGAAAGCAGGCTAGTCTAGGATCCATACTCTTTTATTACAAAACCATGCTGTTGTAGCATGTGCAGAACGTGACTCGGCATTGTCTTGCTGAAATAAGCCGGACGTCCCTGAAAAAGTTGTTGCTTTGATTGCAGCAAACAGTATGTTGCTTCAAAACCCCTATGTACTGTTACCTTCACAGATGTGGAAGTTACCCATGCCATTTGCACCTACACATCCCCATACCATCACTGATGCTTGCTTTTGAACTTAACACTGATTACAATGTGGATGGTCCTTTTCCTCTTTATCCCAAATGATACAACATCCATGATTTCCAAAAACAATTTGAAATGTGGACTCATAAGACCACAGCACACTTTTTCCACTTTGTGTCAGTGAATCTCATATGAGCAGCGTTTCTTGGTATTGTAGATATATGGCTTTCATTTTGCATGGTAGAGTTTTAACTGGCACTTATGCATAGATGTAGTGATGAACCATGTTAACTGACAATGGTTTTCCGAAGTGTTCCTGAGCCCATGTGGTAATATCCTTTGCAGAATCATGTTAATTTAAAGGCCACAGGCATTCACTGTTGGTTTTCACCAATGCCTCTTATGCGCAGGAATATCTCCAGATTCTTTGAATCTATTGATGATATTATGGACTGTAGATGATGAAATCCCTATATTCCTTGCAGCTGTATATTGAGAAAAATTTGTAAACTTTTGGACTATTTGCCCACGCAGTTGTTCACAAAGTGGTAAACCTTGTCCCATCTTTGCTTGTGAAAGACTGAGCCTTATGGTGATGGTCATTTTTTACCTAATCCTGACACTCACCTGTTTCCAATTAACCTGTTCACGTGTGGAATGTTCCAAAAAGGTGTGTTCTTAGCATTCCTCAAGTTTCACAGGTTTTTGTTGCCTCTGCCCCAGCTTTCGAGGAATGTGTTGTAACTTTCATGTTTTTTTTTTTAAATGTTGTTTTTTGTTTTTTTGTTTTTGTTTTTTTTTACTATGCATTGTTCGTCTGCTTTGTAAAGTGTATAAGGTCAACCGAAGACAAATTTCAACTTTGTGAAAAAAAGTACTATTCTATTCTAAATGTTTATTTCTGGCCCTGTAAAGATGTTATGTGCCCTTATAGCCTGCACAAAGTTGTTAAATCTTAATATAGGAATATACCAAATGTTGCGGGTCCGTGGGAAAATGTGTTGTTAATATACAAGCCTGATAGGATCCCTGGCTTAAGGTCACAGCTGAGTGCTTTATCAGAAGGAGCAGGGCTGTATGTCTGTATGAAGGTAATACAGCAGCAAGGAAGAGACGGAGGTTATGGCACAGATTGGCAGCCACATTTCCGTCAGTCTGCCCCAGGGCAGCTGTGGCTACAGTAGTAGCTTACCACTACCATTGTCTTTGAAGTGAATGGAAAATGCATTCATTGTAAAGCATCTTTGAGTATCTATGAAAAGCTCTATATTAATCTGATGCATTATTATTATTATTATTATTATTATTATTATTATTATTATTATTATTATTACTTACTTACTTACTTACTTACCCCCAACCCACTGGGTCTTTTAAAATCTAAATAGAATTTTACCCCTTTGTCTCATTCTCAGTTTTAAACATGGATAGAGTTTATTTATATTAACATAAACATCATCAACATAAAGTGCAACATCACTTTGCAAGGATATTAGATGATTCTGAATCACAGTAAAAAAAATTGCATTAAATGGTGTACCATATTAAATTAGTTTTAAAATGGCACTGGCATTATAGGAGATTGTTACAACTCGCTCTCGCCTGTCATCAGCGCCAGCGGCGCGCACACCTGCGCCTCATCACCCTCTGCCTATATAACTCCCTCTGCCCTCTGCCTCAGCCTGGAGTCGTCTGCTCATCTACGCTCCCAAACCTCCAGCGCTCGACCGTTTCATCCCGGCCAGCGCACCATTCTCCAAGCACGTAAGCTGCATTATCCTTCTTACTTTCTCTCCAGCTTCTCCCCTGCGTACAGGTGGATCTCCAGGGCAGCGGATTTCCTCCTTCTCGCCTCTCCCTGTCAACCTCCCTCCAGCACGTCGGGAGCGCGCAGCAGCGCTGTCCTCCAGGCAGCATCAGTGTCGCCAACGCCAGTCGCCATCTCATCTGCACATAAACAGTATATTGTGATTATTCCCCACGTGGCATTTGACTGTAGCTAATTCCCTGCTCTGCTCTACCCTCAGGGTTGCCTGGCTGCATGGTGAACTGTTCTGCTCTCGACACACCCTGTTCACCCACATCACATCCACACTTCCACTCATGCATTCCAACACCACCCGTTGTTGAATAAAGCCTTAAATCTTTCCCGAGCCTGTGTGTGTGTTCCCTGAGCCCATCATTATGTCAGTACGACTCCAGCAAAGTGGCTCAGCAGACAGCGGGCTCACACGCCGACTTTCCACCCTCGAGGCTCGGGTGAGTTTAATCGCTCATCAGCAAAAAGTGATTTTCAATGAACTCACCCAAATTATCCAATTATTAGGTCGCCTGGATCCACCACCGGCCTTCTGTCCGGCTCCGGTCGGCGGGCCAGCTTCGGTCTCTTCCCCGGCTAGCTCAGCTAGCTCGGTACCACTGACCCGACTCATTCCCATTCCGCCCCCCGCGCGCTTTAGTGGAAAACTCGGTGAGGCATGCGGGTTTCTTCTGCAATGTGAGTCGGTGTTCCAGCGCATCCCCGGGGATTTTCCTTCTGATCATAGCTGAATTGGGTATGTGGCTAATCTCCTGGAAGGGCGAGCGCTAGCTTGGACCTACGCTGTCATGGTGAGGCCCAGCTACGCGAACCTAACCTACGCCCAATTCGTGCATGATTTTAAGGAGGTTTTTGACCATTCGGACCGAGATAACGCCCTAACCACCTGGCTACTAAATCTTCGTCAGGGTAGCCAGTCGGCCGCCGACTATGCTGTCGACTTCCGGGTGGTTACAACGGAAGTTGGGTGGGGCGAAGCTGCGCTCTGCAGCATCTTCACCCGCAGCTTGAATTCATCCTTACAGGACGAGCTGGCCTCCCGGGATATACCGGACCGGTTATCAGAACTAATATCCCTTGCCATTAATTTAGATAATAGACTGAGGGAACAGGCCGCCTAGCGGAGGGCATCCGGCCGCTCGAGCGGAGCTTCCGCCCGGGTCCCTCAGTCTCGCCCCCTGGCGTTACCCACTCCGGGGTCCGCCGACGACACTGAGGCAATGCCGATCGGACGGGCAAAACTTCCACCTGCGGGGAAACAGCGCTGCAGAGAGTTGGACCTCTGCATGTATTGCGGGGGTGACCAGCACTCTGTGGAAGACTGTCCGATTCGGCCAAAAGGGGGACATCTGCGAGTCGCTGTAGGGGGCCTCACGGATGTGTCCCATTCTAATCCCCTCACTAAATGCCTTCCCCCCTTTAGGTTCTGTCATAACCCCACGGGCCATGTCACACACGCACTGGTGGACTCAGGGGCAGAACAGAATTTCATTTCTCAAAGCCTGGTAACCCGTTTGGGCATCCCCTGACAAGCGCTGCCAGCCCCCATTAATCTGGTCACTCTTGTCCGTACACCTCTAGAAAGAGTCACTCACAGAACTAAACCGGTCCCAGTCATCGTCTCCAGTAACCACAGGGAAGATCTCAGCCTCTTCGTACTACCCACCTCGGCTTCACCTGTCATCCTGGGTTATCCCTGGCTGCGTCTTCATAATCCCACCTTCGACTGGCAGTCTGGCAGCGTCCTCTCCTGGAGCACCTTTTGCATGAGCACCTGCCTCCAGTCCGCTGCCTGTGCCCCGTCGGTGCCGCTCCCAGCTCCTGACTCCCCTCCTCCGGACCTCTCCTTGGTGCCCCCAGAGTTCCACGACCTGGGCCCGGTCTTTAGTAAGTCCAAAGCACTGTCTCCCCCCCCCCCCCACCGCCCCTACGACTGCGCCATAAACCTCCGTCCGGGGGCCCCCCTTCCACCTGGCCGCCTCTACAGCCTGTCTGCCCCGGAGCACGAGGCCATGGACGTTTACATTAAGGAGTCGCTCAGCACAGGCATCATCCGGCCTTCCTCGTCCCCGGTTGGAGCCGGATTCTTCTTTGTGGGCAAGAAAGACGGGTCCCTGCGGCCGTGTATCGACTTCCAGGCTCTCAATGACATCACAATAAGGGACAAGTACACGCTGCCCCTGATTGAGTCGGCCTTCAACTCCCTCCAGGGGGCCTCCTGGTTCACCAAACTGGACCTGCGTAGTGCGTACCACCTCGTTCGGATCCGGGAGGGTGATGAATGGAAGACAGGGTTCCGGATGCCCAGCGGCCATTTTGAGTATCTAGTCATGCTGTTTGGGCTCACCAACGCTCCGGCCGTCTTCCAACGTCTCATCAACGACATTCTTCGGGACTTCCTGGGGGTCTTCGTGTTCGTGTATCTGGACGACATCCTGATCTTCTCCCGGACTCGGGAGGAGCATCAGGCCCATGTGAGGCGGGTCCTTCAGCGACTTCTGGAGAACAGGCTGTACGTTAAAGCAGAGAAGTGTGAGTTCTACACCAACCAAACCTCCTTCCTGGGTTTCGTCGTCGCTCACAACCAGGTTTTCCCCAACTCTGCTAAGGTCAAGGCAGTGGTGGAGTGGCCCGCCCCCTCCTCCAGGAAGCAGGTGCAACAGTTCCTCGGCTTCGCCAATTTCTACCGCCACTTCATGCCGAAGTACAGTGCCATCGCCGCGCCCCTGACCCGCCTCACTTCCCCCAAGGTGCCATTCCAGTGGACCGAGGACGCAGCATCGGCCTTCGAGACCCTGAAGACGGAGTTTGCCTCCTCCTGGGTCCTCACCCAGGTTGACCCAACACTCCAGTGCCTGGTCCAGGTGGACGCATCCGACACGGGGGTGGGGGCAGTGCTGTCCCAGCGCTCACCTGTGGATGGGCAGGTGCGTCCCTGTTCCTTCTTCTCCCGGCACCTCTCCCCTGCTGAACGAAATTATGACGTTGGTGACAGGGAGCTCCTGGCGGTGAAGCTCGCACTTCAGGA
Organism: Pholidichthys leucotaenia; assembly: GCA_020510985.1. NCBI lineage: Eukaryota > Metazoa > Chordata > Actinopteri > Cichliformes > Pholidichthyidae > Pholidichthys > Pholidichthys leucotaenia. The sequence goes on from CM035845.1 coordinate 240,290,555, forward strand.
GTGGCGCCACTGGCTGGAGGGAGCAGCTCAGCCGTTTGTGGTCTGGACCGATCACAAGAACTTGGAGTACCTGAGGACGGCCAAGCGTCTGAATGCCCACCAGGCGCTTTGGTCACTCTTTTTCGGATGCTTCAAGTTCACCATCACCTATCACCCCGGTTCCAAGAACGGGAAACTGGATGCGTTGTCCAGACAGTTCGCCCCCGAAGACACAGAGGATCGGGACCACACCATCCTGCCCACCTCATGCATCATGGGGGCCGTTACATGGGGGATTAAGGCCAAGGTCAGGAAGGCACAGGAGGTGGAACCCGACCCTGGCGGCGGTCCGGTCGGGAGACTATTCGTTCCATCATTGGTCCGGGGCGACGTCATCCACTGGGCTCATACAGCTAAGTTCGCCTGTCACCCTGGCATCTCCCGGCTGGTGGAACTCCTCCAATGGTCCTTTTGGTGGCCTGGTCTTAGGAGTGATGTCACCAACTACGTCCGTGCCTGTCCCCAGTGCGCAACGGGTAAGACCTCCACCTCCCCTCCAGTGGGTCTCCTCCACCCCCTACTGGTCCCCGGGAGGCCCTGGTCCCATGTGGCGCTGGACTTTTTTCACCGGCCTCCCCAAGTCTAACTCTTATGACACCATCCTGACCATCGTCGACCGGTTCTCCAAGGCGGCCCATTTCGTGCCTCTCCATGGGCTCCCTTCGGCGCGAGAGATGGCCGACTTATTAATCCAACACGTAGTCAGGTTGCAGGGGATCCTGGTGGATGTTGTCTCGGATCGGGGGCCTCACTTTGTGTCCAAGGTTTGGAAGTCCTTCTGCAACGCACTGGGGGCCACGGTGAGTCTGTCCTCCGGTCACCATCCTCAATCGAACGGACAGTGTGAGCGCACTAACCAGGAGCTGGAGGAAGCCTTGCGCTGCGTCACCTCTTCTAGCCCTTCTTCCTGGAGCACCTGCCTACCCTGGGTTGAGTACGCCCACAACTCGACCTTGTCCTCAGCCATCGGTATGTCCCTCTTCCGGGCGTCCCTGGGGTATGAGCCACCCTTGTTCCCCAAAGAGGAAGGTGAGGTGGCGGTCCTATCTGTCCAGGCACATTTGAGGCGCTGCCGGCGCATTTGGACCAAGAAGCGCCAGGTGCTTTTACGCACGGCGGAGCACAATTCTCGAGTAGCCAATCACCACAGGAGGGCCGCTCCCAAGTATCAGGTGGGTCAGCAAGTCTGGTTATCTACCAGAGATATCAAGCTGAAAGCTGAGAGGAAGAAGCTGGCACAGCGCTTCATCGGTCCTTATCCCATAACTAAGATAATTAATCCGGTGGCTGTGTATTTGGCTCCCCCCCCTCCCTCCGGGTTTGCCCGACGTTTCATGTCTCCCATATTAAACCTGTTGTTTCTGACCCTCTCTGTCCTCCTCCAAGAGCCCCCCTCCTCCCAAGATGATCAACGGCGGTCCGGCATGGGGGGTCACGGCCATCCTGGACGCCCACCGCCGTGGCCGCGGTCTCCAGTACCTGGTGGACTGGGAGGGATATGGCCCTGAATGCAGGTCCTGGGTGCCCCCGTCCTGGGTGCTGGATAAGAACCTCATCACGGAGTTCCACCGGGCGCACCAAGGTAGGCCAGCGCCGGGAGGCGCTGCTCGGGAGGGGGGGGGTACTGTTACAACTCGCTCTCGCCTGTCATCAGCGCCAGCGGCACATACACCTGCGCCTCATCAGCCTCTGCCTATATAACTCCCTCTGCCCTCTGCCTCCACCTGGAGCCGTCTGCTCGTCTACGCTCCCAAACCTCCAGCGCTCGACCGTTTCGTCCCGGCCAGCGCACCATTCTCCAAGCACGTAAGCTGCATTTTCCTTCTTACCTTCTCTCCAGCTTCTCCCCTGTGCACAGGTGGATCTCCAGGGCAGCGGATTTCCTCCTTCTCGCCTCTCCCTGTCAACCTCCCTCCAGCACATCGGGAACATGCAGCAGCGCTGTCCTCCAGGCAGCATCAGTGTCGCCAACGCCAGTCGCCATCTCATCTGCACGTAAGCAGTATATTGCGATTATTCCCCATGGGGCGTTTGACTGTAGCTAATTCCCTGCTCTGCTCTACCCTCAGGGTTGCCTGGCTGCACGGCGAACTGTTCTGCTCTCGACGCACCCTGATCATCCACATCACATCCACACTTCCACTCACGCATTCCAACACCACCTGTTGTTGAATAAAGCCTTAAATCTTTCCCGAGCCTGTGTGTGTGTTCCCTGAGCCCATCATTATGTCAGAGATTGCAGTGATTTTTTTTTTTTTTCCCACTCCACACTCATCATGTCATCAAGTTTCAAAATGTCAAGATAGCAGTGTCCAAAAGGATCAACTCAGCAGTTCAAGTAAGGACTTTAAATGAATTAAGCTTTGGTCTGACTTGCCAAAATAGCCAATTTGGCATGAGTAAGGTAAATAGCAAGTTATGCTATAATACCGGTAAGGAAATACATTTTAATTGTCTTCACTTCTTCAGGAGAGTTTGAAGTTCTACGCTGAAAGGTTCATGAAAAGATTTCATTTACCATTGGGTGCAGTTATTGTTGCTATCTACATATCATTCATCAAGTCCCTGATTTTTTCCTTCCCCAAAAGGGGAAAATTCAGTTAAAAGTAGCTACCAAACAGTCCAATCAGAATGCCTCTGCCTCTCCTCTGCCACCAATTTGCATTGATCCTCTGGTGCACCAATCAATAATAATTACAAAAGCATATGATGGCTTTGTGAACTGCTAACCCCAAATGTTACATAACTGTGTGGCAAGGGGATTTGTTGGTTCAGCAGACACTTGTAGGAATACTGTAGTGGCTTTGAGTGTTTGCGGTAGATATCAAGCAGCCTTTAAGTATGAGATAAGAGGCGGTAAGGAGTGGATATCTCTGATGAACATATAGTCATGTGGAAAAAAAAAAAGGATACCCCTTTAAATATTCAGTTCTTTCTTTTTTATTAAAATATTCAAATATCTATGTCAAACCTTGTTTTTGTTTTTATTTGAATTTTTTAAAATGTATTTTAGCTATTTTAAGTGTGACTGAATGTGGGGGTGTCCTAAAACAATGTGTGTGTGTGTGTGGGGGGGGGGGGTGTCATAATTTATTCCTCACTATTTGTTTAGAATTACATTTTACAGTGAATTTGAAAAAAAAAAGACTTTCATTTTTAATTGTTTAGTTGCATTACATGAATCTCCCAGTATTTTTAACATTGCTATTAAATATCCATATGTCTAAATATGTTTAAAAAAAAGGCTTATACAGGGTGTCCTAATTTTTTCACATGACTGTAATAGTCAGATGTTGTTTCATAGAAGAATTGTTTTCTGAAACATTGTAAAATGATGCCATATACTGTATATATAGCAAAAATCTGTATTTTTTTTTCAATGCTACATGGGTCACTTGATTCTGTTTTTTGTCTGTATAGTATACAGTGGGGCAAAAAAGTATTTAGTCAGCCACCAATTGTGCACATTCTCCCACTTAAAAGATGAGAGAGGTCTCCAATTTTCATCACAGGTATACCTTAACTATCAGAGACAAAATGAGAGAAAAAAAAAAAAAACAGAAAATCACATTGTCTGATTTTTAAAGAATTTATTTGCAAATTATGGTGGAAAATAAGTATTTGGTCACCTACAAACAAGCAAGATTTCTGGCTCTCACAGACCTGTAACTTCTTCTTTAAGAGGCTCCTCTGTCCTCCACTCATTACCTGTATTAATGGCATCTGTTTGAACTCGTTATCAGTATAAAAGACACCTGTCCACAACCTCAAACAGTCAGACTCCAAACTCCACTATGGCCAAGACCAAAGAGCTGTCAAAGGACACCAGAAAAAAATTGTAGACCTGCACCAGGCTGGGAAGACTGAATCTGCAATAGGTAAGCAGCTTGGTGTGAAGAAATCAACTGTGGGAGCAATTATTAGAAAATGGAAGACATACAAGACCACTGATAATCTCCCTCAATCTGGGGCTCCACACAAGATCTCACCCCGTGGGGTCAAAATGATCACGAGAACGGTGAGCAAAAATCCTACAACCACACGGGGGGACCTAGTGAATGACCTGCAGAGAGCTGGGACCAAAGTAACAAAGGCTACCATCAGTAATACACTACGCTGCCAGGGACTCAAATCCTGCAGTGCCAGACGTGTCCCCCTGCTTAAGCCAGTACATGTCCAGGCCCGTCTGAAGTTTGCTAGAAAGCATTTGGATGATCCAGAAGAGGATTGGGAGAATGTCATATGGTCAGACGAAACCAAAATAGAACTTTTTGGAAAAAAACTCAACTTGTGTTTGGAGGAGAAAGAACTCCATACCTGCTGTGAAGCATGCGGGTGGAAACCTCATGCATTGGGGCTGTTTTTCTGCAAAGGGACCAGGACGACTGATCCATGTAAAGGAAAGAATGAATGGGGCCATGTATCGTGAGATTTTGAGTGAAAACCTCCTTCCATCAGCAAGGGCATTGAAGATGAAACGTGGCTGGGTCTTTCAGCATGACAATGATCCCGAACACACCGCCCAGGCAACGAAGGAGTGACTTCGTAAGAAGCATTTCAAGGTTCTGGAGTGGCCTAGCCAGTCTCCAGATCTCAACCCCATAGAAAATCTTTGGAGAGAGTTGAAAGTCCGTGCTGCCCAGCGACAGCCCCAAAACATCACTGCTCTAGAAGAGATCTGCATGGAGGAATGGGCCAAAATACCAGCAACAGTGTGTGAAAACCTTGTGAAGACTTACAGAAAACGTTTGACCTCTGTCATTGCCAACAAAGGGTATATAACAAAGTATTGAGATGAACTTTTGTTATTGACCAAATACTTATTTTCCATCATAATTTGCAAATAAATTCTTTAAAAATCCTTCAATGTGATTTTCTGGATTTTTTTCTCATTTTGTCTCTCATAGTTGAGGTATACCTATGATGAAAATTGGAGACCTCTCTCATCTTTTAAGTGGGAGAGATTGCACAATTGGTGGCTGACTAAATATTTTTTTTACTCCACTGTATATGTTTGTGCCATACATTACATACATGGTTTAAAATTCTAAATACAAAGATGAAAAACACTGAACATTAATTATGTAACCAGTGACATTCTGTTGCTTTGTAGTAGATATAAGATGTAGGCAAACACAATAATCAAGCCACATGATTACTTAAACAAAGGTAATTAAATAAGAGTCCATCACCAAAGACATAAAAAGACCATTTTTATTGGTACATATTTGTATATATACAAACTATACATTGTGGGCGGCAGTGGCTCAGGAGGTATAGCCGGTCGTCCAATAACTGGATGGTTGGTGGTTCGAATCCCGCTCTCCCCAGATATCCTGTCGTTGTGTCCCTGGGCAAGACACTTTACCCACCTTGCCTCCAGTGTTCATAACACTTGGTATAAATGTTCAGGAGTAGCTGGAGAGGCCGTTGGCGTGGATTGGCAGTAACATTTGGCTGCACGGTGGCGCAGTGGTTTAGCACTGTGGCAGCACAGTTTACCCTCGGCCGGGGGATCGCGGGGATCATGAGATCGTGGGTTCGATCCCAGCCCCCGACCAACAGTGAGCTGTGTGGAGTTTGCATGTTCTCCCCGTGTTGCGTGGGTTTACTCAGGGATTTCTCCGGGTTTCCTCCCGCATCCCAAAAACATGTAGGTTTAGGGTGCTCGCGCACGCAGCGACCGGCAGCCGGTGGCTTGTCACCAGACTGCAAACCAAATCTACTTACGGGTACAAATAAGTAACAAAAAAAAAAATAAATAAAAAATAAAAAAAATTCTATCATCCTGCCCCAGGGCAGCTGTGGCTACAGTAGTAGCTTGCCACTACCATTGTCTGTCTGGAGTGAATGAATAATGTATCTATTTGTAAAGTGTCTATGATAAAGCACCATATAAATCTGATGTATTATTACATTCAATATTGCAGTTTAAATCCTTGAGGGGAATCTGTATCACTTGTGCAAGCCTCCATCTGTTTAAATTTTGATGAAAAGGATACACTGTTTAGATAAGTCAATTATACAAGACAATAAACATTTAAGGTAAATAAATAAAGGTGAACTGTTTTATTTATAGAGTTCAAGCATCTGATACCAGTCGTATACCAAAGGGGAATTAGGTTATGGTGATGTCCCAAAAAAAAGGTACCTGTATTTTGAAATCAATTCTTCTTACATTTTTGTTTCAAATGTTTTGAAACTGTGAACAAGGGTTTGATATATGCTGATGATGTACATATTGCAATTTGGCTCTGATCAAATGATTATTACAGGAGTTACAGCCCCTGACTTTTGATGTTCTATTTCATCTTAGTTAATTGACAGTAACTGTCTTGGGAAATCAACTCCTCCTACAGTTTTGTTCCAGATGTTTTGAAATTTGTTACCAGGGTTTGATATACACTGATGATGCACAGGGAAAAGATGCCATCTGTTCTCATTCAGTAAGACATTGGGATCTTCAAAGAAAACAGAGGCAGTGGATGTTACACTCACCTCAGAGTGCTCTTGTTAAATGCACCATTGTGCTTGATTAGAAGCATTACAGGCATTTTATTGGACACTCATTAGCAATACCTACAATCTCTTGACAGCAACAGTAATTAGTTAGTCTCCATTTTCCCTGTTTTAAATTAATAAGCTTCATTAACAGTAGCTTGAGTATCCATTACCACAGGTCACTCTTCTGAATCTAAATGTGCAGTCCTTGTCACTGAACACTAAACACAAAAGTACTCAATTGCATTAATGTGATGTGTACAGTTTCTGAAGATGTGCAAAACTTGACTGACATGGTAAATTTATATAACATGGACAAAAAACACAAACAAAATCAGTACCTGAAGGTGCAGAATTATGTTCCTTTCAAAAATGATCTGCAGAAAGGGGAAAGCCTTGCAAATATAAAGTTCTTTCACACATCAGTAAAGCTATACAGAGCTTGTTTGCATCAAATATATGTTTTTTTTTAATTGATTTCTTTCAGAACTTACATTTAGACTATCTGTTTATATGTGCCATCATTGTGCACTGCAACACGTATACATGTTTATACTTAAGTCATTTTCATTTCTTTTTTTTATTACTGTACTGCTACTGATTGGTGAAGTCTACCACATACATTTCATTGTACTTTGCATAATGACAATAAAGCCTCTAATCAAAAGCTTGTGTTAAGGTGAACGCGAACGCGAATGGGCGGTGCAAATCCATACAAAGTGAATGGGAAGACGCGAGTATGCGTGAATTTGCACAGTCGCGTGTTCGCGTCCCAGGCTAGCTAGCTAGCTCGCTGTTAGCTTTGAGATTCTGTCGTCACTGGAGTAAAGGTATCACCATTACAGAGTAAACTAGTTTGAAAATGTGACTAATACACCTGGAGACTCAGGAGGACCGGGAGACCTTCAGCTGAATCGGGATGTTGTTGTTATTTACCCATGGTTTTCTTTTCGTGGGCATGCTAGCAAGCTAGCAATGTAAACACACCTCATCTTGAACTTTTGGAGGCTTGAGACAACATTTTAAGGTGAGCCCCCTCTTGGATAATGTAAACATAAGCATGACGTTATTTGGGGAATTTCCACAGCAGGTTGAACACAGCTGCACAAGTTTTAAAGGCATCTTCGCCTGTCTGCATCTCACTCAGAAGGGGGATTCATGTCTGTTCGCGTGTTTACATTGAGTTACAATGTAATCATGCCGCACAAAAAATTCAACCGTTAGCATTTGGTCTGAATGCACCTTTTGTGCACTTTTAATCTGTAGCTTGAGTGTCTCAATATACAGTATGTTAACCCCTTGCACTCTGGTCAATTTCCCTAAAAACGCCTAAAAATAATGTACCCAAAGTAAATCAAAAGCTGTTCTTCAACCCTTTGCAGCATCTTCAAAGGGTTGGTGTCATTTAAAAGAAAACACTTTGAATTTTTTGGCAAAACAGTCATAATCTCTCTAAGTGCTCCTGCCACTGAGTAACAGTCATCTTAACATACTGAACTTGAAGAAAATAAATTTTGCCTGGGTGTTTTTTTGGATACAAATTCTTGCAAATAACACACAGCTATCAGATCCAGGCTGGAAAATGCAACAGAAATGTAGAACCAAGTGTTATCCAGCTGAGGTCAAAATTTTGTAACAATACCACAAAAAATGAATATATTACACAGCTTTTTCCTCAGGTTGTTCCCAGGCGTTTTTGAACTGTGCCAAATTGTGCCAAATGGCACAGTTTGGAAAAACGTCTGTAACTTTTGAATGATTCAATATAGAAGCTTGATCTTGGGCTCAAATGAAAGGTGACACTCAGGGCTGTGTGTATGTGTGTGTGTGGGGGTTGTTTATTCATTCATGAATGAATGAATGAACAAACAAGCCCCCACACACAAAGAAGCATGCCACGTAAAAAATGTGTGGCTTTTTTTTTTTTACAAGAAAAAATAACCTACAGTGCACTAAAAATTATACTAAAATATCTCTAATGTAGAAGATAACAACTTCCTCCCCCCCCGCTACAGAGGACGGACATCGCCCATCGCTACATGACGGACCGCGGGGACGGTGCGCCGCGGTCTACTACGCACAGTTGCACTAAAATATCTGCTGTAGAGGATGCGCTCAAGGATGAGGCTGAGTTTATTTCTCAGGTTCAGCTTTATTAACAGAACACATACTCTAACAATCTCCAAGCAAGAAAAGAGACAGATCAATATCACGTCACTCTTTTTATCCTCCGGAACATCGAAACTCAAGTCACATGGTGTCTAAGCAAACATACAGTCACATGGTACTTAATCCCAGTCACACTGTAACCCTTTTGATCTTCCACCATTGTCCCTTAGCCTTCGATGGTCCGGAAATCCCTCCAGGGCATCTCTCTGAGACAAAGGCCAAATCTCACACCTTCTCGATATCTCCTGCAGACTCAGTCCTTTTGTCCCTCGAGACGTGAACCACACAATAAACATACAGCAATACATTTGTGGAAAATATGTACCCAACATATGTGCCACATGACCCCCCCCCAAAAAAAAATGTCTAATATGGGACAAACATAATCAGAGATGCATGAGATAAAAACATTACCACATATCAAATATCAATCCACCAGTTGCCTAGGTCTAAACCTCCTGCCGTATCTGCTGTAAGCCGGCCTTTCTGCTTCTGCAGTGTCTTCCTGCACCTGTGGATTAGAACTGTTAGCCAATCTCTGTGGGGATTCTGGAGAATGCCTTCTCGGAGGTCTGCCGCGACGGGGGGCCCTCGCCAACTGCACTTGTTCATCCGCCAAAACAAAAGCAGGTTTGAGTCTGTTTATACAAATCAACTCCTTCCTGTCTCCCAAATCTAGAAAAAAATGCTTCTCTCCTGTTTCCAGCACTCTGAAAGGTCCATCATAAGGTGGCCGCAAATTTGGGCGATGAGCATCATGTCTAACAAAAACAAACTCCGCATTTTTTAAAGCCTTCGGCACAAAAACGCGTGGGAAACTGTGATGAACCAGGCCAGGAAGTGTGTTTGATCCTGTGTCGCTCTGCAACAGCTGAGTGGGGGGGCAATTTGGTGCAGGATTGTCGGGGAGAAATTCACCGGGTAAACGGAGAGGTTGTGCAAAAACGAACTCAGCTGAGGAGGCCTGCAAATCCTCCTTAGGTGCAGAATGCAACCCCAATAAAACCCATGGAAGTTTGCCAACCAAATTTGTATCCGTAAGCGACGCTCTGAGGGCTGCTTTCAATGACCTATGAAAATGTTCGCATAAACCGTTAGCCTGGGGGTTATACGCGGTAGTGCGGTGGATCTTCACCCCTAGGCTGCGGGCCATCGATGACCAGAGTTCGGAAACAAATTGAGGACCTCTGTCGGACGTTATGTCCGACGGAACTCCAAAACGCGCAACCCAAGCTGTTAAAAATGCGTGCGCAACTTCCTCCGCTGTGGTTGATGTCAGAGGAACCGCTTCTGGCCAACGCGTGGTGCGGTTCACCATCGTCAAAAGGTGTGTGTACCCCTGTGACAATGGAAGGGGGCCCACCAAGTCGACATGCACATGATCACAGCGCTTAGCCAGGATGTGAAAAGGCTCCAAAGGAGCTCTAGTGTGCTTGTGTATTTTGGCTCGCTGACACGCTACGCAGGCTGCCGCCCATTCCTTGACCTGTTTGCGCAACCCCGGCCAAACAAATTTCTCCTCCACCATCTTGATCGATGCGCGCACCCCCGGGTGCGCCAGGGAATGGACCGAGTCAAAAACACAGCGACGCCACGCAGCTGGTACCACGGGACGGCCACGTCCCTTGGAGACATCGCAGATTAGGGGGGGCATACCAACTTGCTGCACCTTGTGCTCCAGCCTTAACCCTGTTGGTCCAGACTGGAGCGCGCGCACATCTGCATCGCTAACCTGCTCTGCGGCCATGGCTGCATATTCTAAACCTACGCGGACCGGGGCTGCTTGCGCTTCCGCGCCGCTACCCTGGCCCGCGGCCACGGCTGCCGAGTCTGCCCCCACGGGGCCTGGCGCCGCCACAGCACGCGAGAGACAGTCTGCCACTACATTATGTTTGCCTGCGACATGCTGGATATCGGTGGTGAACTCCGATATCGCGGCCAGCTGTCTTTGCTGCCGGCCCGACCAAGGTTCTGAAATCTTGGCCATCGCAAACGTTAGCGGCTTGTGGTCCACAAACACAGTGAAACGGTGCCCTTCCAGCCAGAACTGGAAATGGCAGATGGCCAAGTGTAGGGCCAACAGCTCCCTGTCGAACGCACTGTATTTTCGCTCGCTATCGCGCAAGGTTTTGCTGAAAAACGCGAGAGGCTGCCAGGTCCCTGCTACAAACTGTTCAACTACCGCCCCCACCACTAAAACGGAAGCGTCAGTGGTGAGCGCCACGTGGGCCGTTGGGACTGGGTGTGCCAACAAAACCGCGTTTGCCAGGGCTGATTTGACTTGGGAGAATGCGCGCTCCCGCTCCGGAGACCATTCGATTTTATTTGGGGGTTTTTGCTTCTTTAGTGCAGCATACATGACCAAAAGCTGCAGATGGAGCTCTCTTTGAATGGATTCCCTCGGGGCGACCAGTCTCGCAAACGAGCCAGTGACGACTCTTGATAAAGTGGGCTGACATCAACAGATTTACTGCAGAACTGTTAACCGTGCCTCCAAATGCTGCACTAAAGAATTCATCACTACTTATTTCTCAGGTTCAGCTTTATTAACAGAACACATACTCTAACAATCTCCAAGCAAGAAAAGAGACAAATCAATATCACATCACTCTTTTTATCCTCCGGAACATCGAAACTCAAGTCACATGGTGTCTAAGCAAACATACAGTCACATGGTACTTAATCCCAGTCACACTGTAACCCTTTTGATCTTCCACCATTGTCCCTTAGCCTTCGATGGTCCGGAAATCCCTCCAGGGCATCTCTCTGAGACAAAGGCCAAATCTCACACCTTCTCGATATCTCCTGCAGACTCAGTTCTTTTGTCCCTCGAGACGTGAAGCACACAATAAACATACAGCAATACATTTGTGGAAAATATGTACCCAACATATGTGCCACACTGCAATAATATCTGTAATCCGCTACAGAAGAGTAGCGGGGGGGGGGGGGGGCGTTCACGGTCCGGACAATTACAACTGTGCGTCAGATTATTTACAACGGATTGTACAATCAATTACAATGGACTGGACACGGTCCGTGCGCCGTGGTCCATCATGTTGTGATGACACACAGTTGTAATTTACCGATCAGTCAAAAGTCATTTTCATTACAATTTTCAGGGATAAAGAATAATTTAGCTTATAACACTTACCTGTCCACAACAGCAGTGTCGCTGACGAACTTCTCTTCCTCATTGTCAGACGAACATAAGATAGATAAGATAAGATAAGATAAGCCTTTATTAGTCCCACAATGAAGAAATTCCAGGATTGCAACAGCACAGGGATAGCAACACTCAGAGCAACAATCAGAAGGCAAGAAAAAAAAACAAGCAAGCAAGAGCAGCTAATATACATATGTACATCCATCCATCCATCCATCCATCTTCTACCGCTTTTCCGGAGGTCCGGGTCGCGGAGGCAGCAGTTCAAGCAGAGAAGCCCAGACTTCTCTCTCCCCAGCCACCTGCTCCAGCTCTTCAGAGGGGATACCAAGGCGTTCCCAGACTAGCTGGGAGACATAGTCTCTCCACCGAGTCCTGGGTCTGCCCCGGGGTCTCCTCCCAGTGGGACGTGCCTGAAACACCTCAAGTGGGAGACGTCCAGGAGGCATCCTAATCAGATGCCCATACCACCTCAACTGACTCCTTTCAATGTGGAGGAGCAGCGGTTCTACTCTGAGCCTCTCCCGGATGACTGAGCTCCTCACCCTATCTCTGAGGGTGAGTCCAGCAATCCTACGGAGAAAGCTCATTTCAGCCGCTTGTATCCGCGATCTCGTTCTTTCGGTCATTACCCAAAGCTCGTGACCATAGGTGAGAGTAGGAACGTAGATTGACTGGTAAATTGACAGCTTTGCCTTAGAACTAAGCTCCCTCTTCACCACAACAGACCGGTACAACGTCTGCATCACTGCAGATGCTGCTCCAACATATGTACATATTACTATAAAATATATATATACACACACACACACAGACACACAGTGCAGAGCATTGAGCATTGTAACATGACGCTGGTCCGCTTGTTACGGACTCGTGGTTCTGGTCACGCGACCCGGTCAAACCATGATTCGATTATTGCGTTTTTGCGCTTCCATGATTGCGGTTTTGGCAAACGATTTTTCAAAACAAATAAGAACAGTAGTAAGAAAAAAAGACTGGCGAACGCGAGTGTGTCACCCAGCGGCTTACACAAAACAGATTTTACGCACGGGACGCACGCTTTCAATCGTGGAGCTTCAATTGGCTCGCTGTATTTGCAGCCGTTGGTAGGCGGGTCCTTCTTGCTAGGTTTTCAGTCATTGGTTCTTCAAGGTTTCAGAAACCCAATTCAAGGCTCTTATTAGTCAAATGAGAGGTCAATCAAATCTAAACCAATCAAAGCACTCCTTTGGCTTTCTGTTCGCGGCTGTGTCTGCAGCTTTTTTTTTTTCAGTGCGCCCTAGGAAGCAGAAACGTGACCGCCTGTGGTATCCCGGAGTGCAAGAGGTTAATGAACAGTCAAGCCTTGACTTAGAAAATCCAGTCATTAATGCCCATGCTCTTCTCATCAGAAATAACAACAGGCAAAATAAATTCAGCTGTATTAAAATCAATGCAACAGTATGATCAGCCTCTGCACCGCCAGGGTGTGCAGAATAAAATTTTGCATGCATATTGACCAGATTTTCAAATAAAATATGCTTTATCATGGATGATATTAACAGGTGATAATGTGTTTATCTGTCTGTGAACTCATATGCATTATACTTTTGTCAGACATACTCTGCTAAAGCTGCTCAGCAGCTGCAGAGTAACCTATGGGTAATGACTTTGCAGAACTGTTATAATGATATTATGTACATAAAGTGTCTTAATTCCAGTCATTTTACATTTAATCTCATAATGGTATTAAACTAAGTTGGTTCGACAGGCCACCACCTGATTATTGTGGAGAGATTTGTGTGCCCTAATGATCCCAAGAGCTATATTGCTGGGGAAAATTTGCTCCTTGTCTGGTCTCCTAAGGCAAATTTGTCCTGGGTGAAGGGCCAGACCAAGTGCAGTCCAGTTGATAACTATGAAGAAGTTACATGGATCCAGTATATCCCATGAATTTTTGGGTTACCGGGGCTGAACTGCAAGCACCTGGTAATCGTGTTTCTGTCCATGACCTCCAGTGGGCTCAGCAACTGCAGGAAGGATCATGAGGATCGTGGTTCTCTGTGAACTTGGTGACAGCCTTGGCTTCTCTGCTTAGACTGCTGCCCCCATGACACGGAACTGCAGATAGAAATCTGCTTCAGCAACCCAGACAAGTGGTAGAAAATGGATGGATGGATGAATGGCTTGACAGGGTATTACATATAAAAACTAGAAAAGCACTCAGAGAGCGCAGACCTCCGCCAAGCGCCACAGTTCCCCCCATACAGTGTTTATTTTTTTTCATCCTGTATTTTTTTTTCCAAGTGTTCTGACAATTTTTTGGCAGAGTTACATGCACAAAAAAAAAAAAAAAAATATTGAAAAAATATTGAAAATGGCCCTATCTTGCAATGTTAAATTAAAAAAAAAAAAAAAAAGGATTCTTTAAAAAATTCCTGGATCCAGACGGTGATCCGGATCATGACCAAGATGTAATCATCTGTATGATACCCCATTTCTGACAATCTCTGAAAATTTCATGAAAATCCGTCCATAACTTTTTGAGTTATCTTGCTAAAAAATTAAACAAACAAACAAACAAACAAGCAAACAAACAGACAGACAAACCAACGCCAATGAAAACATAACCTCCTTGGCAGAGGTAAAAATGTCAGCAAGTACACTCAAAGAGAAATTGTTTTGTTGCATGGAAGCAGGGTTTGTATTCATATATTTCTATATGTCTGTAGCATACTTCAATCTCTGATTTTCCTTTATTTTAAATAAAGAAAACATCGGAGTATATTATTTGTGTTTCAAATAAATTGTTTCATCATATTCAGTTATTATTATACAATAATACTATATTTATACTGATATAACAACACTACACCATATGAAGATGGATCGTTTTTTTTTCTTGTTTGACTTAAGAACACACCTTCTATTGGCATGTCAGCTTAAGACCATTAAAAAGTTTCATAATATTGATAACAGATATGTTGCTTTAGAACACAGCCCAGATTCAAAGGCATTGATTATCACTACTTATACAATTTAGACCAGTATTTGAACACCTAATTATTCATTCACATTGATGTTGTTTATACAAACAGGTAACACGATTGACATTTCTGATGAAGGTCTTTCATGAAATTAATCTTTAAGTGTTTTGTCAATGAATGGTTGAAAACAAAAAGCTAAAAGTGAGGAGCAGACACAAACACAAAGGCTTCACCCAGGCACAAAAAATGTTGTTCCTCCAGGGACTTTATGCATCATAGGGAAGATGTGTACGGTGTATTGCAAAGGACCACTGATTTTTTTTTTTTTCCTCAGTGCAACACACTGTGTCACAATGCAGTAAAACATTATCTCAGCCTTTCAAAAGCCCCAAAGTCCATGTGAGGAAGTGGGTTACAGGTTGAAGGTATGGCATTAGTAACATTAGTGATTGGTAACACAATGCCGAGGCATCACAAGACAACGTGCATACAGTAAATGGTAAATGGTAAATGGCATTCACTTATATAGTGCTTTTTTTCTCATCTCTTGATGACAAAAGCGCTTTACAGATCCTGCTATCCACCCATTCACACACACATTCACACACACTGATGGCGGCATGCTGCCTAACATGGCACTTCCAGACCCACCAGGAGCAATTGGGGGTGAAGTGTCTTGCCCAGGGACACAACGGCAGGATATCTGGGGAGAGCAGGATTCGAACCGCCAACCATGTGGTTTTTTATACAGTGGATATAAAAAATCTATACACCCCTGTTCAAATGCCAGGTTTTTGTGATGTAAAAAAAAATTACCAAGATAAATCATTTCTAAACTTTTTCCACCATTAATGTAACCTATAACCTGTACAACCCAGTTGAAAAATAAATTAAATCTTTTAAGAGGAAAAAAAAACAAAACAAAACAAAACTTACAACAACCTGGTTGCATAAATATGCACACCCTTTTATAACTGAGGATGCGGCTGTGTTCAGAATTAACCCATCACATTCAAACTCATGTTAAGTGGGAGTCAGTACACAACTGCCACCATTTAAAGTGCCTCTGATTAACCCCAAATAAAGTTCAGCTGTTCTAGCAAACTTTTCCTGACATTTTTGTAGTCACATTTTACAGAACAAGCCAAACACACATGCTGGTTAAGAAGGCCATTGAAGATAACAAGCATCTTTTACATCATCACGTGTAAGCTGCCCAAAGTCTAGGCACTCATTGTCTACATGCTCACAAACCCTTTGGTAGATATACTGTCTTCCCTGAAATTTCCAACTTTAATCTTCTGGAAAGCTGAAGATTCACTTGGCTAGAGACAAGAAAATCACCTAAGCTCAATGTCACTCCAAGCACAAAACCACCACCAGGTGCCCAGCCTGGCTGCAGAGATTGGGTTATACTCAACCACCTGTGAATGGGAGCTAGGCATTTCAATACCAGCATGTGTCGTTGGGGCCGTTGCTCATCACCAGCTTGTATTGTGGCAACCCAGAGCTGACAGTACAAGATGTCCTATCAGAGTTCCCTGACCGCATGCCACCTGAGGGTATCCATGTGGACCTCACCAACCCCACCCTGGGGACAGTGACCTGGCTCTACAGTTTACATGACATTGCTTAGTGATTTTGGGAGTCATACGGAAGATGTAGAAGCCATGGTCTGTAGAGAGCTTCCAAAGCATCAGGGGGGTCTGGCAAGCAGTGCAGCATGTGAGTGTGAGACCCCTGAGCAGACTGCTGACCACATCATTACCACCTACAGGCTGTACAGACCAACCTTCAGAAGCCAGCTTCTTTCTGTCATGATCCAGGGGCACAGGGGGGTACTGTACCCCATCTCTAGTTTAGCTCAGTCTTCTGTTGTTTTTTGTTTGTTTGTTTGTTTGTTTTGTTGTTTTTTTGTGCATTTATAGTTATGTTCTTGTTTCATTATGCTTTCTGGTTTGTGTTTTATTTTGACAGCATTGTGCAGTTTCCGGCTATCAAACTGGTTGGAGCTGCACACCTGTTTGTAATTCTGTTCTTTTCTCCACTCATGTATCCACACCTGTTTCTAATTAAGTTTGTCATATAAGGTCAAGGCAAACCCCTGGGGGGTTGCCGTGTTCTTCTTCTTGTGCATCCGTCCTCAGAAGCTCCAAAATATCCTGAGTGTGTTTGGATCCCAGTGTCGAGGTGAGTGGAAGGCTCTGTCCAGGTAACTCTTCCCTATTTCCAGCCGTGAGCCCTGGTTGCCTTCGAGTGTGCCCCGGCTGGATTCTGTCCCCCTTTTGCTTGGTGATTCCAGCTTCATGTTCCCCTGGATGTTGAGCCTTGCTCGCCTCCAGCGTTTTCCATGTTAATGTTTCTTGTTTATCTTTGCCATGGACTTTATGATTTAGTTTGCTATGTTCTCATTTGTGTCTGTTTTTGTGTTAATAAATGTGCAAACTTACAGATAGCATTTGGTGTCCTAATTAGCCCTCATAAAACGAGCGCTTCATGACACCTTCAAGTGGACCCTGAGACAAGGATGTGGCTTTACAACACCAAGATGAACCTCTGTACATGATACAGGAGAGAAGGAGAAGAGGGATCTCATTGTTCAAAGGTATCAGTTAGGAGAAGGGTACAAAAGAATTTCCAAGTAATTAAATATACCATGGAACACAGTGAAGACAATCATCATCAAGTGGAGAAAATATTGCATAAGAGTGACTTTACCAAGAACTGGATGTCCGTCCAAAATTGATGAAAAGAAGAGAATAAGACTGGTCAGGGAGGCTGCCAAGAGGCTGACAGCAGCACTGAAGGAGCTGCAGGAATTTCTGGCAAGTACTGGCTGTTTAGTACATGTGACAGCAATCTTCCATCTTCTTCATATGTCTGTGCTATGGGGTAGGGTGACAGGACGGAAGCCTTATCTTATGAAGAAAAAAACAAGTCCCGCTACATTTTGCAAAAACACATTTGAAATCTCCCAAATGCATGTCAGAAAATGTGTTATGCTCTAATGAAACCAAAGTTGAACTTTTTGGCCATTATTCCAAAAGGTATAGTTAGTGCAAGCATAACAATGCTAATCAACCAAAGAACACCATACCTACAGTGAAGCATGGTGGTTGCAACATCATGCTTTGAGGCTTTTTTTCTTCAGCTGGAACTGGGGCCTTAGTCAAGGTGGAGGGAATTATGAACAGTTCCAAATACTAGTCAGTGATGGCACAAAACCTTCAGACTTCTGCTAGAAACCTGAAGATGAAGAGGAACTTCATCTTTCAGCACAATGACCAAAAGCACACATCCAAATCAACAAAAGAATGGCTTGACCTGAAGAAGATTAAGGTTTTAGAATGGCCCAGCCAGAGTCCAGACCTGAATCCGAATGAACATCTGTGGGGTGAGCTGAAGAGCATTGTGCACAGGAGATGCACTCACAAGCTGACAGATTTGGAGTGTTTTTGCAAAAAAGAGTTGGCAAATATTGTCACATCAAGATGTGCCACGCAGATAGACTCCTACCTCAAAAGACTGATTGCTGTAATAAAAGCCAAAGGTGCTGCAATAAAGTATTAGCTTAACCTCTTGCACTCTGGTGTACCGTGGGCGGACACGTCTCTGTGTCCTAGAGCGCACGAGGGCGCCCTAGTACCCACACTGTGCATCCTAGGGTGCACTGAAGAAAAAAAAAAAAACTGTATTTCCGTTCTTCCACTACAGACACAGCCGCAAACAGAAAGCCAAAGGAGTGCTTTGATTGGTTTAGATGTGATTGACCTTTCATTCGACTAATAAGAGCCTTGAATTGGGTTTCTGAAACCTTGAAGAACCAATGACTGAAAACCTAGCAAGAAGGACCCGCCTACCAACGGCTGCAAATACAGCGAGCCAATTGAAGCACAGTAGTTCAAAAGCGTGCCTCCCTTGCAAAATCTGTTTTGTTTTAGCCACTGGGTGACACACACGCGTTCGCCAGTCTTTTTTTCTTACTTCTGTTCTTATTTGTTTTAAAAAATCGTTTGCCAAAACCGCAATCATGGAAGCGCAAAAACGCAATAATGGAATTATGGTTTGACTGGGTCGCGTGACCAGAACCACGAGTCTGTAACAAGCGGACCAGAGTCATGTTCGTCTGACAATGAGGAAGAGAAGTTCGCCAGCGACACTGCTGTTGCGGACAGGTAAGTGTTATAAGCTAAATTATTCTTTATCCCTGAAAATTGTAATCAAAATGACTTTTGACCGATCGGTCATGTTGCGAACGCCCCCCCCCCCCGTCATGTTGTGAACGCCCCCCCCCCCCCCCCCCGCTACTCTTCTGTAGCGGATTGCAGATATATTGCAGATATTTGAGTACAACTGTGCGTAGTAGACCGTGGCGCACCATCACCACTTTCCATCATGTAGCGATGGGCGATGTCCGTCCTCTGTGGCGGGGGTGGGAGTTGTTATCTTCTACATTACAGATATTTTAGTATAATTTTTAGTGCACTGTAGGTTATTTTTTCTTGTAAAAAAAGCCACACATTTTTTACGTGGCATGCTTCTTTGTGTGTGGGGACTTGTTTGTTCATTCATTCATTCATGAATAAATAAACACACACACACACACCCCACACACACAGCCCTTCACCTTTCATTAGAGCCCAAGATGAAGCTTCTATATTGAATCATTCAAAAGTTACAGATGTTTTTCCAAACTGTGCCATTTGGCACAATTTGGCACAGTTCAAAAACGCCTGGGAACAACCTAAGAAAAAAGCTGTGTAATATATTCAGTTTTTGTGGTATTGTTACAAAATTTTGACCTCAGCTGGATAACACTTGGTTCTACATTTCTGTTGCATTTTCCAGCCAGTATCTGAAGCTGTGTGTTATTTGCAAGCATTTGTATCCAAAAAAACACCCAGGCGAAATTTATTTTCTTCAAGTTCAGTATGTCTAGATGACTGTTACTCAGTGGCAGGAGCACTTAGAGAGATTATGACTGTTTTGCCAAAAAATTCAAAGTGTTTTCTTTTAAATGAGACTAACCCCATGAAGATGCTGCAAAGGGTTGAAGAACAGCTTTTGATTTACTTTGGGTACGTTATTTTTTGGCGTTTTTAGGGAAATTGACCAGAGTGCAAGGGGTTAAGGGTGAGCATATTATGAAACCAGGCTATTGTAAGTTTTTATTTTTTTATTTGTCCCCTTAAAAGATTTCAATTTGTTTTTAAATTTGGGTTGTACTGTCAGAATCAGGGCATGGTGTGAGGACAACAACCTCACCTTCAACACGGACAAGACGAAAAAGATGATTGTGGACATGAGGAAGGGGAGGAGAACATCTACCGCTGTTC
This sequence comes from Pholidichthys leucotaenia, assembly GCA_020510985.1. Lineage (NCBI taxonomy): Eukaryota > Metazoa > Chordata > Actinopteri > Cichliformes > Pholidichthyidae > Pholidichthys > Pholidichthys leucotaenia. The sequence continues at coordinate 240,310,732 of CM035845.1, forward strand.
ATCTGGGAGCTTGAGATGGAGAGGGTGATCATCTTTAAATACCTGGGCATCCACATCAGCGAGGACCTTACATGGGCACTCAACACCACAGAGCTGGTTAAGAGAGCTCAACAGCGGCTGGACTTTCTGAGGAGGCTGAGGAAGCTTAGCGTGTCCCCCAAGATCCACAACAACTTCTCCAGCTGCATCATCAAGAGCATCTTGACCAACTGTATCACTGCGTGGTACGGCAGCACTACTGCTTTGGACTGCAAACACCTGCAGAGAGTGGTGAAGACAGTGGAGAAGATCATCAAGACTCCACTCCCCTCTCTGCAGAGCATTTACCACCACAGAATCCAAAGGAGAGCTGCCTCCATCCTCCAGGACCCCACCCACCCCCAGCACGGAATGTTCACACTTCTACCCTCAGGTCAGAGGTACATAAGTGTGAAATGCAGGACATCCAGACTAAAAAAAACCTCCTTCTTTCCCACTGCCATCAGACTCCTGAATAAATAACAAACTCCAGACACAGCTTTGCAAACAGAAATTCACACACTGGTTGCTAAATTTGCACATTGTACATAGTCTCACCCCGTCTCATGTCCATATCATCTCTGCTGCTAAATTTTCATTGTAGAATCTACTGGGTATTATCATTACAGAGAAATTATCACACTGGGTGCTAAAATGCACATTGCTCATTTGCACACTGTACATAGGCTTATGCCATCTCAGGTTCATATCATCACTGATATTAAAATCCCATTGTCCATTATTGTCATCCATTCATTCATTCATTCATTCATTCATTTTCTTCCGCTTAATCCTTTTCGGGTCGCGGGGAGGGGGGGAGGGGGACTGGAGCCTTTCCCAGCATCTTTGGGCGAGAGGCAGGGTACACCCTGGACAGATCGCCAGTCCATCACAGGGCCAAGTGAATTTCAATTTTCATTTTTCTTGTTTTCTGTAGTTTAACTGCTTTAACTGTCCTTATTGCCTAATGTGTGTTATTAGTATCTATTAGTATTAGTATTTAGTATCAAGTATTGTGTTTATTACTTTTGTATGTGTTTATTACCTTTATTACCTTTATTTGTGTTTATTACCTTAATTAGTTTAGATGACACTAATTTATTATGCAGTGGAAGCAATTTGGAACAACTTTTGGATACACTCGGAAAGGAATTAGGAAAGCTCAAACTGTGGTTTGATTCAAACAAATTAATGTTCAATTTAAGTTACACAAAATTTATAATTTTTAACAACCATCATAACAACTCAGTATCTAAACTCAGTGTAAATGGTGTAGAGATTGATAGGGTATCTGAAATTAAATTTCTTGGAGTAATAATTGATAATAAACTGTGCTGGAAGTCACATATTAATTATATTAAAACGTAAAATATCCAAATCAATTGCAATACTACAAAGAGTGAAAGATTTGCTGAATCAACCCACACTATATACTCTGTATCATTCATTAATACTCTCATACATGACATATTGTACTGAAGCATGGGGAAATACATATAAAACAAACATATATCCAGTCTTTATGCTTCAGAAGAGAGCTATTGCAATAATAAACAAAGCTGCTTACAGGGAACCAACAAACCCACTTTTTCTTATAAAAGCTCTCAAGTTGAAAGATCTGGTTGATTTTAAAACTGCAGTAATAATGTTTAAAGTGAAGAATCTATCACTGCCCACAAATATCCAAACCTTGTTCCAAATAAGGGAGAAACAATATCATTTCAGAGGAACATGTATATTTCAAAAACCTTCAGTGAGAACTACCACCAAGCAAAACTGTGTCTCAGTGCAAGGAGTCAGACTGTGGAACGCTTTTGGACCTGAATTAAAATCATGTACAACACTTGGACAATGTATACAAAATGACATGTAAAATCACATAAGGATTATCATATCTAGTCTGTTTTGCGCTGTTGCTAAGATTTGTTTTGTCACATTTTGTCTTAGCTTTGTTCTGATTTGTTATCACTTTTATTTTATTTTATTTTTGAATTCTTAGATGGAACATGTGTGGGCAATGTAAGCTGCGGCTTCAGCTATCACCCATTTCGGATAACTTATGTTGAATTGTATAATTGTATGAATTATAATTAATTATTGTATAATTGTATGAATTATATAATTGTATAATTGTATAATCCAAGGAGTTTGTTGAATCCTTGTTGGATTTTTTTCCCTTTGTTGTATTATTCTGTTCCTATCTTTTAATCTTTTAATCTAATCTATCCAAAATAAATAAATAAATATTCAAATAAAGATAGTATTGATGTTTATCTATTTCCTTGGCATTTGTTAAGAGAGCAGAGTAAGATTTTCATTGCTTAGGAAATGTTGCATTTCTTAACTGTGCACATAATAATAATGCCTTTGAATCTTGAATCTTAATCTGGGGTTAAACTCAGCATACAGTTAGTTCAGTCTTTGGGTACTGAATTCTGCCCTGGAGGGGCAATTGTGACAGTAGGATGTCATCAGTGAAAGACCCAGTGGACTTTTGTTTGCTCAAGAGCTATGGTGGAGTGTGTGCCCCTAACCAAAGTAAAGTTTATGGCCATGAACCAGCTGAAGGAGTTTATCACTGAGGCCTGTCACTCCTCCGACATGGTAAAGGATTGTTTGTGGATAGCAGCAGCCCTGGTGCTAGAGCATAATCCACATCTGAGGGTGTTCCCATGGGTACAGGAGCTCCCCATCTGCGGGGGCCCCCGGTCAGCCTCACCACTCTGGACTGCAATGGAGGAGCACAGAGTGGGGCTCTTTACCCCACCCCTGGCTCCAGCAACCATAGCTCTTAACTGGACAATCTCCTCAGTCACCAAGAGGAGTCGTCCGGCACTTCAGAGGCAGCAGAACAGAATCATGGGCAAGTACCTTTTTCATTTTTTAATACCATTTGATGAAAGGTCTTTTCTTGTTCGCGGGGAGGGGGCTCTACCAACCACCACTGCTGAGAACTCTCTCCCGGTCTCTGCTGCCACAAACTCCGAGGCGCACATTCCGGATCGTGCTCAGCTACAGGTACATGCTCCCTTTTTCTGCCCAACCAGAGGGGCATGCTCCAGTTCCAGCAATGCATCCTGAGCTGGTCGCCCCGACAGCTGGAGTCCAGGAGTAAAGGCAAGAACCTTTTCATTTGTTTCCTACCATCATTAGAGAAAATACTTGTCCTACTCCTAGCATGCCGAAGTGTCCTTGAGCAAGACACTGAACCCCCAGTTGCTCCTGGTGGGTCAAGCCAGTGCTGGTGCATGGCAGTGTGTGAATGTGTGCATGAATGGGTGGATAGCAGGATCTGTAAAGTGCTTTAGTCATCTAGAGATGAGAAAAAAAAAACACTCCTATGTATATAAGTGGATGCCATTTACCATTTAATGACTGTGGTGTCACCTTGCTGACCTCTTGTTTTCCCACTTCATCCGAGATGATCGTCTTGAGGATGGAGCCGCAGGAGGACCACATTCTATCCGTCACAGTTCCTGAGGGCAAACAGTCCACTCCACCCATGGCAGTTCCTGAAGGTGAGCAGTCCACTCCCCTGGCTGTTTCAGAGGCCGAAGGGTCTCTCCCCACTGCTTTTGAGGTCAGTGTGCCACTGTTGCCTGCTTCAGAACAGGAAGATCCTGTATTGCCACCAGAGCCAGAAACTCCTATTATTGTCTCCTTATCCAAAGGTCCCTGTGTTAGTGTCTCCTGAGCTAAAAACCTCCCAGTTAACAGCTTCTTAATCTAAAGCTCCAGTATTGGCATCTCCTGAGCTAAAAACTCCTCTGTTATCTGTGTCTGAATTGAGGTTTCCTGTGTTATCCTTTGAGCATAGAGCTTCTGTGTTATTTCTTGTATATAACGGTCCTATATTGCTTCTAGAGCCAGAAGCTCTTATGGTGTTTAAAACTCCTATTTTGTTGTTCCCAGAGCAAAAAGCTCATTTGTGGTCTCAAGAGCAAAGAGCTCCAATGGCATCTCCTGAGTTGAAAAGCCTCATGTTGTTTTCTTTTGAGGAAAAGATTCCGATGTTATCTCCTAGGTTTAACACCTCTATGTTGTTTCCTTCTGAACAGGAAACTCCTGTTTTGTTTTGTTTTTGTTTTTTTACTCCAGAGTTTAGAGCTCCTACATTGTTTTTCGTGGAGCAAAGAGCTCCTACATAATTTCCTTTGGGACAAAGGGCTGCTACTGTATTTTTTTTTTTTTTTTTCTCCAGAGCAAGACGTCCTTACATTGTTTCCTCCAGAGAATAGAGTTCTCATGTTACTTTCTCCTGGGTTTAAAAATTCTGTTTTGTTACTTTCTGAGTTAAAGGTGTCCACGTTGACACTTCCTGAGGTCAAAGGCTTCTTGGTGTCTCCTCCTGAGTTTAAAGATTTCCTATTGTCACCCCCAGAGCCTAAATATTTTCTGTGGTCATCTCCTGAGTTTAAAATCTCTGTTACCATTATCTCCTGAGGTTAAAGTATCTGTGTTGTCATTAGTTCCTGAGCTTAAAATTTCTATGTTGTCATTATCTCCTGGGATTAAAGTTGGTGTATTGTCCCTGGAGCAAGAAGCTCCTGTGTGATCGCCATGTCATTAATTCCTGAGGTTACAGCTCCTATGTTTTTGTTTGTTTTTTTTTCCTGACCTGAAAGTTCCTATGTTAACCTCGGTGTTAAAAGCTCCTTAGGTTAACACCCTCACGGTACCAAGTTCATCTGTCTGGTGGCCCTTGGACTTTTCTAGGCCACCTAACGTGCTGTGTTCATCTATCTGTTGGTCTGTGGACTTTGGTAGGCCACCTGACGCACAGTGTTCATCTGTCTATTGATCTATGGACTTTCGTAAGCTGCCAGACCCATCACATACTCCAGTTTGGGGAGCCATGGACTTGGGTAGGCCCCCTGGGTCTGCCTTGTTCCCCGGTCCGATGACCGTGGGTTGATGGAGTAACGCCTGATCCACTTTGTTTATTGATTTGGGGCCTAGGACTTTGTTTGGTTCTCCAAGCTGCATTTTTGTTTTGGACTCTATGGTAGGGAGGGACAATGTGTTTCAGCCCACCTGGTCTGTGGCCCCACCACCATCCATGGGGGGATGATGATATTTTTGTATTTCTTCATTTATTGCTGTTGTATTGTCTTGTGGTGTCTGGATTCCACCCTTTAAAGGGGCTTGGGGGCTATGCCAGAGTCGGGGCATGATCTTGGGATCATGAAATGTGTAGGTTTAAGTGAGCCACACATTGATACTCTGGCATAACTGATTAAATCTCCTGTCTAATGAGCAGTGTTTTCAAATGTAATCTGAGTTTTAAATTACAACAATGCATTCCAAAAGTCCGCAGTGGGTGTTGATGGGTGATTTCTTCCCTGTGTCCTTAATGTTAAAGTGACAAAATTCCATGAAGTCAGAATAACTTAGACTCTTAGATGTTTCTGTCTTACATGACAGAAGAGGGACAGACAGGGAACAGTTTCTATAGTATATTGCCATGCAATAGATGATGCTGCTGGAATTGGGACATTCAGCTTTCTTAAACCATTTATTCCATCCCACAAATCATGAGTATAATAAAATACAAAACTTAACTTATATTATTAAGTTAATAAAACAAGAGTTCAAATGCGAACCAACTTACATGACTTAAATTACAATATGTACACATTTTTACCCCTCAGCCTCAAAAGGCTGAAAGATATTATCACATGTCTTACCATGCTTAGAGCACTGTAAGATGCATGAAACCTGCGAATAAAAATCACTGATTACACAAATGCAGATTTCTGAGCTCCTTCCTAAGTTAAAACTTAAGTGTTGTAGCATTCAAGAGTGAAAATGAGTGTGCTTTCTTTGCATTATTTGATGCAAAAACACATGAACACCTAAAAATGTATGCTGTGATATGTACATGTACATGTACAGTATGTATACCTGTAAATACACACACACACACACACACACACACATAAACACAGAGTGGGTAAAAAAAGTCTTCACACTGCTGTTCAAATGCCAGGTTTTTGTGATGTACATAAATAACACCAACATACATCATTTCAAAACTTTTTCCACCAGTAATGTAACCTATAACCTGTACAACCCAACTGAAAAACTAACTGAAATCTTGCAACTCCTTTTCTGTCTATGGTGAAGCAGCGCTCCCATCAGCTCACCACCCCCCGGCGGTCAAGTTTTGTTTTTCAATAAAATATTCAGTTTAGATATGACATATTCCAAAGGCTGTGACTTGAAAGTGGTAAGAGATAATGGCTTACTGTCAATTAGAAAGATTTAGAATTTGATCCAAAGTTTGAGATAGGAGTAAATTTTTGCATCTTATTTGCATAATGCGACGGAAGCCATATCAAATTGCATAACTTTCAGTCAAAAGTGGACTTAGGACACAATTACACAAAGGATGGTTTTGTTTTTTTTTCTTTGTTTTTGTTTATGTTTTTGTTTCTGTTTTTTTTTTTTTAATCTTATCTTCAAAGTATATGAACTAGGAAATCAGTAGAATGTACACAACTAAATAAATACATTGGACCTACCATTCACCATGTCTTCATTTGTCCATTTTCGTCATCTCCGGTCCTTATTTAATCTTCTGCCAGTCATTTTTGCTTTCTCACCCACATCCAGAAACTCTCATATGTATATTATGATTTATTCCATGTCAATTTCGGTTACATAACACCACCGAATGGGCGCTATTGTTCTCTGTCATCACGTGCAGCTCCGTCGATGGCAGACGAAAGTGTACATGCTCTAGACCATCTTCCGCTGTCACAAAAGGTAACTATTTCCCTTCAGAACCTAAATAATCTCTTATACAAATCATAGTTGGCAAAATTTGAAGCAAATGCTTCCTCCATGTGGAAATACACTACCGTTCAAAAGTTTGGGGTCACTTAGAAATGTCCTTATTTTTGAAAGAAAAGCACTTTTTTTCAATGAAGATAACTTTAAACTAATCAGAAATACACTCTATACATTGTTAATGTGGTAAATGACTATTATAGCTGCAAATGTCCAGTTTATGGTGCAATATCTAGATAGGTGTATAGAGGACCATTTCCAGCATATCACTCCAGTGTTCTAATGGTACAATGTGTCATTGCGTCAGAAGGCTGATGGATGATTAGAAAACCCTTGTGCAATCATGTTAGGTCTGCAATGCTGTAATTGCTGCAAATGGAGGATTCTTTGACAAAAGCAAAGTTTGAAGGAAAAAAATTATTATTTCAAATACAAATCATTATTTCTAACCTTGTCAATGTCTTGACTATGTCTTCTATTCATTTTACAACTCATGGTGGTAAATAAGTGTGACTTTTCATGGAAAACACAAAATAATTGTCTGGGTGACCCAAAACTTTTGAACGGTAGTGTATATGTTGGGATGGAGCCTTAGTTTACATTCTCTTCGCGTTTCTGCAAATGATGTTTGAGGCGGTTTGTTTGGGTAAAGTCCTCCAGTCCTCCAGTGAAAAGCAGTAAGCTATAGATGTCGGACATCTTGTGATGTGAAATGTTTTGTACAACTGGGTTTTCTGTGCTTTTTGGACACATCACGTGACAGGCGAGGACCTGCGACATAGGCAGCAGGTGATGCACATGTTTTATGATAGCCGGGCATTTAAAGGGATAAGGGGGAAGAAAAAAAAAAACTTTACAATAATCTGTTTGCATAAATATGCACATCCTTAAACTAGTACTTTGTTGCAACACCTTTGGCTTTTATTACAGCATTCAGTCTTTTTGGGTAGGAGTCTATCAGCATGGCACATCTTGATGTGGCAATATTTGCCAACTCTTCTTTGCAAAAATCCTCCAAATCTGTCAGATTGCGAGGGCATCTCTGGTGCAAAACCCTCTTTTGATCACCCCACAGATGTTCAATCGGATTCAGAGCTGGACTCTGGCTGGGCCATTCAAAAACCTTAATTTTCTTCTGGTGAAGCCATTCTTTTGCTGATTTCGATGTGTGCTTTGGGTCATTGTCATGCTGAAAGATGAAGTTCCTCTTCACCTTCAGGTTTCTAGCAGAAGCCTGATGGTTTTGTGCAAACCTTTGAACTGTTCATAATTCCCTCCACCTTGACTAAGGCCCCAGTTCCAGCTGAAGAAAAACAGCCCCAAAACATGATGGTGCAACCACCGTGGTTCACTGTACATATGTGTTCTTTTGCTGATGAGAAGTGTTGTGTTTTGCACCTCATATACATTTTTGAATAATGGCAAAAATGTTCATCCTTGGTTTTATCGGACCATAACACATTTTCCCCACATGGGTTTGGGAGATTTCAAATGCATTTTTTAAAAATGTAGCTGAGCTTGGATGTTTTTCTTCATAAGATTGAATAGAATAGGCTTTATTGGGGCAGATTTAATAAAACAGTACAAATTAGCGAGTGGGCAAATTAGACAGTGCGCCTAAGGGAGTGGCAAATTTTTGCCAGTGATCTACTAACAACATGCAGAATTATGAGCACAGACGCAGTCAATTCATTTCGATAATGACCACCCATCCACCAAAGAGCACGCAAAATTGCCACAGGCACAGCTGATGAGGAAGCGAGTCATCAACAAAGGCACAGCCAGTGTGGACGAGCATAATAGTTTATAAAGCTTTTTTTAAGCTTTTTTTTAAGCTTTTGTTTTTCATACTTGTTTAATACATCCAAGGATGCCTGACATTCATTCATTCATTAATTCATTCATCTTCTTCTGCTTAATCCTTTTGGGGTCACGTGGGCGGGGGGGGGGGGGGGGCTGGAGCCTATCCCAGCAGATTGCCAGTCCATCGCAGGGCCAACACAGAAAGACAGACAACCATTCACTCTCACAGTCATGCCTAACAACAATTTAGAATCCCCAGTTTGATGCCAATTAACCAAACTCAGTTCCTTCAAAAAGCAACCGTGGCCTTCAGCCTGAAGCTGATGTCATCAGACGGTGCCCAAACTTCTTTGGGTGTTTCGACCCTTAACTGCAACACCCTCCAGTTGGCGTGTCAGCAGTGGTGGCCAGATCACTGCCCATCAGCTCCAGGCCTCAAGCCCTCCTCCTCTCTTTTAAGTCATAACCAACAAGAAGCTCTCTCTGCTGCCTCTCCAATCGTGTGTAAAGCTAGCTTCCGCTCGTTGCCTGAAATGCCGAGTGTAGTGAGCATAGTCCACACAGACTGCGCTGGAAATCGTCTACACCCAGCCTCAACTTGAAACAACCATGTTTGCCACCCTTTCTCTCTGCAGTCCATGATGAGGTCACTGTACTTAAAGCTCTTGCTCTCATGAGCCTCATCACAGCTTTCTTCCCATGGGACAGTCAGCTCCACAAGAATGACCTTTCTCGCCTGTTGTGACCAAATGACACTGTCAGGTCTCCAGTTTGTCTGAATGAATGGTGGGAAAACCACCTTTCTTCCCAGGTCAGCTCTCATCTCCCATCCTTGTGCCCCCTGAAAGATGCAGGCTCTGGCTCTTCCTAGAGTAGATGGCTTTTTCCTGGCCCTGATAAACTGTAACAATGATGTCACTTGTTGCTTATGTGGCTGTGGTCTTTTCCTGGCTTGCTCCAGGGTGTCTGCAATAACTGTGAGCACCTTATCGTGCAGCCACCTGTACCTCCTTTGGGACAAGGTTATGTGGCAACCAGTAAGGATGTGAGAAAGTGTGCCTCTCCTCCCACACAGTTTACAGCCTTGGTCTTCCCTCAGGCCCCATCTCACCAGATTTGTCAGAGATGGGAGTGTGTCATAGACAGACCTTAGGAGGAAGCTTATGCAGAATGGCTCCAGCCTCCAGAGTTCAGTCCATGAGAGCCTTCTTTTTGGGAGGTCCCATTTGGTCTACGTTCCCTGTGTTGCTAATTCAACAGCCTTCACCTTTCGCATCTCCTCCGCTTGCTGCCGCACCTCTGCCTGGACCATCTCTCTCCTCTGCTTCACACTCGCCTTACCCAACTGCTTGAATTGAGAGATTCCCAGCCCCTGCCGCCCCATGCCAATGTTCCCAATGATGTCCCCCAGCTCCAGGGAGCATTCAGCCTTCCTGACTACAATGTCTGCTTTCCACTTGTGGCCTGTCCTTGTTGTCACCCCTACATTACTGACTTGCTCATCTTTGGAGTCCTTGAGCATCATCACCACCCTGTGCTTGGCCACCTGAAATTCTTCAATCACAGATGAGATTGGAAGCTGGAGCTGACCTGATCTGATATAGAGTCCCAATGCTGTGAAACTGGGAGGAATGCCAAGCCACTGCCTCAGATGTTTATTGACTTTCCTCTCCATCCCCTACACTGCACTCATTGGTATCTCGTAGACTGTCAATAGCCATATCAGCCTTTGCAGTAACCCACGCTGGAAAATCCAAGACTTGAACCTGCAAGGCAGTCCTAATCTGTCAATTCCCCTCAGCCACCCTTCAACCTGTTTTTCAGTTCTGGAGATGTTGTTCCTGTCTCTGAAGGAGTCATCATACCATTTCCCCAGGTATTTTATGGGGTTATCTTTAATTGGGATGTCTTCTCCTTTGATTTGAAGCTTGAATGCAGCAGTCAACTTCCCCTTCTTCATCATCATGCTCTGTGATTTCCTGGGCTTGAAGCTCATCCTTGCCCATGATGCCAGGGCCCCTAGAGTCTTCAGGACCCACCTTGCCTGAAAATGAGATGTAGTTGTTATAGTGAGGTCATCCATGAATCCTCTTACTAGGAGTTGCCTGCCTCCTGCCACAGTCACTGGTCCCTTTGCCTCTGCTGCAGTTGCTGTAATAAGGAGGTTCATCCCCATGATGAACAAAATGGGGGAGACCATGCAATCCCCTTCTATAGGGCCTGCCACGAAGTGGTAAACTTGGCAGTCCTAAACCACAGCTTGAATGAGCCCAGATAATTGTTTATCATCTGCCTAATCTTATTTGGGATGTGATAATGCTCCACGGCCTTGTTAATAAGGTTGTGGGGCATTGACCCATATGCACTGGCAAGGCAGAGCAAGACAACCATTAGGTTGCCTTTGCTCCTCTTCAACTCTTGGATAAGATGGCTGAGGATGAAGGTGTGCTCCAAACACCCAGAGGATCATGGAATCCCCCCTCTTCTTGATTGTGGTATTTACATAGCCATTCTTGATCATGTAGGTTGTCATCCGCCGTGCCAAGACTGAGAAGAAAATCTTAGCTTCTACACTCAGGAGAGAGATGGTACAAAATTGGCTGATCTCTGAAAATTCCTGTTCCTTTGGCACAACACAGCCCTCTGCCACCCTCCAGGCTGCTGGTATACTGCCCTTTACCCAGATTTTCTGAAGGAGCTTCCACAGTCTACGTAGCAAAAGTGGACATTTCTTGTAAACCTTGTAGGGCAGGCAACTCGGTCCAGGGGCAGATGCTGTTCTTGCCTTCTTTACCACCTCTTACACTTCCTTCCAGGTTTGCTCTCTGGTCTCCTGATCTCTCAAAGGGGGTGCAACACCACAGATCTTTGGGTGGCTGGCCAGGTCTTCATCCCTGCGTATATCACAGTGGGCTGTCCTGAGGAATTCCTCAACCTCATTTTTGAAGCTGGTCAAAATGCCCAAGCTGGCTTCTACTAATAACGACTTGGAAAACCTGTAGAGGTCTTTAATAAACTGGGCTCTCTAAACCCCCCTCTCCTTCCTCTGCTTCCTCACTTGTTCCGCCCTCATCAGCCTATGAAGCCAATCTTGGAGTCCAGATGTTAAGTCTTTTATCCCCTCTTGCTCCTTTTCTGTGGCATTCTTGAACTGCCTGGTGAGGATCCTGATTTCCTTCCTCAAATCACGTATCTCCTTCTCCCTCAAATAAGTGGTCTTCCTATACTCAATGCCAAACCGCTTTCTTGCCATTTTGTAAGTTATTGCCGTCACTGTATTGATTTTCCATTTCACTGTTCCGGCCAGGGCCAGATCCAATATTTTGTTCAAGTCTTCATCCAGATGTTGCCATTAATTATTGCTGTTCATCCTAGGCAAATTCACCCTTTCTTTCACAGGTTGGGGTTGTTGGGAGGCATCAGAATTATCCTTTGTCTGGTTCAGGGGCAGACCTGTTGCCAAGCGATCTTCAGTCCTATGGGGTACATCCTGCCTGGAGATCTCCTGCATCTTACATCGTGTTGCCACCCTGCACTGCAACAAAGCTGCCTCTTCTCCACACTTGGTCCTGGCTTCATGTACTTTAAGCCCCTTAGTGTTCTTACACACCTTGCCACATTGGCATCTGACTTCTGATGCCCTACGCATAAGTGTATCAAAGTTTTTATTTTCATTCACATGGCAGACTCCTTTGTTTAATATGTATAAATTAAGAACCACTCATGAATAACCTGATTATTGACCAAATGCTTATTTTATTAACACAAGAACCATCAAGATGGTCTGATGGAGACTCTGGGGTTTTATTATGTGAAAATCTTTGTTTTAACAAAGTCTACAGGTCTCCCACTTCACAGCTTTTTACAAATGCCATTGGGTTAAGGTGTAACAATTCCGGGGGACGTTTTTTATGGATCTGTGCTCTCTTTTCGTTAATAATCTCATTGTTGTTTTCCATATTGTGTATCCTGAACTGGGAGAGAGGAATAGAGAGAAGAGGGAACTGAATTGCCATTTTTTGCAAAGCAAAAAGAAATACTCTAAATATGGAAATATGGATAGAGAAAAAAAACAAAGAAAATTGACAATGCGGATGATTTTACTTTAAGAGAAAGGAACAGCTGAGGAAAACTCTAGATCCCAGTCTAACCTTTGCAGAAAAGAAAAAAAAAAGTCATTATCGGCTGACACATCTGTATAAGCACTCCTGTTGTGTCGTATTTTATGGATACAAATTCATGTAGTTGGTTATATAGAGTATAAACAAATGAAAAAAAAAAAAAAAAAACTGCCGGCTGATGTCCAGTTCAGAATAACAGTGATCTCTGTTAGACCATTGAGATTCATATAATCTGTTATTCTGTCATGACAAATAGGACAAATAAAGTCCCGGGAAGAGAGAAGCTTCTGCCACTCGCCCTCTGTTCTCGTCGTGTCTCCTGGCACCAGCAATCGCTATCATGTCAGGCACAGATGAATTAAGACAAGTTTTTTGGGGGGGTTAAATCCCGGTGCAGACTGACAACTGAAAAAAAAAACCTTAGTAAATCACTTTGCACCAGTCATTGAAATACTCCACTCCAACTAAATTTGCATGTTGACATGACAACTCCCACAAATGCATATGCAACAAGGCCAGGTGCAAAATTAACATAGTCCACGCCTTTCCACTGCTAATTCTGCCCTGCAACCTTTAGTAAATCTCGACAGTACTTTTTTTACTGTCAAAACAGGGTTTTGCGATGGCATAGCACTTTAGTAAATCTGCCCCATTATCTTTAGCCTATAAGATAAGGCTTCCGTCTTGCCACCCTAGACAGGAGACTGTTGTCACATCTACTCAACAGCCAGTACTTGCCAGAAATTCCTGCAGCTCCTTCAATGTTACTGTCAGTCTTTTGGCAGCCTCCCTGACCAGTTTTCTTCTCGTTGTTTCATCAATTTTGGAGCAATGTCCAGATTTACATCCAGCTCCCGAAAAATTAGTACTGGCGCCCCCCAAGGATGTGTCCTTTCCCCACTGCTCTTCTCCCTCTACTCCAACGACTGCATCTCAAAGGACCCTTCGGTGAAGCTCCTAAAGTTTGCGGACGACACCACAGTCATCGGTTTGATCCGGGATGATGATGAGTCTGCATACAGGCGGGAGGTGGAGCAGCTGATCCTCTGGTGCAGCCAGAACCATCTTGAACTTAACCCAGCCAAAACGGTGGAGATGACTGTGGATTTCAGACGACACCCTCCTTCATTCCCCCCACTCACCATCCTCAACAGCACAGTGTCCACTGTGGACTCCTTCAAGTTTCTGGGTACCACAATCTCCCAGAACCTGAAGTGGTCCTCCCATATAGACACTGTCCGGAAAAAGGCCCAGCAGAGGTTGTTTTTTCTGCGTCAGCTCAAGAAGTTTGATTTGCGTCAGGAGCTGCTGGTTGTCTTCTACACCGCCATCATCCAATCTGTCCTCTGCTTTTCTATCACTGTCTGGTTTGGATCTGCCACTTAACAGGACAAGACCAGACTGCAGCAGATCATTAAGTCTGCGGAGAGGGTCATTGGTACCGACCTACCCTCCATTGAGAACTTATATCGGTCCATAACCAGGAAACGGGCGGGAAACATCTGTGCTGACCCATCACACCCCGGCCACAAACTGTTTGAACTTCTATCTTCTGGTCGTCGTTACAGATCACTGAAGGTCAAAACCACGCGTCACAGGAACAGTTTCTTTCCTCAAGCCATCACTCTGATGAACTCCTAACATTCACCTAGTCCTACCTGTTGCTGTACTCATGACTTTTCATCCATTCTTGCATTGCACATAACTCTCACACTGCTTTTTACTTCATTCACATTATATCACTGAATCTGAGTTCACATTGAAATACTGTGTGACTGTATATTTTTTCATATATTTCTGCAAAGTGTGGTTAGTCTGAGTAAATAACTGCATATGTTCCTGTATATATTTGCATCCTTTTATAGAAACGTGGACAGACTGTAATTTACTGTACGTACTGTGTTGTCATTGAATCCTTATTTAAATCCTCCACCTGAACAACGAGAGCAAGTTTTTAGCCAAAGTCAAATTCCTTGTATGTGTTGTGCATACTTGGCCAATAAAGCTGATTCTGATTCTGATTCTGATTCTGATTATTGGTAATGTCACTGTTGTGCCATATTTTCTCCACTTGATGAGGACTGTCTTCACTTTGTTCCATGGTATATTTAATGCCTTGGAAATTCTTTTGTACCTTTGTCCTGACTGATATCTTTTAACAATGAGATCCTTCTGATGCTTTGGAAGCTCTCTGTGGACCATGGGTTGGGCTGTAAGATGTGACTACAAAAATGTCAGGAAAAGCCTACTAGAACACCTGAACTTTATATGGGGTTAATCAGAGGCACTTTAAATGGTAGCGGGTGAGCGCTGACTCCCATTTAACATGAGTTTGAATGTGATTGGTTAATTCTGAACACAGCCACATCCCCAGTTGTAACAGGGTGTGCATATTTATGAAAAAAGGTTATTGTAAGTTTTTTATTTTTTTATTTTCCCCCTGAAAAGATTTCAGTTTGTTTTTCAGTTTGGTTGTACAGGTTTTACGTCACATTAATGGTGGAAAAAAAGTTTTGTAATGATTTATCTTAGTCTCATGTTTTTACTTCACAAAAACCTTGCATTTGAACAGGGGTGTGTAGACTTTTTGCATCCACCATGTGTGTGTGTGTGTGTGTGTGTGTGTATAGCAAGGTAATTTCACAAGTACAAAATTGAAAAAGAGCACTCCTGAAGTTTGTATACATATGACTATCCTTGACAGTGACTATAAGGTATTTGTGGCATATATCCAAAAGGACACAGATGTCACAAATATGATGTGACCCAGATGTTCCAGAGCTTGCACAGCCACTGAAACATGGGATGCGTTTGGACGGTAAAAGAGATCAGGATCCTACCCATCTGTGTACAGAGTGCACATCACAACTGGCAGCTGTTTAGGTACATGGGACAATTCATGTGTGCAGCTGATAAAAGCATTTACAGTGTGAAAACACAGCAGTGCCTGTGGATCCACTTAAAAAAAAAATAACAGCTAGAGAAAATGCAAAGGTTTTACTATATTGTATCCCAGATCTTTGCTTTTTTTTTTTTTTTTTTTTTTTTTTTCTCATGTATACAAAGGCATGTAATAAAGGACATGGCTAGATGAAATATGTAACCTAACATGACTTATAATGACTTATACTTCTTTATACAAGTTAGTTCCGACCGAACAATTTGATTGGACAATAGGGATTCCAGGAGTTGCTATATTCCACGATAATTGCACTCCAACATTTCACTGGATGTGTATCACTCTGCTTCAAAGGTGTTCTTGCAACCGGTATTTACTAAAAGTAATTTCCTGTCAACTCTTAGTTAGAATTGCAATACTGTGTTGGATACCTTAATTTCCACAGTGAGACACTGTTTGAAGATTTCTTACCTGACCCACAAATTCCACCCTTTTAAAAAAACATTCAGTTTACAAAGTCTGTCCTTGTATTAAGCTATTTCCTGTCTGTTTAAAAAAATAGGCAGTGCTCAAATTATAATTGTAATTATTGTCTCTATTAACAAACTACAATACCTTTGTGGTGATGGACTATTTGTTTCATCTTAAAATGCCAAGAAAAAGCAAGCAAAGAGTGCTAAAGCCAAATCACTTGTATGCTAACTAGCCACTGGCATTGGTCACATTTTGATCCCGGCCCTTCTGTCGTACCAACTCAACAGATGACCGGTATGTTTAATAAACACTTACTTTTGCCCTTGACAATATTTAATTTGTTTATATGTGTGTGACATGACAAAAGACGTCTTCGTGCTGATTGAGCTGTTTAGCAACAGTTACTGGCAACATTTAGAAGAGATTTTTTTTTTCTCAGCTGCACAAAATAGCTGGTTAAAAAAAATACATATTTTGTCTAGTATTGCTTTTATTCAATGAATTGTGGTTGTGGAACTATTACATAAAAGCAATATTACACTCGAGGTCGTACGGTATCAATGAATACAGTACTATGGGTGCGATGTCTAATGCCCTCCACTATGTGTTGGGCATTAGACGTATCACACCCAATGTTACTATATTCATTAATACCATACAACCTCGAGTGTCCATCCATCTTCTACCGCTTTTCCGGAGGCCCGGGTAGCGGAGGCAGCAGTTCAAGCAGAGAAGCCCAGACTTCACTCTCCCCAGCAGCCTGCTCCAGCTTTTCAGCAGTGTTGTAGTCAAGTCACCACAATCTGAGACCAAGACAAATTCTGAGTCACCATAGCCCGAGTCCAAGTCACCACAGTCTGAGTCCGAGTCACAACAGCCTGAGGCTAAGGCCAAGGCCAAGTCCGAATCACCACAATCCTAGGCTAAAGCCAAGTCCGAGTCACCACATTTCTTCAGAAGCCAACTTCAAAGTGCTTTATGATATTATGACATACTGTTTATACTTTGATGTGGTCCTCATTGCCATCACAACAAAAATATACGTTATTAACAAAAAACAACTATTTATTTTGTTCTGTTTGCAGACATTACAGAATATTTATTAAAAATGAACATAAACTGTAAAATGGTGAGGTGGTTTCATTTTAGAATACCTTGGATCAAAAACTAAAATTAACTATACATTACAAAACATTACACCTACCACAAGTCAAAAACTTTCAACAAGTCACTTCAGTTGGTCTCTGAATGAAATATCTTCACTGCATTTTATAAACATTAGGGTATCGAGTATAGAAGGGGATAACTTTGCTCGATATGGGCGAGAAATAATCCCACCCTTGCTAAAGATGTGCGCCACAAGTGCAGTGCTAGCAAGCACTGTCAGAACATTGGAAGCAAGAGCACAGAGTGAAATGGCAGCATCTTGGCCATGGTTTTCATTACGCAGATAGCTGGCAATCTGGGATCTTACTGTTTCCTTCTCCTCACTCTTACATCTCTTTCTGAGGGTATGGTACTTCTGCAACAGTGATGATACTTTGACTGAGGCTTCCTCCTCCTCACTGCTTGTAGTCAGTGATTGTGCCTGCTCCTCATTGTGCTGGTCGGGACAGAGGCATTTAGCCTCACTGATTACCAACTCTGCAAAGAAAAAACAAGCAGAAATAATTTGAAAATTAATGCTTTTGATGACACTGATCAAACACTGTTAAAAAAAACTTTTATCATAAACATTCTTATTACATGTACAGGAAGCAATATACAGTGTACAAATAAAAATATGGACAAGTGATCTCATCTTAAAGAAGCTTTGGAATTGCAAATTCTTTACAGATGATTCCAAGGTTTAATTTATTTTTTCAGATTTATGATAAATTCAACATACCTCTGAGCTTATTCTTTACACTTGCCGTGGTGTTCTCCACATCAGCACCTGTGATTATGTCAGCATCCACCTAACGGAGCACGTACAATGGGTCCACAACTGTTGTAATTAGGTACACATGTTGGATGAAAGGCTTCTGATGTTAACCACTGTCCAGCTCCACATCTGTTTGACAGTTATTAACTAACTAACTAGCCTGCACTTATATAGTGCTTTTCTAGTCACAAAGACCACTCAAAGCGCTTTCGCTAAGAAGTATGAAGTATACCTGGTGAGAAAATTAGATAATATATAACAAACTAATAAAATGATCACATGTACAATTTGTTCCTTTCTTTTGAAACAGTATGACATATTCTTAAGTGTAAAATACAATCCTTTGGTTGACAAATAAAATTGCAATATTGATTGAAAACAACTGTAAATATTTAACCAACCTTTGATCCGATGTTGACGTCTTCAGTGACAGCATCAAAAGCCCAGGCAATGCTGTCACTGGTATGTCGGCCTGTGAAGGGCTGACAAGTCAAATACATGGACATCAGTCCAAAGTTGTCATTCTTGGGGTTTGTCTCAAGCATGTGTGCTGTCACTCCCAAGAAGCTCCTCATTTTTCTGTTGGTCCATATGTCAGTAGTTAGTGAGATACTTCTGTGTCCTTTCTTCTGTATTACTTGTACTAGTACCACTCAAGGATGGAAAAAAAACAAACAAACAAAAAAAAACAGCATGATGTCTTGCTGTGAGCCACCAACTTGGTGCTTCCCCTGAACATACTCATCCCACCTGTGGAGGAATAATATTACAGTATATAAAGCATGGATTCCAACTTATGGTGATCTTATATCAACAACACAGACCAAGTGGATGAGTCATTCAAATATCCAAAAAATATGTTAAGTTGACTTGCACTTATTATTCCATGGCTTGGGTAAGCAAAGTTTAGGCTTGGGAAAGCATCAATTATAATTTCTATGAAATTGAAACAGACTGTGTGTATTTAAAGACACACCTCTTTCCTTGGCCTTTTAATAAGTTGGGAATATTATCTTGGTAATCAGCTTTTTTATTTACTTATATGATTTATGTATTAATAAATCTGTGTTTTCCCCTTTAACTTCTTATTTTATGTGTCTTATTTTAACTTACTGTTGCATTATTTATCATTATTGTATTTTTTTAAGTCTTGTTTGCAAAGCACTTGATCACTCAGGGTTGTTTTTAAATGTGCTTTATAAATAAAGGTGACTTGAGACTTTTCCTCGTTGGCACAGCTCCCAGAGGTGTTATAAGTTGTCTTGCTTTGTTTGGTCAAAAACACCTCAGGGATTAAATATTGGAGTCCCACAAGAAATGCCTTTTCTAAAAATGACCCATTTCAGTGTGTAAGTGCTTATGAGCCTCAGTTCACCCCACCTCTTTCCTCAATGCTGACTTCCATGGATTATGCTATGTTCATTTAGCTATTAGCTCAGGTTGGCAGCCCAAGCTTGCTAACATAAAATTGGTTGAATGGTTTTATTTTGATTTTTTGTAAAACTATTAGCCATAATACTGCATGTAATAGTAACTTACTTTACCTTATGCATGCGTTGGATATGACATATAAAGTTTGATATAGTTCCACTGAACTTGGTCAGCTTTGGGGCTCCAGGCTGGTAATATTTGCATGTTGCCCTGTGCTGCTTTCTCCCCTTCTCGTATCCCTCATGATCCCTGAATCCAAACTGAATGATTTGTGATTTTGAAGACATTTGGCTTTTTTTTTTTTTTTTTTTTTAATAAGAGGCAGCGTCAAGTAACTCGTGGAGAAGCAAGGTTCCTAAAAGAACCTTTTTTTGTCTTGATGATTCTTCTTCTCTCAATTACTGGTGAATAGCAAACAATTGAAAAGTGCATACCGCTACCTACTGTACAAGAGTGCATAACATTATGTCATTTTAACCTGATCCAAATAATGTTGAAATGGCATGGCCTCAAGCCGGCCTCAGCTAAGTTACCGATGACATGGGTCTCTAGGCCGAGGACAAGAACAAGTCATTACCTTTCCAAGACGAGGTAGAGGCTGAGGCAGGAGTCATGTCCTCCAACACTGCTCTTCAGAGAGGATACCAAGGCATTTCAAGACCAGCTGGGAGACATAGTCTCTCCAGTGAGTCCTAGGTCTGCCCTGGGGTCTCGTCTCAGTGGGATGTGCCTGAAACACCTCAAGTGGGAGGCATCCAGGAGGCATCGTGATCAGGATGATCAGGATGACCTCAAGTGTAATATTGCTTAATTCTAGTCCTCTGATGACAGCTTATAATCTGGCCAAGACTGAGAGAGTGAATATATGATTTTATACTCACTGCCAATGAAAACACAACACATTTTTTGTATAAATATTTTGGGTCCATCTTATCTGAGTTTGAGTAATAGTGTTTGTATGACTGAAAATCTAGAACTCATTTTCAGTTGTTTGACTTAAATGTGCCATAAAGAGTGGTAATTTTCCCTATATACAGTAAAGATGAACAAAAATTCATAACACTATATTGTGAAACTCAGGGTGCTTCTGGTTTGTTTAATTATGAAAATTGTTAACACAGATAGTTTCACTTGTTGATCTCTGATAATTGTTTTGAAGATGCCTCAAAATAATTTTCATCCTTTAATCGACCATTTCCATAAAAATTTGTAAAAATATCAAACTTCTGTAGTGTTGCATTTTCATTGGCAGTGGATGTATATACATGTGCCAGTTTAAATACAAATGCAAAAAACAGAGTTAACATTGCACACAAAAACAGAAATCTTGAGCTAAAAAAAAGTATGACAACATGGATTCTCTTCTCATTTCCAACAAAGAAACCAGAGAGAAACCTAAGCCATGTTAGCAATGATAAAATAGGAATTTGAGACACAGTGACCTGCAGATATGACACACAGAGATGTGTTTGAAATTCAGCAGTCTGTCCCCTGAAAACATCGTGCCATTCCATTAATTTTTCAACTAAATTTTTAATGAAATGCAAATCAAACAGTCCACAAATTTGATTAATCTCCAAGGGTGGCTGAAGCCTGCTGACTTGAACAGTTGGAGACCTGTTGGTAATGTTGCTCAGATCTACTGAGCTGTTGCTTTGCAGTTTTTCATTCATTTAATAGGGATGCATTTGAAAATTCTCTTTTTCTCTTGCTTTCTTCTTAAACCCATAAACAAGCATAAACTTTGTGTAGTTTATACTCACCAAAGATGAGTATGGAGCAGAATTTTACTTGTCAGTACTCTTTAGAGAGACTGGGGCTAACCTTTGAGACACTAGTAGCAATGATTCAGTAGTGGTTTCTGGGAACATCAATGAGCTTGACAGATGGCTCATTTGTGTCTGTTGTCTTTCATTCCCTTTCTCTTCAGATTTAATTCCTTTTGGGTTATGTCAAGGCAAGGGCATTCCCCTTTATGCGCAAGAAGGCAGATAAATCACAGATATTTTCCAATGCCAGGGCATTAAAAAATCTAGCATAGTATTTTCTACAGAGTGACAAAATTAATTAGTTGTTACACACGCTCAGTATTATTTTATTTATTGATGTTTCACACTTTTAGTTCATTCCAGTGAAGCTGAAAGTACTTCATCCCTTGTTGCTGGGTCTATCATCCATCGGTCTGTCCACATTTTAGTGAATTGACTACTGCTCCTAAGCAATTGCCCTAATCACATACAAAGGTCACAAGATCTGAGCATTTACAGTATATGATTTCAAAAAGAATCAAAATGCTTTCAAAGAAATTGTCAGGATACTCGCCAAAATCACACACAAGAACACTCAGATGGGTCTGCATCCAGATTAGGGATGGGCCAGTCCAATATTCAGTATTGGTATTGGTTTGCTCCAGAAAAAAAATTACTTGATTGTTATCGGGGAGAAATAAAAAATAAAAAACTGATTGTTTAAAACATAAAATAAACCAATGAATGCCTTTAAAAAGTGATGACATTCTGTAAACATCTCTCTCTCACAACAGCAAGTATGTCAAGTGATGCAGGCTCTGGTCCATGAGGAGAGGTTCCAAGTGAGAGATGTAGGGCCATGTTATAGTGATCAACAGCATGCATTTGCAGAACGCTTCCCATTTGGTGCTGGTGGATTTGCGAGTCCATGTCGGGACATTGCCTGCTTTTCATGGTTTGCATCACGCCATCTAAATAGCTGTTCACTGTGTTCCCACTTTGCACTGTGAAGAGATTCATTTCAGAGATATGTGACAATGGCACAATCTCAGTGTACTGGTATTTTAGCATATTTCATTGCACTATTCCAGCAGTGTGCTTTGAAATCGGACAGCTTCTACTGACAGGCACACCTGAGGAAACATAACATGCACTGGGATTTTCTATTATTTTTATTGACAGAGTTGTAACAGTTGTAATATGTTCAACCATCATTTTAATTAGAATATGATGATACACTTAAGTTCTTTATTCCATCCACATTTTCATTTTAATCATAGACTTACATTAGGTGTATAGCCTATCACTTCCGCCTCCCAAAGAGAGCAGACACTTTTTCCTTCTCTCCAGCTCTGACTTTTCATCTCCTTCCTCCTCTAACTAATTGGATCCCAGCTTGCTATCGTCTATCTGCGTGTCTCTACTGCTGATTATCGAACGAAATTATGGATTTAATAAGCTGGGCTTTGAACGCAATTGACACTATTTTTTCAACGAGGAAAAGTGCCCGGGGGAGGTTGTTTGCTCCGCAGGAACGGCTGCTGCGGGCTATTTGAGGGACACAAGTAATTGGAAACTCTTGTGCCTGTCTGATCTTTCCATCGAAGATGTCAAAGATTTGTACGTCTTCGTAGTAATGGTCATCGGGATCGTTCTGATTGGATCTGGGATTGTCCTGGTGTACCGTAAATTGATGAAGATGGACATAGCCTATCAAAATGCTGGCCAGGCGAGGCTTAACCATCAAATTGAAAAAATGGAGAGGACTCTGACAGCGGCAAATGGAGAACTGTCTAGGAAAATGGATTACATCATGATCACGCTGAGAGCCGTCCATGAAGGATTCAACGTCCAGCACTGAAGGATTAAGTACTGAATCTGTAAGAGGATATAAAGTTTCTTTCTCTGGGATCAGTACTATTCGACTAATCTGACCCCCTCACACAAGTCCTCCAGATTATCTGCAGTTTTTTTGTTTTCAAAACATTTGAGCTGCATTGACTCCACGGACAGTCAGCTGCATGGCTCAAGGACAAATGCCAGCAGCTAAGACAAAACATCTCCTGCCAAAGAGACTTTGTTGTTCTTAACTGATACAAACACCTACACTCAACACTACACCCACACTGACTCAAAAACTGATGAAAAAGATCACTCACTCACTGCTCTCTTTGTGTCCTTGTGTACATTCGTGTCTGCTAACTGTGCATTGAGGGCTTTTTTTTCTTTTAATCATAATATTGATCATATATGACCGGTATTCTGACAATCAATGGTTTTTTGCTCTTTCCTATTGTGTTATCCTTTTCCTCCCTATGCATCCTGTACCCATCTGATGACAGGCGCTTTTTTCAGATGCTGCCGCGTCACCGGAAATGCAGGTCGTTTTCTGTGTCAAGTCAAATCCCTCGTGTGTTATCAGTTGTTTACTGTTAATGTACTTGGCAATAAATCTGTTCTGAGTTCTGAGTATAGAATAGGCATTAATGTATTTATTATTTTTTAGGGGAATGAATGAATGAATGAATGAATGAATGAACAGTGTATCCATTTTGTTCACCCCCATTCACTGTTTAGTCAATGCATTACGGCAGGAGGTGCCTCGGCTGGTGCGGTCTCTGATCTATCCTGGACACAAACCATGGTTCATTGCCTGCACTGGGCCAGCATTTGAACCTCCCCGAGATCAACAGAGGAACTGCCGTCAAAAGATTTTAAACTACAAGCCTCTCTGCTGTGACAAATTATTCTGTCCACAAACATAATCTATACCATTTCAATCTTAGGGGATACATCGAATTGAAGCCCACATACAGGAAAAAATTGCATGAAATTAATATAAGGTGTACTGACATTTGGAGCAACGTTAGCCCAACTTAGTGCCGGTGTCAATGGCCATGGCTCTTTTTTGCCAGATGGCAATACAAATGTGCCCAAAGTGGGCATCAGTATAGAGTAACAACCCGCCACCTCACGATGGCACTGTAAGACCACTTAAGGCATTGGAAATCTCTCAGGTTTCATGAATTTGCCCAAATGCAATACATGTCAAGGTAAATGAACCCTGAACCTAGAAGCATCCTGAACCCTCCCTTAGTTATGCTGCTATTAGTTTTAGACAGCCAGGGAACCTCCAACAATGCACTGTGCTTCTTTCTTCACTCTCAATGAAATATTTTTGCTGGTCATTAACACCCATTTGTTCTCTCCTATAGATTCATTCCCCATCGTGCTGTTTGTTCTCTACATATCTGTTCTTTTCTTCTTCTTCTCTATCCCCTCGCCACCCAAACAGTTGCAGCAGATGACTGCCCCTCCCTGAGCCTGGTTCTGCTGGAGGTTTCTTCCTGCTAAAAGGGAGTTTCCCCTCTCCACCAGTGACAAGTGCTTGCTCACAGGGGATCACCTGATTGCTGGGGCCTTTCTGCAATTGTGGGGTTTTCCCCTACAGTTGAAAAGACTATGAGATAATTGTCGTTGTTAAATGGTGCTATATAAATAAAGTTTAATTGAACTGAATTGAATGGAATCAAATGCCAAAATGTCATTTTTGAGGAAAATTTATGGAAACCCCCCATTTAAACGTATTTGAAATGGCCAGTCTCATATTTCAGTCAATAAATGAGCCACGGACCTAAAACCGTATAGCTAGGGTACTATTAGCAAGCTGTACCTACAGCTGTTGCTGCCCAGCTCCTCTGTAGAGCTAATTCCTTAATAGGATGTTGTAACCATATAGAAGCAAGGTCAACCAGTTTGGGGCATCGCGGTGACCCCCTTGTGTGATTTTTTCACCGGTGGCGCCCTGGGAACCTTATATTCTGGCTTTATTGATCTTAATTAATGAATGAGTTGGATGGAAAATACTGATTTAAACCTCCTCCTTGCTGATGAACAATTCAATTCAATTCAATTCAATTCAACTTTATTTATATAGCGCCATTTCACAACAACAGTCATCTCATAGCACTATCAACTGTAGGGAGGACCCCCACAGTTGCAGAAAGACCCCAGCAATCAGGCGATCCCCTGTGAGCAAGCACTTGGCGACGGTGGAGAGGAAAAACTCCCTTTTAACAGGAAGAAACCTCCAGCAGAACCAGGCTCAGGGAGGGGCAGTCATCTGCTGCGACTGGCTGGTGGGTGAGGGGATAGAGAAGAAGAAAAGAACAGACATGTAGAGAGCAAACAGCACAATGGGGACTCAATCTATGGGAGAGAACAAACAAATGTTAATGACCAGCAAAAAAAAAATATTTCATAGAGAGTGAGGAAAGGAGTGAGGCCCAGTGCATTACTGGAGGTCCCCCGGCTGACTAAACCTATTAGCAGCATAACTAAGGGAGGGTTCAGAAAACACATGATCCCTCCCTAATTGTAGGCTATATCAAAAAGGTAGGTTTTAGCCCTATTCTTAAAAACAGAGATCGAGTCTGACTCCCGAATCCAGATTGGCAGCTGATTCCACAGGAGAGGAGCTTGATAACTGAAGGCTCTGCCTCCCATTGTACTTTTGGAGATTCTAGGTATTACAAGTAAACCTGCATTTTGGGAGCGTAGTGCTCTGTTAGGATGATACGGTAGTATCAGATCTTTTAAATAAAAAGGAGCCTGATTGTTTAGAGCTTTGTAAGTAAGAAGAAGGATTTTAAACTTAATTCTAAACTCTATGGGAAGCCAATGAAGGGAGACCAGAACCGGAGAGATATGATCTCTCTTTCTAGTACCTGTTAAAACTCTTGCTGCAGCATTTTGGATCAGCTGAAGACTTTTTAAAGATGTTTTAGGACAACCTGATAATAAAGAATTACAATAATCTAATCTCGAGCTAACAAAAGCGTGGATCAGCTTCTCAGCATCACTCTGAGACAAGATGCTCCTAATCTTGGCAATATTACGCAAATGATAGAAGGCAGTCTTAGAAACAAATTTAATATGTGAATTGAAGGACAAATCATGATCAAAAATAACTCCAAGGTTCCTCACAGAGCTATTAAGAGAAAGAGTAACTGCATCCAAACTGAAAGTTTGATTTGGAAAGGAATTTCTAAGGTTTTTTTGACCAACAAGAATGACTTCAGTCTTATCTGAATTTAATAGCAGGAAATTACAAGTCATCCAAACTTTGATTTCCTTAAGACAGGCTTCTAACTTGGCTAATTGATTAGTATCATCTGGCTTCATTGACAGGTATAATTGTGTGTCATCTGCATAACAGTGAAAATGTATACAGTGCTTTCTAATAATGTTGCTTAACGGAAACATATATAAACTAAAAAGAGTAGGGCCAAGCACAGATCCCTGTGGAACTCCATGACTAAGCTTTGAGCTGAGAGAAAACTCATCATTTACATGAACAAACTGGAACCTATCAGATAAATAAGATCTAAACCACTGCAACGAAGTTCCATTAAGTCCAACATAGTGTTCTAATCTATCAAGTAGAATATTATGATCAATAGTATCAAAAGCTGCACTAAGATCTAAAAGGACAAGTACAGAAACTAGTCCATTATCAGATGCAATGAGGAGGTCGTTAGTGACCTTCGCTAAGGCTGTTTCAGTGCTATGATGGATTCTAAACCCAGATTGAAACTCCTCAAATAAACCATTTCCCTGCAGGTGGTCAAATAATTGCGTAGCAACAACTCTTTCTAAGATTTTTGAAATGAAAGGGAGATTAGAGATTGGTCTATAGTTAGCTAAAGCTCCTGGATCTAGCGTTGGCTTTTTGAGTAAGGGTTTAATTACAGCCGTTTTAAAAGCCTGCGGTACATGGCCTAAAGTTAATGAAGAATTGATTATATGAAGAATAAAGCTACCAATAAGTGGGAAGACTTCTTTAAATAATTCCAATATACTGGTCATCTAGCCATTGGACAATGATGTGTATTGCAAATGGGCTTCACCAATTTGCAACACACCACTGCCCCATATTGATGTATGGCCATTGGGCATCATGGTGTTTTGCCCTACACTTGGTCAGTTGACACCCTCCATCCAGGCCCTGGAAACTTGGCAAGGAAGCACCCAGGAAAGGTGCTCCATCCTGGGGCAATGGAACGTCCAATTGCCCTACACCTCTATGCCCAATTGATGTACATCTGTTTTCCATCTGTGCCCACCGGTCAAGGAGCTTACCCAGGAAAGGTGTCTTATCCTGGGGAAACAAACTGCCCAATTGACAGAAGCCCATTTTCCATTTAGGCAAAGGGGACCATTTGCAATACGCATTGACACCTAATGGCCATACATCAACAAAGAACACTAATGTATTTCAAGTGGGCAGTCACCCTCGAACTAAGTATTCAGACCCCATGGAATAGAGAATGAAAGGGCTCAGATTGGGCTTGAGACTCCAACTTGGGGGGGGGGGGTGAACTCCTTAGAGACCCTAGTATCAGCATGTAGCTCTTGGTGGTCTAGATTTTTTTTTTTTTTTTTTTTTTTTGTCTTCAATGCCCTTCTCTGAATAGAAGTTGTAAGGCATTTAGCTGTTAACATGACTGTCCAAGTATGGGCCTGATTAGGGAGCAAACCTTACTGAAGTCCCTGCGGACTGAGCTCAGAATATGTGTATCTATTCTTCCCAAGGGGCAGGAATCAAGCAGACTCATATTTTTACCACCTTCCCAGAGCTAGTTCCTTAACAGGATGGTATAGGAGCATGAGAGCAATGGCACCATATTCAGTGTGTTGCGTAGACCCCCCCACCCACCCACCCCCACCACCACCACCACCAGCACCACCACCCCCTTCCAGTTCAATTTTGGCACCAATGGTGCCTTGGGAATCCAAAAACCTAAATCCCAGCTTCTGGAAACTTACCTAGGAAAGGTGTGTCATCCTGGTGGAATGCAACGCCAAATTGCCCACATCTTCATGTCCAAATGATTGACACCCATTCTCCATCCAGGACCACTGGTCCAGAAACTTACTCAGGAAAGGAGCCTCATCCTTGGCTGGAGGAAATGCCAAATAGCCCTACACCTCCATGCCCAGTTGATGGACACCTGCCTTCCAGCCGGGTCCAGGAGACCATCCAGGAAGTACAGGAGGAATGGAGCCCCATCTGGGAGGAACAGACCACACAATTGCCCTACATCTGTCCAATTGATGGACATCAATTTTCCATCTGGACCCAGACGAACAGTCTGGGAGTACCCAGGGAACGGGGGCCCCATTCTGGTGAAGCAACCTGCCCAATGGCTCTACACTTACCCAATTGACAGAGACCCTTTCTCCATCTGGACCCAGGGATAATGGTCTGGGAACTACCTGGGGGATGGAGCCCTAACCGGGGGCAACAGACTACCCAATTGTCCTACACTTGCCCAATTGATGCACAGAGAACAAAACCCATCCAAGATGGGACAGACTGCCCAATTGCCCTACACTTGCCCAACTGATGGACACTCGGTCTCTATCCAGAACCAGGGGACCTGTCAAGGAACTTACCTAGGTAAGGTGCTTCGTCTGGGTGGAACAGACAACCCAACTGATGGAATCCTGCTCTCTGTCCAGTTCTGGGTACACACTATTAAACCACTGTGGCTACCTTAGGCAATGGTCATTCAAGAATTTTGTGGTCCTGTTACTCTGGGAAAGCCCATTTGCCATACACTTGGGTGCCTAATGACTCCTGGCCTGTCGCAAATCATTTGAAGAAACAGAACACAGAGTTTTTCACAGCACAGAGAGAAAAAAAAAAACTGAGCACAATGAGGCATGCTTCCATTATGTTTAACCTAAAATAATTTCAATTCAGCTCAAATGTTCAGCCCATTTGTCCAATCATGTCCTCCTCTTCCTTCTAAAATAATTAACTGGGCAATGACAATAATTAATTCCCGGCTTAATACCAAGCAGCATTACTATTTCGTGTATTTCTCCTCGCGTGCACAGCACAAAACCTGTCTTATAAACAAGCCATCATGATTTTGATATCTCAAAATCCATCAACTTTTGGTTTCAGAAGAAGTCCTGGAAGATACTAGACTGACCATCACTGTTACCTGACTTGAAAATCCCTGGTGGGATTTGAAAATGGTGGTTGGAGCAAGTAAACCAAAGAATATTAGTGAACTGGAGGTCTTTTCTCCCGAAGAATGGGTAAAGATTCCTCAGACTGATGACAGAAGCTGGTGTCTGGCTATGCATCATGTTTGCAGCAGATCATAACAGCCAAAGAGTGCTCTTGCAAGTAGTAAAGGTGCTTGTCATAAAAGGGTTGAATAATTTTGAAACTGCAGTAGTTATTAAAAGTGGCATTTTGTCTTGAATTTTGAATAAAAATTTAATAAGCTATGATAAGCATTTATTAGTCCCACAATGGTGACATTCCATGATTGCATCAGCACAGGGATAGCAGCACTCAGTAGAATAGTAGATACAATAATAAGATAATCAGATAAGAACTGGTTAGCCAAAGCAGTAAATAAATATAAATATGTACACAGTCATATACACAGTGCAGGAACATTGCTGCTAGACGGTATAAACAGCAATACAGTTTGTTAAATTACCCGGCAGGATATAAATATGTGCACAGACAGTATATTTCACATTTGAATGAACAGTGTTTTTGCCACCCTCCCTAATAATTGTAATTTTCTTAGTTGTGTTTTGGAAGGGACAATCTCTATTTTTCAGAGTTGTTAATTTAGTACATTTAATACAACCTCTACATTTAAAACAACCTCAACGAGCAGCAAAGGTTAGATCATAAAGTCTGACAGCCATAGGTAGGACGGAACTGTGGAACCTCTCTCTCGAGCACTTAGTATGGCACAGCCTACTGCTAAATGAGCTCCACAGTGCATTCAGGGTGTCCCGCATGGGGTGGGACTCAGACTCCAGCAGAGATGACAGCTTAGCCGCCGTTCTCCTCTCTTCTATTTCCTCCACTGGGTTGAGGCGTCATCCCCGAGCAGAGCTGGCTTTTTTGACCAGCCCATTCAGTCTCTTCCTGTCAGCAGCAGTGATGCCACTGCCACAGCAGACCACTCCAAATATAATGGCTGATGTCACCACCAAATTGTAGAAGGTCTTCAGGAGTGCCCCCTGCACTCTAAACGACCTGACTCTCCTCAGGAAGAACAGCCTGCACTACCCCTTCTTGTAGAGAGTGTTGGTGTTGTGTGATCAGTCCAGTTTATTGTTCAGGTGAAAACCCAGGTACTCGTAAGATGTCACGATCTCGATGTCTGTTCCCTGGATGTTTACCGGTGCTGTTTGGGGTTGTCCTCACCTGCGGCAGTCCACCATCAGTTCCTTGGTTTTCCTTGTACTGATCTGGAGGAAGTTCCACAGGCCCAAGTCCACAAAGTCCTAGATAAGTTCACCGTACTCCACATCATCTGCATCAGAGATGAGGTCAATGATCGCAGAGTCATCGGAGAACTTCTGTAGATGGCAGTGTGGTATAATGTGTGAAAAGTCTGCAGTGAAGTGGGTGAACAGGAAGGGAGCGAGAACTGTTCTCTTGTGAGCCCCATACTGCAGATGATGGTGTCAGACACAGTCCTCAGTTTTCACAAACTGTGGTCAGTCTGTGAGGTAGTCCAGAATCCACTATGGCAGGTGCTGGTCCACCCCTTCACACAACAGCTTGTCCCTCAGGATCACTGGTTGTATGATGTTGAAAGCACTGGAGAAATCAAAAAACATTATCCTCACAGTGCTCCCAGGCTTCTCCAGGTGGGACAGGGAATGATGTAGGAGGAAGATCATGGCATCCTCCACCCCAATGCCATGCTGGTAGGCAAAGTGAAGTGGATCCATTGCTGGTCCCACCAGGGGGCAGAGATTGGTGAGGAGCAGCCTCTCCAGGGTCTTCATTAAGTGTGATGTGAGGCCCATTGGTCTGTAGCTGTTCAGGTTCTTGGTGTGCAGAGTCTTCAGTACAGGTACCACACAGGATGTTTTCCACAGTGGTACCCTCCCCAGCTTCAGGCTCACACTGAAGATGTGCTCCACGATCCTGCACAGTCTGTCTGCACAGGACTTGAGGAGCCTCGAGCTGATGCCATCCAGACCTGCAGCCTTCCTTGCCTTGATCTTCTTCAGCACAGCTCTCACCTAGGTCTTAGTGAAAGTCAGGTTGGGGCAGGGGGGCTGTTTGCTGGTAGGGGGGGGGGGGGGGGTGTTGGGTCTGTGTGGGGAAAAACACCCCTGAATGTACAAGGGGTTGTGGAGGGAGGGCAGTGGACAGCAGGACTAGATGAAGGGGGAGGAAGTAGTGGTTGGTGGGCAGGTGGAGAAGAGGGCGGTTGGTCAAACCTGTTAAAGAACAGGTTCAGGTTGTTCACCCACTCCCTAGCCTGGATGGAGGTATTCTGGTGCCCAAAGATGGTTTTGAGGCTTCTTCTGACACCGGTGACATCACTCTGCTTCAGCTTGTCCTCCATCTTCTTCACAGGAGTGAAACATTGGAGTGCAATTATCATGGAATATAGTAACTTCTGTAACCCCTCTTGCCCAATCAAATTGTTTGGTTGGAACTCCCTTGCATTAAAAAAAAAAAAAAAAAATCATCACTACAGTAATTATCAAAGGGGAGGCGCCTATGTCATTGCTTAATTAAATCTAGGTGGTCTTTTCCTTCTTTCTTTCTTTCTTTCTTTCTTTCTTTCTTTCTTTCTTTCTTTCTTTCTTTTTTCTTCATTCATTCATTCATTCATTCATTCATCTATTCATTCACCAGCAGTGTAGTTATTTCTTTAACACTCTAAGGAAGGAAGTGATGGGATGGGATATGGAAGAATATTTGCTCTTCCTTAAACAGCACACGCATAGAAAAATGTTGGGATATTTGTGGGTTATTTGTACTGGGTCAAAATTTTGGGTCTCGGGGGTATTGTGAACCCTTGGTTGGGTTGTTCTGGTTTGATCAAATGACTTGACACTTTTCATTTCTTCATGTCTTCTTTTTTTTTAGGTTTTTAGAGATTCATGGTGACGAGAGAAGAATCCATTCATCTATATTGTTGTAGGTTAATTGGCTGTTCTAAATTGTCCCTAGATATCTGTTTCCTATAGGCCCTTAGAATAGAGGGTTAGTACTAGTGAAAGCGCTTTGAGTGGTCTTTGTGACTTGAAAAGCGCTATATAAGTGCAGGTTAGTTAGTAGTTAGTTAGTTAGGTCCAAGGAAACTTCATTACAAAAATAAGAATCTGCAAAATAAGTTTGTGAGCCTGTACATCCTTGAGTTATCCTTCTTTTTTTCTGTGGAATGTACTGCAGCAACTGGTCCGGCAGCAAACTCCATTTTGGGGCTGTGATCACTGCACACATAAGCAGTGCATTGCAACTCAAAACACACCTCTTACGTTGAAGGTGCAAATTATTATATGATTATTGTTACTACTTTATATTATATCCTGTTAACTTGGATGTCTTGAATGTCAAAAGTCTTATGTCACAATTTAAAATGAAGTGAAAAAAAAAAATCTGGACACCTTTGGATCTAACCCAGGGGTGTCCAATCATATGCCATGGAGAAACAAGACCCCGCAGGCTTTCTCTCAAACCATTGTCTTCAACAACAGATTTCACTGAATTTCTTCCCACTGATTACTGATAAGTGAAAACACTGACTGAAGAGACTGGGTAGAAGAGAAAACCTCCGGGTCTTAGCCTTCCATGGCACATGATTGGACACCCCTGATCTAACCCAAAAACAAATCAGGACTTCCATGCCACATATTTCACCAATTTGGGAAGCTTTGTGGCAGAGTATTATTCCCCTACCAGAATAATAACTGCTGACAGAGGTGTAATGCATTCATATCTACCACCCCCCCCACACACACAAAAAAAACACAGAATTTATATATCTCACAGTTAAGAGTAATTATAAAATTTAGAGGTGGTGGAGTAAATGGCTTTTCAGTATTGAATGTTATCACTGTACATGACAATGAAAGGTTCTTGTGTATATCTAACCTTCCATATCTCTCAAAGATTCTCAAAGATTCTTGAAAAAAAAACAACAAAAAAAAACAGTTGTTAATCAACTGTGTACTTTTTAGAAAACAACCATTTGTTTGAGGAGTTTCAGTCAGGGATTATGAAACATCACAGTACAGAGCGGCTCTAATAAAAGTAACTAATGACCTCTAAATTGCATCTGATAAAGAACTTTATTCTGTATTTGTTATGCTTGCCCCTTGCAGGGCAAAGAGGAGGCACCAGAAGCCAGCAGCGAGTTTGTCATTTTATTAAGAAAAAGTACAAAATAATGCACCACGAGGGGCAAAACACAAATCACTATACATACAACCCTGGAGGGTGAAACACAAGAGAAATAATGAGTCACAATACAGCACTTACAAGAGTATAGCGAGGGCGAAACCTAACGCTGAAAATGGACTGGCTTTGGATGTGGGGAAACAAGTCTGTATACAGTGAGGTCGCAGCAAGGAGTAAGCCTCAACTGCGATCTTAAATAGAACATGAATTAATTACAAACAGGTGAGGAGCCAACGTAACAAATAAAACACAAACAGCCGTGACAGGTCGCAAGCAGGCTTGACAGCCAGAAGTCCTACCGCAGCGCGGTCAAAATAAAAGCATAAGTAACCACTATCACAATATGCCCAAATGAAGAGACAAAAATGGAGACAATAACAAGTGACTCGAGCACGGAGCAGACCCGCGCTCGGGATCACCACAGATTAGTCTTATTAGATCTTAATTCTGCATTTGACACCATTGATCATCACATCATGTTGCAGAGACTAAGTAATTTAATTGGCATAAAAAGAACTGCATAAAAATCTTTCAAATCCTACTTATCAGATTGATCTAATTCATACATTCTCATGATGAATACTCAATGCACATACAGGTATTGCATGGGGTTCCACAAGGTTCTGTGCTTGGACCAATATTATTCACCTTATACATGCTGCCCTTAGGTGATATCATAAGAAAACGGTAAATGAATTTTCACTTTTATGCAGATGACAGTCAGTTGTCTTTATCGATGAAACCCAAGAATTTAAACCACTTAAATTCACTCAAAAAGTGTCCTGTTGACATCAGAACCTGGATGACTTGCAACATTTTGCTACTGAACAGAGATAAGACAGAAGTCATTGTACTTGGCCCCAAACATGCAAGAAGCATTTTATCAGATGAAATAGATACATGTAAAGTTGGACAATATCTTTAGACATGTATACATTTAGGGTTTTACTGTGATACAGGATATACTGTATATATATACGTATATCCCAATATCTTGAGATCTCCTCCAAACCATTGTATAAATATAAAACTTTTGCATAAAATGACACCGGCATGATAATAGAAACACATCCATGTATTGCATTTTTTTAAACTGCATTTGGGGGGGGGGGATCAGGTTAAATTTAGCAAACTTTATTCAACCAGTCAGGCAACCCCACTCATAAATTTGCACCAAATCAGAATAAATAATGATTAGCCTTCCTGCTATGGCCTGTAATAAAACCATTAAAAACAAAACAAAACAAAACAAAAAAAAAGGACTAAACCCAATAAAAAGTGCATTAAGCCAGAATTCTAGAGACAGATTTTTTAAATATTTTAAAGTCCAGTTTTTTTCTGTTTGGTCATGTTTTTAACAATAAGGGCCATGTCTTTGCCAGTAGAATTTTTGACTGTAGTTGTGATCTCTTTCCATTTTTCACTTTTGTTGTAAAGAATACATTTTCCATTTGAAGAAGCCATATAGTCATTTTCGTAGGGCTGCTTCTTTTATTTATTTAATTATTTGTAGGGGCTATCTGGGATATTGAGAGTAGATCTTAATGCATTCTTCATATTATAGCAGATTTTTTTTTTTTTTTTGTTACTTATTTGTACCCGTAGGTAGATTTGGTTTGCAGTCTGGTGACAAGCCACCGGCTGCTGGTCGCTGCGTGCGCGAGCGCCCTAAACCTACATGTTTTTGGTATGCAGGAGGAAACTGGAGAAATCCCGGAGTAAACCCACGCAACACGGGGAGAACATGCAAACTCCACACAGCTCACTGTTGGTCGGGGGCTGGGATCGAACCCACGACCTCATGATCCCCGCGATCCCCCGGCCGAGGGTAAAACTGTGCTGCCACAGTGCTAAACCACTGCGCCACCGTGCAGCCCATGACATCTCAAGTGGTGAAACAAATTAGTGGTAGTGTGACATAATTTGCACAAAACTGTATTTTGTTCAGTTTTTACCTTTAGAAGTCCAAACCACTGCCCAAGAATGGAGCTGGTGCTTTTTTGTCCTTTCATTCAAGACGGCTTCCACTGCAGCTGGTGTGTGGTGTGTGTGTGTCATTTCCTTGTTCCCCATTTCCCCACGGTCTGTCAGTGTTGTCAGATTGTGCATAAAAAAAACAAACATCTCTGCTCCTCAAAAACAAGCTTAAAAGAAGCAGTTTCTAAAGAAAACCATTGCAGGAAAAAAAAAGACCTGGCAACATCCTTGAAATGAAACATGTTGTGGGGATGGGGTGGGTGCAGCTGTGTGAGAGACGAGAGAGGAGGAGAAAGAAGCTGACAGCTTACACAACAATGTTCAAGATCAGCAATTTTATTTATTTTTTTTTATCTATCACACATAATGTATCGATATAAATGAATATATTTGGCATATTGCTCAGTGCTACTACACTGGATGGCATT
Source organism: Pholidichthys leucotaenia (assembly GCA_020510985.1). Lineage (NCBI taxonomy): Eukaryota > Metazoa > Chordata > Actinopteri > Cichliformes > Pholidichthyidae > Pholidichthys > Pholidichthys leucotaenia. The sequence goes on from CM035845.1 coordinate 240,346,600, forward strand.
GTTGTAGCCTCCAAGGAAACAGTAGGAAACCTTGTAATTTTTTTTTTTACAATATCACCTTTAATTCACACACAAAACGAGTTGCAGGGATGGCATTCTTTCACTTACATAAAGTTGCCAAACTCAGGTGTATTCTGTTTCAAAAAGATACAGAAAATTAGTCCATGCTTTTATTACGCCCAGGATGGATTACTGAATTTCCTTCTTTCAGCCTGCCCAATTTAAATCAGTTAAGACCTTCCAACTCATCCAGAATGCTGGGCCACACTTACAGACAGGATTCAGTAAAAGAGATCTTATTTCTTCTGTCTTAGCTTCTCTTCATTGCCTTCTCATCAAAATATAGACTAGAATTTAAGGTTTTACTTCTCACCTATAAAGCCCAATAACCAGGTCCAACTGTATCTCAAAGAGCTCATAGTATCAGATGGCGACTTCATTGACAGTAAAGCTGATCAAAGGCAAACGCCGAGGAAGGAGACGACGGAAGCAGGAGAACTGGTGAACATACCATCTTCCAGATGATGACGCTAGCTGCAGGCACCCACTTGGACCGAAGGAGATTCGGCTTCACCGCCGGATGCCTGTTATCAGGCTGCAACACCAGCTGGCAGTCTCCATTAGCCACTGGGAGAGCTTCGGCTTCACCGCCAGATACCCACTACCAGGCTACGACCCAAGCTAATGGTCTCCATTAGCCACTGGGAGAGCTTCGGATTCACCGCCAGATAGGACAACGCTAGGTAGAGACCTCCACTAGCTACTGAGGGAGCCTTGGCTTCCTTGGCTTCTCCGGCAGATCCAGCTACCAGAGGACGATGTTAGTTAGCGGCCTTCACTAGCCATCAGGATAGATTTGGCCTCACCGCCAGATAACAGCTATAATTAGATGACAAAGCCAGCTGACGGCCTCCATTAGCCATTGGGTGTACTACAGCTCCTGTACTAGCCAACAGGTGAGCCTCTTCTTTCATCCCAATCAAACTAGTCATTATGCCTCCAAAAAAGAATCAGACAAATGGAGAGGAGTTGGAGAACATCAAACTCTCAATAAATTTTGTCTGAAGAAATATCAACGATAGGCCTTATGGAACAAGTGTGTGAATTAAAGGTTGAAATTATGGAATAAGACAAGAAAATTAATTTTTTAGAAAGACGTGTGGATAAATAAGAACAATATACAAGAATGGATGATGTCACTGTGAGCAGTCTTAACACCAGACACCGTTCCTGTGCACGTGTGACAGCTGGAGTTGATAACCGGGATGGGGAGGATGAGACATTGGGAGAATCACACACTTTGAGCAGCAGGTATTACATTTTTTCAACTCTAAAAATATTGTTGTGGACAAAAAGACTATTTCAGCTTGCCACACATTACCTAGAAAAGACAGTAAAGGAAAACCAGCAATCATCATCCGATTTGTCAACAGAAAAGCAAAAACTGACCATCTTCAACAAGCAAAAAAACTGAGAGGAAAGGCTGTCTATGTAAACAAACATTAAACAAAAAAGAATTCTGAAAAAGCTAGACAAGCCAGGGCACTCAGAAAACAAGAAAAAAATGCAATCAACATGGACAAAGAACTGTAAGGTGTGGATAAAACTGCTTGGCACTCCAGAAGAAGCTAAAGTAATAATGATTAGAGAAATGGAGGAATTAGACAAATTTAAACCATAGCTTTTATGTACAAATAACAGCACAGTACGATTATGAGTGGATTTTTTTTTCCTCGTTTCTCTCTCTCTCTCTCTCTTTTTTTTTTTTTTTTCTTTTGGGTGTACATTGTTGACACAACTTATGATCAGCATTTTAACCAGTCATCCTTACTCATTTAATAATGGAAGTGTATTAGGTCAAATTAAAGCTGAAACTGTTATAAATACTGAACAGCAACCACAAGATATTTTAGGTAACATTGACCCAGATAATAAATACTTTAATCATATTAACAATAAGTGTACCAATTATGGTGAAAACAATTAAATGGAATTATGAACTCGGATCAGACATTGAAAATAATACATATTAATAGTTGGAGTCTCTATGCCAACTTTGATAGTATTAAGGAGTTTTTAAATCAATTAAAGACCCCATTTAGGATTATAGCAATAACTGAAACATGGATTAATGAAGAAAAAATGTAAATTTTGAATTACATGGATATGAGATGTATACACAAAATAGGAAATGTAAAAATGGTGGTGGGGGTGGGGGTGGGGGTAGCACTGTATGTTGACAGAAATTGAAAAATTAAAAAGTGGAAAGCATGACACCAACAGTGAATGAAAATATGGAATATTTAACAATTGAAATTATGATGGAAAATAGAAAAAAATAGTAAGTTCTATATAGAGAGCATTGGGATCTGATATGGAAACATTTAGAAATAATATGGAAAAGATCTATACAAAAATTAAGACAAAAAGATATATTTATTTGTGGTAACTTTGATATAGATTTAATGAAAACAAAACAACATAAACCAACTGAAGATTTCTTAGATACAATGTATAGTTTAACCTAATTTCCAAAGATTACAAAATCTACGGGAATAACACTGTGATAACTTGATAGACAACATTTTTACCAATGTTATTGAACATAATATGTGAGTGGTATACTAATAAATGACATTAGTGACCACTTGCCTGTATTTCTTTCTTTATATTGTGGGAATGTGAAAAGGATGTGACTGATCTCTCTCAAAGCAGCTTTATTCACATTCGCCATCACCTCAACGAAAAAAGAGAATATCACAGGAAACTCACGTCCGTTAAATACCTGGGACTCTCACAGCTCACAAGTCAATTTGCATCACAAGTCACATCACATTATAATCACATCACTTTGCATCACAAGTCACATTGCATTATAATCACAGCAACAATGCATCTCCTCTATAATCTCTTAATATCACCCCCACAGTCTCAGGCCCTGCATACCAAAGCTAACACCTTCCAGCTTCCTGTTATTTCCAAGGAAATTCTGTCTTTGTTCTTATGTCAAATGTGAGGCCTTAAATAAGTCACAAAGTAGGTCACATGTGTGGCCACCCCCCCCACCCCCCAAACATTTAGATCGAACAACAGAATAACAGTTTGCATGCTGTGATAATATCATTGTACATCAATCCACATGCTGCTTGGGCCTCAGTCTTCTCCCGTATCTGCTGTAACCAGGTTTCACTGCCTCCACGGCGCCGTCATGCTGGGGAGCTGCTGTCTGAGGGTGCAAACTTTCTGTCAGTCTCTGCGGGTGATCTGGGGGAATATTACTCTGGGAAACACCCCGTGGTGGCCTGCCGCGTTGAGGGGCCCTTGCCAACAGCACTTGCTCGTCCGCCACCACAAATGCGGGTTTGAGTCTGTCTATGCCAACCTTTTCACTCCTACCCCCCAAATCTAGCAAAAAATGCTTGTCCCCAGTTTCCAACACTCTGAACAGCCCATCATAAGGTGGTCGCAGTGGTGTGCGATGCGCGTCATGTCTGATAAAAAAAAACTCCGCGTTTTTCAAAGCTTTAGGCACAAAAACGCACGGAAAACTGTGGTGCACGGGGCCGGGCAGCGTGTTTGATTCTATGTTACTCCGCAACAGCTGAGACAGGGAGGTGTCTGGAGCCGGGTTATCTGGGAGAAACTCCCCAGGCAGCCGAAGTGGTTGCGCAAACATGAGCTCCGCTGGGGAGGCTTCTAAGTCCTCTTTAGGTGCAGAACGCAACCCCAATAAAATCCACGATAACTTGTCTACCCAATTTGCGTCCGTCAGTGACGCTCTGAGAGCCGCTTTCAATGACCTATGAAAACGTTTGCATAACCCGTTAGCCTGCGGATTGTACGTGGTTGTGTGGTGAATTGTGACACCCAGGTTGTGGGCCATTGTCGACCAAAGTTCGGATACAAATTGAGGGCCTCTGTCGGACGTAATGTCCGACGGAACGCCGAAGCGCGCCACCCAAGCTGTTAAAAATGCGCGCGCCACCTCCTCGGCCGTGGTTGATGCCAGCGGGACCACTTCAGGCCAGCGCGTGGTGTGGTCCACCATTGTCAGAAGGTGTGTGCACCCTTGTGAAGGCGGGAGGGGGCCCACGAGGTCCACATGAACGTGATCGAACCTCTTGGCCGGAATGTGAAATGGCTCCAAAGGAGCCCTCATGTGCCTGTGTACTTTGGCTCGTTGACACGCCGTGCAGGCTGCTGCCCACTCTTTAACTTGTTTGCGAAGACTCAGCCACACAAATTTCTCTCCTACCATTTTGACCGACACGCGCACTCCAGGGTGCGCCAAAGAATGAATCGAGTCAAAAACGCGGCGGCGCCACGCGGCCGGTACTACTGGACGCGGCTGTCAAGTGGAGACATCGCAGATTAGAGGGGGCATGCCATCTTGCAGCACCCTGTTCTCCAGCCTTAACCCTGTTGGTCCAGACTGCAGCGCGCGCACATCTGCGTCACTAACCTGCTCCGCGGCCATGGCTGTGTAATTTATCCCTACGCTGATTGGAGCCACCACGGCGCGCGAGAGGCAATCTGCCACTACATTCAGTTTGCCCGCCACATGCTGAATATCAGTGGTAAACTCTGAAATCGCGGCCAGCTGTCTCTGCTGCCGGCCTGACCACGGTTCGGAAACCTTGGCCATCACAAATGTTAGCGGATTGTGGTCAACGAACGCGGTGAAACAGCGTCCTTCCAGCCAGAACTGAAAGTGGCGGATGGCCAAATGGAGAGCCAGCAGCTCCCTGTCGAACGCGCTGTATTTACGTTCACTATCGCGCAAGGTCCTGCTGAAAAAGGCGAGGGGCTGCAAAACCCCAGCTACGTGCTGCTCCACGACCGCCCCTATGGCCACATCAGACGCGTCAGTGGTGAGCGCTATGGGGGCCGTTGGATCTGGGTGTACCAACAACGCAGGCTTTGCCAAGGCTGCTTTAACCTCCGAGAACGCTTGCTCCCGCTCCAGGGACCACTCGACCTTATTCGCTGGTTTCTGTTTTTTGAGCGCGGCATACAGCGGTTGCATGAGTTGCGCCGCACGGGGGAGAAAACGGTTATAAAAATTCACCATTCCCAAAAACTCCTGTAACGCCCTGACTGTCTGCGGCCTGGGAAAATCTGCTACCGCGCGCACTTTGTCAGGAAGCGGAACCGCTCCTTTGGGGAAGACACGGTGTCCTAAAAAATCAATCTGCGCCACCCCGAACTGACACTTCGCTGGGTTGATTATTAACCCGTGATCTCCCAACCTCCAGAAAACTGTGGCTAGGTGGTTTTCGTGTTCGTCTTCGGACGCGCTGGCTACCAAAATATCGTCTAAGTAGACGAACACGAGAGGGAGATTGCGTAGCACTGCATCCATCATGGGTTGGAACGTCTGCTCGGCCCCTTTAAGCCCGAATGGCATGCGTAAAAACTCGAATAGGCCAAATGGAGTTATTACCGCTGTTTTGGGTATGTCCTCAGCGCGCACTGAGACTTGGTGGTAATCGGGGACCAAATCGATCTTAGAAAAAACACGAGCCCCTGCCAAATGAATGGAAAAATCTTGGATATGTGGGATTGGGTAGCGGTCGTGCTCTGTAGCGTTGTTTAACCTGCGGATATCCCCGCAAGGTCGTCATGATCCATCAGCCTTCGGGACCATGTGTAGCGGGGAAGCCCACGGATTTTTTGAACGCCTGATAATGCCCAACCTCTCCAGGTTGGCGAACTCCTCGCGCGCTATGGCCAGTTTAGCTGCGTCCAAGCGCCGAGCTTTTGCAAAAACGGGCGGTCCGGTAGTGGTAATAAAATGCTCCACCCCGTGTTTAGCGACTGTTGCCGAAAATGTGGGGACCGTGAGTGCTGGGAACTGAGTGAGCAGTGTGTGAAACTTACCGCTTGAAGCTGTGACGTTGGCTTGTGCTGTAGGCGGGGCCACTCGCGCTGTACAGGGAATAGAATCAAAAGAAAATGCATTAACCAGGCACCTGTTAGCGAGATCAACCAATAAACCATGTGAGCACAAAAAATCAGCCCCCAACATATTGAAATTCACTGCTGCTATAAAAAAAGTCCACTCAAATGTACGGCCTTGTAGAGACAGAAACAGAGTCTTCTCACCAAAGGTCTTAATCGCCGAGCCATTCGCTGCTGTCACCCTGGGACCCCTCGAACCTGCTAGTCTGTCCTCGTAGCAAGGTGTGATGAAACTCAACTTGGAGCCTGTGTCCACGAGGAACTGCCTCCCCGAGCGTGCGTCCAACAAGTAGAGCAGCTTGTTCTCCTCCCCGAGGGCCGCGGCTGCTACCGACCCCCCGGTCTTGGTGTTTCCCGAACGCTGAAACTGGCACGGTGGTACACACTTGCGTGCCCTCTCTGCGAAACGGCAATGGTAGAAACAAAGGATGTCTCCTCCGCGTTCCCTGGCTCTCGCCGCCGCCGTCGTCGGTGGGTCTGCTACTGCTGCCCCTGGCCCCCTGCCATCTGCGGTCGTCGCACCGAGTTCCGCTGCTGCAGCCATAGCCATGCGCTGTCTGCCGGCATTGACAATTCGCTGAGCCTCCCGGGCCAGCGCGCGGTAGTCCCGCTGGGCCAACAACGGCGAACTGGTCAGGGTCACTCTCGTCGCTGATGGTAGGGTCCTGAGGAAGAGGTGGGTGAAAATGAAATGGTCGTCATCTGAGCCTTTCAACCTCAACATCTTCTCCATCAGATTAACGGGTGTGTCATCTCCCAACTCAGTGAGTGCCAGGAGTCTCTCTGCTCGTTCCTCGACGGAGGGGGTGAAGTTCTGGATGAGTGCAGCCTTCAATGCGCCATATTTGTCGCTGTCTGGCGGCTGCTCGATAAGGCTCTCCACGTGCTGAGCCGTGTGATTGTCCAGTCTTGTGACCACATGGTAGAATTTTGTGTCATCTACCGATATTCCCCGGAGGTTGAATTGTGCCTCAACCAGGAGCGCGGATTGTTCTGCCAAAAGTCCGGTAGCTGGACCGTAGCGGCATTCGCTTGGCTGGGGGCTCCTGACGAGGGTGGCACCGGTGAACTCTCCTGTTGTTGCATGCTACGTCTTGGGTCACCAGTGTGGGAATGTAAAAAGGATGAGACTGATCTCTCTCAAAGCAGCTTTATTCACATTCGCCATCATCTCAATGAAGAAAGAGAATATCACAGGAAACTCACGTTCCTTAAATACCCGGGACTCTCACAGCTCACAAGTCAATTTGCATTACAAGTCACATCGCATTATAATCACGTCACTTTGCATCACAAGTCACATTGCATTATAATCACAGCAACAATGCATCTCCTCTATAATCTCTTAATATCACCCCCACAGTCTCAGGCCCTGCATATCAAAGCTAACACCTTCCAGCTTCCTGTTATCTTCAAGGAAATTCTGTCTTTGTTCTTATGTCAAATGTGAGGCCTTAAATAAGTCACAAAGTAGGTCACATGTGTGGCCACAATATGATAATTATGGGGTTAATGAGAGTAAGAATAATAATTAACAATGTAAAAAGGTTATTTATTAAAGAATACAAACAGAAGATACAATCAGTGCTTTAAAAGATGACAATGTTACAGAATTGGGATGTTGTCTACAGAGAGAAAGAAGTGGCGACATAATAAATAAATTAAGGAAAAATAAACAAAAAGCATTTTTGTAAATGTTGGACCAGAGTTGGCAGCAAAAATTACAAACCAAGGAAGAAACACCATGAGTGAAACAATGATTGGAAATAACCCTTGGTTAATCTTTCTCTCAGTGGTGGATGAACTAAAGGTAAAATCTGTTGTTGAATAGTGTCATCATCATCGTCATCATCATCATCATAGCAGTCTGCCGTGGGCAATGATGACTGTTTCATTTAGGTCTGATCAGATTCCTCCATGCAGCTCTGTCCTTAGCCGTCCGCTGCCGGGAACTCCTGTCTATATCCAACTTCTTCAAGTTTCTTTTTACAGTGTCTTTAACCCTCTGAGTGTGTGTGTCACACTACTGCGACTGTCAGCTGATCAATCCAAACAAAGTCTGTACAGCTGAGTAGAGTGTGAAATGTACAAACCTTTTAACACCACTTGGTGGCCAAAAGGTGTGGCTTTTCACTTACCACGGGAACTGGAAACAGTCCAATTCATTAAGTATGTCAAATCAGCGTTTGAAGCCCGCCCCCTTTCATTCTGCTGTTTGACAAGGAGGAGACAGGATGGTGAGGAAGACGCTTTCAGCTGAAGAGGTTTTCACACTGGTATTCACAGCTCCTGATTCAGAGGAAGAGCATAGCCCTAGTTCGTTATCTGAGTTAGACTCCAGCTCTGATTATGTGCGTTCGGACAATGGTGCAAGCAGTGCTGGCAAAAGTGGAGACGGACATCTTGTGCGCAACGCTGCAGCTGTGTTTTCTGTGTGCAGCTATGCCCAGAATGGCACAGGAGCATTGTCTGCAGATTGTTCTGCTTTGCCAAACCATGGTCATGGAGCGAAAAGGTCCAGAGCAGCCCGTGGGCAACGTTTGGGTGGGCAAGAGCACACAGCTGGTGCTCATCAACATGCGCCATGAGTGCACCGTTATCTCAGGGCTCTTTTGATTGCTGATATCAATCTCATACACCTGTCATAATTAATTTGCCAGGTGAGCCCAATTAAAGGAAAACTACTTAAGAAGGAAGTTCCACATTATTAAGCATGCCAAAGGTTTCTAACAATATGGGAAAGAAAAAGGATCTCTTTCCTTCTGAAAAGTGTCAAATAGTGCAATGCCTTGGAAAAGGTATGAAAATATTAGATATTTCACAAAAAGCGTGATCATCGTACTGTGAAGAAATTTGTTGCTGATTCAGAGCACAGATGGGTTTGGCAGATAAAGGCATAATGAGGAAGGTTTCTGCCAAATTCATTGGATTGGATTAAGAGACCAGCTGTTAAAATACCATAACAAAGTAGCAAACAGGTATTTGAAGCTGCTGGTGCCTTTGGAGTCCCACAAACCTCAAGGTGTAGGATCCTGCAGAGGGTAGCTGTTGTGCATAAACCTACTATTTGGCCACCCTTAACCAATGCTCACAAGCAGAAATGGTTGCAGTGGGCCCAGAAATACAGGAAGACTAATTTTCAAACAGTCTTTTTATACTGATGAGTGCTGTGCAACCTTGGATGGTCAAGATGGATGGAGTAGTGGATGGTTGGTGGATGGCCACCATATCCCAACATGGCGGTGATGTCAGCAAGGAGGTGGTGGAGTCATGTTTTGGGCCGAAATCATGGCAAGAGAGCTGGTAGGCCCCTTTAGCATACCTGAAGTTGTGAAAATGACCTCAGCAAAGTATATAGAGTTTCTGACTGACCACTTTCTTCCATGGTACAAAAAGAATAACTCTGTCTTCCGTAACAAAATTATCTTGATGCACGACAATGCACCACGTCATGCTACAAAGAATACCTTTGTGTCATTGGCTGCTATGGGCATAAAAGGAGAGAAACTCATAGTGTGGCCCCCATCATCCCCTGACCTCAACCCTATTGAGAACTTTTGGAGCATTCTCAAGCAAATGATCTACAGTTAGGCCCAAAAATATTTGGACAGTTACACAAGTTTTGTTATTTTAGCTGTTTATGAAAACATATTCAGGATACAATTATATAATCAATATGGGCTTAAAGTGCAGACTCTCAGCTGTAATCTGACACTATTCACATCCAAATTGGAGCAAGGGTTTAGGAATTACAGCTCTTTAATACGTAGCCGCCTCTTTTTCAAGGGACCAAAAGTAATTGGACAATTGACTCAGAAGGCTGCAAAAAAAAATAACAAGGCTGCATGGGCTCTACCCTTGTTAACCTGTCATCAATTAAGCAGTTAAAAGGTCTGAAGTTGATTCCAGGTGTGGCGTTTGCATTTGAAAGCTGTTGCTGTGAACACACAACATGCGGTCAAAGGAGCTCTCAATGGAGGTGAAACAGACCATCCTGAGGCTAAAAAAAAAAGAAGAAATCCATCAGAGAGATAGCAGAAATTTTAGGAGTGGCCAAATCAACAGTTTGGTACATTCTGAGAAAAAAAAGAGTGCACTGGTGAGCTTGGGAACTCAAAAAGGCCTGGACGTCCACAGAAGACAACAGTGGTGGATTGAAGAACAACCCCTTCACAACATCCACTCAAGTGAAGAACACTCTCCGGGAAGTAGGTGTATCAGTATCTAAGTCTACCATAAAGAGAAGACTTCATGACAGTAAATACAAAGGATTCACCACAAGGTGCAAACCATTAATCAGCCTCAAAAATAGAAAGGCCAGAATTGACTTTGGCAAAAAACACCTGAAGAAGCCGGCCCAGTTCTGGAACAGCATTCTTTGGACAGATGAGACTAAGATCAACCTGTACCAGAATAATGGGAAGAAGAAAGTTTGGAGAAGAATTGGAACAGCTCATGATCCAAAGCACACCACATCTTCTGTAAAACATGGTGGAGGCAGTGTGATGGCATGGGCATGCATGGTTTCCAATGGCACTGGGTCACTTGTGTTTATTGATGATGTGACAAAAGAGAGAAGCAGCCGGATGAGTTCTGAAGTGTATAGGGATATATTTTCTGCTCAGATTCAGCCAAATGCAGCAAAGTTGATTGGACGGCGCTTCACAGTACAGATGGACAATGATCCAAATCATACTGCAAAAGCAACCCAGGAGTTTTTTTTAAAGCAAAGAAGTGGAATATTACTTCTCCCCTCCAGGAATACCTGGAAGGGAGAGAACAATGTGTCAAGGTCAACGGGGAGAAATCTGGGTTGCTCACTAATAACATGGGAGTACCACAAGGATCTATACTAGGGCCACTGTTGTTCACAATATACATCAACGACTTGCCCAATAGTTGCTCAGGTGCCAACTGCCAGATGTATGCTGATGACACCGTAATCTATCTGTCTGCCAAAACGGCTAGCATGGCAGCTGAGCACCTGACCCAGGTTTTACAGAACATCTCTAAATGGCTTGTGTTGTCGCATTTAAGCTTTAATGTCAAAAAAAAAATAAAAATGTTGCTATGTGTATCTCTGTTAGAAACAGGCCCATGAATGATGTTTTTGATGTTAAAGAAATGAGGTGCTTACTGAAGTGAATGAGGTCAAGTATTTAGGGATTATTCTAGAAAGGAACCTGCGATTCGACAAGCAGGTGCATTACATTTGTAAGAAGGTCAAACCTGCACGGTGGCGCAGTGGTTAGCACTGCGGCAGCACAGTTTACCCTCAGCCGGGGGATCGTGGGGATCATGAGATCGTGGGTTCGATCCCTGCCCCCGGCCAACAGTGATCTGTGTGGAGTTTGCATGTTCTCCCCGTGTTGCGTGGGTTTACTCCGGGATTTCTCCGGTTTCCTCCCGCATGCCAAAAACATGCAGGTTAGGGATACAGGCGCTTGTGCACGCAGCGACCGGCAGCTGGTGGCTTGTCACCAGACTGCAAAACAAATCTACCTACGGGTACAAAATAAGTACAAAAAAAAATACATATATGCACGCAATGATTCTTTCACATCTGTCATACTGTATCACATCTTGGTCACAAACATCTCAAATTACACTAAAACCCATAACTGCAATATATAAACAGGCTATAAAAATATTGGACCGCAAACCAATGCAGTGGCATCACTGTGGTATTTTAGTCAAGCACAATCTTTTTACTTTTGAAAATTTTATTATCTTCTGTAATATCAGACTGGTTTTTAAATGTCTATACAATCTTGTTTCACCTCCTTTTTCTGGTTTGGTGGCTAGACGCTCGAGCTCTAGCAGAGCAAGCACACGAGCTTCCATCAACGGTGACTGCATTGTCATCATGTCTAGAACTTCATTTGGTCAGTCTGCTTTCTCCATAAAAGAGGCAAACTTATGGAACTCTCTGCCAACTCACTTAAAATTGGAGACAAATGCCAACCTCTTCAACAGAGGTGTTAAAGATTGGCTAAAATCCCACCAGCAATGTGTGCATGTCTAGTCTGAATTGTTGTGTTTGTTGTAATCATGGATCTCTTGCTCTATTTATAATTTGTAATGTACATGTATTTATAATTTTAATTAGCTTATAAATTTTGTATGTATAGGCTAATTTATGACCTATATAAGCCACCTATGGACTGGTGTTGAGAATTAGCACTTGTGCTATATACACCTACGCAAAACATCTGGTCTCTCCTTGTGATTGTACCAATGTAATTTGTTATGTCCATATTAAATAAAGAATAAAAAAAAATATTCTGCAATGGCCGAGTCAATCACCAGATCTCAACCCAATCGAGCATGAATTTCACTTGCTCAAGACAAAACTTAAGGCAGAAAGACCCACAAACAAGCATCAACTGAAGACAGCTGCAGTAAAGGCCTGGCAAAGCATCACAAAGGAGGAAACCCAGCGTTTGGTGATATCCATGGGTTCCAGACTTCAGGCAGTCATTGCCTGCAAAGGATTCTCAACAAAGTATTGAAAAGTAACATTTTACTTAGGGTTATGTTTATTTGTCCAATTACTTTTGAGCCTCTGAAATGAGGAGTGTTTGTATAAAAATAACTACAATTCCTGTATATGTTTGTTCAACCCCTTGAATTAAACCTTAAAGTCTGCACTTCAATTCCGTTGTAGTTGTTTCATTTCAAATCCAATGTGGTGGCATGCAGAGCCCAAATCATGAAGATTGTGTCACTGTCCAAATATTTCTGGGCCTAACTGTATGAGGGTGGGAGGCAGTTCACATTAAAACAGCAGCTGTGGGAGGCAATTCTGACATCTTGCAAAGAAATTCAATTCAAAATTCTTCAAAAACTCACAAGTTCAATGGATGCAAGAAATGTGAAGATTATATCAAAGAAGGGGTCCTATGTTAACGTAACTTTGCCTGTTAAGATGTATTTGATTGAAATAGCTTTTGAGTTCAGTAAATATGACCTTGTAATGCTGCAAATACAACAAATAACCATTTTCAATTCTTTACAGCCAATAAAATGTTTTGAAACTATTGTGCATAATAATTTGGAACAGTGCATTTTCAGGTTTTTGTTTTGTTTTTTTGTTTTTTTGCAAAAATAGTTATCATTGGGAGGTTTGTTCAATAAAATTTGAATTATGCTTTAACGATTGATGACTTGAAAAATATACTGACTGTCATTTGCATCCACTATTTAGGAAAATCGGAGACAAGTATCATTTGCATAACAATTTGGAATGCAGTGTAGTATTAAAGTAGCAGTCATTTAAAATGTACCAATGAGCAGCAAACAAGTATCTGGAATTTCCACACTGTGGGACTAATAAAGGCTTATCTTATCGTATCGTATCTTATCTTATTTCATTTCAGGCTGTCGGTGTCTTCAAAATTTCAAGGACCTCTCAGTGTAGGATCCTCTGGAGCAGAGGTCAGCAACTGGCAGACTCCGGTCTGGATCCAGACCCCGAAAGTCCTCTGTCTGGACCCCGAAGCCTTTTGATTCAATTTGGGAAAAAGGGAGACTCTTGTTTTGATGGGAAAAAGTGGGTGAAAAAGCGGGACAGAACTGCTGTACTAGCGACCGCACAAGCAGATTATGGCACGGGCCCTTAGGCACTCTCATTCTCCACTGCCCCACGAACGCCACTGATTCTGTTGCTCCAACTGCTCCAGAGATATGCAGCGGGTCACGAAACCAGGGTTCACTGTGGACACCACACACACACCAAGGCTGACAGCTAGGACATACACCCCGGACAGACACACTTCGCTTCAGGACTGTATCAACAAAATGAAGTTCTGTTGTGAAATTAAGTGTATTTACCGGGGCTGCGGGGCACTTCTTCCTCTATTCTGCCAAGAGTGCTCTGTGCTGAGATGCAGAGGTGATGTCGCTGGTATGCAGGTCCTATTTATAGCCTCCGATGTCATGTAAAAACTCAGTAAAAGCTCCATGTGTTACTGAATATGAAACGATCCACCTCCTCTTTGCATGTAATCATGGAGTTACAGCTCCATGCTTGCTGTAACAGAGTTTACTTATGAGATTTTAAAAAAAATGTCGGAGTAATTCTGTAGTATGGAATTATATTTTGTGTTCATTTTTCTTTGTTTTGTTTTTCCTTTTTAGTTTAAAACAGTTTTTTTCTGCACTGAAAATATTGTATAGAGGTGGACTTTTTGTTAAATTTAGTTTTTTGGATATTAATCTTTAAAAAAAAAAATACAATACAATTTAGTTTGTGCTCGCCTGAAAAACACTTTAGGATTTTAGCTGTTGATTTTAGAATTTTAGAACTATTTATTTGGAGTCAACAAATGCATTAAGTGTTCTCCTGTATTATAAAATTTTATATTACATAATTTGTTTGAAATTGAACCAAGAATTCATTTTCCTTTTTTAAAATTAATTTAGAGCTAAATGAAGCTAAAACATGAGCTTAATAAAATAATGTCTGAAAGCAAATTAAATGATATTGGCCTGTCTGTAGACAGCTGTGGTCTTCTGAAAGAATGTCAATGAAATGATTGCAGCTTTTAAAAGCACATTCTGAGATAAATTTGTCCATGTGTCAGATTTCTCTTCCATCTGTTTTAATAAAAGATGATGGAAGTAATTTAATTTGTCACTGCAGAAGTCTTGGTTTAAAAGGACAAAGTTGTCACACAGTGGGCGGGGAAAATCCTGAATAGAAAAATAATGCATCACGATGAGAGCGGTGTGGTGGCGGAGTGGTTAGCACTGCGGCAGCACAGCAACTCACCCTTGGCCGGGGGATCCTGGGTTCGATCCCAGCCCCCGACCAACAGTGATCTATGTGGAGTTTGCATGTTCTCCCTCTGTCTGCGTGGGTTTACTTTGGGATTTCTCCGGTTTCCTCCCACATGCCAAAAACATGCAAGTTAGGTTAATTGGCATCAAATTGGGGATTCTAAATTGTCCTTTGGTGTGACTGTGAGAGTGAATGGTTGTCTGTCTCTCTGTGTTGGCCCTGTGATGGACTGGCGATCTGTCTAGGGTGTACCCTGCCTCTCGCCCAAAGATGCTGGGATGGGCTCCAGCAACCCCCCCACCCCAACACCCGAAAAGGATTAAGGGGAAGAAGCTGAATGAATGAATGAATGTATCAAGATGAATTGAGAATGGTTTTAGAATCAAATCAGAGTTCTGAATTATAATCGAATCATGAAGTGCCTCAAGATTCCCACACCTAGTTCGGACCTTGGCTGGGGAAGAGGACCAACTTATCGGACCTCTTGCAGTTTTGGTTGGTGACCCCTACTCTAGAGGCTTGCAGTTGTGTATAAAGTTCTATTTTGGCCATCCCTAACCAATACTCACAGGATACCAGAGGAGATACCAGAGGAGACTACAACCCAGGTAAAAGAAACGTTTGCAGAAGGCCCAGAGATACTGTTCAAGACAAATTTAAAGTTTTATTTAATGATGAATTCTGTCCTACACTGGTTTTTCCAGATGGATGGAGTTTTAGATGGATGGTGAATGGAGATCAACATTTTAAATAATGAGCAGATTTTGTTCAGCACAAACAAACATTTATTTTCACCCCAAATGTTTGCAGGCTGGAGGCTCCAACTGACATGGAATTTGTGTGTGTGTGTGTGTGTGTGTGTGTGTGTGTGTGTGTGTGTGTGTGTGTGTGTGTGTGTGTGTGTGTGTGTGTTTTGTTTTGTTTTTTGTTTTTTTTTCCTCAGTGAGTTATAGAATATACCAAAATAATGAATTGTACTCAAACATATAAAATAGTATGGTGATAAACTAATAATTTTGTAGTTGTTGCATGTTTTTTTTCTACCCAAAGCTGTATATAGAATTGATTTACTTTATTTTATTAATCTATTTTGCATATTATTTGATGGTGTAATCCTTTTTACATTAAGCACAAATAAATCAACAGCATTAATAGCCAATATATATACCTTTTTTGATAGATAAATCCATCATTCTTCTCACAAAAGAAATGTGGGTCATTTAAACTTGGTCAAAAATTTGGGCTGAATTAAATTGTTCTGGCTGGGTCAAATTGGTTTTCACTAGAAATGCTCATATATCAACTTAACATAGGAACTGATCGATTATTTTACTGATTGACACTGGCTCTTGGCAAAAATGTTATTGGCAGTAGCCAATATTTGTCTAGTGCGTCCCAGTTATGTGGCACTGATTTTGCCCCGTGGACAAGAGCTGCAAATTTAGAAAACATTCAGAACCATTTTTAAGTATTTTAGTTCAGTGGGGTAGCTCAGCTCAACTGGTCATATGTACAGTGACTGATCTAATCTTCTACATCTTCTGCACCAGAGTCCAGCACTGTACCTGCATCAGAGATGCATTAAGGATTTCTGACTTCGGACAGTGTCACCACCCCTCTGTTGGGCTGAACTTACCCAACCAGCTTTTCAGATAATAATGAACCCGTGAAACACAATTGATACAGCAAGAACAGCCCAACCAGGTGTTCACATACTCCAAAAAAAAAGTTTGACCCAGTACAAGCAGCCCAGAATTTCTTGTGTGTGTGTGTGTGTGTGTGTGTGTGTGTGTGTGTGTGTGTGTGTGTGTGTGTGTGTGTGTGTGTGCGCGTGCGTGCGTGCAAATTTGCTTGTGAAACTCTTATGTTTCCTGTCGTGTAGAACAGTCACAGCAAATGACCCTTTTACTAACATTAGAAAATAAAGAGGGCACTCCTGATGTTATGCTTAAAAGGTCTACTGGCTTTCACTGGTTTACCCTGGTGTATGCAGACCTCAAAGGTACATGTGTATGTGAGAAGGCATGAAGGGGTGAAGGGGTGGGGATACGGGTGACTATAACATCTGAGAGGCTGTATCCGCTTTTAGGCCTGTGGTGCACTACATCATCCAGGTCTTCTCTTTTACTGTTACACACATGGCTTTCTTTCATGGGAAAAAAACTGTAAAAGATATATGACTGGAAACAAAATTTAGTTTTGGAGGGTATTCATGTTTAATCTGTTTGACCATTACTGTACCCTATTATTAACTAAGGTTACTGTTAAATTCAGGAATAATCCAAAATTAAACAAATCATTGCACTTCTTAATTTCATTTAATCAAGAAAAAGTTCATAATATATCTCACATAATTCTGACTTATTTTGTTATATTTTTCCTGGAAATATTGAATGTTTTCATTCATTTTTATTTTGTGAAAGACTTGTTTTGCCAAACATTAAGGCAGTCATTTCTGTTGACATTGATCCATACCAATTTTCATACAGAGCAAACTGGTCGGCAGACGACCATCATCACAGCCCTCCAAACAGCCCTCACACACTTGAATAACAGTGACACATATGTGAGGATGCTGCTTGTGGACTTCAGTTCCGCCTTTAATACAGTCCTACCCCATAAATTGGTTCAGAAGTTGGGCAACTTGGGCAGGAGTAGTTCACTGTACACCTGAATACTGGATTTTCTCAGTAATTGACCCCAGAAGGTCAGGATTGGAGACCACATGTCATGCACTGGCCCTCGCGAGCCAGCTAGAGACGCACAGAGTCACCAGTGAGTTTACAGTGAGTTTTATTTACGGTGAAAAGTTAACAACACAAGATGCAGGGGCAATGACACATAAGTCCATACACTTCCGGAGGCGTAAGGCTAGACAGCTCTCTTATGGGTCCTTAAGAGGAGACGGTCATACACAGGCAAATGTTGATTTGATAATTGGCTACACAGGGCTGCTGAAGCAAAGACACACAAAGGTCTATTTTCACCGGAAGGGGTAAGGCTAAAAGCTCACTTACTGGTGCCGGAGAAATGACGGTCAACCACAAGCAGACAAGGTAGATGATCCAAGTCGTCCGTAGCTCAGACGTATAGCGACTGACACTGCTGCGTCATACCGTTGCCAATGCTGGGCTTATATGGCGAAACTAACGACGGTAATGACGCTCAGCTGGCCGACCATTGACAGGCGGAAACCCCACCGAGCACCTTCACAATAAGAGCCCGGTGAGGTTAGAATACAGCCCGCAGCTGTCAAGGCCGGCAGCGGGACATAACTTTAACCCGAGCGCGATCAGAACCAGCGCTCGGGTCATAACAGTACCCTCCCTCCACGGGCGGACTCTGAACGCCCCAAGGAACCACCCTGCCCCCCCGCCCCCCCAGGGTGGGAGGTGGGAGGACAGGTAAGGAGGGAGAGAAACCAACCCCTGAACAAGACCATGACCAGACCAAAAAACCAAAAAAAAAAAAATACATGAAAAATACCTGGAAACAAACAAAATCCTCATACAATAGCCCCTCAAAAAAGGAGGGGAGAATAAAACAAAGACAAGACTTGACCAAACTAAGAATACAAAACACAAAAGGCAATATAGATTGCCTTACCTGACTCTGGTTTTCAAAATACGAACAAAACAAACAAACAAATACACACCAACACACAGGGAGCAATCTAAAATTGCTTTGGCTATGACAATGGTTTACAAAGAAAAACAAGAGGCAATCTAAAATTGCTCAGACTAGACTGTGACTAAGACTGTGACTTTGGCTTACAAAAAAAAAACAAGAGGCAATCTAAAAAATTGCTCAGACCTGACTAAAATTATGACTTTGGCTTACAAGAAAACAAGCGGCAATCTAAAAAATTGCTCAGACCTGACTAAGACTATGACTTTGGCTACAAGAAAACAAGAGGCAATCTAAAAATTGCTCAGACCTGACTAAGACTATGACTTTGGCTTACAAGAAAACAACAAAAAAAAATCTCAAGACAAACTTCACATGACCAGGCCCTGTATGGGCCCACAGATAATCCCACAGTACATGATAATCAGGTGGCCTGCCCCAGTCCCATGCCCCCAGAAACAAGTCCTCTGGTGGCCGAACCAGGTCACCCCGTAACACACACAGTTTATTGGGTGGCCAACCCAAGACGCCGAATGCTCCAAGCAGTTCCTCAGGTGGCCGACCCGTATCCCACAACCACCAGGACCGTGGAGGGATTGCATGCAGCCGCTCACCTGAACAGAACAAGACAGGGGAGCTCCAGACCGTCAAACAGAGCCCTCTCACGGACCCCAGCTGGTGGCTCCGGAGAGGGGAACAACCAAAACCTTGGGCCCCCTCGAATCCTGATTGGGTCACAGCCGCACCTGTGCTAGACCCCCACTGGACCTCGTCGGACCCCGATTGGGCAATCGCTGCACCCACGTTGGACCCCGACTGGGTCACCTCAGCCCATGCGTCGGACCCCGACTGGGTCAGGACGGACCCCGATCGGGTCACCGCTGCACCCACGTTGGACCCCGACTGGGTCACCTCAGCCCATGCGTCGGACCCCGACTGGGTCAGGACGGGCCCCGATTGGGTCACCGCTGCACCCACATTGGACCCCGACTGGGTAGTAGTAGTAGATTAGTTTATTTGACAGGGACAGTGTCACCTCGGCCCACACGTCAGACCCCAACTGGGTAAGGACTGCTCCGGCGACGACCTCCATCTCCGAACCTGGAACCCCCGGTCCCGTGACCTTGACTGGCTCCGGACCGGTAACGCTGTGGAGGTGCTCAGAAAACAAGGGAGAACCGGGATCAGTTCCACCGGCAGCGCCAGAGCCCAGCGAGATGAGCTCGGGTGCAGCGGCCGGCTGCCCCTCACTCGCCTCCCCATGAGGCAGGCAAAAATGCTCTAACACACCATACAGGAAAACAAGAAAGAGCACTTGCCTGCACTCGGGCTCTGGAGCCGTCCGGGACTTCGCCGATCCAGGTTCAAGAAGCAGCTCGTCGTCGGGCTCCCACTCGGCTGAGTCGGGTTCCACAGCCGGCCTGATGGTCTCTGCAGCTGGATCCTCACGCGCTGGCGTCCACGCCAATAACCCGTATGGCGTGGAGGGAGAGGACCCTGGACCTGCTGACTCGGGCTGCATCCGTGAGGAACCCTGGGGACGCTCTCTCGTCGGCTCTGGCTCCTCACTGCAGTCCGTTCTTCTCTGTCCAATGTTAGGCTGCAGGGCCGGGATATCTCCCAGAGCTGCAGTCCTCCCCCTCGTTCGATGGTGTGGGACTGATGCTGAGGACCGCTCCGCAGGAGGAGACACAGAGGCAGCAGGTTTAATAACAATGGCTACAGCTGGGGAAAGAAACTCAGGGAGCTGCAAACCCCGAGCTTCACCCCCAGGAGTCAGACAAGACAGATCACTATGAACGATAGGTAAGTGAACTTGAACTTGCCTGTCTCCCGGGGGGAGGATGGTATCAGCTGTAGCAGACATCGCTCCTTCCCTCGCTCGCTGAATGGTAGAAACGGACCCATGGACGGAGCCCACCGGCACAGGACTCAGCTCACTCACAGCAGCCAGCTGGTTGAGGGGGTCATCCCGGCGGCCCGGAACTGGATCCGGAGCAGGAGCTTGCCGAGGACGCGCCCGGCCGTGGCGCCGACGCCTTCACCGGCCCCCAGACGGTGCGAACTCCCGGAACGGATCGAGGAAAGGATCAGGATCCAAGAGCAAAGAGCAGGAGTGCCTCTTCTCCTGCTTCATGCCGCGTTCCTCCTCCATCATCAGGTAAATCTCGCGTTGTGCAGCAATGTCCTCCCTCCTCGCGTCGACTTCCGGGTGGTCAGCGTAGCGGGGAGAGAGATGACAAAGTATATCCTCGGCGGCGTCCAGGTACCAGTGTATGCCGTGGTCATAGTCTAGCTGAGAAGCGGAGATGAGAAGCTCATCCACCACTTCCAGCACATCAGTCAGCTCGTGGCTCGGACTCCACACATGGTTCCTCCGCGACGGCATTCTTCACATACACGGCACCGAGACAGGAAAAAGCAAATGTCCAAAAAACTCAAACTCACTGGTGAATAGCGTCTCGGGTTGGCATCATCGTAACGCTGTTTTGGCAACAGTGTACTGTCATGCACTGGCCCTCGCGAGCCAGCTAGAGACGCACAGAGTCACCAGTGAGTTTACAGTGAGTTTTATTTACGGTGAAAGGTTAACAACACAAGATGCAGGGGCAATGACACATAAGTCCATACACTTCCGGAGGCGTAAGGCTAGACAGCTCTCTTACGGGTCCTTAAGAGGAGACGGTCATACACAGGCAAATGTTGATTTGATAATTGGCTACACAGGGCTGCTGAAGCAAAGACACACAAAGGTCTATTTTCACCGGAAGGGGTAAGGCTAAAAGCTCACTTACTGGTGCCGGAGAAATGACGGTCAACCACAAGCAGACAAGGTAGATGATCCAAGTCATCCGTAGCGCAGACGTGTAGCGACTGACACTGCTGCGTCATACCGTCGCCAATGCTGGGCTTATATGGCGAAACTAACGAAGGTAATGACGCTCAGCTGGCCGACCATTGACAGGCGGAAACCCCACCGAGCACCTTCACAATAAGAGCCCGGTGAGGTCAGAATACAGCCCGCAGCTGTCAAGGCCGGCAGCGGGACATAACTTTAACCCGAGCGCGATCAGAACCAGCGCTCGGGTCATAACACCACATCTCCTCTACTCTTATCCTGAGCACCAATACACTGCAGGGTTGTGTTCTCATCCCCCTTCTTTTCTACCTCTTCACGCATTACTTTTCTCCAATCCACACCAGCAACACCATCATCAAGTTTGCGGAAGACACCACCATCATAGGACTGATTAAAGATAACAATGGTTAAACCGAAAGGGCAGAGATCTGGCATCTGTGGCAACGGTGTAATGACAATAATCTGGACTTAAACACATCCAAGACCAAGGAGATGATAATGTAGAAGCGTCAACCCCTTTGGTTCCAATCTATAAAATCACTCTTCACTTTGAAGAAATTGTTTCACCCAGAATTTTGGTCACGAATTGTTTTCTTCACCTAAGCACCACAGTTTGAAAGCACATTCCATGGTAAATGGGATGATAAGAATCGTGTTTCATGCCAGGAACGGATTAGGCTGCGATCATAAAACCAAGAACTTCCTCCTCAACCAGGCAGTTGTATGCTTCAAGAACTGTTTGAAACATTCCAGGCCTACCAACAAAAAATTCCTAAAGTGTTCTCAGAATTATCCAAAGTCCAACATTGCCCCCATTTTGGACAGATCAGGATATGTTTGCATTACTTTTTGTCAACTGCTGGATATTTTTTTTTTCTCACTGAATATTAACTCTCTCTCTTCAAGTTTTCATTCCTCTGGATAATTCTCAGGACATTATTTGAAGAGATGACCAACTCAGTGATGAACAATTATGGTTTAAAATTTTTCACTAATCATAAATTTGAAATGTATTGCATGTTTGAAAATGTGTTTAAACAAACCTTATTTTAATGCATGCTCAGTGGAAGTATTCATCAAAGTTAGTCATGGATCATTGAAGTTAGCTTAGATTATACGTATATGCATGTCTATAATATGAATTTCAAAGTTAATATGTGTTCTTTTTCTGAAAATTGTACGTAAGTCATATGACTGGTATCGGTAAATCACCAGGCAATCTCTTTTGGACAATGTCTCCTTTCATTCTATTTGTCGGTAACAGACAAAGGACTCTTTTCTTTTTGGACCAGAGTTCATTCAAATCTCCCGCGATAGACGATAATTGGTTCTCCCGGCTTCCAGTCAAGTGTTATGACCCAAAGAAAAGTGCTCATTTAAAAGAGGGAAACGCCCAAGTTGGCAGTTGTCTTTTTGTCTGTCATACTGTATGTCTGAGTGTCTGTCTTCGGCGCTCAGACTTTACTTTGCTGTTTTGAGTGTTTTCTCTGTTCATTATTTTCCTGTTAATTCTGTTATGTTGTGTTTATGATATGAGCCTCCTTTCCTCACTCCAGACAGCCCTCTTCCCTCACAGTCTGTGTTTGTTTCTCAGCTGCAAGTAATTATGTTTCCTTTCTTTCGTTTGCCTTTTTCCCTCTCTTTCTCTGCTCTCGGGTGTCTCTTCCAGCAGCTGAGGGCAGTTATTCATTAGTGTCTTCTAGCTCGTCTCACACACCTGCGTCCCATCATTGTTATGAATTTATGCTCAGCTTTACCACCCAGTATTTGTCACAGCCTCATCTATGTTCAGATTAGACTTGTTTTCTATGGTCTGTCTCCCCCTCCGTTCTCTCCAGAAGCGTTCCCTGCTTCTCAGCATCTGTGCAAGTTGTCTTGTTTCATTTTTGTGTTTTCACCGTGATTTTTGGACTGTCATGTTTTTCACTAGCCAATAAATCGCCTTACTGTGGTTAAGCACCTCAGTTTGTTATTGCTCCAGAGGGGCGTTCATGACAGTAGGGTGTGACCAATGAAAACTCAGCTTCTGCAGTGAGGCATTTTTTTCATCTTTTGTGTGTTTTTCCACTTACCTTTTTTCTGGAGCTTACAATGTCCCCGGCATGCGGTTCCCACACCCACAGAAGATGATTGGCATCGGGGACTCCGACAGTGGAGGAGGAATGGGCAGCGAACTTTATCCGGGATTTTTTGGATGAAGCCCTCGAAGCCCATGGAAACAGGAAGAAGTGGAGTTGCCTGGATGGAGCTGTGGGTATTCTAGAAGCACATCCTGGCCTCTGGAATTATCCGCAGTACATAGAGCTGTTGTCCTTGGTCTGTACACTCCACCAAGCATTTCCAGACCTGGGGGGGGGGGGGGGGTGTTGGGGGGGGGGTGTTGTTCACAGAGCCAAATCAAAGATGCGGCCATTTTTCCTCCCACCTCGCCTCCAGCTCCAGAGTGCCCGTCGCCAATTCCACAGCGGCGGGGTCATCGAGTCCCAGATCCCCGGAAGAACAATACCGCCTCATTGGCAGCTGCTCCCCATGCTCCGAGCCTGGCTATTCCCGAAGCAGACTCTTGTTCTCTTTTTCCTTCACCGGCAGCCCCGCCTGGCCAACTTCCCTTAACTTCCGCTGCAAGGCCATTCCCCTTGGTGCTCCCTGCTGCTGTTAAGGGGTGTTTCACTGTTCCACTGGCAACTCCCGCTACCGTGGCCACAGGGGTGGCTCCTCTATGATCCTCAGGAGGGCCTAGACCCTTCCTAGCCATGGAGAGGGACGAATCTTCGCCAGCTGCAGCAGGGAACTTCATTTTCCAGGAGAACTTTCAATTCTGTCTCAAATATTGAAAATATATCTTGCCTGATCTCTGGTAGAGTCTCTGAGTATGCAGTCCCCAGAGATCTCTCCTCCTGATGCAGTCACCCTCTACTCGTGAGCCTTCTCCGTGTCTCCTCCTATTCCACTTCAGTGTCCACCGGTCCTGGACCAGAACCACTGGGTGAAGGAGGAGCCTTAGACCCTGGAGGATCCTCTTCCAGCGCCAATGGTGAGCCAGAACCCAGCCATCATGCCGGAGAAGCCTACTGCATTGATCATGCCGACTGGGGCCGAGAAGACTTTGGGTACCATCATGTCTGCTGCGGAGGCCACCACGGCAGAGTCAGCACCAGCGCTGGACCACTAAGGAACCAGGCCCGAAACATCACCTTCAGCTGGATTGACGGAGTCCTGGGCTACGGTGGAGCTCGAGCTCAGGTGAGTAATCCCTTTTGTTTTACTCTATTCGGCCCTGAAAAGATCCTGCCTGGCTCTTGGTGAAGGGAGTCAGGTGCGGCACCCAAGCTCGACTTGCCGGGTTCCACCGCTCCTGGTGACCCTGACTATGCCTCTCTGTTTCTGTTTTTGGAACCTTCTCCCAGGGTCGCCGGCGATAGTCCAGCACAACTAGAGGTCTCTGTTGTTCCGGTGTAGCCGCCCAAGGCCGTAGTGGACCTACCTCTGTCATTCTCATCCGGAGTTCAGGAGGGTGACCGCCTCCTTGGTTGGGTGCTCTCGTGGGTCGGCCTGTGTGCTGTGGGTGCAGTGCTGGCCAAGCCCGGGTCCACTGTGGGTACAGCCTTGTCCCAGCCCGGGTCCACCATGGGTGCAGTATTGGCCCAGCCTAGGTCCACCATGGGTTCAGCATTGGCCCAGCCTGGGTCCACTGTTGGTGCAGCGTTTGCCCAGCCCAGGTCCACTGTGGTTGCAACATTGGCCCAGCCCGGAGCCACCGCGGGTGCTGCAAAGCTCCAGCCCGGAGCCACTGTGGGTGCTGCAGAGCTCCAGCCCGGAACTACTGTGGGTGCAGTTGTGTCCCAAGACAGGACCACCGAGGGTGCTGCCGGCCAGCCTGTGGACTCCGAGGCCTTCACTCCTCTGCTGGATGCCGTCGTGGTCCCCCTTCCCTCCCTGTGGGGGTTCCTCTCTTCCAGTCCGGCTACCCGCAATTGAACCTCCCGGTGGGTAAGCCTTCTCCTGATTCACCCCTCCAGTCCTGGTGGCTCAACAGCGCTGGCCAGCAGCCTGAAGGACTGAGTCTGTATGTCGGGTGGCCCATTTTCTCCTGCAGACCACCTGATTCTATTCATTGGGACGTCTGCTTGACTGGGACTTTGGCTGGCCACCCGAACCCTTGAGCTCTGGGGCTGTTGGGGCAGTGGGGGCTTAGGGGCTTAGGGGCACAGGTGTGAGTCTGGGGTGGGTTTGCCTTTCCCTCCTGACTGTTTTTCCCCCACCTCAACTCCCGGGGTGTTTTTTAGCCGTACTCCTTCTTTGGTGGGGGGAGGGGGTCTTTTTTGATGTTACCTTCACCCCCCCCCCCCCGCTCCCCGAGGGGAGCTTCTGTCAATGTCTGAGCATCTGTCCTAAGCGCTCAGACTTTTCTTTGTTGTTTTGAGGGTTTTCTCTGTTCATTACTTTCCTGTTAGTTCTGTTATGTTGTTTGTGATATAATCCCCCTTTCCTCACTCCAGACAGCCCTCTTCTCTCACAATCTGTGTTTGTTTCTCAGCTGCGAGTAATTATCCTTCTTTTCTTTGGTTTGCCTTTTTTCCCTCTCTCTCTCTGCTCTCAGGTGTCTCTTCCAGCAGCTGAGGGCAGTTAGTCATTAGTGTCTTCTAGCCCACCTCACACACCTGTATCCCATCACTGACGTGTATTTATACTTAGCTTTTCCACCCAGTATTTGTCACAGCCTCATCTATGTTCAAATTAGACTTGTTTTCTACAGTATGTCTCCCCCTCTGTTCTCTCCAGAAGTGCTCCCTTCTTCTCAGCCTCTGTGCAAGTTGTCTTGTTGCATTTTTGTGTTTTCACCATGATTTTTGGACTGCTATGTTTTTCACTGGCCAATAAATTGCCTCACTGTGGTTAAGAACCTTAGTTTGTTTTTGCCCCTGAGGGCGTTCATGACAGTGTCCTGTTTCAGTATTGTGTCCGCTTTGAATTCTCTTCTTTAAGTGTCTGGAAAAATCTTTTTCCTTCCTTCGAGCTCATCTCTTATATATGGAGTGAAACTCCCTTCTTTCAGACTTTTTTTTTCCTATTTTATTCTGTTAAACTTTTTCCATTAATTTTCCTTAACTCACCGTGTTTAAAGTGGATTGATTGTTTTGTTTTGTTTTTCTTTACTCACACTGGAAGCTGCTTTCGCCAATCACCACGGCATCTGAAGAACTCGGATTTTGTGATTTATTTATTTATTTTAACTTTTGTCTCTTCGATTCTGTGACTTTGATCAGACTTTGAACTATCTCCAATTTATTTTGACCCAAGAAAGCCACTGAGAAATTCTCATGTTGTTCACATAGCATACTCAGTGGCCAGCAGCAGTCTCATCATCACTGTTGGATCTCAGCTCCTGACGTTCGCCTCTGGGAAGAAATTATCTGCTGGCAGATAATTTTTGATATCATCTTTAAATAAAGCACCAGCGAAGGATCGAGCTGGAAAGCCAACGTGATTGGTCATGTGAGCCAGATCCCTTATAATTTGTCTCAGTTTTAAAACTAGTTCATAACTCTGATTGGAGCTATAGAATTAAAGAGAAAAATTATCCCTCTTTTATGTAACTTCCGTTTTTCCTTTCTAGAGTAACCCCAAATTTCGTTTTTCCATATAATCAGCTTTTATCATTTTCTTCATAAAATTGTGTCCAATTTTCTTCATATTTTGGTTGCAGTTATTTCAGTCTCCATTTTAATCACAGTTGCGACCTCACCCTAAGGTTTCCTTGATTCCACAGTGTTTGACTATATACTTTGTGTTTGATACTTGTTGATCATTTCACCTTCCGTACAAATCATTTGAATGTAATGTCATT
This sequence comes from Pholidichthys leucotaenia, assembly GCA_020510985.1. NCBI lineage: Eukaryota > Metazoa > Chordata > Actinopteri > Cichliformes > Pholidichthyidae > Pholidichthys > Pholidichthys leucotaenia. Next base: position 240,373,678 of record CM035845.1, read on the forward strand.
TAATCTGAGTCTGATCATTAAAACTGTAAACGGTATATGGAAGTTTAGGCTTGATTTGTGTCTCGCGTTGTTTCTGATGTCACCCAGGAGAATTCATGAATTAGAGACTGATTGATTGAAGGTATAAAGATTAGTTATTAATAAATTGTCAAGCTTTTTGGACTGGTGCCCCCCAAAACAAGTTATTTTATTGTGTGTGCGTGGACCCAAAGCAAACCTTTGTTTTCACACACACCTATAGGTATAAATTAAATAATCTTTGTACCTAATAACCAAATTCTCCTACAATGGACTTCAGGAGATCCAAACAAATGGAGCACTTCCCCTTCTATATCGATGGAGAAGAGGAAGGGGGGGGGGGGGGTGCTTCAAGTTTGCTGGAGTCTACATCTCGACCAACCTCACCTGGTCAACAAATATTTCTTACCAGATGGGGAAGGCCAAAAAAAGACTGTACTTCATGAGGAAGATCCATCAAGTCCACCTACCACAACCCCTGCTGATTAATTTCTGCCACTCCACCAGTGAGAGCATCCTGACCTACTGCTGTTAAGTGTGGTCCAGCTGCTGTACTGCGGAGGACAGAAAAGACCTGCAATAGGTGGGGAGAGCAGCAGAGTGGGTGATCGGGAAAACACTACCCCTTGTCAGTGACATTTACACTGGCAGACTCTGGAGGAAAGCCGGTAGTATAATCAGAGACCCCTCACATCCTGGAAAGCTCCAGGATGCTCAGGACAAAGAAAAAATGACTCAAGAACTGCTTCTACCCCCAAGCTTTAAAATGTATTCAACTCCCAACCCCCCTACTAACTAAACAACCATCCACCCTAAGTCTAATGGGCAATGCAATATTCATTGACTCAAGCACCTTGTTTTAATGTGTGTTCTTATATTGTGTGATAGTTGTTTTATATGCAGTTGTGTTTGTATATAGTTTTTATTCTGCTCTTTAAGAATCTGTTGCTTAATAGAACAGAGTTGTTAATCCAATTTCCAGAGTTCCTGTAACAGTGACAATAAAGGTCTATTCTATTCTGTTCTGTTCTATCTTTTAATAAACCATTATTAACCATGGCCTTGATTTATTAATTTGCTTTATTTGCAACAAGGGATAACACTTCTTTTACAGTTGCTAGGAAAACATGTTCGTTTAACATTCTGGACAATTTCCTTGCAATTTAAGTTGGCAATTTAAGATATTTTAGGCTATTTTTGTAAAAAACAAACAAACAAAAAAAATAGAAAGAAAAAAAATAAATTTCATCATATAACAGACATTTTTTAATCTAGGTTCTTTTTCTTCTTCTTCTTCTTCTTCTTCTTCTTCTTCTTCTTCTTCTTCTTCTTCTGGCTGCTCCCTTTAGGGGTCACGACAGCAGCTCACCCCCCCCCCCCCCCTTCTCACCATAGCCCTTTCATCTTCCTCTATAACACCAACCCTCTCCATGTCCTCCTTCACAACATTGACCACATGAGAATATTACATAAGTTAAGTGATTATTACATAATGCCAAAATGTAAGCAGAAATTTGCTCATAAATAAATAAATAAATACTAAAAATTAAAATAAAAAAAGAAATGTAATAAGCAAACACATTTTCAAATTACCTAGAACATCTACACAGATTGATATTTTATCCTTATGTCTATTTCTTGGAAATCCATATGTTGCATATTTGTCTTCCTTGCAAATGTATTCCACTGGGAGAACCTCACCGTTTTTCCTGGGCTGGCCTGTTGATTTAACACTATTCAAATTAACTCTTTTTCGTGGAGTAGGATCATTTGCAGGTACAGTGGGGTAAAAAAAAGTATTTAGTCAGCCACCAATTTTGCACATTCTCCCACTTAAAAGATGAGAGAGGTCTCCAATTTTTATCATAGGTAAACCTCAACTAAGAGAGACAAAATGAGAAAAAAAATCGAGAAAATCACAATGTCTGATTTTTAAAGAATTTATTTGCAAATTATGGTGAAAAATAAGTATTTGGTCAATAACAAAAGTTCATCTCCATACTTTGTTATATACCCTTTGTTGGCAATGACAGAGGTCAAATGTTTTCTGTAAGTCTTCACAAAGTTTTCCACACACTGTTGCTGGTATTTTGGCGCATTCTTCCATGCAGATCTCCTCTAGAGCAATGATGTTTTGGAGCTGTTGCTGGGCAACACGGACTTTCAACTCCCTCCAAAGATTTTCTATGGGGTTGAGATCTGGAGACTGGCAAGGCCACTCCAGGACCTTGAAATGCTTCTTACGAAGCCCCTCCTTCATTGCCCGGGTGGTATGTTTTGGATCATTGTCATGCTGAAAGACCCAGCCACGTTTCATCTTCAATGCCCATGCTGATGGAAGGAGGTTTTCACTCAAAATCTCACGCTACATGGCCCCATTCATTCTTTCCTTTACACGGATCAGTCGTCCTTGTCCCTTTGCAGAAAAACAGCCTGAAAGCATGATGTTTCCACCCCCATGCTTCACAGTAGGTATGGTGTTCTTTCTCCTCCAAACATGACAAGTTGAGTTTTTACCAAAAAGTTCTATTTTGGTTTCATCTGACCATATGACATTCTCCCAATCCTCTTCTGGATCATCCAAATGCTCTCTAGCAAACTTCAGACTGGCCTGGACATGTACTGGCTTAAGCAGGGGGACACGTCTGGCACTGCAAGATTTGAGTCCCTGGCGGCATAGTGTGTTACTGATGGTACCCTTTGTTACTTTGGTCCCAGCTCTCTGCAGGTCATTCACTAGGTCCCCCCGTGTGGTTCTGGGATTTTTGCTCACCGTTCTCGTGATCATTTTGACCCCACGGGGTGAGATCTTGCGTGGAGCCCCAGATTGAGGGAGATTATCAGTGGTCTTGTATGTCTTCCATTTTCTAATAATTGCTCCCACAGTTGATTTTTTCACACCAAGCTTCTTACTTATTGCAGATTCAATCTTCCCAGCCTGGTGCAGGTCTACAATTTGGTTTCTGGTGTCCTTTGACATCAATTTGGTCTTGGCCATAGTGGAGTTTGGAGTCTGACTGTTTGAGGTTGTAGACAGGTGTCTTTTATACTGATGAGTTCAAACAGGGGCCATTAATACAGGTAACGAGTGGAGGACAGAGGAGCCTCTTAAAGAAGAAGTTACAGGTCTTTGAGAGCCAGAAATCTTGCTTGTTTGTAGGTGACCAAATACTTATTTTCCACCATAATTTGCAAATAAATTCTTTAAAAATCAGACAATGTGACTTTCTGGATTTTTTTTTTCTCATTTTGTCTCTCATAGTTGAAGCATACCTATGATGAAAATTGGAGAACTCTCTCATCTTTTAAGTGGGAGAACTTGCACAATTGGTGGCTGACTAAATACTTTTTTGCCCCACTGTATCTCCTTTCCAAGCTTTGAACAATTCTTGACAGTTCCACCTATCTTTTTAATGTCAGCAAACCTTTTGTAGCACTGGAGGAGGTAGTTACTGTTTGGAGGTAAGCTCCCACTGAAACCACAGAACTTCTCTGCGAGGACCACCTAATTCAGTGGTAATCAACCCTTTTTCATGGTGGTCCAGGACCCTTATTGGCTAATATGGTGTGTACCCCCCCTAGCAGGCAAATACAATTCTGAAAGAAACAGTGAAAAACCATACCGGAAGTTTAAAGTAGTTTACTGTGGAAATATCCAAGAGAAAATATTGGGAATTTAAAACAACAACAAAAAAAAAAGCTATTTGCTTAATGAAAATAATAATAAAATAGGACAATTTGCTCCCTGAATGTTACAAAGACCTGACAACCAATCATTTCTCCCATATAGTAACATTAATAATTATAAGCTGTCTTCCAGAACTGAGCTAATAACTGACAAGCAAACGTTAACCTCAAAATGGTGCCTGCCACACCACATGCAAAGATTTCTGTAGCCATGAAAGAGGGTTGGTGGAGTGAACTGGGCCTCTGGAGTATAAGAAAAACATGTACTGAAATGAGTCATGATGAGGAATCCCTTTTTAAAGGGTTAGAAAATATTGGTGCAGTAACAAAACTCTCATGTGTTTTGACCAAAGTATTGTATAGACATTTTTAAGACTTGTTGGGAATGTCAGCATGTCAAAAATGTACATAATATTTCACATTAAAAATGAAAGAATATATGACTTCTTGGAAGAACACATAATTAAATGAGGTATGATTCCAGATTTTTTGTGCAGTATCATACAGAACATTGAAGTTGCAAAAAATATACAGGAATAATAGAATCTGACACTTTGTACATAGTATGACAAGAAATATTTCATTTGGGAGGAAAATGATAAAATTGAGGGGAGTATTAAAAGTTTAAAACATTTCTGTCTTTGAGTGATTCTTGCATTAAGTATGTATAATCAGAGGGAAAAAGAAAGTACTTTTCCAGTCACCCTTTTCTTACTTTTTGGTGTCTTTGGGAGTTGTTTAACATTTATATACATAAACATGAGTTGAGTCATATTTTGACATATCTGCCCTGTCCTTACTCTCCCTTTTTTCTTTTTTTTATGGTGCTCATTTCATGCTAATCACCTGCACCTGTTGAGAGGTGCTGCCCCTGCCACTCCCTAGCCTTCTGCAGATGTCAACCACCCACTGACGCTGTTCTAGGACAAATGACATGAAGAAAGAGGACTTGGAGGACAATGAGCTTCTTTGCATAGTTTTTCTGTGGAGTGTTTATATTCTTGTGAAGTTAGTTAAGATCAGAGATCAAGGCGGCAATGCCCTTATTCTGTTTTATTGCAATTTTTAACACACTTTAAACAGGTAACTGAAATCAGTTAATTTGGCTTAGTAAAAGTTATTCAAATGCTTATTGTTAATACTGTTCTCATTTTTAAATGTATGTGATTTCCAATTTTTGAACAAGTGTCCTGAGGTATGTGCTATTTGAGTGGCTTCTATTTCTTTATATATTGTGAGCGTATATCTCCACCAAGGCCCTATCTCACAATGTTAAATAGAAAATAGCAACATGATTCAGACTGGTGCCTATCATAAAAGGAGTACACTGAGCCTCAAGCAAGAAATGTTAGTACTAAAAGATTGTTTCGTGAATGTGAGGTGCGATCAATTTACGTGAAATTGTAGGATTCACCAATCTATTCTGTATGTATCTTGATCATTCCATCAATGTCCAAATCATATCAGACGTAAAATATAAGAATCTAAACATACACTTTGATCGGAGAGCAGTGCATGCTGTTTACACGTTTCAAGGACATGCTAACATTTGTTAAATCTGGAGTGGCTCGTTCGTACTAATGTGACTTACTTTCAAAGTCCGTATGAGTTGCACATAATAATAATATCTTCTTCATGAGGCCCATTGTTTTCTTTTTTTTTTTTTTTATTTACAAGAACAAATTTTCAAACAGGGATTGACTTTAGCACTAACCCAACAGCCAAATGCTAGTGGAAATTATTCTTGGAGCCTTGTCACTCTTACCAGTCACTGTGGTTAGTACTACATATGTCTTCTTCTGGTAGTCTTTTAAAAAAACACATCTGAACTAATAAACTTATTTCACCATCACATCACTGCAACAACTCTTACACACTGTTATACACTAATTGCTTCCTCAATTTTTAATAGTCCTCCTCACAACTGAACATTCAGAATGTCTGGTAAGTTTGTAAAAACTACCTACCAGTGGCAGTTTTAGATATGGGCCAAATGGGCAGTTACTTAGAAGATCATTCTCTAGAGGGCACTATGAGAATGACGAAAAAAAAAAAAAAATGAAAACAGATTCAAATTTATTGTGCTTAGCTTATTTGTCGCAAATAGGTGCCCTCTACAGGTGGGACGCTCCTCTCTCTGTCTGCAGCACGATCTCGCTCTTCTTCACCTCCTCCCTTCTCTCTCTCCTAACACATAACAGCCCCTCCCATACCTGCTCTGACCAGTATGCAGTCAAACCAGTGTTTGTTACCAAGCAATGGTAACAAGTTAAAAAAAAAAAAATAATAAAATGTGTGTTTGTGCACATTTGCACTTTTACTTGGTGGGACCTTGTATTTTTGTGTCACATTTCATGTTCAGCCACATGCCACACGAAGCAAGATATCTTTATTTATTTATTTATATTTTTTTACCAGCTGTCATGGAAAAGAGGAGCAGAGTATCACAGGGTAAAAATGTGAGGCTGTGATGCACGACCGAGCACAGAGCAGAGCTGAAGGGAGATTTGAACCAGGACAGTTTGATGTTTTCCACAGCTGCCAGAGATGGTTATGCTACCTAGGATGAAATACATAGAAATGTGTAGTTTTATGCAGCGACCACTGCAGAAACTCAAAGTTAGTTCCATAAACTATCAGACCTATTAATATGTGTGTGAGAGATGTGTGCTACCTACTGTATAAATATGAATTACATATGTGTACAACTGTTTCAGTTATGTATATATTTTAAAAAAACAGCTGAACACATTTGTGTTTAATAAGGCTTTCTATTGTTTCAAACCAACTATTTTTTTAATGGTGTCATATTTTTAAATATTTTCTTTTAACTTGTTTTTTGTATTTTTGCACTTTTTTTTAAATTTTTACTTGTGTCTCTACCTAGGTCTGTTTTTATTCTGTTTTATTATACAGTGCTAGTTAATATTACTTTGAAAAACAATTGCATTAAATGTGCTGCAGTTCACTCTTACAGGTTTAATCTTTACTTACTTTGCATTTTAAAATGTATATTAATAAATCAATCCATAAAGCAATACAATGTTCCTTTCATAAATTTATTGCTGAAATCTAAAAAAAAAAAATACATAAAATAATTAAATGAGGATGCAACATAGATATACAGTACATCAAGATGCATTGTGAATTGTTTTGCATTCAAATCATTAATGCCTGAATCTTAACTGAATCATGAGATCACTGAAGATTCATACCTCTAGAACCTGGAGGAATCGAGTTTCAGCACTCATGAGGACAGAACAGGGCTGGACTTAAAATTCACATTAAAAAAAAAAAAAAATGATAATCGACTGAAATAAAAATATCCATCCATTCATCCATCCATCTTCTACCGCTTTTCCGGAGGTCCGGGTGGTGGAGGAAGCAGTTCAAGCAGAGAAGCCCAGACTTCCCTCTCCCCAGCCACCTGCTCCAGCTCTTCAGAGAGGATACCAAGGCGTTCCCAGACCAGCTGGGAGACATAGTCTCTCCACCGAGTCCTGGGTCTGCCCCGGCGTCTCCTCCCAGTGGGACGTGCCCGAAACACCTCAAGTGGGACGTGTCCAGGAGGCATCTTAATCAGATGCCCATACCACCTCAACTGACTCCTTTCAATGTGGAGGAGCAGCGGTTCTACTCTGAGCCGCTCCTGGATGACTGAGATCCTCACCCTATCTCTGAGGGTGAGTCCAGCAATCCTACGGAGAAAGCTCATTTCAGCCGCTTGTATCCGCGATCTCATTCTTTTGGTCATTAAAAAAAAATTAAAAATTAAATCACCCTTATTGTCATTCAGCCGTACAACCAATCATGTACAGCAGAACGAGATTGTGCTTTACCTATCTACAGTGTAAATCACACACACCCCAAGTGTAGAATCAGAGGGCCGCTGCCATACAAGGCGCCGCCACAAATTTCCCTCCTCCATTCCATTATTGCTGAGCACCAAGCTGGATGGCAGGAAGTTCCACTTTTATATGGTCTTTGGCATGACCCGGCCGGGATTTGAACCCCTGCCTCCCAGGTGTGGGGCGGATGCTCTACCAACTGAGCCACCACTCCCAAAGCTCGTGACCATAGGTGAGAGTAGGAACGTAGATTGACTGGTAAATCGACAACTTTGCCTTAGAACTAAGCTCCCTCTTCACCACAACGGACCGGTGCAACGTCCACATCACTGCAGATGCTGCTCCAATCCGTCTGTCAATCTCTCGCTCCATTTTCCCCTCACTCGTGAACAAGACCCCAAGATACTTAAACTCCTCCACTTGGGGCAGGAGCCTGTCCTCAACCCGAAGAGGACAAGCCACCTTTTCCCGGCTGAGGACCATGGACTCGGACTTGGAGGAGCTGATCCTCATCCCAGCCACTTCACACTCTGCGGCAAACCGTCCCAGCAAGAACTGTAGGTCATTGCTAGATGAAGCCAACAGGACAACATCATCTGCAAACAACAGAGATGAGATCCTGTGGTCACCAAGCATGACACCCTCCATTCCCTGGCTGCGCCTAAAAATCCTGTCCATAAAAATTATGAACAGGATCGGTGACAAAGGGCAGCCCTGGCGGAGTCCAACTTTCACTGGGAATGAGTCCGACCAAGTGTTGGCAATATGAACCAAACTCTCACAACGGTCATACAGAGACCGAATAGCCTGTAACGACAAGCCCGATACCCTATAATCCCGAAGCACCCCTCACAAAAAACCATGAGGGACACGGTCGAATGCCTTCTCCAAGTCCACAAAACACATGTAAACTGGTTGGGCAAACTCCCACGAACTCTTGAGAATTCTCAAGAGGGTAAAGATCTGGTCTGATGTGCCACGGCCAGGACAAAAACCACATTGCTCCTCCTGAATCTAAGGTTCGACCAACGGCTGGACTCTCCTCTCCAGTACCTTGGCATAGACCTTCCCAGGGAGGCTGAGGAGTGTGATCCCTCTAAAGTTGGAGCACACCCTCCGGTCCCCTTTTTTGAAAAGAGGAACCACCACCCCGGTTTGCCATGCCAAAGGCACTGCCCCCACCTCCACACAATGTTTTTTTTTTTTTTTTTTTTTTTTTTTGTTACTTATTTGTACCCGTAGGTAGAATGTTGCAGAGGCGTGTCAACCATGACAGCCCTACAACATCCAGGGCCTTGAGGTACTCAGGGCAAATCTCGTCCACCCCCAGGGCCCGGCAACCAAGGAGATTTTTAACCACCTTGGCGACTTCAGCCCCTGTGATGGGCGAGTCGTCCCCCTCATCCACAAGCCCTGCTTCCTCTGTGGAAGGCGTATCAATGGGATTGAGGAGATCCTAGAAGTATTCCTTCCACCGCCCGAAGATATCCCCAGTCAAAGTCAACAGCGCCCCATCTGCACCATACACAGTGTGGACAGGGAGCTGCTTCCCCCTCCTGAGCCGCCGGACAGTTTGTCAGAATCTCTTCGAGGCCGACCGAAAGTCTTGTTCTATGGCCTCACCAAACTCCTCCCATACCTGGGTTTTTGCTTCAGCAACCACCCAAGCTGCACTCCGCTTGGCCTGCCAGTACACCTCAGCTGCTTCGGGAGTCCAACAAGCCAACCAAGCATGATAGGACTCCTTCTTCAGCTTAATGGCCCCCCTCACCACTGGTGTCCACCACTTGGTTCAGGGGTTGCCACCATGAGATGCCCCGACCACTTTGCGGCCGCAGCTCTGGGCCGCCGCTTCAACAAAAGAGGTGGAAAACATGTCCCATTCAGACTCCTTGTCTCCAGACTCCCTCGGAATGTGGTTGAAGTTCTTCCGAAGGTGGGAGTTGAAGACCTCCCGGACAGGGGCCTCAGCCAGACGTTCCCAGCACACTCTCACTATACGTTTGGGTCTACCAGGTCTGAATGGCATCCTCCCCTGTCATTGGATCCAACTCACCACCAGGTAGTGATCAGTTGACAGCTCTGCACCTCTCTTTACTCGGGTGTCCAAGACATACGGTCGCAGGTCTGATGACACGATAACAAAATTGATCATCGACCTGCAACCTAGGGTGTCCTGGTGCCAGGTGCACATATGGACACCCTTATGCTTGAACATGGTGTTCATTATGGACAAACTGTGGTTAGCACAGAAGTCCAATAATTGAACACCACTTGGGTTCAGATCGGGCAGGCTGTTCCTCCCAATCACCCCCTTCCAGGTTTCACTGTCGTTGCCCATGTGTGCATTGAAGTCCCCCAGTAGGACAATGGAGTCTCCAAGAGGAGCACCCTTCAGCACCCCAGTCACAGACTCCAAAAATGGTGGGTACTCTCAAACATCATTTGGTGCATAGGCACAAATGATGGTCAGGACCTGTTTCCCAACCTGAAGGTGCAGGGAAACAACCCTTTCGTCCACTGGGGAAAACTCCAATGTAGAGGCAGCAAGGTGGGGGGATACAAGAATACCCACCCCTGCTCGTCGCCTCTCGCCTGGGGCAACTCCAGAAAAGGCCAAGCTCCAGGAAATAAAAATAATTTAAAAAAAAAAGAGATGGTCCGCCCAGGGTGTCATACAAGCCAGGGCTGTCACTGCTTATAATCGAAGATGTGAATGTCAACCCTTGCATAAATACTGTGAAATATTTTTAAGCACTGTTATGGCAATATTGTACAATGATTCCATATTTAATAATCTTTTGAACTTTATGGTTTCTAATGTGAGACCATTAAATGAAGAGATGGTATATGAGGAATAATGATAAAACAGACAAAAAGAATGGTTGAATAGAGAATATAAGGAAACAAAGAATGAGACACTAAATTCGCAGAGGAGGAAACATAGATGGAGATAAAAAAAGAAGACAGAGACAGACATGACTGAATGGCTATTAAAGTTTGTCACCCAGAACAGTAAACATAAACTGTATCAGTAAACCAAAATGTACCTACAGTCATATGCACAGTGGTAATTTAAAGACAGAATGTAAAATTAACTCTTATGTTTTGTAGTAATGCCTCCTACAACCTTGCAAAATTCAGTATAAAGCATTAAAATATTGTGTGTACCAATGCATGAAAAATAGCTTGGGCTTTAAGAAGTTACCACTATCTTCCTTACAAATGGACTTTCAGGCTATGACAAAGGCACTAATAGATTTTCAGTTTCAATGAATGTACATGCATTATTGAAGTTTTGTATTTCAACTGACAATATGATACATTTTAAATGCCATCTACCACTGTATTGGTTCATCATTCATCACCAATTTACTGTTGATTTTTTATTATCAGTATAATACATTTTCCTTTGGATTTTCAAGAATGAGACATCACATGGTGACAAGCATTTATTTCTTTTAAAAAGAAATGATTGCTGCCACACTTTTTTCTTTTTTTTCTTGTGGTTATATCCTGCTGTTTACACAGTGTTTGGACAATAAATTCTTCTTTATGGGCACCAATGACCTCCTCCTAAGATTAAAGAACCTTAACAAATCTTCCATTTGTGTCTGTGTGGGTACTCTGTGGCACAGACACTTTTGTCATTAGTCATCTGTCAGTAACAGGGAACCCACAATCTTTACTGATGTGTCTAGAAACAATATGCTTCTATCAGCATGTAGAAGTCTGCTCTGAAAGCACCAAATTGTCACCAGGTATGGGTAGTTGTCCTTTGTTTCTTGAGTTTCATTCAATTTTTAATTTAATTCAGTATCCATTCAACTTTATTTGTATAGCACCTAATCACAGCAAAAGTTCTCAATGTGCTAAATATATGAGCACAAATCAAAAGTAATTAAGAAAATTTTTGGCAGCACAGTGGAGCAGTGATTAGCACAGTGGCAGCACAGTAAGAAGGTCACGGGATCGATTCCACCACTTTCCATCAGTGACCCTTCTGTGTGGAGTTTGCATGCTCTCCCCGTGTCTGTGTGGCTGTTTCATCCATCTAGGTGAATGCCCTGAATTTCCCCTCTGGGGATCAATAAAATACAAAAAGAACTAGAAAAGCACTCGGAGAGCGCAGACCTCCGCCAAGTGCCACAGTTTTCTCCATACAGTCTTCAGATTCCTTGACCATGAAAATATATGACAAGCAGTGGTTCAGTAGTTATTCAAGAAAATGGCATTTTCCGTAATGGCGGCCACAGTTCCCCCCATACAGTGTTTGTGTGTACGCTTTCAGATTCCTTGACCATGAAAACATATGACAAGCAATTGGATTCACAATGATAGGATTAGTGGTTCAGTAGTTATTGACGAAAATGGCATTTTCCGTAATGGCGGTTTAGCGCCACAGTTCCCCACATACAGTGTTTGTGTGTACGTTTTCAGTTTCCTTGACCATGAAAACATATGACTAGCAATTGGATTGACAATGATAGGATTAGTGGTTCAGTAGTTATTCATGAAAATGGCATTTTCTGTAATGGCGGCCACAGTTCCCCCCATACAGTGTTTGTGTGTACTTTTTCAGATTCCTTGACCATGAAAACATATGACTAGCAACTGGATTCACAACAATTGGATTGACAATGATAGGATTAGTGGTTTAGTAGTTATTCACGAAAATGGCATTTTGCATAATGGTGGTTTTCTTGTGGACGGTGATCCGGATCACCACCAATAATAATCTGTAGGATACCCCATTTCTCACAATCTGTGAAAATTTCGTGAAAATCCGTCCATAACTTTTTGAGTTATCTTGCTAACAAACAGACAAACAAACAGACAAACAGACAAACCAACGCCGATGGTCACATAACCTCCCCCTTTGGCGGAGGTAAAAAAAAAAAACAATGATCCACTATGAGCAGCACTTGGCGACAGGGGAAAGCAAAATCTCCCTTATAGGAAGAAACCTCTGCCAGAACCAGGCTCAGGACAGTTAACTGCCAAGACTGGTTGGGGGGGGTGAAGGGAGAAAAGAAGAAAGAACAGACATACTATTTATACAGACAACAACAGACTGGTTGGTTTGGAGAGATATGATGTGCAATGTTGTGTCAAAGCTAGGTTAACCTTAGATTCCAGCATTTATTTATTTTTTTTTCAGGCTTGTTAAGCTAGCAATCAAATCTCATTGGTAGCACTCCAAGAAAACTGATGCATAGCTGGAGCTAGTGGTGTAATGCCCAAACACTATGCACACTGCATAATTAGCAGTGTTTTTAGTGGACATAGTAGATAGAAATAGTTAAATTAAAAAACTATGACGTGCAAAATACTGTCTAAACTTGTGAGTGACATTCAATTAAAACATAATATCACCATCTAGCGAAGAACTCTCAGATAGCTCATACACACAATCAAATACAATCAAACGCATGCGCAGTGGGCCCTGTTGACGCAGACTACAACAGTACTGTAGCGCTAAGGCTTAAAGTTAAATAACTTTAAGAATTAAGAACTTGTAGATATAATTACCTCAAGTGAACACAAGGGGAGACCACTCACTAGTTTCGGAGAAGTGAGGACTCCATGAAGACACAATTTAGTTTAAAATTTGGTAATGGTGAATCAGTTAGATTGTTGATCAGTCTCAATCTGTGGTATAAATTGTTGACACTGAGGCTACTTTAACACTGTAGGTTTTAATGCTCAATTCCAATTTTTTTGCACACATGTGACCCATATGTGATTTTTAATGACAGTCTGAACAGCACACATCTGATTTTTTCACACCAGACCCAGGCCACTTTCATATATGGTCCTAATTCGGATATGTATCTGTTATTTTCCAAAGCAACCTCAGTCTGAATGGTCATGTTGCATTTCATCTGACTTTTTCTTCACTGAAGTGAGACAGGCGCTACAATTCTGCAGTGGAAGATGCAGCAAACATGACAGACACAGCTGATTTGTTATCTTTTTTTTAATCAATCTTCTTCCCTTTATCACTGGATTGCAATTATGTCGGCTCTGACTGCACAACAACCTAAAAATTTCAGAGCGGGGGTTAAGGGCTTAAACCATTAGACAAGCAGGTGACATGTTTCAGGACCCAGGAGACAGATGCTGACATGAGCAGATATGGACAATTATTCTTTATTAAGTGAAAGTGAGTGTAGTGCGTGTGTGAGTGCGAGTATAGACGTCTGGTCACAGGAGCTGAGCAGTTCTGGTGGCGACCTAGCAACCTTGCAAGTGCCCAAGGATGTGTTCTGCTGGCTCCGAGTGCCCGTACGACGTGGTGCTCGTGGTGCCCGTAGCTGTGGGGGTGAGGAGGAACTCCGCGATGGAGGAGGTGATGCCCCGTTGGTCGGGGAGGCTGGTCCGCCGCCAGGGAGGTCCACCTATGCACAGGGGAGAAGGCTAGGGGATGATGAGTGAAGAGATCTCTTACGTGACTGATCCTGACGAGAAGTTCTTGGCTTAGCTTGAGGTCATGGTCTTGGCTCATTTCCAGGCGAAGACGACAGATGAGTCCGTGCCGAGCCGTCAGTGATGCCGGCCTTTAAAGGCCGCTGATTGGCACCTGCCGGTGTATGCGCAGCTGAAGGTGATGAGGCAGATGACGGCCCAGCGGCCGTCATGACAGTACTCCCCCCTCTAGCAGTGCCTCCAGGCACCTGCCCAATTCTACCTGGATTCACCCGATGGAAGTCGCGGATCAACTGCTTATCCAGGATCAACGCTGGGCGAATCCAAGAACGATTCTCCGGTCCAAAGCCCTCCCAGTCCACCAAGTACTGAAGACCTCGGCCCCGCCGGCGCACGTCCAGGATGGCAGTCACCCCCCAGGCTGGATGGCCATCGATCATCCTCGGGGTGGCAGGAGCCGCGGGGGGTGGGCACAAAGGATCAGTGATGCAAGGCTTGACCTGGGAGACATGAAAGGTGGGGCAGATGCGCATAGAAGGGGGGAGAGACAAACGCACAGATACAGAATTGACAATACTAGAGATGGTGTAGGGACCAATGAAGCGCTTAGTTAGCTTGCGTTTCTCAGCCGGCACACCGATGTTCCGAGTAGACAACCACACTTTCTGACCCACCTTGTAGTCCGGGGCGGGTCTCCTATGATGGTTGGCCACCTGGATGTTGCACTCAGTGGTCCTAAGAAGGGCCCTGCGAGCGATGGACCAGACCCGCCGACAGCGCCTGACGTGGGTCTGTACAGATGGGACCGCTACCTCCCTCTCCTCCTCAGGGAACAGTGGTGGATCAAAACCGAGCGACGCCTTGAAGGGGGAAAGTCCCGTGGCCGAAGAGACCGTGGTGTTGTGGGCGTAATCAATCCAAGGTAGATGCTTGCTCCATGAAGAAGAGCAGGAGGAGATGACACAACGCAGCGCTGCCTCTAGCTCCTGGTTAGCCCGTTCACACTGGCCGTTGCTCTGTGGATGATACCCAGAGGAGAGGCTGGCTGTGGCTCCCACTGCTGCGCAGAACGCCTTCCAAACTTGGGAGAGGAACTGTGGTCCCCGGTCTGACACTATGTCAGCGGGGATGCCGTGAAGGCGGACCACATGCTGGACAAGGAGGTCCGCCATTTCCTGAGTCGAAGGCAACCCCCGAAGGGGTACAAAATGGGCCGCCTTAGAAAAACGGTCCACAATAGTCAAAACAGTGGTGAAGTTATCTGAGGGGGGCAAGCCAGTCACAAAATCCATGGCAACATGGGACCAGGGGTGAGAAGGAATGGGCAGAGGATGTAACAGGCCCGCCGGGGGGGATGATGGCGTTTTCCCAGTGGCGCATTGAGCGCAGGCCCGGACATAACTTAAAACATCCTTCCGCAGCCCTGGCCACCAGAAGGTCCTCTGGAGAAGGTCCACAGTCCGACCCACTCCCGGATGACACGCCAGCTTGGAAGCGTGACCCCACCCAATCACTTGACCCCGAATGGAGCGAGGAACAAATAAGTGACCCGGGGGACCCCCCCCCCCCCCGGATCTGGCTCCGTCTTCTGCACTCTTCGGACTTTCTTGCAAATACCCCAGGACAAGGCGCCCACTACACAGGAGGGCGGTAGGATGGGTGCCTCCTGATCTTCGGTAGATGGTGCATCGAACTGCCGCGAGAGAGCGTCCGGCTTATCGTTCTTGCTCCCCTGCCGATAGGTGATGGTAAAGTTGAATCGACCGAAGAAGAGGGACCAGCGAGCCTGGCGTGCGTTCAGATGCTTTGTCGTCCTGAGGTACTCCAGGTTGCGGTGGTCGGTCCATACGATGAACGGCTGAGCAGCCCCCTCCAGCCAGTGTCTCCATTCCTCCAAGGCGAGCTTCACTGCCAACAGCTCCCTGTCTCCTATGCTGTAATTCCTCTCCGCCGGCGATAGGCGATGAGAGAAGTCGGCACATGGCCGGATCTTGCCGTCCTCCAGGGAACGTTGAGAGAGCACCTCCCCCACCCCCAAATCTGAAGCGTCCACCTCCACCAAGCACTGTAGATTAGGGTCCACCTGGGTCAGTACACGGGCCGAGGCAAACTCCTCCTTGAGTCTTCCAAACACTCTGGCTGCCTCTTCACTCCAGCAAAAAGGGGTTTTTGGGGAGGTGAGAGCAGTCAAAGGGCGGGCAATATTCCCGAAATTGGGCACAAACCGACGATAGAAATTAACGAAGCCCAGGAACCCCTGTAGCTGCTTCCTGGAGGTTGGTGTGGGCCAATCCACCACTGCCCTGACCTTGGCCGGGTCGGGGAGCACCTGATTCCGGGCAATGATGAACCCAAGGAAGGAGGTCTTGTCAGTGTGAAACTCACATTTTTCTGCCTTGATGAACAGTTGGTTCTCCAGGAGGTGCTGCAATACTCTTCGAACGTGAACCTGGTGCTCTTCCAACGTGTGGGAGAAGATCAATATATCGTCTAGGTACACGAACACGAACGAGTTGAGGAAGTCCTGAAGAACATCATTTATTAGCCGTTGGAAGATGGCCGGAGCGTTGGTTAACCCAAACGGCATCACCAAGTACTCGAAATGTCCGCTTGGGGTCCGGAAAGCCGTCTTCCACTCGTCACCTTCTCTGATGCGCACCAGGTGATAGGCATTCCTGAGATCCAGCTTGGTAAACCAGGACACCCCCTGGAGGGAGTCAAAGGCGGTGTTCATCAAAGGCAGAGTATACTTGTCCTTGACCGTGATCTCTTTGAGACCCCGGAAGTCGATGCAGGGGCGTAATGAGCCATCCTTCTTCCCAACGAAGAAGAAATCGGCACCCACGGCCGAGGACGATGGGCGGATGATACCAGAGGCCAGGGATTCCTTAATGTAGGTGTCCATGGCCTCGCACTCCGGGGCTGATAGGCTGTACAGGTGGCTAGCAGGAAGAGGGGCCCCAGCCTTCAGGTTTATAGCACAGTCATACGGTCGATGGGGGGGGTAGAGACAATGCCCGTTACTTGCTGAATACTAACCCCAGGTCGTGGTAAACCTCCGGTACCTTGGACAGATCCAGGGGTGGCGTCGAGGGTGGAGGCACCGTGACAGATGGGGCACACGCCACAGATTGAAGGCAGGCACTCAGGCAGAATGTACTCCATGCTGTAATACTCCCGGTTTGCCAGTCAATGGTGGGGTTGTGGAGCCGAAGCCAGGGGTACCCCAGGATGACGGGTGAGGAAGAGACGAGCAGGATCAAAAACCTAATCTCCTCCCTGTGGTTGCCCGAGATGATCACGAATACGGGGGCTGTCTGATGGGAAACGGTGGTCAGTGACGCTTTGGACAGGGTGATGAGATTAACAGGAGGATTTAGAGGTTGACAGCTGAGGCCCAACTGGGTTGCCAGGTCTCTGGAGACAAAGTTTTGCTCAGCTCCTGAGTCTACTAAAGCAAGTGTGGAGTGTTCATTATGTTTGTGTAGTAGTCTGATAGATATGCGGAAACTAGTGAGGGGTTCCTTTTGATTTTTGTCTGTGAATCCCCCTACTGCGATCCACGGACATCCCCCTTTTAACCGACTAGGACATTCAAACACCCCATGAGACCCCTTGCCACAATAGAAACAAAGGCCCAGATCCCTGCGGCGCTGTCTCTCAGCCGCTGACACTTTTGATTGCCCTATTACCATAGCCTCTTGTTCCGGAAGTTCCTCTGACGAGGGTAGACCGAGCAGGGGAGAGCTAGTGGAGCGAGGGCGGGGCTTTCTCGAACGGGAAGTAGACCGCCATTCGGCCGCCCGCTCCCTTAACCCATTATCCAGGCTAATAGTGAGGGCAATTAACTCCCCTAGTTTGTCTGGTTTGTCCCGTGCCGCTAGCTCGTCCCTCAATTCGGAGTTGAGACTGCAAAGGAAAATACCACAAAGCGATGGCTCCCCCCACCCAATCTCAGCGGCCAGGACCCGGAAGTCAATGGCGTAGTCAGCGGCGGATCTACTACCCTGCTGCAGGCTCAACAGCCGCTCTGTCAACACTGCGCCCCTGTCAGTATGATCAAACATATCCATAAACTCCGCCAAAAACTGCTGGTAAGTTAAAATAGGATAACCTGGTTTCGCCATGACTGAATATGCCCAGTCTAAGGCTCTACCCCCCAACAGGTTGATGATATATCCTATTTTACTTGAATCTATGGTGAAGTCCCCCGGGACGCGGAGGAACACTGATTCACACTGAAGAATGAATCCCCGTGCTTCCCCCAATTTTCCGCTAAAGCGAGCAGGGGTAGGCACGGGAGTGAGGCGAGGTGTAGGTAGTGTATTAGTTTGGCTAGGAGAAATGCCAGCAGGGGTTGAAAAAACCCCGGTGGCGTGTCCTTCCAGACGATCCAGCCAGCTGTTAGTTTGAGGGAGCAGATTAAGAATAACCGTCTGTTGGTGTGCTATCATATCTACCCGGGCGCTAAGGGTGTTTAGTCTGTGCGACAACGCACTGTCCGCTGGGTCAACTTGACGGAGTCGTACTGACATGTTTCAGGACCCAGGAGACAGACGCTGACACGAGCAGATATGGACAATTATTCTTTATTAAGTGAAAGTGAGTGTAGTGCGTGTGTGAGTGCGAGTATAGACGTCTGGTCACAGGAGCTGAGCAGTTCTGGTGGCGACCTAGCAACCTTGCAAGTGCCCAAGGATTTGTTCTGCTGGCTCTGAGTGCCCATGCGACGTGGTGCTCATGGTGCCCGTAGCTGTGGGGGTGAGGAGGAACTCCGCGATGGAGGAGGTGATGCCCCGTTGGTCGGGGAGGCTGGTCCGCCACCAGGGAGGTCCACCTGTGCACAGGGGAGAAGGCTAGGGGATGATGAGTGAAGAGATCTCTTACGTGACTGATCCTGACGAGAAGTTCTTGGCTTAGCTTGAGGTCGTGGTCTTGGCTCATTTCCAGGCGAAGACGACTCCGTGCCGAGCCGTCAGTGATGCCGGCCTTTAAAGGCCGCTGATTGGCACCTGCAGCTGGAGGTGATGAGGCAGATGACGGCCCAGCGGCCGTCAT
The DNA here is from genome assembly GCA_020510985.1 of Pholidichthys leucotaenia. Lineage (NCBI taxonomy): Eukaryota > Metazoa > Chordata > Actinopteri > Cichliformes > Pholidichthyidae > Pholidichthys > Pholidichthys leucotaenia. The sequence continues at coordinate 240,392,718 of CM035845.1, forward strand.
GACAGCAGGCACGCAGTAATGGCACATTTATTGTACGCTGCAAATTCCTTTTTCGCTGTAAACAGCACACCGTGATTCCTGGCCACTGTAATATCTAAAATGTAAAGTTAATACAGTGGTACCTCTACTTACGAAATTAATTCGTTCCGGAAGTATTTTCGTAACGTGAAAATTCCGTAAGTAGAGACGCGTTTTACATGTAAGTGCCCTAATCCGTTCCAAGCCCCCCAAAATTCGGACATAATTTTTTTATAAATCATAAAAATGCATCAAAACATGTAACAAATACATGTTACAATTAGATTACTGCACATTAAACATAAAATGAGAGTTGTACATAATTTAAAAAAACAAAGAATAAAGTAAAGAATAATAAAAATTATGTTCATTTACCTTTTAACTGCTATCGTCGTCGTCGTCACCTTTTGCCTTCTTTGGTTCATGTTCTCTCTCATCAGTGGTTTTTGCCTGACGTTTTGTGAAGAACCGATCCAAGGACGTTTGCTTTTGTCGGCTTTTAACAATCCTTCGGCTTCCTTTTGTTTTAATACCATGTCGATCGTAGATGTATTACGGCCATATTCTTTGGCGAGATCAACCAAATGCATCCCTTTTTCATACCTTTCTATTATCTCTTGCTTTGTTTGTATGGACAAAAAAAACTCTCTTCTTCTTCTTTTCTCCTTTTCCACTTATCTCCATCACTTTCTTGGGGCCCATAGTGAATAAAAGTTAATACTGTACTGTACACACACGTAAAACTGCCCGAACACTTCGTGGCCAATGGGATACCAGGAAGATGCTAGGCGATAGCCAATGGCAGAGCAGCTACAAGTATGTTTACGTTCGGTAAACTACGGGAGCTGCGAGGAGCGCGTACTTTTTTGCCTTTCGTATCCTGAAATTTCTTTCGTAACAAGAGGCAATATTTTCCCGTTGAGACGTGTCGTAACCTGAAAATTCTGTATGTAGAGACGTTCGTAAGTAGAGGTACCACTGTACCAACATGACTGTGGAGCGGAATGGCCAGATACAAGGGTACAGGAGAGGGGAGTCTGTAGCAGCTTGTCCTTCCAGTGTGGGACCAGTACCCAGCTTGTACTATTGGCGCTGTTTATTAGTGCCCAAGCCACTGACAATGTCAGTGGGCGAGAGCCCTACTGGAATCACTAGGATTATTTATTATTAATCTTATTTATACAGGTAATCCCATTGAGACATGGGGTCTCATTTTCAAGACAGTTATTTAATCGATCAGTTCTGTTAAATTAGAGCTGATCGCAGTGGTTATCTGGCATGTAGAGGAATGAAGCCGGTCACATTTATTTTGTGCATAATCATTTCTGAAGGATTTTAGCATTTTGTTTTGTTGGGCTGCATCAAGGTGAAGAAGCTTTGTCTCTCTCAGTAATTCAAGGCTCATGTTTACTTCCTTAAACACAATGTTGTGTCTGACATTGCCTTTTCTTCTGCGCATGCAGGTCACTTCATAACTGTAGACCCTTCACACTGGAGTCTGATGGTGGTCGCATATAAATTATTGTGTGAACACCCACACAAAAAAAAAAAGAAATCGGATCTCTGCAAAAAATCAGAATTGAGCATTAAGACCTGCAGTGTGACCGTAACCTGAGATATTATAATAGTGGACAAAAAAATTAAACCTTTAGCTTTATTTACCCTTTTAATGAAGTATCAGAGCCATCACACAGACACGTGAGCAGTTGGAACCACCAGAATAAAGTTTAACAATAATCGGGCTCTTGGTAGTAATAGCTAGGGCCATGAAATATGGATATCTACACACACCTATAATTACCACAGCATTATTGCAGTTAAGAGACTTGTATTCAAGATTGCATCTGTGCAGCTACTGTGTGAAAAAGGAAAACTTCATGCAGCTCTAAATAAGAATGGAATTGAGGGAGCTGAAAGTTAAAATTATAATTCTTACTGCTTTGAAAAAGAAAAGGGGGAGTGGGTGCAGCACCAGCTAGAGTATAGGTATAAGACAAGGACAGTATAGTTCTGACAAACTGTACTTTAAGCTGCTTCTCTGATAGGGACAAATTTAGCATCAGCCACGCTGCCACAACAAGATGATAACAATGGGTGCCTACTTTCGATGCGCAGTCATGGTAGAAGAGGTTTCCGGCCAGGGTTTTGATGCTTGTCCAGAGTACCACCAGAACACTGTCCCGCAGGGTTCCCATTTGGACTGGCTCCCAACACTGCCCTGGGTGGCAGTCGTAGTCATTGGTCAGCACTTCAGAAGGGGGTCCAGGTCAACTGGACCACAAGTCTATTTTGGAAGAATGCAGCTGGGGTCTGTATACAAAGATGGAGAGCACTTTCCCACATGGGCTGAATAAACGAGTTAGTTTCTTTAAAAAAGGAGCTTCTCAAACTTTGACTGCTAGGTCTAAAAGAAGGGTGAACTGTAAAGAAAAATGTGGACCACAAAAATCTAGAAAACAAGTAAACTGAGTAATAAAAGAGAAACAGCGAGAAGACAAATTGACACGAATATGAGAAATGCAAGAACACAATACAAGACTGAAGAGGAGATGGAAGAGACTGGAACAAGAGTGAGAAGAGCCCAGAGCCTCTTTCTTTCCTAGATTAAAATTCCCTCTGCTGTCTTGAGGGGAGGGACTAAGGACTTTTCAACGAATCACTGAGTGGCTGCACAGAGGCCGGCCCTATTTCTATGGTTACCAGCATATGGGAGTGGGACAGGAGAACAGGGTAATTCACTGAATCAAAGTTTGCACAGAAAATCAGGACAGAGGGGATGGCAATTTCTCCCTCAATGACAGGGAGCAGGGGAGGATTGTACCCTACTGACACCTTGAAGGGGGTAACATCAATGGCAGTGGATGAAGCGATATTATGGGTGTATTCTATCCAATGCAAGTATGTACTCGAGGTAGTAGGGTGTTGAGAGGCGACGCAGCGGAGGGCTACTTCCAGCTCCTGGTTTGCTCGCTTGCATTGCCCATTACTTTGGGGATGGTAATCTGAGGTGAGGATTGTGGATGCTCCGACGGCTAGGCAGAAGGCTTTCCACACTTGGGACGTGACTTGTGGGCCCCAGTCTTACACAGTGTCCATGGGTATTCCATGGAGGTGAAAAATGTGGCGCAGTAGGATGTCAGTGGTTTCTTTGGGGGTAAGGTGAGGAAGTGTACAGCCTTGGAAAATCTATCATTAACTGTAAGAACCATGGTGTTGCCTTTGGAGGTTGGGAGACCAATAACAAAATCCACGGCTATGTGTGACCATGGATGGCTAAGGATGGCCAGGGGATGCTGGAGGCCAACAAGAAGCAAGTTGGAGGACTTTATAGCAGTGCAGGTGGTGCAGGCCCAAACAAATTCTTGAGCATCAGTGCTGAGGGATGGCCACCAGATGGCTCAGTGAAGATGATGAATGGTGCCGCCCACTCCAGAGTGGCAGGTGAAACGAGCCATGTGTACCCAGTGGATGACATCTCCCCGCACTGATGTAGGGATGTTCAATATGCCCCGGGGTCTTCCCCCCCGGGGTCAGGTTTCATCAGCTGGGCGGCGAGCACATTCTTCTCCACCTTGAAGGAGATTGCGCCCAAAAACCACGAAGTTGGTAGAATGGGTTCTAGGACAGGCGACCTGCTGCCAAGGGAGAACTGGTGAGAGAGGGCATTGGGTTTAGTGTTCTTTGTTCCTGGCTGGTAGGACAGCGTAAATTGAAATTGGCTAAAGAACAAGGCCCACCAGGCCTGGTGGGGGTTGAGGCACTTGGTTGACTTGAGGTATTCAAGGTTGTGGTGATCAGTCCACACCAGGAATGGCTGTGCTGCTCCATCCAGCCAATGATGACATCCTCTATTTTGAGCTTAACCTCCAGGAGCCCCTGATGCCCGACATCATAATTCTGCTCTGCTGGGCTGAGGTGGCAGGAGAAGAAAGCCCAAAGGCGCAGCTTGCCGTCAGAGGATGAATGCTGGGATAGGACGCCCCCCCTCACCGCAATCAGATGCATCCACCTCCACAATGAATTAAAGCATGAGGTCCACCTTGGAGAGGATTGGCACCTGTGAAAACAAGGTCTTTAATTCAGTGAATGCCATCTCTGCTGAATCTGACCACCTGAACGGGGTTTTGGGAGAGGTAACTTGGGTTACTGGGGCTGCCACCCAGCTGTAGTTCTTAATAAACCTGTAAAAGTTGGCAAATCCCTATAAGTGCTGCAGCTGTTTAAGAGTAGTAATGGCACAGTCATAGTGCCTGTGTGGAGGTAGAGACAAGGCTTTAACTTTGCTGAAAACAGGGGCAAGATCACGGAACTCCTTAGGCACTAAGGGCAGGTCAGGGGGCGTCTCTGGGCTAGGGCATGAGGGCGAGATGGGTGAGCAGAGGGCGGAAAGGAGACAGAAGGACAAGCAAAAATTGTTCCAGGAATTAATTTTGCCCAGTGCCCAATCAATGGAGGGATTATGCAATCTTAAACAGGGGAACCCTAAAATAATTTCTGAGGAGAGGGTGGGTAATACAAGGAGTTTGATGTGTTCTTGGTTGTTGCCATATACAGTGATCAAAATGGGGGCGGTCATCCTAGTGATGGTGGCTAATCTAGAACCAGTTAGTGAAGCTAAAGGAGTAGGCAAGGGATCTTCAATGGTGGGGATCTGAACTTGGGACAATTATTTGTCAGAAATAAAATTTTGCTCCACCCAGGAATCAATTAGGGCAGAGGTCAAATCTTCAACTGAATTTATCTGGATTAGTGTAGGCAAGGTAGATTTTAGAGGGGCCTTGGATTTTGACTCCTCCCCCCTCAGTGCCCCTACCTTGACTGGGGGGCAGAGTCGTTTGGGCACGCTGGGCAGTAAGCCACAAAATGCCCAGAAGTACCACAATTAAAGCATAGCCTTGCATCCCTCCTGCACTGACGTTTGGCGGGCGAAAGCTGAGTGTGACTGAGCTCCATAGGTTCACTGATGTCTAGTGCTGAACTCGAAGGGAGCACTAGGAGGTGAAGTGCGGAGGATGCAGCATGAGGAGGAAGAACAATGGTGAGGTGGGGGTACCCGAAAACTCGGTCACGGAGGCGGTTTTCAAGTCGAATGGCCAGGGAAATTAGTGTGTTGCACGAGGATTGTTCATCCTGGACTGCTAACTCGTCTCAGAGTGTGGATTTTAACCCCCACAAAAAAGAGGCCCCTGACTGTGATATCATTCTACCCAGACTCAGCAGTTAGAATGTGTAACTGGAGAGAATAATTGGCTACTGTTTTGGTGCCCTGTTTGTAACCCAGCAGATGACTAGAAATACCCCCCTCCCAGGTGGTGTGACCAAAAACCTTCTTGAACTTGAGGGTGAATTAATGATAAGAATGATCAGGACGGCCGGAACTGCTAACAAATACCTGCACCCATTCAAGGGCGAGGCCGTCTAGGAGTGTGATAATGTAGCTCACTCTGCTTTGGTCAATCGGAAAATCTACTGGCGTTCTCTGAAAAGCTAACTGACACTGCAAGAGGAACCCTTTACACTTTCCCAGCCTCCCGCTGTAGCGGGCAGGAGTGAGATGGAGAAGGTTCGGCCGGCAGACACGAATTCAGAGGGCGAGGGGGCAGCAACTGATGGAGGGGAATCCGCTGCTGCCTAACTAGGCGAAAAAGAGGAAGCGAGCTGATTCATAAATTCGCTAACAGCTGATTGAAGGAATAATTATCAATTTTGACCTCGAGCGTGGTGAGGAGTTCCAGCAGAGAACCTAATGTGGCTCCTGCCGGGTCCTGAGACTGGTAGGATTGTAATGACACATTTTAACAAGGCAGCACCAAAAAAGAAAAACCATAACAGATTTACAAGTAAGGTGCAAGGTAAGTGATTTTATTTACAATGACTGTGATAATTGTGCTGGGACAATGGAGAGAAAGTGGAGGGGATAGAGAAAGGAGACGTTAATACCACAGTCAATTCTGGCAACGTACTTATGATGAGGATATAATAGGAAAAAGGGGGTAATAATTACATGTCTGCTTTCAGGTGGTGAATCAGTGATAAAGGGAGCTGAGGCTGCAGGCAGGGTCATGGTGGCTTTGAAGCGGAAGGTGAGAAGGGGTTCCCAGGCCTGGGGAAAAACTCCGAGGGGGGGGGGGCAAGGTGAAGGTTAACTGAGTATCCTTCTTGACTTACAGGCAGAGCCAGGTGGGGGAAGCATTCAGTCTCCACAGGGGGACTGAGTTTGGGGGAGACAAACAGGCTGAGGTCCAACGGTAAGGCTGAGGAAACGGGACAGAGAGATCAAGAGAGGCTACATGGTTCCAAGGGTACTGGGGGGGTCAGGGCCGGGGCTGAGTTATGAGTGAGCTGGAGCACACACAGGATCAAGCGAGAACACAATTTCCAATAGTAGCAGGTGATCTTGTGGCAGCGAAGGCTGTGGCGTCGAGACAATCCCAAAGTGAAATGATGTCAGTTCACCCATTAAGTAGATTCGAGCCTGGCTGCTGTGCAGCTGCAGAAAATACGAGATGATTAGTGATGATGTGTCTGTGCTCGCTCACCACAGGCCATGCCACTTACTTTATTTATTTATTGGTAATTTTGAGATCCAATCAGCATATCTTAGTTTAGGTCATCTGAAACTTTGCTGCTGCTCCTCCTCTGGCCTTCTCTCACATGGTGCAGAAATCATTTTTGTGATATCTCCAAAGGTAGGAAATAATTTTATTCATCAAGAAGAAGAAGAAGAAGAAGAAGAAGAAGAAGAAGAAGAAGAAGAAGAAGAAGAAGAAGAAGAAGAAGAAGAAGAAGAAGAAGAACAACAACAACAACAACAACAACAACAACAACAACAACAACAACAACAACAATAATAATAAATCTGGTAAACTCAACCTGTCTGTCATGAACACTTGTTTCATGAGCGTAATTAGGACACCAAAGGCGCTCTGAGTTTTCACATTTATTAACATAAGTACAGACACAAACATAAGATGCAAATACTAAATAATAAACTGCATGGCAAGAATAACAAGTACATGAACACAAACGCTGGAGGAGAGTGGGACTCTACATCCAGGGGGAACATGGAGCCAAGGACCACCTTGGCAGGGGCAGAATCCAGCCGGAGCTCGGAGCTCCTCCGGAGGCTGTGAGGCTCATGGCTGGAAAAAGGGATAAACGTACCTGGACGGAGCACACCAACTCTCCACGACAGCGGAGCCTCTGCACACTCAGAATTCCCACTGAGGACTGACATATCAAGTAGAAGGACACAACAAACCGCAGAGGATTGCCATGCCCTAATATACAAACATAATCATTGAAGACAGGTGTAGATACATGAGTTGACAAAATAACAGAATGGCAACAGGTGTGCAGCTAAAGCCAGTTTGACAGCAGGAAGCTGCACAGCGCTGTCAAAATCAAACACAAACCAGAAAAAACAATGATGCAAGCAGAACAGAAATCTAAACTGAGAACATAACTTAAAATACACAAAGAAACAACAGAAAATGACTAACATAACTAACTAACTGACTAACATTTTCCACAGGTAACTTTTTTTTTTGCAATTAATCCACTAACAGACTGTTTGTTTCTTTCTTTTTTCGTATGGAGCTGTAGGAAGTTGAGAACTATATTGACAAGTCTTATTACCACTGCTGTGACATGGAGCAGGTGAACATATCTCCCGTTCTGTCTTTCTTGTCCAAACGACCCAGAACCGCAGATTCACCAAAAATAACACCTGAGAAATCACTGGACAGCCCAGAGTTTAGTGACATTCTTTTCTTTCTTGAAAATAAACTTACCAGCATGGATGCTAGACTTGCGTTGGTCAAGTTGCTCCATAAAGAATTCCAGAGAGTATGAGAGAGTCTGGAATTCAGCCAGGTGCAGCTCGTCTCTCTCTTAGAAGAAATAATAGCTTTAAAAAGTCAGTAAACACATTCACCACATAACTTGACATTGCTGTAAAAGAAAACCAAAAAATAAAGGAAACAATTCTTGACTTGAAATCACAGAGCCTGAGAGATAACCTAGTTTTCGCTGGAATTGTTGAGAAAAAAAAACAAAAAAAAACAAAAAAACAATGAATATCCAGAACAGCTGATCTGTGAATTCATGTCTACGCAGTTGAAATTGCCCTCCGAACTTGTGAAATCAATTACCTTTCACCCAGTCCACCACATTGGACAGAAAAATCTTCAAAATAAATGTTCCAGACCCATTATTGCTAAATTTGAACATTTCAAGCAAAAAAAAAAAAAAAAAAAATTAAAAAAAAAAAATTCTGGTACAGAGGAAGGGCAGGAACCTTAAGAACACAAATTATGGTCTAAATGATCAATTTTCACAGGAAATTAAGGAAAAAAGAAGGAAGCTTTTTCCCATTAGGAAACAAAAAAATAAACAAGGTAAACAAGCTATTATATCTGGGTAGATTGTTTATAAATGGCAAGCTGTTTATGGATGAACCCATAACCCCCTTTCTGTTCTAGAGTTTAGTTTGTTTCCTTAGCTACATGGGGAAAAAAGAGTGTGATTGTGTGCAGGTCTCTTATTTGATCCCTGCTTAGTTCATTAAAATTTGTCTAATGTTATTTCTTTTTGTTGAGGCTGTTGTTTGATTGTTTGTCTGTTTTGGCTAATTTTGTTGATGTTGTTAGGTTGTTGTGTTATCTGTATCTTTTCATCAATTACAACCGCTATGTCTTTTCTCTCTCGCACATTAGGTCTATAGGAAATAACTAACTCTTTGAGTGTGTGAATTTGCATGCCTCTAGTGGCAGAGTGTGGCACTGTGCCTGTCGTCTCACTCTGACATGATCGGCTGCATTGGAGATTTGTACTGATTTGTACTGATTTGCCAGTTTCAAAAGGTGGCAGACATCCGTTGGAGGACTCAATGGATGACACGTAATACACCAAAGAAGAAGAACTAATTTCCTTCTCCTGTTTTTAGCATTTTAGCCCAGAAAGCTAATATGGCCGCGATCGGTCACCGTCACTTTGTCAGCTTTGTATGCTGAAAATAGCCCCAGGATACAAGCAAAATTTATGTGGGATAATCATGAGACTTTGTAGATGTGATGGAGACTTTAAATGACCGACAGAACGCAAAATAACGACCATGATGGGGGAAAATGCAGTGACCACGTCAGCCAGCCAGCCAGCCAGCCCCCCATTGTCAAAAGTAAGTGAGAAATTTCTGTTTTGTTTTAATGTACTGATTTCTTCTTCATATGCTTTGAAGATAAGATGATGAGGTACCTCTGTACAAAAAATGGTGTCAAAAGACTGAACCATTCTTTGTGTAAATACGTCCAAATTACAGTTTTGACTGAGTTATGGAATTTAAAGAGGTGCCGCAACATTTTGCAAATTAGATGCATAAATTTATTCCTATCTGAAACTTTGGATCATATTTTACATCTTTCTAATTGACAGTAAGCCATTATCTCTTACCACTTTCAAGTTATAGCCTTGGAAATCTGAACTATTTTATTGACAAAAAATATTTACCACTCTTCACCACTAGGGGTTATGTCACAATTCGGCTACAGTCACACTCAGAGATTTAAGTACATGCACCCCATTCACTCTTGTAAATCAAGCAAATGAAAAAGAGACGTCATGTGCGCACACCCATGTAGGTACAGTATACTGTATCTTTTACGCACAACACACATGCGTAAACACACATGTACATGCAGCCATACAGCATACACAGGATATACATGTACTCTCACACACACACATACAGTACGGACATACAAACACATAGGCTCACTTAGCTAGCCTTTAGCACAAAAAACAGTTAGTGAAAACATGCCCACTTTAAAGTTTGTCACATGGAACATACATGGAATGGGTACCAGGGAGAATAGCCCAAAAGTTTTTGATCGACGGAAGGATCTACAGGCAGACTTTGTCTTATTACAGGAAACACATGTTTCTAAGTCATCTGTAGGTGCATTCACCTCCCGGGAATTTCCCCACATGTACTCAGCCTACTTAAATTCCAAACAAAGGGGGGTAGCTATATTGGTAAAAAGAAGAATTTTGTTGTGAATAACATCATAGCAGATCCAGAAGGTATATTTAAAATATTAAAAATGTTAGTTCAAAATCTGGATCTATGTATTGCCAGCATTTATGGCCCAAATATTGACAAACAATCCTATTTTCACCATCCATTCATCCATCTTCTACCGCTTTTCCGGAGGTCCAGGTCGCGGAGGCAGCAGTTTAAGCAAAAAAGCCCAGACTTCCCTCTCCCCCGCCACCTTCTCCAGCTCTTCAGAGAGGATACCAAGGCGTTCCCAGACCAGCTGGGAGACATAGTCTCTCCACCGAGTCCTGGGTCTGCCCCAGGGTCTCCTCCCAGTGGGACGTGCCTGAAACACCTCAAGAGGGAGGCGTCCAGGAGGCATCCTAATCAGATGCCCATACCACCTCAACTGACTCCTTTCAATGTGGAGGAGCAGCGGTTCTACTCTGAGCCTCTCCCGGATGACTGAGCCCCTCACCCTATCTCTGAGGGTGAGTCCAGCAATCCTACGGAGAAAGCTCATTTCAGCCGCTTGTATCTGCGATCTCGTTCTTTCGGTCATTACCCAAAGCTCGTGACCATAGGTGAGAGTAGGAAAGTAGATTGAGTGGTAAATCGACAACTTTGCCTTAGAACGAAGTTCCATCTTCACCACAACAGACTGGTACAACGTCCGCATCACTGCAGACACTGCTCCAATCCGTCTGTCGAACTCTCGCTCCATTTTCCCCTCACTCGTGAACAAGACCCCAAGATACTTAAACTCCTCCGCTTGGGGCAGGAGCCTGTCCCCAACCCAGAGAGGACAATCCACCTTTTTCCAGCTGAGGACCATGGACTCGGACTTGGAGGTGCTGATTCTCATCCCAGCCACTTCACACTCAGCGGCAAACCATCCCAGGAAGAGCTGTAGGTCATTGCTGGATGAAGCCAACAGGACAACATCATCTGCAAACAACAGAGATGAGATCCTGTGGTCACCAAGCATGACACCCCCCATTCCCTGGCTGTGCCTGGAAATCCTGTCCATAAAAATTATGAACAGGATCGGTGACAAAGGGCAGCCCTGGCAGAGTCCAACTCTCACTGGGAATGAATCTGACTGAGTGTTGGCAATACGAACCAAACTCTCACAACAGTCATAGAGACCGAATAGCTCGTAACAACAAGCCCGATACCCCATACTCCCGAAGCACCCCCCACAAAAATCCACAAGGGACGCGGTCAAATGCCTTCTCCAAGTCCACAAAACACATGTAAACTGGTTGGGCAAACTCCCACAAACCCTCAAGGATTCTCGAGAGGGTAAAGAGCTGGTCCGATGTACCATGGCCAGGACGAAAACCGCATTGCTCCTCCTGAATCAGAGGTTCGACCAACGGCCGGACTCTCCTCTCCAGTACCTTGGCATAGAACTTCCCAGGGAGGCTGAGGAGTGTGATCCCTCTAAAGTTGGAGCACACCGTCCAGTCCCCTTTTTTGAAAAGATGAACCACCACCCCAGTTTGCCATACCAAAGGCACTGCCCCCGACATCCACGCAATGTTGCAGAGGTGTGTCAACCATGACAGCCCAACAACATCCAGGGCCTTGAGGTACTCAGGTCAAATCTCATCCACCCCCGGGGCCCTGCCACCAACGAGGTTTTTAACCACCTTGGCGACCTCAGCCCCTGTGATAGGCGAGTAATCCCCCTCGTCCCCAAACCTTGCTTCCTCCATGGAAGGCGTATCAGTGGGATTGAGGAGATCCTCGAAGTATTCCTTCCACCGCCTGACGATATCCCCAGTCGAAGTCAACAGTGTCCCATCCGCACCATACACAGTGTGGTCAGAGAGCTGCTTTCCCCTCCTGAGCCGCCGGACAGTTTGCCAGAATCTCTTCGAGGCCGACTGAAAGTCTTGTTCCATGGCCTCACCGAACTCCTCCCATACCCGGGTTTTTGCTTTAGCAACCACCCGAGCTGCACTCCGTTTGGCCTGCCGGTACACCTCGGCTGCTTCGCGAGTCCCACAAGCCAACGAAGCTTGATACAACTCCTTCTGCAGTTTAATGGCCCACCTCACCACTGGTGTCCACCACTTGGTTCGGGGGTTGCCACCACGAGATGCACCGACCACCTTGCAGCCGCAGCTCTGGGCCGCCGCTTCAACAATAGAGGTGGAGAACATGTCCCATTCAGACTCCATGTCTCCAGACTCCCTCGGAATGTGGTTGAAGTTCTTCCGGAGGTGGGAGTTGAAGACCTCCCGGACAGGGGCCTCAGCCAGACGCTCCCAGCACACCCTCACTATACGTTTGGGTCTACCGGGTCTGAATGGCTTCCTCCCCTGCCATCAGATCCAACTCACCACCAGGTGGTGATCAGTTGACAGCTCTGCACCTCTCTTTACTCGGGTGTCCAAGACATACGGTCACAGGTCTGATGACACAATAACAAAATCGATCACTGACCTGCGACCTAGGGTGTCCTGGTGCCAGGTGCACATATGGACACCCTTATGATTGAACATGGTGTTCATTATGGACAGACTGTGGTTAGCACAGAAGTCCAATAACTGAACACCACTCGGGTTCAGATCGGGCAGGCCGTTCCTCCCAATAACACCCCTCCAGGTTTCACTGTTGTTGTCCACATGTGCATTGAAGTCCCCCAGTAGGACAATGGAGTCTCCAAGAGGAGCACCCTCCATCACCCCAGTCACAGACTCCAAAAAGGGTGGGTACTCTGAAACATCATTTGGTGCATAGGCACAAATGATGGTCAGGACCCGTTTCCCAACCTGAAGGCGCAGGGAAGCAACCCTTTCATCCACCGGGGAAAACTCCAATATAGAAGCAGCAAGGTGGGGGGATACAAGAATACCCACCCCTGCTCATCGCCTCTCACCCGGGGCAACTCCAAAAAAGGCCAAGCTCCAGCCCCTCTCCAGGAGACTGGTTCAGGAACTGGAGCTGTGTGTTGAGGTGAGGCCGACTATATCTAGCCGGTATCGCTCAACCTCATGCACCAGCTCAGGCTCCTTCCCCACCAGAGAGGTGACATTCCATGTACCAAAAGCCAGTTTAGAAAGCTTGGGATCAGTCCGCCAAGGTCTCCGCCTTTGGCCGCCACCTAATCCACATAGCATCGGACCCCCATGATCCCTCCTGCAGGTGGTGAGCCCACTGGAGGGCAGACCCATGTAACTCCTTCGGGCTGAGCCCGGTCGGGTCCCATGGGTGAAAACCCGGCCACCAGACGCTAGCCTCCGAGCCCCTCCCCCAGGCCTGGCTCCAGGGTGGGGCCTCAGTAACCCCATACCGGGTGGGGTACACTGAATCCTTGATATACAATTTATCATTAGAGTCTGTTGGATCGTACTTAGTCTGGCCCTTCACCCAGGACCAGTTTGTCTTGGGTGACCCTATCAGAGGCAAATTGCTCCGGACAACATAGCTCCTGGGATCACTGGGGCACGCATACCCCCCCACCACGATAAGGTAACGATCCATGAGGGGGTCCTATTTTCACACTTTCTTCAATTCTCTTTCTGAGCTTCTGAACACCACACTCATAATAGGACCAGACTTCAAACTTGTATTAAACCCTGCAACCAACAGGCTTAGTACATTGGGGAATTATCAGAAACGGCAGGCGACTGACACTCTCAAGCAATGTATGAATGATTTTGGTCTTTGTGATGAATGACTTTGTCTTCACCCAACTCTGAGGCAATACACCTTTTTCTCACCAGTGCATAGTTCATATTCTCAGATAGACTTTTTTTTTTACCAGTAACTTCACTGTGAGGGATAACAGATACACTGAAATTTGCTCAAATCAAGCTATCAGTGATCACAATCCAGTATCTCTTACACTGGTAAATAAAAGAGCTACAAGTAAAACTAGGAACTGGACATTTAACCCAATGACTGTGGATGCCACTCTGTTGTGCCGTCAGCCCCTAGTGGGGAAGGTTTTTTCAAGAAAATATTCAGTTCAGATGTCAGAGATTTCCAAAGCTATAACTTGCAAGTGGTAAGTGATAAAGGCTTACTATCAATTAGAAAGATGTAGAATATAATCCAAAGTTTGAGATAGGAGTAAATTTACACATCTAATTTGCATAATGCCACAGCAGCCATATCGAATTACATAACTTTCAGTCAAAAGGAATTTGGACATATTTACACAAAGAATGGTTCTGTTTTTTGTCACCCTTTCTTGTTTTGGGCATTTTGTTATCTTATCTCCAAAGTATATGAACCAGAAAATCAGTATAATGCAGTACAATGTAAACAAAACAATTAACAAACACAGACATCCATCACTTACCACTGGTGAAGGCAGCTCGCTTCGCCCTTTTTGCGGCATCTTGGCCGTTATTTTCTCTTCTGTTGAACATTTTTGCTCTCTCTCCCACATCCAGAAACTGATGTGATTACCCCACCTCAATTTCCCTTTTATTCCACAGCTATTCATGTTATACGATGACATGTAACCGGAATGATTGTTTCCCCAGTCACATGGCGCAGATGAACATCAGGCAACACTGAGCTGGCAAAACATTTTAATGATTATTTTATAAACTGTGTCACAATTGGCTAAGAGTTTTTCTAAGCCAAACTGCACTCATGAATTCCACTGTGATACTCATTCTTTTAAATTGAGTAATGTAGATGAAGTGAATATCTCTAAAATCATATCCAATCTTAACAATAGTAAAGCTAAAGACATATTTGGAATCGATACAGCCTTTCTGAAAGGACACAAAGAAATTTTAACACCAGTATTAACAAAAATTATAAATCAATCCATAAATGAGAGTACCTTTCCCACAATTTTGAAAACAGCCATTGTACGGCCAGTGTACAAATCAGGTGATAAGCTCCAGGTCGCAAATTACAGACCCATCAGCATACTCTCAACCATTTCCAAAGGCTTGGAGAAAGCTGTAGCACAACAGCACAACCTTGACTCCATGGCAGCACTTAACCCCTTTCAATTTTTTTTTCAGGAAAGGATATTCCACTGAAACAGCATGCTGCTATCTATTAGAAAACATCAAATCCAGCCTGTATGGGGGAGGGGTAGTGGGGGCTGTTTTTCTTGACCTGTGAAAGGCTTTTGATACAGTCAACTATGAGTTACTTTTAAACAAATTATCACAATTCTCCCTTCATAAAAATACACAAAACTGGATAAGGTCATACCTCAGTGACAGACAGCAGTGTGTAATTGTAAACAATGTTACATCTCCCTTAAAAGCATGCAGCCTGGATGTACCGCAGGGCTCTATTTTAGGGCCTTTGCTGTTTACATTATATAACATTATATATTAATGATCTCCCGTCTGTGTGTAATGCAAATATAATTATGTATGCTGACGACACTGTGGTATATACTCATGGTAAAATGACTGAAGAGGTGACTGAAAAATTAACACAGGAAATGGAGAAAGTCTCACATTGGTTGAGGAATTCTTGCTTAACCTTACACGTCGATAAAACTGTGTCAATTTTTTTTACTAATCGCTACAAATCCAAGATAGAAGGACAAAAAATTAAGAATGTGACTGAATTTAAATATTTAGGTGTTACACTTCACTCAAATTTAAGCTTTAAAAAAATACATTAAAAAGATGACAAACACGGTCAAATTTAATTGTGCTAATTTCAAACATAAGAAATTCACTGTCTACTGAAGCATCAATTATGTATCTAAATGCTATGATAATTCCACATTTTCTTTACTGTATGACCAGTTGGTCACAGGCATGTAAATCTGCCCTGAGGCCTCTGGAATCATTTAACAAATATTCTATCAAGATTCATGACAAGAAAAGACGAACGTTCCATCACTGTCCTATCCTGTCCAAATATAACCTGTTGTGCTTTGAAAATCTAATCATGTATACAAATGTGTGTCTTTTGTTTAAGGTAATCCATAACTCTGCTGCTCCTCCCTTAAAAAGGTTTGTTTCATTAACTTATTGACTCTCGTGCACTATGTACAGCAGCTCAACCAGACTCATGACATTCATCACTGTTTTTCTGTTGCATTATCAACTGCACTGTGGTACCCCATATTATCTGCTACTTGCTAATTTATTTTAAACTGCCTTGACTAGTATTACTCATTACTACTACTACTACTATTATTATTATTATTATTATTATTATTATTATTATTATTATTATTATTATTACTTATTTGTCTACACTTATTGCACATTTTTAGTCCTTTAGTTTTTTAGTTTATCTCTTTATCTCATCATGTTTTTAATGTTGCAGCATGGCACCGAGACAAATTCCTAGTTTGTGTACTACATGAACAATGGCAATAAATCTGATTCTGATTCTGATTCTGATTCTGTAAATACATCTCGGACAACTCGATCAACAGTACACGGCGAGTGCAGGATTCCTAAGCACAAGACAACATTAGCAAATTCAGCATTTTCATGTGTGGCTATGCGACAGTGGAACATGTTACCAACGGAGTTACTTGCAGTAACAGACTATCACACATTTTCACGCTTGGTGAAAAAACAGTTAATCTCTAAGCAAACCTGTGTCCATAATGTACTGTGATGTAAAGATGTTAGAGTGTGTGATGACGACAGTGGGACCAATAAGAGTCAGTGGTTGGATGTGAAAAATTGTTTATATGGATGGAGTTATAAAAATGTATTATTGTATGTTTTAGTTCTTATCAATGTTTGGGTTCTTATTAATATTATTAATGTCTGTTTTAGTTTTTAGCAATGCTTCGTTTTAGTTTTTTTAATCAATGTTTGGTTTTAGTTTTTTATCAATGCTTACTTGTAGTTTTAGCAAATGTCTTCTTTTATTAATGCTAACACCAGCCTGCCCAGGGACTACAGGTGGAAATTAGCACTTGTGCTATAACCTGGTACAATGCATCTTTCCTCTTTAAGGTCAATGTATATTGTGCATGTCCCTGCATAAATAAATAAAATGAAGAAAATGAAGAATGAAGGCAGCTTTGCCCACCCTCTGTTACAACAAACTGTTAACATTTACCTTCATAAGCTAAATAATCTCTTTTTTTGAATCATACTTTTGCAAATTTGAGAGCAAATGCTCCTCCATCCGCGAACGAGTACATCCACAGCAATCGGTAACATCCATATGTGTTTGTCTAAAAATTTCTTCCTCTCTGGTGTAAATAAGGATGTTTCTATGTCCGCCATAATTCCTCCAAGGCAAGAGCACTAAGTTATATGTGTCTGCCACCTTGTGAGATGGAATTCTTAGTAGAACTGGGGAGTGTTTGGCACGTCAGAGTCGCAGGTGCAGTGCAAGTTGCAGCACTGCACCTGTCACAGTGGTGGCGCTATCCGTTCATGCAATCAACAATGTCAAAGGGTTAATACATCACTACTCAAAGACAAAGACTTTATTAATTATTTTAATAAAGAGTGGGAATCATATCTGGAATATAATGACATGCCAGGAATATCTCTGTGTGTTCTCTGGGAAGCAGCAAAAGTGGTCATGCGAGGTAAAATCATCTCTTACTGTTCGTATAAGAATAAAAAAGAAAAAGCACGGGTACTGGAGTTAGAACAGAAAATTAAATTACTGGAGATTACTTGTACCATTTCTCCACAGGAACAACACTCAACAATCTGAGGAAGTTAAATCTGGAACTAAAAGAAATTACAAACAAATGGACACAGTTTTTAATACAAAGACTACATCTTGAGAAGTTTGAACACAGTAATAAATCGGGGCGATATCTTTCTAACCAGCTTAGATTGAATAAAGAAAAAAAAAAAACCCAACAACTATCCACTCTATTAAGGACATGACCAGAAATATTACCCATGACCCTGAAAATATAAATAACTCCTTCAAAAAGTTTTATGAAAACCTCTATTTATCACAGAATAATCAATCTAACTCAGAAATAAATGAATTTCTGGACAATATAAATTTACCATGATTAAATAATAAATAGATTACAGCTCTGGATGCACCTCTTCTAATGTCCAAACTCCAGGAGGCACTTAAAACCTTCCTCTTGTGTTAGGGTCGGCACCGACCCGTTTTAGTTTTTAAATGCATAAAAGAATCACTTAAAATTTGTTTATTGCATCAAGGCTTTTTGACTTTGTCAGGAACCTTGAATTCAACAAAATTAAACCAAAAAAAAAAATTTCACTACATTATAAAATGTTCTGGTTGAAATTATGTCCTTTGTGGTGTTAGGGTCGGTTTCAACCCGGTTATAAAAATAAGATTATAAAGCAATATTTAGAGCCAAAACTGAAATCATAAGTGCACTGTCAGCCAACACACTGACAGCCACCTCCTCTCCCAATCATGTATCATCAGAATCATCAGAAATCACGAATCATCAGAAAATATATATGGGTTGAAACTGACCCATAACACCATAGATGTTACTATAGTTATTAATTTTAAAATGAAAAAATAAATCAAGCAAATTCATTTCAGAGATGTGTTTTAGACCCCTCAGTAATATTCAGGTAACACAACAACCTTTTATTACCTCCGCCAGGCCGAAAAGGCCAGGAGGAGGTTATGTTTTTGCCAGGGTTTGTGTGTTTGTCTGTTTGTCTGTCTGTTTGTCTGTCTGTCTGTCTGTTTGTCTGTTGGTTAGCAAGATAACTCAAAAAGTCTTGCACGGATTTGCATGAAACTTTCAGGCGTTGTTGGAAATGGTACAAGGAAGAACTGATTAAATTTTGGGAGTGATCCGGTTCACTGTCTGGATACAGGAATTTTTTTAAAGCATTTTTCAACACTGTGACATAGGGCCATTTTCAACATGTGCGCAGGCGCAATGGAGGGCGCTGGTCGTCGTGTCTGCAACACAAACTCTGCGTTCTTCAACGTTTTAGGCACAAAAGCACGCGGAAAACACTGCTGGCCTGGGCCCGCCAGCGTGCTTGTGTTTGCGCGCAACTGCAAAACCTCACACGGGCAGCTGTCCGCCGACGGATTCTTTGGCAGAAATTCCCCAGCCAGCCATAGGAGCTGCGCATTTGGCAGAAATTCCCCGGCCAGCCATAGGCGCTGCGCATTTGGCAGAAATTCACCGGCCAGCCATAGGAGCTGCGCATTTGGCAGAAATTCACTGGCCAGCCATAGGCGCTGCGCATTTGGCAGAAATTCCCCGGCCAGCCATAGGTGCTGCGCATTTGGCAGAAATTCCCCGGCCAGCCATAGGAGCTGCGCATTTGGCAGAAATTCCCCGGCCAGCCATACGCGCTGCGCAATAACGAGCTCTCTGCCGGCGAAGCTTCTAAATTCTCGTTTGCCGCGGAGCGAAACCCCAAAATAATATAATATAAAACCCACGGCAACCTGTCTACCCAATTTGCATCCGTCAGTGGAGGAGATGGACACAACAGCAACACTTCAGTTTATTACCTCCGCCAAGGAGGCAATGCTTTTACTACTGAACCACTAATCCTATCACTATCAGATTGATTGTCATTGATTAATTGTGTGGTTATTGCACTGTCCCTGTCAAATAAACAAATAATCATTGTGAATCCAATTGCTAGTCATATGTTTACATGCTCAAGGAATCTGAAAACGTACACACAAACACTGTATGGGGGGAATTGTGGCGCTTGGCGGAGGTCTGCGCTCTCCGAGTGCTTTTCTAGTTTATTTATATGATTCTCTTGAGGTTAATTTTTTTCTTTTTTTTATTGAAATCGAGGGGTATACTGATAAAAAAAAAGGCCCAGAGACCCACGCCAAAAATATTAAACCCAACATTTTCATGGATAAGGAAGCCTAACAAGGTAACCAAAAGATGACAAAAAAATTGGATGATAGGTTATTGTTTTTAGTATATTTTAAAGCTGATTTAAGACACGGGTCGAAACCGACCCGTTAACACCGAGGATGGTAACAGAAAGCTAACACAGGAGGAAGGTTTAGCACATCCTAAATAATAAACCTCCGGGACCAGATGGTTTTCCAGTAGAATTCTCTAAATAATTCTGCCCTGTGATGGCACCTACATTTCTTAAAATGGTGAACCAAATTAAAGAAGATAATGCAATCCCTTCAAATTTGAGCTTGGGTAGCATTATCCTGCTCCTTTAACCTGAAAAAGAACCCACGCTTCCAGCCAGCTACCATACCATCTCACTTATGAATTTCAAACTTAAAATAATTTGCAAAGGTCTTGCCAAAAAACTGGAAAGAATAACTTTGTTTATAATACACCCAGATCAAACAGGTTCCATCAAGGGTAGGCACTCGGCTAATAGTAGACGCAGGACATTTAAACCCTCTAACTGTCCCAGTCGCCGTTTGGCGACAAAACCCCTAGTGGTCAAGAGTGGTAAAGATTTTTTGTCAAGAATATAGTTCAGATTTCTAAGGCTATAACTTGAAAGTTGCAAGAGATAATGGCTTACTGTCAATTAAAAAGATGCAGAATATGATCCAAACTTTCAGACAGGAATCCTGGGGGGTCCCCGGGGTGTGCGGCAATGGCACTGGGGTGGGGGCGGGCTGTTAGTGGGGGTGTCTTGAGGGGCTCGCACCGGGAACATGAGCCAGTCTCCGGCCTGGGGGCTGGCATTAGCCCCACTGGGGGGGGACAGGGGTTGGCTGGTCCGGGGGCGTGGGCCTGCTGCACCAGCCACCTGGTGGCCCAGCCTCCCTCAGCCGTCCCTCCTGGGGCAGATGCCTGGCTCTCCTGGGGCTTGTTGGCCTCAGACATTTGTGTTCTGTGGGGGTTGGTTGTGTTGTCCTTTTTGCTCTGGGTTTCCGGGGGGGGGGGGGGGGGGGGTTCTGTCACCGGCTGCTCTCCTCATATGTTTCCTGACAAACCACTGACATGCACACACTTATTTTTCGCACACTCTCATACACATGCACATGTATGCACACACACATATGTCTCTCCTTTTACAGGTCCAGATACCAGACTCATGTTGAGACCTCTTTGGTGGAAGAAGCAATCTGTCTTCTGTTTGTTTTAGTTGTTGGTTTGTCTTCGTCTGTTCCTCTCCCTTTCCTTTCCTCCTCCCCACACTTCCTTTCCTCATTCCCATCTTGTCGGGTTCTTCATGGGTAAAACAATTTAAATAAAGTATTAAAAGTTATCACAAGAGGAGTTTACAACAATATGCAGTACATACAATGGTGTGAAAAAGTGCTTGCCCCCTTCCTGATTTCTTTTTTTTTTTTTTTGCATGATTTGTCACACTTAAATGTTTCAGATCATCAAACAAATTTCAATATTAGACAACGGCAACACAAGTAAACACAAAATGGAGTTTTTAAATAAAGTTGTTTATTATTAAGGGGAAAAAAATCCAAAACTACATGGCCTTGTGTGAAAATGTGATTGCCCCCTCCTATTAAAACATAGATTGACTGTGGTTTATCACATCTTTGGAAAGATGAGTTCAATTTCTCTAGCCACACGCAGGCCTGATTATTGTCACACCTGTTCTCAATCAAGAAATCACTTTAATAGGACCTGCTTGACAAAATGAAGTAGACCAAAAGATAGACATCATGCTGCAATCCAAAAAAATTCAGGAACAAATGAGAAAAAAAAGTAACTGAGAGCTATCAGTCTGGAAAAAGTTATAAATGTGGAAAAATTGCACAGTACAGTGGGGCAAAAAAGTATGTAGTCAGCCACCAATTGTGCAAGTTCTCCCACTTAAAAGATGAGAAAGGTCTCCAATTTTTATCTTAGGTCTACTTCAACTATGAGAGACAAAATGAGAAAAAAAAAATCCAGAAAATCATATTGAAGGATTTTTAATGAATTAATTGGTAAATTCCTCAGTAAAATAAGTATTTGGTCACCTACAGACAAGCAAGATTTCTGGCTCTCACAGACCTGTAACTTCTTCTTTAAGAGGGTCCTCTGTCCTCCACTCGTTACCTGTATTAATGGCACCTGTTTGAACTCGTTATCAGTATAAAAGACACCTGTCCACAACCTCAAACAGTCAGACTCCAAACTCCACTATGGCCAAGACCAAAGAGCTGTCAAAGGACACCAGAAAAAAATTGTAGACCTGCACCAGGTTGGGAAGACTGAATCTGCAATAGGTAAGCAGCTTGGTGTGAAGAAATCAACTGTGGGAGCAATTATTAGAAAATGGAAGACATACAAGACCACTGATAAGCTCCCTCAATCTGGGGCTCCACGCAAGATCTCACCCCGTGAGTCAAAATTATCACAAGAACGGTGAGCAAAAATCCCAGAACCACATGGGGGGACCTAGCGAATGACCTGCAGAGAGCTGGGACCAAAGTAACAAAGGCTACATCAGAAACACACTACGCCACCAGGGACTCAAATCCTGCAGTGCCAGATGTGTCCCCCTGCTTAAGCCAGTACATGTCCAGGCCCGTCTGAAGTTTGCTAGAGAGCATTTGGATGATCCAGAAGAGGATTGGGAGAATGTCATATGGTCAGATGAAACCAAAATAGAACTTTTTGGTAAAAACTCAACTTGTCGTGTTTGGAGGAGAAAGAGCACCATACCTACTGTGAAGCATGGGGGTGGAAACATCATACTTTGGGGCTGTTTTTCTGCAAAGGGACCAGGACGACTGATCCGTGTAAAGGAAAGAATGAATGGGGCCATGTATCGTGAGATTTTGAGTGAAAACCTCCTTCCACCAGCAAGGGCATTGAAGATGAAACGTGGCTGGGTCTTTCAGCATGACAATGATCCCAAACACACCGCCCAGCAATGAAGGAGTGGCTTCATAAGAAGCATTTCAAGGTCCTGGAGTGGCCTAGCCAGTCTCCAGATCTCAACCCCATAGAAAATCTTTGGAGGGAGTTGAAAGTCTGTGTTGCCCAGCGACAGCCCCAAAACATCACTGCTCTAGAGGAGATCTGCATGGAGGAATGGGCCAAAATACCAGCAACAGTGTGTAAAAATCTTGTGAAGACTTCCAGAAAACGTTTGACCTCTGTCATTGCCAACAAAGGGTATATAAGAAAGTATTGAGATGAACTTTTGTTATTGACCAAATACTTATTATACCGAGGAATTTACCAATTCATTAAAAATCCTTCAATATGATTTTCTTGATTTTTTTTTTCTTATTTTGTCTCTCATAGTTGAGGTATACCTATGATGAAAATTGGAGACCTCTCTCATCTTTTAAGTGGGAGAACTTGCACAATTGGTGGCTGACAAAATACTTTTTACCCCACTGTATGTCCCCTTTAAAGGTAACGTACAAATGACTGTGACATTTGTAAACAGGGCTCTGCAATTACAGGGACAATGTTTGAGTCATAAACTGTAGAAAATGATTAATGAGTATTTCTCTTAATGTTTTCTTTCATGAGTTTTTGCACCCCAGTTCCATGTCTAAAAAGTGAGCACATGCTTTCAAGTCTTGTAACTTGATAAATGTTTGGCCCAACATCCTGCCCATAGCAAACATATGGCTAGTTTGTGGTAAAATATGAATATTGCATTGTGATTCTTATCATCTTTGAGCTGCACTCCAACTATAATACAAGACAGATCCTTGTACTTATTGAAAAGTTCCATGTTTAAGATAGAGCCTCCAAGGCTGACTCAGAGGAGTCACAAAACAATGGCATTGCCATTATCACAGTTTTTTTCTTTGTATAATGAAAGTGCCAAGTGCAAGGGCACATAAAATCCCTATATTTCAGTCAAGTATCATTGAATTTAAGGCTCTCTGGGTCAGATGATGTTGATTTTCTACATATATCATATTTATGGGGTGTTTGTGCTGTCTCATCTCACAGCTGTTTTTCCCTCACATTGAATGTGACCTAGAGAGCAACTAGTAAAAGAATGAGTGGGATGATCACTGTTTTCTTGCAGCCTGTGTACAAATATTTGCAACCTTTAAACGTTTTTGCATCATAGAAGGATTTATTTTTTTTTATGTGAGATTAAGTATTATTAGCATGGCATGAATGTTCTCTCCAGAGAACCTCTTATATACCTACAGTTCAAAAGCACCTTTTTTCTTTCTATTCACATTGAAAGAAAAAAAAAGTTATTTTATTTGAAAAACACACTTCACACGCAGGAAAGGCCTAAATCTTATGATGGCTAAGACCAAGGACAAGCTGAAATTGCTGTCTTTAAAATCTATATTTCAAGACCAAATATACCATTGAAGAGGTACAAGAAAAATGGTTTTCCTGTGGAGTCACAAAAGATGCATGTTTTGGCTGTAATTAGAATGCTATTTGTATGGAATGTACCCCTTAAATGTTCCATCAAACTGCTGCTGAAATAAAATTTAATTTCCTTTTCACAGTATTATCAAAACAAAAAACACATAAATCAAGAAACTCTACACACTACTTATAGTCATAGAGCAACCAAGTAACAGACAGACAGACAGATAGATAGATAGATAGATAGATAGATAGATAGATAGATAGATAGATAGATAGATAGATAGATAGATAAAACAAGTTTAGTAAACATATAAGATGAAATCTTTTTTTTTTCTGTTTTGATTATAGAGAACCTGCAAAGATGAACAGAGCCAATGGCATATATTTATTTTTATGCAGTTAAAATGTCAAGGGCTTTTGAAGGAGTTTTCAAACTGAGTGTACAAGTCTTCACAAATGAAGTCCTGCAAAGATCTTCACCATGAAATGGGGCATAACTAAACTAGTCCAAATTCAAGATGTTTTAAAGGCAACCTAGAAAGCTGAATCAAACACTGTACCCTGCATTTAATTATACAACAGAAGACTGGGGCCATTTGCTCCACATACAAACAGAATAACTGAAGCAGACTTAAAAAAGACATGACAGAAATGGCCAGTTCATATTCCTCACACTGCTGGGAAAATCTGAGCATTGAAGTTAATGAGGAACACATACCCGCCCCCCACAATTTCTCTTGCAAAGTCGTTGAGTAAGACAATTAATCCACACCGGCTCTTATGGAGCTACTCTGGGCAAAGAGTGGAAGACACGTCATACTGGGCAGCTCCCAGGTGTGAATGTGTGTAACCTTTGAAAAGGGAAGTTAGGCCATTCAGAAAAAAAAAAAAAATGCTTGGGGAACCTTTCAGGAATAAGTAAAGGTTAGAAAAATCTTCTTTAGGTTTTTGACAAAGCAGCAAATTGCACCCAAGTTAGAGGGTGTAGGTTATATCTGGCCACAGGAACAGAAAATTTGCACAACCAGTTCTATAGTTCTGCCAACTGAAATGTCTGAAGTTCCTTTCACATTCACAAAAGGTGTCACTTCAAACAAACATTGTGGTGTTTCAGAAGTCACTTGACTGTTTTGAGTCTAAAAATGTGATAGATTGCACTTGTACTACAAAGTTAAACCAAATAGTTGAGTCTTTGTGGTGTTGTATTCAGCTGTTACAAGGTCAATTACATCGAAGCACTGCACCACATCCATTTGTTTAAAGGGAAGCAGCAAAAAGGTTTTGGAATGACAGAAGTTGTGATTTGGAGTGACACAAGAGTGAATTAGGAAAGCTAGGGGGCCAATGGATGACACATGCAACTTGAAATGTGTGTGTCAGTTACAATCTGCTTTTTTTTTTTTTTTTTTTTTTAAACAGTAAAATGGGTCAATTGAAAACTGAGAGATATGGTAAATTATTATGCTGGACAGTTCTCTGTGAGAATCAAATATCTGACAAAACTTCATGATTATTTTATTTCTGATGAACTAAAAATAATCCTTTTGCTCCCATAATCTTGAGTTATATGCCGAAATTTATAAATTAGCCTAACTATATTAAAATGGGTGGTGAAACAAGGTATGCCCTAGTGTTCCTTTGCTACCATATTAGAGTGCAATGTCTTTTGCAAATAAAAAAAAAGGCCACATTAAATAAGATATACAAAGTTAAGGAATTCAAGTACAGTGACAAATTTGTTTAAACTTTCATCTGAAAAATAAGTGTGTGTGTGTGTGTGTGTGTGTGTGTGTGTGTGTGTGTGTGTGTGTGTGTTTTGTAAATTAATCATGGTTAAAAATTTTAACTGCCTTTCATCATTAATGTATATAAAATATCCATCAGTAATGTGTCCATTCAGTGCAATGATATTGGAGATCTGTGCAAAGATAACATCTGTGCGGACCCATGCTGCTAGTCCCACAACCTAACAAACTCTTTATTGCTTTTTTCCTCCAAGGTATTGCAGTCACAGAATGAAAAATAATCAAAGTCTTGAAGCCATTCAGGAATTTGTTGGCAGATTTTTGAAAAAGAAAACAATATGTTTATCATCCTCTCACTCTTTTTTTCAGTCTCTCTCTCTCTCTCTCTCTCTCTCTCTCTCTCTCTCTCTGTTTCCCCCAGCAGTAAGAGTAAAATTATAAATCATCTCCCCGCAGACAAAATTTCATGCTTGATGGGTGAACAACTCTAGCATCTGGTGGGGTCCTGTGATGACGTGCGTTCCAAGTTTCTCCCTTTCCCAGTTTCCCCTGGGCTGATGCACAGCTTTGCTAGCATCCTATCAAACATTCCACACATGCTGTTGAAATGATGAGAAAAAAATCTTATAAATAAATATACAAAAATAGAGATTAATATTTAGCAGGATCCTTTTCCAACCCACTCAGCAGGTGGCTGCATGTGAAATCTCTGTGGTGGATTCATGTCACATCACAAGGTGGGTGCACACCTGAAGGAGATTTTCTTCGGTGAATGCTCATGGGTCCCTAGAGTATGTCCAGACATGCCTTGTATCTCTTAACAAAAAGCCTGGAGCCAATTGGTGTGCCTCTGGGCCGGTGTGCATGACATCAATAATACTACAGGTTTTTTTGGGATAGCAAAGAAAGGTTTTGTTTTGTTTAAAAGGAGTGATAAATGCTATAAAATACAGGAATTTCTTCACACTATGTAATCCAACAAATTTTTAATAGTGATTTGGGGTTATCATCCATGATTTATATATATATATATATATATTACATACACTGTATCAAGCATTGAATTGTATTTGCTAAATAATTTTTATTTTCTAAATATATATTTATTCAATTTTTTATTGTTTTCTTCAAAGTCCAAATTTTACATATGTTAAAAACCCCTTAACATTCCAGTCTCCTGGGCATGGTATGTTTAAATATTTCTGCTGCAACACAGTGAAGCGTAGTAAACATGTTTAGAGTGGATAATATAAATCTTGTTCAGTCCCACAGTGGTTTATGCATGCCTTACTTAATTAGAAAGTTTAAAATTTCATCTATTTGGTAATTAAAACATATGTGAGATGAAGTCATAACACTGGAATTAAATAGAGCATCAATCGAGCTAGCGCAACATAGCAACATAGCATTTACTCACAAATGAAGCTTTCTTGGAGTCTTTTAGTTAATGATAGTCCAACAAATATGAAACAGTTTTATTGCAAAAGGTCCAACAGATCCATTTGAGTATGATTTATTGTCCATCTAGATCAAGCATGGGCAATTTTGGTGGTAGTGAGGACCACAATTTTTTTTCCCCTCACTTCTCCAGTGCCACATTTACATGTAAACCTGGGGGGGGGGGGGGGGTATTTTCTTAAAAGTCAATGGTTTCACAATTACAACTGAACATGCAAATGAAAAAAACATCAGTGCTTGATCACATTAGAATTAAAATTGCTGATAAAATTACATCATGACCTAATTTTTAAAACTCTCTCCATCAAAATGATTTGCAAAGAGAAATTGCGGACGGCAATTAACAAAAAAGCCAAGAAGAAAAGGAAATATGACGATGAAGGAAAATGTTTTTGAAATTTTAGAATCAAATTAAATCAAAGCTATATTTATTACTTTTCATACAAAATGATGCAACACAAAGTGCCTCACACATTGAAATAAAGCGCAATTACCCCCCCCACACACACACACACACAAAAGAACTTTCCTCAGTGTTAAATTTAAGGCTTTTGGCTGGGCATCGAGGATCCAAGTGTGGAAGCACCATCACTAGGGAGCCATCACCAGCAGGGAAAGTGCCAAGTCCATGGCTACAGGAACGCCACCTCTGAAGCCTCCCAATTGCAACCCGAGGGGTCGACACTGCAGGTGTGGTGCCGCAGTGTACAATACCCTCAGCTGGGTAGACCAGGGCAATCACAAGCCAGTGCCCTGCAGCCAGAAAACAGGCACAATTCCCTATAGGAGGGCTCCCCATGAGGAAATGCCGGAACTTTGACAGAGCGGTAAAAAAATAAAATAAAATAAAAATAGTCACAGATAAATAAGAAGATATTTTGCTGATAAAAAGTGTAGACAGTTAAGATGATTAGAAAAATAAAACAACACTTAAATACAACCAAATAGACACATATTCATAAGTATTAATAATTCAAAGTAAGATCAGTAATTGTGACATAAAATAGGTTTAAAATCATAAATTAAGACAATTAAAATAGGAAACTAATCAAAACCAAGGTTAAAATATTAGGTCTATTTGAAGAAAATGATCAACATAAAAACTAGTTTTACTGATAAATATGTTACATTTCGGGTTTAAATTAGCTATGCTTGGTTTTTTGCAAATCAATATTTTATTTTGGCATTACATGTTCAAGCATCTAGCTACATCTAGCTATTCCATCTAGCTACAATGCTCCGCACTGTTCATATATTTACATATTTATTTCATTTAGCTACAATGCTCCATACTGTGTGTGTTTATATATCTACATATTTATTCCATCTACCTACAATGCTCCGCACTGTGTGTTTATATACTCATATATTAATTCCATCCAGCTACAATGCTCCGCACTGTTTATATATTTATATATCTATCCCATCTAGCTACAATGCTCCGCACTCTCTCTCTCTCTTTCTCTCTCTCTCTCTCTCTCTCTCTCTCTCGCTCTCTCTCTCTCTCTCTCTCTCTCTCTCTCTATATATATATATATATATATATATACATATTTATATGTACGTATGTATACTTGCTGCTCTTTTTTTTTTCTCTTGCCTTCTGATTGTTGCTCTAAGTGTTGCTATCCCTGTGCTGTTGCAATCCTGGAATTTCCCCGTTGTGAGACTAATAAAGGCTTATCTTATCTTATCTTTTCTATTGATTAATTTGTATCATTTTATTTAAAAATGTATAACTTTTTAGTTGTGCTGGGGTTTTTTTTATAAATTAGTGAGTTTTTCTGTAGTAAATTTGCCATTTCTTATATAAATTTACCTTTCAGTTTAAAACTTATTACTGTTTAAAAGCAGCATACTCTGCATTTACTGCTGTTAGCAGCCTATTAATGTGGTGTCAGCAGGCAACACATACTACATACCTTAAAAGACATATGGGGCACACTGCTCCCTCTATCTCTGGCTCCCTCACTCTCGCTTGACCACTCGCACCAAGGTTTCAATTAGAGCTCCCTCTGCTGGCGGACTCTATAACTGCATTTAAGAATGCAGTTCCAAATACATGTACGTTCATAGAGGATATAAGATAAGATAAGATAAGATAAGATAAGCCTTTATTAGTCCCACAATGGGGAAATTCCAGGATTGCAACAGCATAGGGATAGCAACACTCAGAGCAACAATCAGAAGGCAAGAAAAAACAACATCTAGTAAACATATGTCCATATTACTATAAATGTATATATATAGACACACAGTGCAGAGCATTATGGCTGGTGGATGTGCAGCAGAAAGTCTAAGCTCTCTCTCCGCGGATGCAGCGGGCCAGCTGGAAGTCTTTGGGCATGATGGTGACCCCCTTAGCGAAGAAGAGACCACCAGGTGGGTCTCGCTGGTCTCCTGCAGAGCCATGACAGCGAAACTCAGGAAACGCAGGACGGTCTTGAAGTCCTGAGCGATCTCCCTCACCAGGCGCTGGACGGGCAGCTTACGGATGAGCAGCTCCGTGGATTTCTGGTAGCGACGGATCTCTCTCAGAGCCACGGACCTGTGACGGCGAGGCCTCTTCACTCTGCCGGTGGCCAGAGCGCCTCTCCGAGCAGCCCTGTGGCTAGCTGTCTCCTGGGGGGCTTCTTCCTCCAGTAGATTTTATGGGCGGTCTGCTTGGTTCTTGCCATCGCTCTTTATTATTCTGTCTTATATTTCTTTCACGCCGCCTAAACTCCAGCCCGGCACCCGCTTCGTTTTCGCTACAGCTCCCGGTATGTCGAGTTTCCCATTAGCACCGGGCAGCGGCCAAGTGCTAGCTAGCACTAGCTCCTCCCCGCTGTAACGTCTCCCGCTGCAAACCGTGGCTCCGTCCGCCGACCCGGGAGACCCCCGGGGCGATCCGTGCGTCCGTGATATATATACAGAGTGAAAGGTGTAGAAAGAAGAAGGAAGATAAAAAAAGGCTGTTGCAACAGGCAGCCGACTCGTGTGGCGCCGCCGGTCCGGCGGAACCGGAACCGGAACCCCGGTAAATAAATAACATGACTTTTGGAAATGGACTGTCGGGCCACAGTGGATGATGTCAGGGGTGGCATGAGGCCCAGGGGCCACCAGTTGCCCATCCCCGCTCTAGATGATTACTGTGGAAAATGCCCATAAAATTGCAGCATTGTTTGAAATTCAGCCGGTTAACTTCCTGCCTTTTTTTTTGTATACGCACTATAAAAAAAACTACATTTCCTATAGTGATTGTGATGTAAACGGAAGCCCAACTCAGACAGCACACATACATCTCTCCGACATCAGATATATCGGCTACCTGATCTATAACATCAGAAAGGCATCTGCTGTAGATCTGCATTTTTCCAGCCCTCAGTGAGAGTAGAATTAGGTCTGTCCATCATCTGAGAAGTAGGTGCTGCTCTGTGCACTTTTGTCTAAACTCGGCTTGCCATCTCATCCTCATCTAAGTGGCCGATCCCACCCTCAGTCAGCTCATTAGAGCAGCAGCTGATCGGTTTTCAATCTGTGCAGTTTTTGATGGCTATTTGTGGATTTAGTTGGAGGGAAGGACGTGTTCATTTTGGGTAAGTAGTAGTGAATATCAGATGAGACTTTCTGGAAGACTTGAGGCCTTTTATCAAAATGGCTCATATGGACGAGGCCTCATGTGAAACTTAATTTTCTCTACTAGGCCATCTAGTGAACAAAATGTATACAACATGCAGATTTTTTACAAGGGTTTTAATAGTTTGTGTCTTTTAAGAAATACCAACAATCACAAGGGAAAAAGAAATAATAAAACTGAGGTGACTGCAGTGACTGTGCTTGTGCTACTTACCCATTTTTATTAAGAAATAATAACTTTTCAAGAGTCTTATACTGTCTTTCCCAGTACATTAATCTCTGTCCTTATTGTCATGCAGGTCACAATAGTGCCTCAGCATAATGATGTGTTATTGCTGTATCCAAGATTTTTGAAACACAACAGATGCTTCACCTTGCAAAATAAATAAATAAATAAATAAATTATAAGAATAACCCCACTGGAACTTTAACCCCAGGTCTCCAGATGCAAGAAAGATATTTTACCTTTAGGCTACCACTTAATGACGGCCAAAAAAGGCTTTCTTGAAGACTTGAGCTTTTCCATCAAAATGGTTCATATCGACAAAGCCTCATGTGAAACTCCATTTGCTCTACGAGGCCATGTAGTCAACAAAAAGTATACAGTATGAATGTTTTTACAGGGTCATTGCTGGTTTAGTGTGTATTTTTTTTTTTAATTTCATTAAACGTGCTGTCTTTTAAGAAATATCAATGATCATGAGGGAAAAAAATAAAAAAATAAAACCGGGGTGACTGCAGTGAATCTGCCTGTGTTACTTGGTGTGCTTGTACTACTTGTCCATTTTTATTAAGAAATAATACATTTTCAACAGTCTTATACTGTCTTTCCCAGTATATTCCACTCTGGCCTTATTTTCATGCAGGGCACAATGACAATAGTGCCTCAGCATGACATAACGCACGGCTCAGGAGACGCACACACACAGGCTCAGAGAAGTTCAAATAGTTTATTAGCAACAGGGGTGAATGGATGTGTGTCTGCGGGATGTAAATGTATTGGTGGCGGCGTCTGCTTCGGGCACAGAGGCAGGAGACCGTACAGCCGGCAACCCTATGGGAAAGAGCACAAAGACACAGGGTGACGGGCACACACCAACACAGGAGGAGAATGAGCGAGAGAGGAGCTTACTTGCAAGGGACAGATGACTGGCACTACAAGGACGGGACCCGGGAGACAGCCACCTGCAGGACTCGGTGCAGCAGCGAGGAATGGCGAGGGAGAGGCGTTGTCCGCCGCCAAGGAATCCACCTGTGCACAGGGGAGCAGACTGGAAACAAAGGAGGTAAGGGCTTCTTACCGAAGGCGTCATGCTGAAGGAAAGGTTGACTCACGATGATGAGTAGAGAAGTCTGACGGCTTCAGGCCGAAGCTCAGGGCGAGGCGGCTTATATTCCTCGCCGCTGATGATGTGCAGGTGTGCGTGCAGGTGGCGCCGCTGATGAGCGGCGCGGCGTGACACAGCACAGTGATGTATAATAATGATCCAAGCTCTTTGAAACACAACAGACACTTTGCCTTAAAAAAAATGAAATTACAAGAATGATCCTGCTGGAATTCGAATCCAGACCTTCCACTTGTAGAGTAGATGCTTTACCGCTAAGCCATCACCTCAGTTACAATAGCTGTCCACTATTTGTGGAAAATACATCAAAGGGAGAAATGCGCTCAAAATCTTTCCAAACGGAAGAAGTCCATGTTTTTGGTGCTGCCTCCATCTGAAAATTGGCTGTGACAAATCCCTTACACAGTCAAACATCAACAACACAAAATCTGAGGGAAAGGGATTTCCGTTGCATGTCCCTGCTCACTTTACTTCATGTTGTGTGGAATATCATGAATAGCTTCCTGACCCACCGCGATCTTGTTCTTTCGGTCATTACCCAAAGCTCGTGACCATAGGTGAGAGTAGGACCGTAGATTGACTGGTAAATCGACAGCTTTGCCTTAGAACTAAGCTCCCTCTTCACCACAGCAGACCGGTACAACGTCCGCGTCACTGCAGATGCTGCTCCAATCAGTCTGTCAATCTCTTGCTCCATTTTCCCCTCACTTGTGAACAAGACCCCAAGATACTTAAACTCCTAAACTTGGGGCAGGAGCCTGTCCCCAACCCAAAGAGGACAAGCCACCTTTTTCCGGATGAGGACCATGGACTCGAACTTGGAGGTGCTGATTCTCATCCCAGCCACTTCGCACTCAGTGGCAAACCGTCCCAGCAAGAGCTGTAGGTCATTGCTGGATGAAGCCAACAGGACCACATCATCTGCAAACAACAGAGATGAGATCCTGTGGTCAACAAGCATGACACCCTCCATTCCCTGGCTACGCCTAGAAATCCTGTCCATAAAAATTATGAACAGGATCGGTGACAAAGGGCAGCCCTGGCGGAGTCCAACTCTCACTGGGAATGACTCCGACCGAGTGTTGGCAATACGAACCAAACTCTCACAACGGTAAAACAGAGACCGAATAGCTCGTAACAACAAGCCCGATACCCCATACTTCCACAGCATCCCCCACAAAAAATCACGAGGGATGCGGTCAAATGTCTTCTCCAAGTCCACAAAACACATGTATACTGGTTGGGCAAACTCCCACGAACCCTCAAGAATTCTCGAGAAGGTAAAGAGCTGGTCCGATATGCCATGGCCAGGACGAAGACGGCGTTGCTCCTCCGGAATCCGAGGTTCGACCAACGGCCGGACTGTCCTCTCCAGTACCTTGGCATAGGCCTTCCCAGGGAGGCTGAGGAGTGTGATCCCTCTAAAGTTGGAGCACACCCTCCGGTCCCCTTTTTTGAAGAGATGAACCACCACCCCGGTTTGCCATGCCAAAGGCACTGCCCCCGACCTCCACGCAATGTTGCAGAGGCATGTCAACCATTACAGCCCAACAACATCCAGAGCCTTGAGGTACTCAAGGCGAATCTCATCCACCCCTGAGGCCCGGCCACCAAGGAGATTTTTAACAACCTTGGCGACCTCAGCCCCTGTGATAGATGAGTAATCCCCCTCGTTCCCAAACCCTGCTTCCTCTGTGGAAGGTGTATCAGTGGGATTGAGGAGATCCTTGAAGTATTCCTTCCACCGCCTGACAATATCCCCAGTCGAAGTTAACAGTGTCCCATCCGCACCATACACAGTGTGGACAGAGAGCTGCTTTCCCCTCCTGAGCCACCGGACAGTTTGCCAGAATCTCTTCGAGGCCGACCGAAAGTCTTGTTCCATGGCATCACCGAACTCCTCCCATACTCGGGTTTTTGCTTCAGCAACCACCCGAGCTGCACACCTCAGCTGCTTTGGGAGTCCCACAAGACAACCGAGCCTGATAGGACTCCTTCTTCAGCTTAATTGCCCCCCTCACCACTGGTGTCCACCACTTGGTTTGGGGGTTGCCACCACGAGATGCATCGACCACCTTGCGGCTGCAGCTCTGGGCCACCACTTCAACAAAAGAGGTGGAGAACATGGCCCATTCAGACTCCATGTCTCCAGACTCCCTCGGAATGTGGTTGAAGTTCTTCCGGAGGTGGGAGTTGAAGACCTCCCGGACAGGGGCCTCAGCCAGACGTTCCCAGCATGCCCACACTATACATTTGGGTCTACCAGGTCTGAATGGCTTCCTCCCCTGCCATTAGATTGAACTCACCACCAGGTGGTGATCAGTTGACAGCTCTGCACCTCTCTTTACCCGGGTGTCCAAGACATACGGTCGCAGGTCTAATGACATGATAACAAAATCAAACATCAACCTGCGACCTAGGGTGTCCTGGTGCCAGGTGCACATATGGACACCCTTATGCTTGAACATGGTATTCGTTATGGACAAACTGTGGTTAGCACAGAAGTCCAATAACTGAATACCACTCGGGTTCAGATCAGGCAGGCCGTTTCTCCCAATCACCCCCCTCCAGGTTTCATTGTCGTTGCCCACGTGTGCATTGAAGTCGCCCAGTAGGACAATGGAGTCTCCAAGAGGAGCACCCTCCAGCACCCCAGTCACAGACTCCAAAAAGGGTGGGTACTCTGAAACATCATTTGGTGCATAGGCACAAATGATGGTCAGGACCCGTTTCCCAACCCAACGGCGCAGGGAAGCAACTCTTTCGTCCACCAGGGAAAACTCCAATATAGAGGCAGCAAGGTGGGGGGATACAAGAATACCCACCTCTGCTTGTCGCCTCTCGCCCGGGGAAACTCCAGAAAAGGCCAAGCTCCAGCCCGTCTCCAGGAGACTGGTTCTGGAACTGGAGCTGTGCGTTGAGGTGAGGCCGACTATATCTAACCGGTATCTCTCAACCTCGTACACCAGCTCAGGCTCCTTCCCCACCAGAGAGGTGACATTCCACGTACCAAAAGCCAGTTTAGAAAGCTTGGGATCAGTCCGCCAAGGTCTCCGCCTTTGACCGCCACCTGATCCACATAGCACCGGACCCCCATGATCCCTCCTGCAGGTGGTAAGCCCACTGGAGGGCGGACCCATGTAATTCCTTCGGGCTGAGCCCGGCCGGGTCCCATGGGTGGAAACCCAGCCACCAGATGCGTAGCCTTCGAGTCCCTCCCCCAGGCCTGGCTCCAGGGTGGGGCCCCGGTAACCCCATACCGGGCGGGGTGCACTGAATCCTTGATATAGAATTTATCATGAGAGTCTGTTGGATCTTTCTTAGTCTGGCCCTTCACCCAGGACCAAGAACAAGATCAGCTGAAATGAGCTTTCTCCGTAGGATTGCTGGACTCACCCTCAGAGATAGGGTGAGGAACTCAGTCATCCGGGAGGGGCTCAGAGTAGAACCGCTGCTCCTCCACATTGAAAGGAGTCAGTTGAGGTGGTATGGACATCTGATTAGGATGCCTCCTGGACGCCTCCCACTTGAGGTGTTTCAGGCACGTCCCACTGGGAGGAGACCCCGGGGCAGACCCAGGACTCGGTGGAGAGACTATGTCTCCCAGCTGGTCTGGGAACGCCTTGGTATCCTCTCTGAAGAGCTGGAGCAGGTGGCTGGGGAGAGGGCAGTCTGGGCTTCTCTGTTTGAACTGCTGCCTCCGCGACCCGGAACTCCGGAAAAGCGGTAGAAGATTGATGGATCGATGGATGGATGGCTTCCTGACCCAGTCACGTGGTACAACATCAACACATACTGTACGTCAGCAATACTCGATGGATAAGCTTGAAGCACCTTCAAAGCTCTGGAGCCTGCTGTCCCATCACTAGTAAGTAGCCATCCATTTGATAAGCTGTACCATATATTTTTGTGAATTGTGACATTTAACGTGACAGTAAAATTGTTTGCAAGTCAGGACTATCAGTATGTCATACTTCGGGGAGTTAAAGAGCCAGTTTGTACCAGCTAATAACACCTATGAATTTTCATTAGCTGTTAGCTGATTTTGCTAACTTGGACAATTATGGTATAAGTATTTTAGCAAGGTATTTTACAAATTAATTCCTGTTTTTGGCCAGTTAACATTTCAAATGAATGAATTCCCACCAAATGGACTGCACTTGGTTCTGTGTTTGATTAAACGTTACACTACAGTTGTTGTTAGCTATTAGCTGCTAAGGGCTTTAAAGGCCTTCAGAACACAGAGAGAGGAGAGACAGGTCTTAGCCCACCTGAGGCCACAGGTGAAGATGTGGCTGGACCCTCTTCAGTTTGCATATCAGCCCCATTTAGGAGTTGAAGATGCTGTCATCTACCTGGTACAACAAGCCCATCTGCGCCTGGATAGCGGAGGAGACACTGTGAGAATCACTTTTTTTGATTTCTCCAGTGCCTTTAAGATAAGATAAGATAAGCTTTTATTTGTCCCACAATGGGGTATTTCCAGGATTGCAACAGCACAGGGATAGCAACACTCAGAGCAATAATTAAGAAGATACGGAAGATATAAATAAGAGCAGTGGATATACATACATACACATCAATATATAAATATATATACTGTACAAAGTGCGGAGCATTGTAGCGAGATGGAATAAACAGCATAACCGTCTACTTAGTTATCCTATATAGTATGGATATGTAACCATACATACTGTCACCCTCCATAGCGACCAATACTGTCCTAGTTGTATATACTGGAGGGGACCATTGTGTAAGTCTATTGCGTCTTTTGCATTCAGTACTATTAGGTCGTCACATTTTTTTTTTTTTTGATATCTCTGCGAGCAGCCCTGCTTAGGTTATACAGTCTGACTGTCGTAGGTAGGAAGGACCTGCGAAACCTCTCGGTTGCGCACCTAGGATGATGTAGTCTGGTGCTAAATGAACTCCTCAGTGCGTTCAATATGTCCTGCATAGGGTGGGACTCGGACTCCAGCAGAGATGACAGTTTAGCCACCATCCTTTTTTCTCCTCTCTCTTCCACTGGGTCAGGGCGCTGCTCCAGGATAGAGCTAGCTTTCTTGATCAGTTTGTTCAGTCTCTTCCTATCGGCCGCTGTAATGCCACTGCCCCAGCAGACCACTCCAAAAGTGATGGCTGATGCCACCACCGTGTCATAGAATGCCAACACCATCACCATAGATGTTAACACCATCCAGCCACTGCTGCTGGGTGAGAAGCTGCGAGTGATGGGGGTCGACAGCTCTGTGATATCCTGGATTACTGACTACCTAACAAGAAGGCCACAGTTTGTCCGGCTTGACAGTGTCTTGTCTGGAGTAGTGGTTACTGATAAGGGAGCTCCACAGGGGACTGTGCTCTCTCCTTTTATCTTTAACTTACACACCACTGACTTTCAGTACAACCTGAGTCATGCCACCTGCAGAAATTCTCTGATGACTCAGCTGTTGTGTTGCGTATAAGGGGGGGAGAGGAGAGGGAGTACAGGGCACTGGTAGACAGATTTGTGGAGTGGACAGAGCAGAATCACCTGAAGCTGAATGTCAGCAAGACCAGAGAGATGGTGATTGACTTCAGGAAGAAGAGGACACCTTCTCAGCCATTGCAGATTAGGGTGGAGGATGTGGGGGTGGTTGAGGACTACAAATATATGGGTGTCAGGATCAACAACAGGTTGGACTGGAGATCCAACACCGATACTGCGCACAAGAAGGGGATGAACAGACTCTACTTTCTAAGGAAGTTGAGATCCTTCAACATGTGTAGCAAGATGCTGGAGCTTTTCTACCAGACAACTGTGGCCAGCGCCATCTTCTTCGCTGCTGTCTGTTGGGGTAGCAGTATCAGGGCCAGAGACACCAACAGACTTGACAAGATTATCAAGAGGGCTGGCTCTGTAATTGGTCTCAGACCTGAGACCTTTGAGACAGTGATGGAGAGGAGAACACTAAATAAACTGTGATCTATCATAGACAATCCTGATCACTCCCTCCACCACACACTGGACAGACAACAGAGCACTTTCTCCATTAGACTACTACAGCGTCGCTGTCGAACGGCAAGGTGCAGGAAATATTTCCTGCCGCATGCCATTTCACTGTACAATAACTCACTATGATGTTGTATTCTTGTCATAACTATGCTGACATATTGCACCTTACAGTCTAATTGGTACCTCACATTTCACTCTGCTCCTGACAGTCCTGCATTGTGCAGCAAGTATGATTCATGTGTTTATACAGATCATCATATATTAAGCTATGATGTATATAGGTTTTTTGACTGCTGCAGCAGATGAAAAAAGGACCCACAGGAAGAACCGCCACAGACCCAGCAGCACAGAGACCACCCACAAGTGCGACCTGTGTGACAGGGACTGCCATTCGCGCATCGGCCTGTTCAGCCACAGGCGGTGCTGTTCCAGCAGAGTAGACGTTTAGGATTCTCTTCCATGGTCATCATAGACCGACGGAGGCCGACGATATAGGTTTTTATAGTAGTTTTAGTTTTACTTTAATCCATTTGTCTGTCATGTGTGTGTTTCTGTCATTTGGTCGTCTACTGTCATGCTGTTGTTACACTGTCATTTTCCAGTTTGGGATCAATAAAGTACATTTATCTATCTAACACTGTAAGGCTTATCCCGGTAAATTAGGTAACTTTGTGACTTGTTTAACATCCTCATTAAACCTGTACTAGGAAAGGTGGTATAGTTTGGTTTTTGTTGGGGTTTTTTTTCTTTTTTTTTTTTTTTTCTTTTTTTCTGGGGGTATGTAGCTATATAATTTGCAATGTAACTTAAAACTGCTGAGAGCAGTTTACATCAGTGGTTAACTTTTGCTCTCAGGCTGCAGTCTTGAGGAAAAAATGTCTTCTTTTTTTTTTTATTTAGACCCTCAGATAATTTCTGACCAAGTGTAATAATATTGCTTGATTACATGGATTTAATATCTCTAAATCCAGCAACCCAGAACATAAAAAAGCATGGGAGGGAAACTAAGGTTAAAAAAAAACAAAACAGTGATGTTGGTATATTTTCTGCTTGTATTATACTGCTATAGCGTGTTGCTGTTGTTTTAAATATTTTTTCTTTAATGTTTTAACATCACTTTCTAATTTATTTTATATTTTAATTTATTTTATTTCAATCTCTGAAGCTCTGTGAATTATATTAATTTATTAGAAAGGAGCTCTACAAATAAAGATTTATTGATTGATAGAAGATTCAAGTTTTCTAAGTGCATTAACTTTAGTTACATTACCTCCATCTGAGATCACTGGGAAACTTTTTCAAGACTACACAGATTTTTGAGGAAAAATCTTAAACCACTTGTGACTAATCTAATTTTTGTTTGTTTTTTTCCTCACACCTTTTACTACTTTTCATAAATGTGCAATTTTTTTCATCAATGTTTAACCCCTTTGTGATAAATTTGTGACATTTTTCATGCAAATTTGCACATTTTTGCAAACAAATTTGCTACTTTGTCATTTAATAAAAGTCATAGATTGGCAGTGAATGTGCCCCATTTAAACTATCAGAAATCCAGACTTATTTTAAAAGCACCAAATTGACTATAGCTATATATGGCTTCGTTCTTGTGCGTTTCTGAAAAGGTAAAGAAAACAGCACTAGCAGCATTAGATTTATTATTGGATTAGTTGATTTTTTTTTTCATTTAATAAATTAATTGACTCTAAAAACACTCATGAGTTACAGCCCTACAATCTGGATAATTTCCCTTATAGTTGAAGTTTGTATCCATGTTTACAACTAGTTTGATTTCTACAAGTAAATATTATCTTAAAGTAGTGCGACTTTTACTCACAATTTCTGGATATTCTACACATGAAAGTAGAGCTGGGAAATAAATTGATTTTAAATAAAAAGTGAAATTACTTGGTTTGGACAGTGTAAAAAAATAATTTTCTGAAAATCGGTTGTCCTATTCACAAGAGTAAATATGGTAGCTTACAGAAAAAAAAAAACAACAAACAAAAAAAAAAAAAACTCTCCCACCCTTAAATGTTAATTTTATGAACATTAAGTTGGTACTTTAATAATCAGAAATGTGTGAATTCAACTTTGTTTGAGCAATTCCCAATAGAGAATCATGTTTGGGGAGGGGGGAATATTTGAAATGATTGTCTTAAATCTAAAATGTCAGCGAAAATCGAGTGGGGCATGTATGACTTAGGTCAGAGGTGTCCAATCATGTTATATGGAGGGCAAAGACCCTGCAGGGTTTATCTCCAACCAGTGTCAACAGTAGATTCCACAGAATTTCTTCCCACTGATTGCTGATAAATGAAAACACCTACTGAAGAGAAAACCTGCAGGGTCTTGGCCCTCCATGGCACATGATTGGACGCCCCTTCTCGAAAGATATTTTTGTACTTTATCCTCGCCTGTGGCTATCCACTGGAGTTGCAGTTGCAGCCAACAAAAGGATAATTCATTTAGACATGGTTTATGTACATGGATTGTGGTACAGTCTGGGAGTGCTGGGTCATTTCATTTGTCATGTATGTTTTTTTTGTTTTTTTTACCTTATTTATCCTGTTATTCCACACGTTTACCTCAAATATTTTTACTTCAGTTCTTTCAATGTTGTTTTAAAGTATATAACCCCCCCCCCCAAAAAAAAAAAAAAAAAAAAAAAAAAAAAAAACAGACAGCTTCTGCTTGCATCTGTCTCTACCTTCAACCATTTCCTATCGGCTGCCCTGCAAGAATGGTAAAAGCCACTCATTTACATTAGAGTAGCTACACTGACATTTCAATGTTTCAACACATTGGTTTATTTTTGACATGATTATGGGTTTTAAATGACTCAGCTTATGACAGAACCACCATAGAGACAGAACACATTTCAAGATTTTTTTTTTTTTTTTTTTTAATTGTACAAGTAACACATATTGAAGTGTCTGTGCCCTGGCAGTCCTATGGAGAGAGGAAAATGTACAAAGGTCTTAGTAATGATTGAGAAAATTTGATTGGAAATTAAATTGGCTTTCTTACTCAGGCTGTTGTGCTGATTGAAGTGGAACAGCAGCACACCACAGACACTGACAGGAACTGGCTAGTGAAAGATGACTGGTGGGGAAATCTCCAACTTAGTTAGGTTGGGGAAAAGCAGTTAGCATAGATTATGTTGGCTTACTTGAAATAGTCCATGGACTGTTTTCCAGAGTGAATCTGCTGTGGAAGGAGTCCACATCTGCCAAGGGTTGCCTGTACACATGCAAGTACTTAATAGCAAGGTGAGTGGAAGAAGTGACCTTGCATGAAGCCACGGGGAAAGGTCTGAAGGCAGAGGCAAAACCAGGATCAAGGCTCACAGTGGTGAGCAGCTCTGTAAAGCTGAGGTGGTGACATCAGCATAGGAAGTCTTACAATCCAACAACCTTGGCCAGTGCCTTCAGATCTTAAATTGGAATCTCCCTGATGAGCTGCAGGTGGTGCAAAGAGGCATCTGCACCTATTAAGGAGAGAGAGAGCTGCAGATGGTGAGAGGAGAGATGGATGCAGCTTAGATCATGACAGTGTTTGGTGGGCCACTGAAATACCGACTAGAAAAGCACTCAGAGAGCTCATACCTCTGCCAGGGCTTCTTCCGTCCATCATAGATCACCTCCAAACTGTAATGGGTTCGTGTGTAGGCAATGAGCCAGTTCTGGTGAAAATTGCAGAAAATTTTGTCCACAAGTGGTGGAGGATTATTGTGAATGCACTGAGAAATTAAGAGTCTTTGTGGAGGAATGCATTCTCGGTTCCTCTCTAGCCCAAGAACCACCTCTGGTGAAAATTTCATCCAAATCCATCCACTAGTTTTTGTGTAATCGTGCTGCACAAAATTCAAACAAGGTCCTTGGTTGAGGTATGTACACTCAGATCATGACTAAAATTTAATGGGTTCATCCTTGGCCAAAGGGCTACCTCTGAAATTTTCATCATTCATCAAAATTCATCCAGTAGTTTTTCATAATCGTGCTAACAGACAAACAGACAAACCACCTCGATTGCATTACCTCCTTGGCGGAGGTAACAATCACAGCCACTCATTGACCACATTTACAGGGTAAACATATCAGGCAGTAAACTAGGTGTGTTTGACACCTCGTCAGCAGTTAGCTTTCAGTGGCAGAGCAAGTCATTCTGTGACTATTACCACTCAGGGATGGCTGATTTATTATTGATCAGTCAAACCCCACACCCATCTGTGATAATACT
Organism: Pholidichthys leucotaenia; assembly: GCA_020510985.1. NCBI lineage: Eukaryota > Metazoa > Chordata > Actinopteri > Cichliformes > Pholidichthyidae > Pholidichthys > Pholidichthys leucotaenia. Next base: position 240,435,331 of record CM035845.1, read on the forward strand.
TTCTTCAAGGTCTTAAATGCCAACATGCAGTGAGTATTTATCAGTATTTTGATTAGTCCAACAATTGACACTAAAAGCTAATGTTAGTCTCAAACGTGGTGTCGCCATCCAAACACCATCTCAGGGGAATGAAGAAAGAGGGAGGGTGTGATGAACTAATTCTCATGAGCATTTAAAGCAATTTCCCATTAGAGACAGCCCATTTTGAGGACAGCTTCCTCCCCATGTGTAAGATAGTACTGTAACTTCTTTAAAACAACGCCATTGTTGTTGCTACCAAAAAAAAAAAAAAATGTGCATCACTCTTGTGTTTATAACCGGTAAACAAACTGGCGTGTTTGCACATTTGCGCTCCCCATAGGGTTAGGGTGAAACTACAAATAAGTTGAATCAGAATCAGAATCAGAATCAGAATCAGCTTTATTGCCAAGTATATTTACAAGTAAACACACGAGGAATTTGACTTGACATTGGACGCGCACGTTAGGCGCATCCAATGACGCGTCGCCATACAAGGCGCCTGTCAACAGTGGGGGTAAAGAGGGGAAGGGAGGGGGAGGAAAACACAATAGGAGAGAGAAAAAACATAGTAATCAGAATAGTGCTCGTATATGAGCCAAATTTTGACTACACAGAAAAAAAACCCTCATGCACAATTAACAGGCAGACAATAGATCACACAAACAAGAGTTGAGAGAGGCAGTGTATATATGAGTCAGTATATGTGTGTCAGTTCGTGTAATGTGTGCATTTGTGTAGTGTAGGTGTGACAGTTGCTAGTGAACAGCAGAGGGCGCCTCCAGGCAGTAGATAGATGTTAAAGTCATGTGACTTATAAACAAGTCCGGAGTCTGTCTCTTCGCTTGCAAATAAAGGCACATGGACTGTCCCTGAGAAGTTCATCCGCTGAAAACAGCAGCTGTCTGTCGATTGCTTGGGTTAAGAGCCGCTCCTATCACTTATCTTGCAGGAGGAATGTAAATACCGGGCACCAAAGAAGGTCAAATCTGCACAGCACTCAGAGAATAGAATTTCCTCACCCGAGCAATTCTGTGCTTCAGAATTTCCATGTGCAGGCTTAAACATTAACATACTCTGAAGAGCACTAGCGACTTCAAGATGTATTCCACCATCTGAATCTCCATTCAGTTCGCCATGCCGCCTCGTGCCTCCCCAACTAGTCGAATTGGTGAGGGAGCTTGCTTGGATCCGCATTTGAACAGCTCCCATCTTCCTCAATTTTGAAACAAACACCAGGAAACTCCAGAGCCAAAAATAGAATCCTGTGTCGTAGCCAATAGATGTCTTCTGCATCTCCAGTCGAATCATACACTCAGCAGGTTCCAATTCTTGGGCTCCCCCTTGGCCCGATTCTTGTTGAAAAAATAGTGACAATAGCCCGTTTAAGCCGCTACCAAATCCATAATTTCCGTTTAGATTAAGATTCAGCAGACAAGAGCGACTAAACACAGACAAAAACGCAACATTGCAAGCTGGGATCAGAAGGGAAAAGAGAAGATTAGAAAAGGCGTCTGCTCTCTCTCGAAGTCGGAAGCGAAAACAAGCGAAAAGTTGTGCACATGCGTCAACTGCTTTGCCTGGTAGACAAAAAAAGTGAGCATATACAATGCTATGTGTGCTCTTGGCTCGTCCAAAGTGCACATGGATCAGAGGGGAAATGCAGCATTAATAAGGCTTAAGTGTCATTACTTGTGGAAGACTACAGAAGTGCAGTAGTTGTGGTTTTGGTGGTATTAACCAGAGGAATTTGGTCTCTTAACACTATCGTCGTTGATGCCACCACTTTGTCCATGAAAAATAAAACAGAAAACCACCAGAAATGAACTAAGTAAATGTTTGGACCTTGATCAGAAGACTCTGTTTTGATTAAATCTTGTTGCTTTTTTCTTTCTAGCATCTGGACTAAAACTCAGCCCTTAATCATCCTATGGAGGCTGATGTTGAGTTGGGGAATTAAAAAGTTGCTGAGGCTGAGTGAGGACAGGCCAGGAAGATGGCACAGAGACAAAATACAGCCATGAAGGTAAGCCTGATATGAGGTTGCATTAACTGAAAATTGTTTTTCATTGGGGGCAGCGAGGTGGCGGATTGCTCAGCACTGCGGCAGTACAGCAACTCACCCTTGGCCTGGGGATCCTGGGTTTGAGCCCAGCCCCCGACCAACAGTGATCTGTGTGGAGTTTGCATGTTCTCCCCGTGTCTGTGTGAGTTTTCTCCGGGATTTCTCCAGTTTCCTCCCACATGCCAAAAACATGCAAGTTAGGTTAATTGGCATCAAACTGAGGATTCTAAATTGTCCTTAGGTATGACTGTGAGAGTGAATGGTTGTCTGCCCCTCTGTTTTGGCCCTGCGATGGACTGCCGATCTGTCGAGGGTGTACCCTGCCTCTCGCCCAAAGACACTGGGATAGGCTCCAGCCACTCGCAACCCAAAAAGGATTAAGCGGAAGAAGATGGATGGATGGATGTTTTTCATTGACAATTTTTTTTTCAGCAATGACTAAAAATTTTGAAAGCTGTCTTTCATTTGCCAGATTACACTGAGGGGGATCTAATTAAAGTCAATTAAAATGACAGATAACACTGGTCAACACCAAATTTATTGTCTAAGTTGTTTTAGCTGATTAAGGACAATTTTGATGTGCTGAATCCAGAAATCCCATTGGTTTTGCTCAATCAGGTCAACTTTTTGAATTTAGCCACATATTGTTTTATACATTTTTGTTTACATGTATGGGTATTTTCGCTTTATATGATTCAGAATTCTTTTTTATGTCTTGAAATTCTCTGAATTTTGAACAATGATGATGTAACATTCAATTTGTATCTACTTACCTTTATATAAAGGTAAGTACATGCACACTACTAAGTAAGTACTAAGTAAGTACAGGTTTTTACTTAACACCTGACCGAGAGAAACAGATGTCATTTTCAGATTCAGCAGTGCAATATTGTCTTAAATCAGTTGAAAAAACAAAGACAATTTACAAAAAAAAAAAAAAAATTGTAACCCTGTGTAATAATTGTGACAGAATTTTTACGAGGCTGTACAGTGTGATATACATATATACACTGCTCACAAAAAGTTAGGGATATTTGGCGTTCGGATGAAATTTATGGAAAATGTAAAAAGTTCATGCTACAGTGATACAATATCATAAAAGTAGAGCATTTAAGTAGAAGCATGCAATGGTGATTTCCTCATAGGAGTGTAGCATATTGTTTCACTCACGATAATACGGTATAAATTTTGATATTGGTGTAGAATTAGTGTGAGAAATGGCACTCTGTGCTTGGAACATCTTCGTCTGGTTGTGAGGAAGCAATTTAGTTTTAAGGCCGTTTCAAGCTGCTGCTATCTTTATAAAAAAAATAAAAAACAAACAATGCAGCAATGTCAATGACATCTCATGCTGTTCACAAGTCGACTTATTGTCTGCTGAGGCATGGCATTCCACTCTTCTTGAAGGGCGGCCCTAAGGTTGTTGAGGTTGTGGGGTGCAGGGTTACGAGCCTCTACATTGCAACTCAGCTGATCCTATAGGTTTTCTATGGATTCAGGTCTGGAGAGAGAGTACAGGCCACTCCATTTGAGGTACCCCAGCCTCCAACAGCAATTCCCTAATGATGCAACCTTGACGAGCTGGAATTTGTCTGCCATGAAGATGAAATTAGGCCTGTGCTGTTCATGCAGGGGCACACTGACTGGATTAATGTTATTCAGGTAGTATCTGCTTTCACTGTACCATTCACAAGGTGTAGGGCTGTTCTGTATTGACTGGACACACCTGTCTAGACTGTAACACGGTGAAAACAGTGACTAATACATAGCACTCTCCTTGACTTCACCAATATTGTTGGCGGCCATCATTTCTACTCAGCGTGAATCAAGGTTCATCAGAGAACACCACTGAGACCCACTTGTCCCTTGTCAAGCATAAACGCTCCCTGGCCCATGCAAGACGATGATGCATGTGCCTGATGATGTGGGCAGGTACCCTTGCAGGTCATCTAGCACTCAGACCACGCTGATGTAAACTGCTTTGAATGGTCTGACGTGACAGTTGGGTGTCTCTCACCTCCCTTAAATGTGCCTGGAGTTGAGTGGCATTCATCATCTGGTTCTGCAGGGCACTGTTCACAATAAAGCGGTCATCAGCATGGGATGTGGCAAAAGGATGTCCACTTCTTTGCCTTTCTGTGACTCTTTCAGTCTCTCTGTATCTCTGTTGCAACCTGCTGATGACGCTCTGTGGCACTCTAAGCGCAGTGGCCACTTCCCTCTGAGAACATCGTGTTTGAAGCCTCGCAATGGGGAGGTACTGTCAATTGTGAGGTGTGGTCTTGGTCTCATAATGTCAAAATGTGAACTGGTTGAAGAAGAAAACGAGGACTTAAAGTTTTCCGGCACCATGTTTGTGTGTGTATATATATAAAATGTGTGTGTGTCTGATGCTGGCAAAATGAGTCACAATGAGGACATTTTCAGAACTGGGGTATTGTTATTTTCATATTCTGTATTGAAAGATCTTAAAAAATGATATCTAATTTATAGGAATTGGGCAAAAACTGACCAGCAAAAAGCCAATTTTATTTATATTTTGCCTGGTTTGAAAAGTCGCGTTTGATTGGTTCTGAGTTACGTCTTCCATAAACACGTGTATTTTTGGAAAGTAGGAGTTCCAAGCTTTACAATGATATCAGGCACTGACAGGGTTTTTCCCGGAACTTGCTGCCTGCAAACAAAGAAAGAATCGTAATTGTTGACTTCTAGTGTCTCTAGCTTGTAATTACCTGGTGCATTCTGATTCATTTTGCCAGCATGGGTCACATATACAGTGGTGTGAAAAAGTGTTTGCCCCCTTCCTCATTTCTAATTCATATAAAAAATTCCATATTATCGACATTATTATTGATATTAGTAATGTATTTTTTATATTTGAGAAGTATCATACCTTTCATATGCCATGTTTAATGTTTATATGTGCATTCCATGTGGAATAAGTTCATATAGTCTTGGCATGTTTCTGTGAGCAATTTCAGAGAGTTCAGACTGAAGATCAGTACAGGATCAACACATGCTTAAGGAATGATCTAAGCCATTCTTATAATCTCTTTGACATGTCCTGTTTTGGATCACAGGAATGCACGGGAACTCCTCAGCCTGTATAAATCAGTTCTATAGATTAGGTATATAGACATTCTGTTAGTTTTATGGACCTCATGTGCATGTCTCCACGACCCCATGTCTCCAGAGCGTCTGTGACGTTTTCCCAGGATAAGCTTTGATTATCAGGACTGTCCCGTTCTGTCGCTTCCCTTATCCTCATCCTCCCTCTCCTTTTTCCTACCTATATATATCAGACCGAAAGAAATGAATCCTTTAGAGATTCTAGGTGTGTCTGAATGCCATGCTTTGTAATCTCTCCCCCAAGTGGCCATTTGGGTGACACCTTATATATTTTTGTAATAAATGTACATAAATCCAACTTTCTGCCTGATTTTTGACTTTGAATAATTTAAGCTCAAAATTATTCAAGCATTTTGGCGCTCCGAACAACGGATCCACATATTTCCATCTTTCTGGTGCTTCTGCTTTATTTCAGCAAGTGCATAGCTGATAAAAAGACCTTCCCAGGCTGAGTGAGGGGGAAAAAAAAGGCTCAGTGTTGCTGTAGTGAAGGCATTTCAAACTGGGGCGCTGGAACTGACTGGTTGACAGATCTGAGAATACTACAGGTGGCTTGGATGTAAGTACATTTGTTGTTGTCATTTATGGATAAAAGCTAGTGAGATTACCCAGACCGATTGAACATCACAGATGCTGTTTGGGTGCATTATCTTGGCTTAAAATTGCTGGATTTACCACTGCCCACGGTGAGCTATATTGCAATAATCCCTTGGGAGGAACAAGATTTTCCTTTGCTGATGGTGAGCGATATCGGGAGACCCGGGGAGGGGCCCAGGGGTTGCTGATTTCTGCACCCTGTCAGTGCGATGGAGGTGCCGGAAGGTGCATGCAAAGAAAAAAGGGAAAGACTCGTGCTCTTTTAACCACAGACATTTTATTGTCAAAATAATTAGGCTCTCAATGTCCCATGGAGGAGTGACATGATCACAGAAAAGTAGATTTTCATGGAAGATTCGTGCCCTTACCGTGTCTGCTTATCACCCATGGGGTTTCCCCCGCTACGGTGAGCTATTGCAAGATACCAGGGGAGGAGGTCTTATTTGAGCTTTCGGCACACAGGGGAGGGGTGACGTGACCGTTGAAATACTGGTAGATTTTATTTTGAGAATTTGTTGAAGCGCTGGATAAAAGTTACGGCAGTCTGGTTTGTTTTGTCTCTGTGCAATCTACTCCGGTGTGAAAAAGTGACAGTTCTCAGCGGAGATGGAAAGAACGGGTTGTAAAATTTTTGTTGGTGATTTTTTTTCCGGTATTTGTAGAGCATAAAATACTTGGTTAATTGCTTATTATCCTTTTGGGAAATGATTAAAAATGCAGACGTTTGCAAATTATACTTTTGGGTGAGAAATTCTATTGTGTTTTCATTGTGGTAGGAAAAAAAAAAGCGAGAACGGTGGGTTGCCAGGTTTGCTTTCCAAGCATTTTTTAGGGGGTTGCCATTTCAAGCTTGTTTTAAGTCTATCGTTCTGTTACTCTGCTAAACAGCTGGCCGAAAGTAACCTTGGAGAGATAACATAACTGTGCTGCATGTGTGTGTGTGTGTGTGTGTGTGTGTGTGTGTGTGTGTGTGTGTGTGTGTGTGTGTGTGTGTGTGTGTGTGTGTTGTATGTGTGGGCCCTTGTGTTTAACAGTAAGTGAGTGAGAAGAAGAGAAAAGAGGAGTGAAATAAATAATCTATTTGATGTGGCACATATATTGAGTTCATATTTCCCCACAAATGTATGACTGTACGTGTATTGGGGACTCCACGTCTCGTGGGACAAAAGAGGTCTGGACGTGCAGAGATCTACAGGAGATGATGAGTAGGTGTGAGTTTTGGGCCCTTGTCTCGGAGAGGACATCCCAGGAGGATTCCCGGACCATCGAGCAATAAGAGACAATAGTGAGACATGAAAGAGTGCATTGTGACTGAGACTATGTACCATGTGATTATATGTTTGCTTAAGTAACATGTGACCGAGGGTCGTGGCTCCAGCAGAGTATAAGAATGTGGTATTTGATTGCTCAGTCTCTTTTCCTGCCTAGAGATTGATAGAGCATGTGTTCACTCAATAAAGTTGACTCTGAGAAATAAACTCAGCCTCATCCTTGAACGCATTCTCTACACTGGTGACCCTACGACAAAGTATGGACGACCTTCATACACCAGACTCATCAGGAGCCAACCAGGCTAGCGCAGCTACCGCAGTCCAGCTGCCCGATTTCTTGCAGCACAGCCCACATGCCTGGTTCAACACTGTCGAGGCGCAGTTTCACCTCCGGAGAATTTCAGCAGATGCAACGAAATTCTACCATGTAGTAGCAAAGCTGGACAGCCTCACAGCACAGCGGGTGGAGAGCCTGACTAACCACCCACCAGAAGTCGACAAGTACGGCGCACTGAAACCCGCGCTCATCCGTGCTTTCACCCCCTCGCTGGGAGAGTGGGCAGAGAAGCTCCTGATGTTAACTGAAGGCGACGCAGACAGGCCCACTGACCTGATGGCGAGGATGCTGAGTCTGAGAGGCGAGGACGATGACGGCTTTATCTTCGCACATCTTTTCCTCAGAACTCTACCGTCAGCGGTGAGAGTCACCCTGGCCAGCTCGCAGCTGACCAACCGAGATTACCACGAGCTGGGCCAGGAGGCACAGCGACTCGTCGACGCCCATAGACGGCACACGGCCACGACGGCGGCAGCGGAGCTGAGCGCGATGCCCATAGACGGCACACGGCCACGACGGCGGCAGCGGAGCTGAGCGCAACGCCCGGAGACGGCAGGGGGCCAGAGGCTGCAACACCAGATGCGCTGACGTCGGCAGCGGCGGAGACCAGGAGACGCGGGGCGCGCAACGCCCTCTGCTTTTATCATCGACGCTTCGCCGAGAGGGCACACAAATACATCCCCCCGTGCCAGTTCAAGGGCTCGGGAAATGCCAGGCCCGAGAGTCGGTAGCAGCTGCTGCTCTTGGCGCGAAGAATAAGCTGCTCTACCTCACGGACGGGAAATCAGGGAAGCAGTTCCTGGTGGACACAGGCTCCCAGCTGAGTTTCATCACACCTCTCCATGCTGATCGGCTGGCGCCTTCCAGCGGACCCCTGGTGTTGGCGGCGAACGGTTCGATGATCAAGACCTTCGGGGAGAAGATCCTCCCCCTGTCTTTTCACGGTCGGACATTTGAGTGGACCTTCGTCGTGGCAGCAGTCAGTCATAACATGTTAGGTGCTGATTTTTTGTGCTCGAATGGTTTATTGGTTGATCTTGCTAATAGACGTCTGGTTAATGTCTTTTCACAGCATTTCCTGTACAGCCCGGGTGGTCCCGCCTACTGCACAGCCCAACGTCACAGCTGCAGGTGGTAAGTTTCAAGCACTACTCACTCAGTTTCCAGCACTCACAGTCCCAACGTTTTCGGCGTCAGTGGCTAAACCTGTGGTGGAGCACTTTATAACTACTACCGGTCCCCCCGTTTTTGCAAAAGCTCGGCGCTTGGACCCAGCTAAACTGGCCATAGCACGCGAGGAATTCGCCAACCTGGAAAAACTGGGCATCATTAGATGCTCTAACAGCCCCTGGGCATCACCACTACATATGGTCCCCAAGGCTGATGGCTCGTGGCGGCCTTGCGGTGATTTCCACAGGTTGAATAACGCTTCAGCTCACGACCGCTACCCGATTCCGCACATCCAGGATTTTTCGGTACATTTAGCGGGGGCGTGTATTTTTTCCAAAATAGATTTGGTGCGCGGCTACCATCAAGTCCCAGTCCGTGCTCAGGACATACCCAAAACAGCGGTAATAACTCTTTTTGGGCTTTTCGAGTTTTTGCGTATGCCGTTTGGACTCAAGGGGGCTGCGCAGACATTCCAGCGCATGATGGATGCAGTTTTATGCGACCTCCCTTTCATGTTCGTCTACTTGGATGATATTTTGGTAGCCAGCACGTCCGAAGACGAACATGAAAGCCACCTCACAGCAGTTTTTCGGAGGCTGGCAGAGCACGGGTTAATAATTAATCCAGCGAAGTGCCAGTTTGGGGTTGCACAAATCGATTTTTTGGGGCACCGCGTTTCACCAGAAGAAGTGGTTCCTCTGCCCAATAAAGTACGCGCAATAACGGATTTTCCCCAACCTCAGACTGTCAAGGCATTGCAGGAATTTTTAAGAATGGTTAATTTTTTATAACCGCTTCCTCCCAGGCACAGCGCAGCTCATGCAACCATTGTACGCGGCACTTAAAAAGCAAAAACCTGCGAATAAGATCGAGTGGTCCCCTGAGCGGGAGTGCGCATTCTCCCAGGTCAAATCAGCCCTGGCGAACGCCGTTTTGTTGGCACACCCGGTGCCAATGGCACGTATGGTGCTCACCACGGATGCTTCTGATTTAGCGGTGGGGGCGGTCGTCGAACAGTTTGTGGCGGGGAGCTGGCAACCCCTCGCGTTTTTCAGCAAAACCTTGCGCGATAATGAGCGGAAGTACAGCGCGTTTGACAGGGAGCTTTTGGCCCTGCATTTGGCCACCCGCCATTTCCAGTTCTGGCTCGAGGGGTGCCGTTTTACCGCGTTCGTGGACCATAAGCCGTTAACGTTTGCGATGGCCAAGATTTCAGAGCCTTGGTCAGGCCGGCAACAAAGACAGCTGGCCGCGATATCAGAGTTCACCACCGATATTCAGCATGTTGCGGGCAATCATAATGTGGTGGCAGACTGTCTTTCACATGCAGTAGCAGCGCCAAGCCCCCTGGGGGCAGGCTCGGCAGCCGTGGCCGCGGGCCAAGTCTGTGGCACGGAAGCGCTCGCAGCCCCGGTCCACGTGGGTTTAGTTCACGCATAGTTCACGCGCGCTCCAGTCTGGACCAACAGGGTTAAGGCTGGAGCACAGGGTGCTGCAGATAGGTATGCCCCCTCTATTCTGCGATGTCTCCACCAGGCGGCCTCGCCTCGTAGTTCTGGCCGCATGGCGCCGCCGTGTTTTTGACTCAGTCCATTCTCTGGCGCACCCGGGGGTGCGCGCATCGATTAAAATGGTGGGAGAGAAATTTGTTTGGCCGGGGTTGCGTAAACAGGTCAAAGAATGGGCAGCGGCCTGCGTAGCGTGTCAACGAGCCAAAATACAAACACACTAGGGCTCCTTTGGAACCTTTTCACATCCCGGCTAAACGTTTCGATCATGTGCATGTCGACTTGGTGGGCCCCCTTCCGTTGTTGCAGGGGTGCACACACCTTTTGACGATGGTAGATCGCACCATGCGTTGGCCTGAAGTGGTCCATCTAGCGTCAACTATGGCAGCAGACGTTGCACACGCGTTTTTAACGGCTTGGGTCGCGCGTTTTGGGGTCCCGTCGGACATAACGTCTGACAGAGGTCCCCAATTCGTTTCTGAACTCTGGTCATCCATGGCCCACAGCCTGGGGGTGAAGATCCACCGCACTACCGCCTATAACCCCCAGGCTAACGGTTTGTGTGAACGCTTTCATAGGTCATTGAAAGCAGCCCTCAGAGCGTCTCTCACGGATACAAATTGGGTGGATAAACTTCCATGGGTTTTATTGGGGTTGCGTTCTGCACCTAAGGAGGATTTGCAAGCCTCCCCGGCTGAATTAGTTTTTGCTCAACCCCTCCGTTTGCCGGGGGATTTCCTCCCTGACAACCCCGCACCAAATTGCCCTCCCGCTCAGCTGTTGCAGAGCGGCACAGGATCAAACGCCCTCCCTGGCCCAGTGCATCACAGTTTTCCATGCGTTTTTGTGCCAAGAGCTTTAAAGAATGCGGAGTTTGTTTTTGTCAGACATGATGCTCAACGACCAGGTTTGCGACCACCTTATGACAGGCCTTTCAGAGTGTTGGAAACGAGAGAGAAACAATTTTTGCTTGATTTGGGAGACAGAAAAGAGTTGATTTGCGTTAACAGACTCAAACCCGCCTTTGTTCTGACTGATGAACACGTGCAGTTGCCCAGGGCCCCCCGCCGTGGCAGGCCGCCGAAAAGACATTGTTCGGTGCCACCACAGAGATGTGCTAACAAGTCTGATTCACAGATGCAGGGAGCCGCTGCAGAAGGAACAAAGCCAGCTTACAGCAAATTTGGCAGAAGGTTTAAACCCAAGCAATTGGTGGATTGATTTGTGTTATGTTGTGATGTTTCTGCCATACAGCTCTGATTAGATTTTGTCAGTGAATAGACGTTTGGGGGAGGGTTATGTGGCGCATATATTGAGTTCATATTTCCCCACAAATGTATGACTGTATGTGTATTGGGGACTCCACGTCTCGTGGGACAAAAGAGGTCTGGACCTGCAGAGATCTACAGGAGATGACGAGTAGGTGTGAGTTTTGGGCCCTTGTCTCGGAGAGGACGTCCCAGGAGGATTCCCGGACCATCGAGCGATAAGAGACAATAGTGAGACATGAAAGAGTGCATTGTGACTGAGACTATGTACCATGTGATTAAATGTTTGCTTAAGTAACATGTGACCGAGGGTCGTGGCTCCAGCAGAGTATAAGAATGTGGTATTTGATTGTTCAGTCTCTTTTCCTGCCTAGAGATTGATAGAGCATGTGTTCACTCAATAAAGTTGACTCTGAGAAATAAACTCAGCCTCATCCTTGAACGCATTCTCTACAATGGGTATTTTTTGCAAAGTTTTGGGGTTTTACTTTTTTTTCAGTCTAACTTTGTGGGTTTTGACTCTAATGTTGTATACGTGATAAACCATTTACATATTTTTAAAGCCAATATTTTCATTCCTCCAGTTTTTCTTTGGAAAATGAAAAACATTGAGCTACTTTTTTTTTTTATTTTTTTGTTGTATCACTGACTTTTATTGACTCAATTGCCTTATTTCTCTGACTGAAGCATAACAGTGAACTTTACAGGGAAAAAAGGACGCAGGACTAACAATTTCCCCGCTGTCGCCAAAACAACCAGTCTCTGGGAGCCTCTGCCTCGCCACTGTCTGTGCCTCCCTTGTCGAGACCACAGGCGCATAGAACATCTAAGTTAAGTACAATTGCTTGAGTCTTACTCAATGCTACCACAGGACACAGCACTAACGATTTCCCCACTGTCACCAAAACAACCAGCCTCTGGGAGCCTCTCTCGTGCCACTGTCCATGCCTCCCTCGTCGAGTAGATTAGTTTATTTGACAGGGACAGTGCAATAAACATAGACAATTAATCAAAGACAATTAATCTGATGTGTTGCACATAGAGTGTATAGCTATTAGCTAATTTGCAACTCTTGTCCCCACCATGACAATGATGAAATTAACTGAATATTACAATACCATGCTGTCACCTAATAATGCCTAATCACTGAAGGCTTTGTGTACACATTATATTACATGATTCAAAGCACATAAGATGTTGATGATTACTGTGTTTGTGCATGTGATTTGCCAGAGTCTACTGACTATCAAACACAGGTTTTGGTAATTCTATGTCATATTGTTGCTTTTTTTCAATAACACTAAACTCACTTTTTAATAAATGGCATATGCAATCTTATTTATAATTTGATCCTCAGTCTGTCCATGTAGAAGAAAAAAAAATATATAGCTTGTGTCAGACTGACCTATATAAGGTGACGGTAAACAGACAGAATAAGCCTTCAAAGGACTCAGATGTTTGTAATAAAAAGAAGAATGCTCAAGGTCTGTCGGGTTTTAGGACATAAAAAAAAAAAAAAACAGGGTACAGTATCAGTCTTTCTGACCTAAGAAGCAGAGAGCAGAGATTAGAAGCAGAGAGTAGAGATTAGGCCTGCACCTGCAGTTACTAATTCTAAATGCTGCATTGGTTTAAGGCTTCTAATATATGACACTGTTTTGTTTAAACATAATCCTAAACTAGTGATTGCCCATGTCAATTGGTAAAACATTTACCAATTCACAGAATATTAAGCAAATACTTGCTGTGAATAGCAAAAACAAATTCAAATTGTGGAAGCTTTAGGTGTAATTTAAATGCTTTTCTGCGATTCTTCATTCTTCGTTTTTCAACAGGAAAGGGGAAGCAATCACATTTTTTTTTTAGCTTTCACCAGGAATTAGATTTGCCAAATTAACAAGGAATCATAACATCACTATTACCTTTCAGTTTAATAAATCCTTGGTGGCATATGAAATATGTAATAAAATAAGTAAAAAACAATAATTCACTTGTTTTTCTTAACATTACATGTTATAATAATACTTTGTGAGTAGTATAACTCCCTCAAAATGAGGTTTCAGAAATCATGGCTGTTGTTGAGTGTGTCCTCCCTTGACCTAGTTTACAAATTTCAGCTAGGACAATTAATCCAGCTGTTTGTGCAGATTTAATGTGATTTACCATGTATTGTAACCAATTCTGAATTAGTCATAAAGGCCACATCTGTCTGTCCTGTTGAACACAGACAGTTTGAATTTGTATAAGTGCATCTTTGTGAAAGGTTATGTCCCACTCCTTCTGTTAATGGAAAGGTGGACATATTGCTTAATCAGAATATAGGTTCATTTTGCACAAGGAATACTTTATTTGCTATTTTTCTTCCCAAATTATGCTGTGGTCTGTAGTCCCGAGGCCCGGCTCGGCCGAGGCCAAGCACCAGGAGCACAGCCCAGCTCTTTAGCACACCATTATTATGCAAACACAATCATTCGTTATTCCTGTCATATTTCTGAAATGTGCTACTGTCATACCACCTAAAACTTCCATTATTTGAATAATGTGATTTTCTAATTACAACAACTTTCTGCTAAATATTGCTAAATATTCAGTGAATCACTAAATATTTTACCAATACACATGGGTTAGCATTACTTTAAGATCACTCTCGAATAAAACAGTGTCATTTATTAGAATCTTTAAGTTTAATGGGCTTCCTGTGGAATAAATCACACACTGCAGCATTTAAAAGAAATAAAACACACAGATATAACTTCAAAAGTTTGCAAATGTTGCTTTTAACTTAAAAGATTAAAATGTGTGGTTACACACGTGATTAACTGCAAAGTGTAGGCTTAATCTTTTTGCTGGAGTGGGAGAGATCTGTTCTCTCCTTATGCCAAATCTTGTGAACTCTTTCTAGTCTGTCTTTTCTACTTAGACTGATGTCCAAGTGACTGGTCCTTCTCACGATAAAATTTTAAGCATTACTACTCAAGTATTATGATGAAGCCATTCTTTTCATTACGTAATCCCAAAACTCATTTAAAGTAACATGTTTGTGTTCTATGATATTATAATCATTTCTTCCAAGTAAATACCATAAATGACATTTTGTCTGTTTTTAATTTTGGTCATTCATTTTCAATAGTTTAAAGAAAAAATATTCTTCTTCTTATGTTCTGTGCTTTGAATCATGTAATATAAGCTGTATTTAAAGCTTTCAGTGATTGGGCATTATTAAGTGACAGCATTATTCCATAATCTTCAGTTTAATTTGTCATTCTGATGCTTGTTGCAGTGATTAATATGCATACAATTTTACTTAACTAATTGGCCATCCGGCATGGCTTGGTTGTAGACGAGAGGAGTGCGGTGAGCAGGGGTGAGGCGACGTCGCTCGCTGGGCTGCTGAGGCAGGGTCATGGCTGAGCAGCAGAAAAGCGAGGAGCAGGGGGAAGGAACACAGGTGTTGTCATGTCAGACCCTTAGTCTGTAGTCCTTTTTCCCTGTAAAGTTCACTGTTATTCCTCGGTCAGGGAGATAATGCAACTGAGTTAAGAAAAATTAGTGATACTGAAAAAAAATTGAATAAAAATAGTCCAATGTTGTTCATCTGCCCTCAGATGTCCCAAAACATAAAAGTAAAAACCCAAAATAAGAAAAATATCTGGTAACTGAAAACGTTGGTTTCAAAAATATGAGAATATTTACGCTACGCAACGTTAGATTCAAAACCCACAACATTAGATTGAAAAACCCACAAAAAGAAACTGTAAAACTCCTCAGCTTTGCAAAAATACCCATATATAGATTTTTTTTTTTTTAATTTTATTTCCCTTCTTCTCACTCACTCACTATCAGACACAGGTGCCCACACATACACACACACAGTTCTCTCCTGTTATCTCTCCATGGTTTCTTTTGGGCAGCTGCTCAGACACACAAACAGTAAGACTGCCTTAAAACAAGCATGAAATGATAACCCAAAGTACTTGTTAAAACAAATCTGGCAACCCAACATTCTCATGTCAACTTTTTGTCTACCGTTATGAGAGCACCATTCAGTTTCTTCCCCAAAAGTATTATTAGAAAGCTCCCACAATTTTTATCATTACCCCAGAGAACAATAATTATCTAACCATCTCTTTTATAATCCACAATGACCAAAAAAATCACAACAACAACCTTAAAACTCCCATTCAACCTCTGCGGAATCTCCCTGCTCTCTCTCACCAGGGCAGATTCCAGAGCACAAACAAGACAAACTAGCAGACAAACTGCAGTAACTTTATTCAAACCAGTACTATAACAAAAATTAAAAATTACCGGTTCACTAAAGTCAGTGCTCACTGCAATTCCATGACAGAATCTTGCATAGATTTTCAAATCAATACTCACTGCAATTGAATGGCAGAATCTTGCTCAGACTTTTATACATTAATGCTCACTGCAGTATTGTGGGCAGAATCTTCCCCCTATTAATACCCCAGGGCTCACTGCACAATATTGAAGTCTCTTGCATTAATTTCTGAATGCAACAACACACCTAAGCATCCACCTCGCCGACTCGAACAGAAGTTAACCAGGCTTTGCGGTGTCAAGAACTCAGGAAAACATTTCACCCTCAGGCAGTCTCTCATTCTAGGGAACACAGTCTTTTACACAACAAATAAATGTACTCACATCTAAGCTACCTTTAGGGTTCTTTGACCCATCACCCAGTCTGTTCCAGCGCCCCGGTTCCGAAATGCCCTCACTGCAGTAACACTGAGTCTTGTACTCAGCCTGTGAAGGTCTTTCATCCTCTGTGCACTTGCTGAAATCGGGAAGAGACACCAGAAGGATGGAGCTATGTGGATCCGCTGTTCGGTGCGCCAGAATGATATAATAATTTTCAGCATCATTTTTTCTGAGTCAAAAATCAGGAGGAATATTTGAATATATGTATATTTATTTAACCCCATGGTTGCTGGAGTGAAAGTTGGTCTGTGCTAAGAATGAATGAATTGAAGTAGCACCGATGTGATGTCATTGCTCTGGTAAAACTACAACTGGCGAGCTGCACTTGTGAGTTCCGTCAGCATAAATTCACACCTCAACAATGTCCCGCAGATAACAATGTATTTTTCCTGGATATCAAGTTTCATGCGCTCACATCATTGATCGCACCAGGCTCAACCCAAACGCTGGTGTTAAAGGCTGCGTTTGAGTCACTGGCATTTTTATAAGTCTTAATTTTGTTGCCCAGTGTCAAACTCAGCGCAGGCCCCAGTGCTCAATGGTTCCTGCGCTTTGTCCTCCATTATAACAGAGAGGATTGCACTCCTTGACACCGACACTTGACACACCCTATGATTTTTGACTATAGAACATGTAAAGCTCTCTAGGATCACCAAACTTGCAATACGGGTTCACCTCGGGATCCTGCCCTACAACTATGGGTTGTATACTTTGCTGTACATTTGTGGATGATGGGCTTATCATAATTTTGTTCTGCCACAGTAATTATATTGAAAAGGTTAAAACTATTCTCTGTAAGTAAGTAGATAAGATAAGATAAGATAAGATAAGATAAACCTTTATTAGTCCCACAATGGGGAAATTCCAGGATTGCAACAGCACAGGGATAGCAACACTCAGAGCAACAATCAGATGACAAGAAAAAACAAGAGCAGCGAGTATACAAATGTACATATAAATATATAAACACACAGTGCGGAGCATTGTAGCTAGATGGAATAAATATATAAATATATAAACACACAGCGCGGAGCACTGTAGCTAGATGGAATAAATATATAAATATATAAACACACACAGTGCGGAGCATTGTAGCTAGATGGAATAAATATATAAACACAAAGTGCGGAGCATAGTCGCAAGATGGAATAAATATATAAACACACACAGTGCGGAGCATTGGTGAAGACCAAGATGGCGCCCACAGCGGTCGACATGGTGCTTCGCTGCGCTCTTTGTTTGTTTTTGTTTGTCAATTGTGTGTCTGCTTGCACTTATACCCGTGAAGAACTTCTAAATATCAGGACTTTCACCCCCACGGACCTCCTCCCAGTTTTTTTAGCCCCTGCCGCCGATCTGGTTCATTGCCTGGCTCGGAAAGTGAGATGGCGGAAGAGAGGTAGACGAGCGGGCGCTCTCGTGCGGCTTCGCAGGAGAGGCTCGCGAACGGCGCTGCCTGGCATATTTCTGTCCAATACCAACTCTCTCTCTAACAAGGTAGATGAACTGAGACTGCTGATGCGTTTTAGGGACCTCGCCTCCTCAGCTGCCCTCTGCTTTACTGAGACCTGGCTCCGGGAAAATATACCGGACAGCGCGCTGCGCCTCGACGGCTTCCAGCTCTTCCGTGCTGATCGTGACACAGAGCTTTCCGGCAAGACCACAGGAGGCGGAGTCTGCTTCTACATCAACTGCAGCTGGTGCTCTGATGTAACGGTAATTTCCAAACACTGTTCTCCCGCCCTGGAATTTCTTGTTATCAACTGCAAGCTTTTTTATTCCCCGCGGGAGTTTGCTTCTTTTATACTGATCGCTGTGTACGCCCCTCCCGACGCGGACACGCGCGAAGCTCAGCGCGTGCTCGCGGATCACAATCAACACACAGAGCGGAGTTTCCCAGACTCGCTGATTATTGTGGCTGGCGACTTTAATCAGTGCAATCTGAGCCACGATCTCCCCCGCTACAAACAGTTTATTAAATGCCCCACCAGAGGATTAAACACACTGGATCACTGTTACACCACAGTGAAAGACGCATATCGCGCTGTTCCTCGCGCTGCGCTGGGATTATCTGATCACGTGATGGTTCACCTCATTCCCACATACAGACAGAGATTGAAGCTCACTAAACCTGTTGTGAGCACTACGAAGATACGGACCAGTGAAGCTGAGGAGAAGCTGGAAACGTGCATGGAAATATCTGACTGGGGCATGTTTAAAGGAGCCACGCATGATCTGGATGAGTACACGGACACTGTGAACTCATATATCCACTTTTGTGAAGAGATCATTCTTCCATCGCGCACCAGGGTGAGTTACTCTAATGACAAACCCTGGTTCACAGCTAAGCTCAGACAGATCAGGAAGGAGAAGGAAGCAGCGCTGAAAAGTGGAGACAGGGACTGCTACAGGGAGGTTAAATACCGGTTTAACAGAGAGCTGAAGAGGGCTAAATCTGTGTATTCAGAGAGACTCCAGCAGCAGTTCACTGCTAATGATTCGGCTTCCGTGTGGAGAGGACTGAGGCAAATCACCAACTATCGGCCTCAGGCTCCTAAAGGTCAGGATGACAAAGCCCTTTGTCAAAGACTGTCCCAACACTATGCCCGTTTTGACACCTCGTCATCTGTGTCCAACTCCCCCCCTCCCTCCAGCTCCACAGCCTCCACAATCCCTACTTCATTAAAGGCACCCCCCCTCCTCCCCCCCTGCCCTTATCATCAGTGAGCAGGATGTGCTCAAACAGTTCTCCAGACTGAACCCGCGCAAGGCCCCCGGCCCGGACGGCGTGTCTCCCTCCACCCTGAGACACTGTGCGAAACAGCTGGCTCCTGTCTTCACAGACATTTTTAACACCTCCCTTAAGTTATGCCACGTGCCGTCCTGCCTCAAATCCTCCACCATCATCCCTGTCCCCAAGAAGCCACGGATCACTGGACTTAATGACTACAGACCTGTAGCGCTCACCTCTGTAGTCATGAAGTCCTTTGAGCGCCTGGTCCTGCCCCACCTCAAGTCCATCACCACCCCTCTCCTGGACCCGCTGCAGTTTGCCTACCGAGCCAACAGGTCTGTAGACGACGCAGTCAACCTGGCCTTCCACTCCATCCTGCAGCACCTGGACTCCCTGCGAACCTACGCCAGGATCCTGTTTGTGGACTTCAGCTCCGCATTCAACACCATCCGCCCCGCTCTGCTCCGGGACAAGCTGTCCCTGCTCAACGTGCCTGACTCCCTCTGCAGGTGGATCACCGACTTCCTGACGGACCGGAGGCAGCATGTGCGGCTGGGAAAGACTGTCTCAGACTCTACTAGCATCAGCACCGGATCACCCCAGGGCTGTGTACTTTCCCCCCTACTCTTCTCCCTTTACACCAACTCCTGCACCTCCAGCCACCAGTCTGTCAAGTTGATCAAGTTTGCGGACGACACCACCCTCATCGGGCTCATCTCCAACGGCGACGAGTCCGCCTACAGGAGAGAGGTGGCCCAGCTGGCGTCCTGGTGCAACAATAACAACCTGCAGCTGAACGCTCTGAAGACAGTGGAGATGATTGTAGACTTCAGGAAAGTCACTACCCCTCTGCCCCCCCTCACCCTCTCAGGCTCTCCCATCACCACTGCTGATTCCTTCCGCTTCCTAGGCACTACCATCACCAGGGACCTCAAATGGGAGCCGACCATCAGCTCACTCATCAAAAAAGCCCAGCAGAGGATGTTCTTCCTGCGGCAGCTGAGGAAGCTCAAGCTACCCACCAAGATGTTAGTGCAGTTCTACACAGCCATCATCGAGTCCATCCTCACCACCTCCATAACCGTGTGGTACGCAGGAGCCACTGCCAGGGACAGACTAAGGCTGCAGCGCGTCGTGCGCACTGCTGAGAAGGTGATCGGCTGCAAGCTCCCATCTCTCCAGGATCTGTACATCTCCAGGACCCGGAGGCGTGCTGGCCGGATCATAGCCGATCCCTCACACCCTGGTCACATACTGTTTGCCCCCCTCCCCTCTGGTAGAAGACTTCGGTCCATCCAGACTAAAACCTCCCGTCACATGAACAGCTTCTTCCCCTCTGCCATCAGACTGCTGAACACTAAGTGACTTATTGACTCTCGTGCACTATGTACAGCAGCTCAACCAGACTCATGTCAATCATCACTGTTTTCTTCCTACATTACCGACTGCACTCTATAGTTCTCCACAGTATCTGCTGCTCGCTAATATATTTTAACTGCTGACCAGTATCACTTACTCTTATTCTACACTTATTGCATGTATAGTTTATTTCTTTTATCTTATCATGTTTAATGTTGCAGCATTGCACCGAGACAAATTCCTAGTTTGTGTACTACATGAACAATGGCAATAAACCTGATTCTGATTCTGATTCTGATTCTGATTGTAGCTAGATGGAATGAAACAGCATAACTGTCTACTAAGTTATCCTAAATGGTGATTATGTACCCATACATATTGTCACCCTCCGTAGCGACCGGTATTTTCCTAGTTGTATACTGGAGGGGACCATTGTGTAAGTCTATTGCGTCTTTTGAATTCAATACTATTAGGTTGTCATGTCAGTTCACTTCTTCTTCCGGCTTTCAGAGAGAGCAGACGCATTTCTTTCCCTCTCCTCTCCTCCTCCCTTCACTGATCCCAGATTGCTGTGTCCTGTCTGTGTCTCGCTCTTCTTCTGGCTGAATCTCGATCCAAATGGAAAATTATGGATTTGGTAAGCTGGGCTTTAAATGCAATTGTCACCACTTTCAAACAGAAAATCGGGCCCGGGGGAGCCCAGGTGTGGGAGAGACTCATGGGACAATTGGAAACTCATGTGTCTGTGTGATTCGATTGAGGATGTGGAAGACATCTACCTGTTTGGATTATGAACACAGGATTTCTGCTGTTTGGCCTTGGAGTTTTCCTGGTGTATCGGAAATTAAAGAAGATGGAAAGAGCTAATCAAAATGTGAACCCGGCGAAGGTCCTTCAACAACAATTCGACCAGCTGGGGAGAGCACTGATAGCGGCAAATGGTGGGAAAAGGTGGGAAACATCTCGGAGTCGCTGGGTGCTCTCCAGGGAATGATTTTAAAGCCTTAATGTAATTGTGATGCACAGAATCACATGAGAGATGAAATTTCTATGCTCTAAGTGAACTGTGCTCATCAGGCCTTGATTCGACATCCTTGGATAACTCATTCCTCCAGGAGAAGAGATTAAGCAGAAGGGAGTTTTGGCTTGGCTTCTCCCTAACCCAAACATACTGATGTGCAGTAATCTGAACTCTCAAGGACAGCGTCATGTGACTAGCATGGAATTTACCATCGAACATGCACTGAGAGATGAACTCTTGTGGACATGATATCTATGTTTTAGGACACTAAGGACATAACATCTAATCGTTGCTTGGAGAGGATTTTTGCTGTTCACCAGTAACTGATACACACACTGCATACAACATTATATGACTGACAAACACACACTGTCTCTCTCAACTTGCTTTGTTACGTGTATTTGTAACTTGTCTGCTAAGTGTGCATTGAGGGTTTTTTTTTCTATGTGATCATAATCTTGCTCACTCGAGCGCTATTCTGATAATTATGTTTTTTTCTCT
This sequence comes from Pholidichthys leucotaenia, assembly GCA_020510985.1. Classification (NCBI taxonomy): domain Eukaryota; kingdom Metazoa; phylum Chordata; class Actinopteri; order Cichliformes; family Pholidichthyidae; genus Pholidichthys; species Pholidichthys leucotaenia. Next base: position 240,457,031 of record CM035845.1, read on the forward strand.
CTGCCCAATGTGTCATCCCCTTCCCCTCTCCCTCTTTACCCCCACTGTATTAGGCGCCTGTCAGCTGCTGTGTCATTAGTGAGCGCTTAACATGAGCGCACCTAATGTCAAGTCAAATTCCTTGTATGTGTAAACATGCTTGGCAATAAGGTTCATTCTGATTCTGATTCTGTCTTTTTGCTATCTCTGCGAGCAGCCCTGCTTAGGTTGTACAGTCTGACAGCCGTAGGTAGGAAGGACCTGCGAAACCTCTCGGTTGTGCACCTAGGATGATGTAGTCTGCTGCTAAATGAGTTCCTCAGTGCATTCAGTATCCTGAGTAGGGTGGAACTCGGACTCCAGCAGAGATGACAGTTTAGCCACCATCCTTCTCTCTTCCATCTCCTCCACTGGGTCAAGGCGCTGCTCCACGACAGAGCTAGCTTTCTTGATCAGTTTGTTCAGTCTCTTCCTATCGGCTGCTGTAAAGCCACTGCCCCAGCAGACCACTCCAAAAGTGATGGCTGATGCCACCACCGTGTCGTAGAATGTCTTCAGCAGCGCCCCTTGTACACCAAAATACCCGAGTCTCCTCAGTAGGAACAGCCTGCGCTGTCCCTTCTTGTAGAGTGCGTCAGTATTGTGTGACCAGTCTAGTTTATTGTTCAGATGAACACCCAGGTATTTGTAGGATGTCACCATCTCGATGTCTGTTCCCTGTATATTTACTGGTGCTGTGAGGGGTTGTCCTTGCCTGCGGCAGTCCACCACCAGCTCCTTAGTTTTTCTCGCGTTGATCTGGAGGCAGTTCCGATGGCACCAGTCCACGAAGTCCTGGATAAGTCCTCTGTACTCAGCTTCATCTCCGTTGGAGATGAGGCCAACGATCGCAGAGTCATCAGAGAACTTCTGTAGATGGCAGTGTGTTGTGTTGTGTGAGATGTCCGCAGTATAAAGGATGAACAGGAAGGGAGCCAAAACCGTTCCCTGGGGGCCCCCGTGCTACCGATGATCATGTCAGACACACAGTCCCGGGTTCTCACAAACTGTGGCCAGTTAGTGAGGTAGTCCAGGATCCATGATGACAGGTGCTGGTCCACCCCTGCCCACAGCAGCTTGCCCTTAAGGATCATCGGTTGGATGATTTTGAAAGCACTGGAGAAGTCAAAGAACATGATCCTCACCGCATTCCCGGGCTTCTCCAGGTGGGACAGAGAATGGTGAAGGAGGAAGATCACCGCATCCTCCACCCCAATGCCATGCTGGTAGGCGAACTGGAGTGGATCCATCGCTGGTCCCACCAGGGGGCGGAGGTGAGCAAGGAGCAGTCTCTCCAGGGTCTTCATCATGTGGGACGTCAGGGCCACTGGTCTGTAGCTGTTCAGATCTTTGGGGTGGGAAGTCTTTGGTACAGGTACCACACAAGATATTTTCCACAACTGTGATACCCTCCCCAGCTTCAGGCTCAGGTTGAAGATGTGCTCCACAATCCCACACAGCTGGTCTGCACAGAACTTGAGGAGCTTTGCGCTGATGCCGTCCGGTCCCGAGGCCTTCCTCGCCTTGATCTTCCTCAGCTCCGTCCTCACCTGGGTCTTAGTGAGGGTCATGTTGGGGGGCTGTGTGTTGGGAGTGGTGGGGTGATGGTGGAGTGGAGTGTGGGCAGCAGGACTCGATGTCCTCAGAGGCAGCAGTGGTTGTTGTGCAGTCGGGGGGGGGAGGGCGGTTGGTCAAACCTATTGAAAAACAGATTCAGGTTGTTCGCCCACTCCCTGCCCCCCGTGGCCTGTGGGGCGGTATTCTGGAGCCCAGAGATGGTTTTAAGGTTTCTCCAGACCCCACCGATGTCGCTCTGTTGCAGCTTGTCCTCCATCTTCTTCCTGAAGCTGTCCTTGCCTTCTCTGATCTTCCTCCTCAGCTCCCTCTGTACGGACTTCAGCATCTCCCTGTTCCCCGACCTGAAGATCCTCTTCTTCTCTCTCAGAAGTGTTTTTATCTCAGGGTTGATCCAGGGTTTGTTGTTCGAGCAACACCGTATGGTCTTGGTGGGTACGGTGTTGTCCACACAGAAGCTGATGTAGTCCATGATGGTGTGAGTGAGGCCATCGATGTCCTCACCATGTGAATCGCAGAGCTGCTCCCAGGCAGTGGTTTCAAAACAGTCCTTTAGAGCATCCATTGCCTCCTCAGACCATAACTTCACTGTGCGCATGACCTGAGGTTGTCTGTGCACTAGGGGTTTGTACACTGGCCGGAGATGAACCAAGCTGTGATCCAATCTCCCAAGTGGGGGGAGTGGTGATGAGGTGTATGCCTCCTTAGAGTTTGCGTAGAATAAGTCCAGTGTTTTATTGTCTCTAGTGTGGCATGTGACATACTGGGTGAACGTGGGTAGGATGGGAGACAGTGAAACATGGTTGAAGTCACTTGAGATGAGGAGAAGAGCATCTGGGTGTTCTGTCTGCAGCCTGCCAGTTACTGAGTGGATGACGTCACGCTCTTTCCCAGCATTCACCGTCGGATTTGCATAAATAACAATGCAGATCACGTGGGAGTATTCCCTCGGGAGATATGTAGGCCGCATGCTAACAGCTAGCAACTCCATGTCTTTGTTGCAGTGTTGTTGTTTAACCGTGATGTGTCCCGGTCTGCACCAGTTGTTATTAACATACATTATCACTCCACCGCCCCTTGCCTTGCCACTGTCTGGTGTTCGGTCTGCCCGTATCGCGTGGAAGTATTGTGAGCTTCAAAGAAAACCAAGGCAGGGGATATTGCACTCACCTCAGAGTGCTCTTGTTAAAGTTACACTTGTTAAGCCTTTGTTTTTTTCCAGGGCTTGAAAGATCCAAAGTTTGGTTTTTACTTGTACTCATGTCTAGGCCTGTAACAATAACACATTTTGATGGCTGAATTTTTTATTTATTTTTTTCTCAGTGAGGACAAACTTTATAATATGAGCGGACCCCAGCTCTCTGCGTCAACCTTTCTGGCTGTCCCCACTTTGTGAGGATAAGACCCACCTCGCACGGGGAGTTTGCAGACAGGACCAGCACTGGTGCTTTAGTGTTGGTGGATTATGTAAAAAAAGTTTAACACATGTAAACTGTGACTTATCGTGGCCAGAAAACTTATTGTATTCATTTTTTTTCTTATTGTATGATTAATTGTTTTAGCTGGTATTGTTACAGGCCTACTAATGTCTATTCAGCAAAACACTTTGTGTAAACAACCACATTATAGTCAATCGTCATTATGCTCTCACATGTCAGGGAATATACTGTATACAGGTGCATCTTAATAAATTATAATGTTATCAAAGTTGATTCATTTCAGTGATTCAATTCCAAAATGAAACTTGTATAGATTCATTTCACACAGACTGATATATTTCAAGTGTTAATTTATTTTAATTTAATGATTATGGCTTACAACTCTTGAAAAACCAAAATTTATTTTCTCAAAAATACTGATTACATAAAACTATTTTTTTTTTAAAAATTGATATACATTTTTTTTTTAATAGAAATGATGTCCTATGGAAAAGTATATCCATGTACACACTCGACTTGGTCAGGGCTCCTTTTGCCTGAATTACTGCATCAGTGCAGTGTGTCATGGATGTGATCAGCCTGTGGTGCTGCTGAGGTATTGTGGAGGCCCAGGTTGCTTTGATAGTGGCCTTCAGCTCATCTGCATTGTTGGGTCTGGTGTCTCATTTTCTTCTTGACAATACTCCGTAGATTCTCTGTGGGGTTTAGGTCAGGAGAGTTTGCTGGCCACTCAAGCACAGTGATACCATGGTCATTAAACCAAATTTTGGTACTTTTGGCAGTGTGGGCAGGTTCTATGTCCTGCTGAAAAATGAAACCAGCATCTCCATAAAGCTTGTCAGAACAGAATTCAAGCTGCTTGAGGTTGAGTGTGAAGTTTCGACAGTCAGTGGTGATCATGTCATTTGCTGGTGTTGGTCCACAGAGCTTGACTGGCCAGCAAACTCTGCTGACCTAAACCCCACAGAGAATCTATGGAGTATTGTCGAGATGAAGATGAGAGACACCAGACTCAACAATGCAGATGAGCTGAAGGCCACTTTTAGGGCTGTCATGGTCGAGGAATTTCCCTGCAGAAATGGTGGATAGCTCAACACCACGATATGCTATATTCTTGCAGCTGTTTTTAGGACCCTGTGGACTCGTAATTTAAACAGGGTTCATAACTTATGTGGCAAATGATGGAAGCTGTGAGAAACTCACTGCAGCTCCACTTTCAACTTTATGTGCATGTATGACAATTGTGTAGAGCTCCGGCCTTTCTACAGGCATGAACTGCTAATTCTGTTAAAAAACAAATCAAAACATCATTTTCATAAAGCAATGGTGGTAACTCCAGTATCAGTCACTCAGTCAAACTTTATTTGTATCGCACTTTTCAAACATTAAATGCTGCACAAAGTACTTAACATAGATTAAAGAATTGTTTAATCTATGTTATCATTGTTTAGTAGAAGGAGTCTTTGTCTAATTTGACCTTGTTGTTATATTATAGTTTCTTTAACCTGTACTGTATTATCCGAAATAAAATAAATAAATAAATAAAATAAAGAAAGAAAGAAAGAAAAAAGACACATGTAGTTACATATATTTATGCAATACATCCCCACCCCTTCCAACCCTCCCATAAACATACCCACAAAACACACACACACACACACACACACACACACACAGAGGCACATACAACCACCCCCTACTTCTCTTACACACATATACTAAAATCAAAGAGACATTGCTATTTCAACTACAAAGTGTGTGAGCAGGACACCGCAGTGACTTTCAGCTTATGTAAACAGCATGGCCTCCGTACAGGACCCTGCATGGTTCTTTTCTCCATGATTTTGGGATTTTTTCCGCTGTCCGAAAAATCACCTTCAAACAAGCAATATACTATGCAGTAGCTGTTTCACTCTCAGAGCTCAATTGTCATGACCATAAACACTCTGCTCAGAAGGAAATGACTCGCTTTGTGCCCTTTCAGTGCTCACTGTCATGGCTGTATTTAGCAATTCATCCAAATGTTTCTGCCACTAACTGCCTTGTGGAGTCTGTCTTGAGAGAGTGTTCCCCACATGATGCTGCCACTGCCAACACCTGGTGCTGTGAATACTTCCACAGTACTGGGTGGAAACATGCTGTTGGCAATAAAAATACACTTAACATTTAACAATTTATTTAATAATAAATGGGGGCCCATAAGTGAACAGTGAGATGTAGCCACACACACAAAAAAAGTGAACGCAGTGGTTGTTGCGGTTGCTCGTTATCCTCTGGTAGGTTTGTCCACAGTGTGGTATTACATAATTGTGGTTATCGCGATAGCCTTAGCCACTTTCAAAGCAACCTTGGCCTTCATAACATCTCAGCAGTACGACAGGCTGATCACCTCCATACCACACCGCACTGATGCAGTAATTCTTGCAAAAGTTCACTTGACCAAGTTCTGAATATGTACATGGACATATTTTTCAGTTATCCAACATTTCTATCAAAAATCAGCTTTTTTTAATTAATTTTTGTAATATTCAATTTTTTTTTAAGAAACTGAATTTTGGGTTTTCATGAGCTATAAGCCATAATCATCAAAATGAAAAGAAATTAACACTTGAAATATCACTGTGTGATGAATCTACAATACTCTCAAAAAGTTAGGGATATTCAGCTTTCAGGTGAAATTTCAGGATTCACCTTAAATGCACTATAACTTCCAAGTGAACTTATTTTGACCTTCTCTTATCTTTTGAATGCACCTGTCCAACTGTTCAGTGTTTGAGTACTTTTTGCACTATGTGCTGTTCTTCAACAAGGTGCTTAATGGCAGAATTCACAACGGGTGTTTGATCCATGAAACAACCTATAAATTTACTGGTTCAGTTAGAATTGGTATTTGAACAGTCCTCTTCATCATGCTGTTCACATTTTGACATCATAAGACCAAGACTACACCTAACAATTGATCAATAGTACCTCATCATTGCAAGGCTTCAAAAAGGATGTTCTCAGAGGGAAGTTGCCACTGTGCTTAGAGTGTCACAGAGGTTAGAGTTACGGTTAGGGTTAGGGTTAGGTTGCAACAGAGATACAGAGAGACTGGAAGTCACAGAAAGGCATAGAAGTGGACGTCCTTTTGCCACATCCCATGTGATGACCACTTCATTGTGAACAGCGCCCTGCGGAACCAGATAATGAATGCCACTCAAGTCCAGGCACATTTAACAGAGGTGAGAGGCACCCAAGTGTCACGTCACACCATTTGAAACAGTTTACATCAGCGTGATCTGCATGCTAGACAACCTGCAAGGGTACCTGACAGCACCAGACACAGGCATCATTGTCTTGCATGGGCCAGGGAGCATTTTCCCTGGACAAGGGACCAATGGGTCTAAGTGCTGTTCTCTGATGAAAGTCAATTCATTTTGAGCAGAAATGATGGCCACCAATGATGTTGGAGATGTCAGGGAGAGCGCTATGCATCAGCCACTGTTGTCACCAGATGACCCTTTGGTGGTGGTGGTGTGACACTCTGTGCAGGTGTGTCCAGTGAAAACGGACCAGCCCTACACCTTGTGAATGGTATGGTGGCAAACCAATACTACCTGAATAACAGCATTCATCGAGTCAGTGTGCCCCTGCATGAGCAACACAAGCCTAATGTGATCTTCATGGCTGACAATGCTCCAGCTCATCGAGGTTGCATCATTAGAGATTGGCTGCTGGAGGCTGGGGCACCTCAAATGGAGTGCCCTGCACTTTCTTCACACCTGAGTCCCATAGAAAATCTATGGGATCAGCTGAGTTGCCATGTAGAGTCTTCTAACCCTGCACCTCACATCCTCAATGACCTGAGGACCGCCCTTCAAGAAGAGTGGAATGCCATGCCTCAGCAGACAATAAGTCAACTTGTGAACAGCATGAGATGTTGCTGTCAAGCTGTAATTAATGCTCAGTGGCACATGGCAAGTTATTGAGACTGACATTTTTTGTTGTGGTATACCAACCACTGTTGTTTGCTTTTGTTTCAATAAATTATTTAAAATGAGGAAATCACCATTGCATGCTTCTTCTTTAATGCCCTATTTTCATGATATAATATTACTGTAGTATGAACTTTTTACATTTTCCATGAATTTCACCCAAAAGCCAAATATCCCTAACTTTTTTGTGAGTAGTGTATATAATATGAGTTTCATTTTTAATTGAATTACTAAAATAAATCAACTTTTTGATGACCTTCTAATATATTGAGATGCACCTGTATAAGGGCATTACAGATAAATAAAAGTACTTTGGTTTGGATTGATGAACAATATTTTCTGCCACTTTTTTTTTCAGTGTGTGAATGTGTGTGAATGGGTGGATAGCAGGATCTGTAAAGTGCTTTGGTCATCAAGAAATGAGAATAAAAGCGCCATATAAGTGAATACCATTTACCATTTTTCTTTAGTTTGAGATCAAAAATACATTGATCATCTAAACTGCCATGGATTAGGATGCATTTTATGTATATTGTGGTTAATTGGCCAATTTTCAGTGAGGTCTTCACAAAGTAACACACCTATCCAAGTGACTTTCCAATTGCAGTTACTTTCTCTGAGGGGACGGAAACCCCTTTGCACTGCTGCTGTTTGCTCAGTTTGATTTTAGGTCAATCATTATCAAAGAGGTTTTCCTGGGAAAACAAACTCCTCACAGATCTCTTCTCAGACTCACAAATGAATACAAGAAACAAAACAATGTGACAACCAACACAGCTCTACCAGTTCAAGCTACATGGAAACATAAACAGCATGTGTTATGTCTGGATCAAGGTTAAAAACGTATGGTCCTTGTCCAATTATTAGAAACCATTAAACTGGTATAACTTTATGACTTTGTAAAAAACAAATCCTGTCATCGTTGTTTTGTTTGTTTTTCTCCATCTTGCAGATGAACCAGCAACAACACAGGTGGGCGGTCCATGCCGGTTTCTTCTGCTAACTCCTCCCACAGTTTTCAAGCTAGTACTTTTTCCATTACAACCAGTGATTTTACATGTGTTGAAGATGTGCATATTATTAGAATCTTGATTTTGGCTCATTTTTGTAAAAAATGCAGGTTTTAGAACTTTGTCATTTTTTTTCAGTTAAATTTCAATAGAGGGTACATAGTTTGTCCAGCTAGTTCCTCCTACAGTTTTCAAGCTTGGACTTTTTAATTTCACATGTTTGTACGTGTATTAAAGATGTGCATATTGCAATTAAATTGTTACTAACTCTCCCACAGATCTAGAGTACATTGATTATTGAATTTATAATCCTTTTTTGTTGTTGGTGTGCTAGTCCTGCACTATCGATAATGGCTCTAAATGGCATATACAGTCATGTGAAAAAATTTGGACACCCCTTTAAATATTCAGCTCTTTATTTAGAAATGGTCACATATCTACCGTTAACCTTTTTTTATTTTTACTTGCAATTTTTAAAATTTATTTTAGCCAATTTAAATGGGAATTAATGTAGGGTTGTCCTAAAAAAGATGGTGGTGGTGGTGGTGGTGGTGGTGGTGGGGGGGGGGGGGTCATAATTTATTCCTCACTATTTGTTTAGAATCACAATTTACGGAAAATTCGAAAAGTCTTTAATTCATTTCTAATTGTTGTATTACATGACTCTCCCAGTATTTTTAACATTGATATTAAATATTCATATTTCCAAATTTGTTTAAAAAAACCCACAGGCTTATACAGGGTGTCGTAATTTTTTCACATGACTGTGACGTGATGTACCTTGTGTGGTGCTCTCTTGATATTTTATGGTCTGTAAACTCAAACAAGTCAATTTTCTATACACATATTGTAGCCATTTCCTCTAGACACCCATTTTCCGGCCAAATCATCTACCAGCCTTTGACCATATATTTATTTCATGGGCATTATTTTAGCTTATTGTAGTTTATTTTACTCTGGACTAGACACCTTCTCCTTACTTACTGCCAGCAGACTTGGCCATTGAGACTGTCATTCAAGGCTGATTAAAACTGTAGCATTTAGCTAGTGTTTGTTAGAATGTTATCTTATTTGACAACTGAATCTAAAGCTAATGGTAATCTCAAACATGGTGTTGCCTACAAAACAGATGTTGAGGGAAACAACTAAAAATTGACAGTGGTGTGAACAGGGGATCATTGGCATTTAAAGGGGTCATTGACTGAAAAATTGTGGTTTTGTAAGTTTTAACCTTCTGAAAAGTGTCTATTGGTCACATAATTATTAAAAAAAAATGTCAACATGTCCATTTCTCTTAAAAAAAAAAAAAAATTCAGCCTTTATGATAGAATTTATCCACGCCAAAAAGTAAAATTAATTGTTCTGCATTTGCCACACGATGTCACTTGCATAGTAAACCCAGTCCAGTGCCATCCTTGATACCAGCCCTCTGTTCTATTATTGGCCAACCTAGCTGTCTGTCAATAAGCTAACAAGTTTCCTGACCAAGCCCGGTTTATCTTGTTTTCTTTAGATTTCAGTCACTCCAATAAACACCCCTGTTTCCACCTGGCTTACTAATCCAGTCAATATCTTATGTTGTTCTGAGTCATTAAGACGTGAGCTGTTAAAATGTGGAATTATCAATGACCCCTTTAAAGCAATATGCTGCAAAAAAGCCTGTTTTGACACCTCCTTCTTTTTTTGTAAAATGCTACTTCAGTAATTAAACCCTGAGGTATTCTGACCAAACACGTAAGACATAACATCTGGTAGCTATGTCAGCATGTCGAAAAGGAGCATAATAGGGGCTTTTCAGTATTATTGTGTCCAGTTTTTTTAATGAAGTTAAAAAATAAATGTATTTGTCTTTTTGTATATATTTTTTCCACACAAAATAAAGTAGCTATTTTTTTTTCTAATTAACATTGGGCTTTTTATTTATTTATTTATTTATTTATTTATTTATCTTTTATTTTATTTTTTTTATTTTTTTACATTGGATAGTAAGATTATTGCGGAGGTCTGACTTAAATTAATAATTGTACAAGTGGGATTTGATTGCTGCCTTAAAAGATTAAAAACTGATAAATGCTCTCTCATCATGCTAATCTGTCTGATGGCAGTGAAGGTTGCGCAAGATCACCAAATGAAAAACATGCATCACCTGTTTGGGAACACATAAAGGAAGATAACGAAGTTAGGTTTTACTCATTTAAAGTTAAGAGCCACTCAGAGGGCTGTGGCAGAACCGGGAAAGACATCTTGAGGCCCAGTATGACCAGGGAATATCGCCGTGGCCAGCAACCGCCCGGCTGGGCTCTTTTCAAGGAAGAATGTGACTACCTCCATGGGAGGAGCACAAAAATTACCAGTCCTGCCCAAAAAGGAAAAGGACGTTGGACAGCCACCTGGATCGTGGACACTGGTCGGTTCTGTTGTGTGGGAATTTGACTCTTGGGGCTTGCCGTAGACTGGCCTGGGGGGATGAGGGTGATGACGTTAGGTGCGCTATGGCTAGAGAATATATTGATTTTTTTCTATAATAAAGTCAGTTCAGTGCTCAGATGAATACGGATCCGGTCTCATGTTATTCCGACATAACATTTGGCGACGAGGATAAACCATGGGAGAGTGTGTTAGACAACCAGCTCCATTTTTACAGTCTCTGCGCATGCCAGCTATACCATGGGGCCGCTGGTGGGAGACATTCGAAGTGTATGTGGCCAGAGCTGGTCTAAGCGGCGCATCTAAGTGGCGCTGATGAAGAGAGACGGAGGAGCCTACTGGTTCACTGTCTCGGTGAGGAGGGCCAACGGATACTTTTTGGGCTATGTGGCAGTGGCTCACTGAAGGAAGGTTTGGACTTAATGGACGATGTCTTCAGAAAACATTCCAACATCACGGCGCAAATATATGAAATTTTTGACCGCTGACAGCAAGCTGGTGAGTCCACCCAATCCTTCATTATGAAACTCCGTAGCTCAGCAAGAGAGTGCAACTTCGGGCCTATCGAGGAGGAGCTAGTCCGAGACAAGCTACCCCACAGTACGAACAACGTGTGGCTGAAGAACAAGCTGAAGCTGACTACGGATGCTCTCACACTAGAGAAGGTGGTTGAACTGGTTAGGCATATTGAGTCCACCGTCCAGCTGGGTCTGCTGGTATTGGCTAAAGAGAGCATAGCTACTCAAGTTTTCCCTCCAAGCCTTGCCATTAGCAACATAGCTAACTCTTCAGGGCGGACCCCCACAAGGCGGTGGACTGTAGCGTGGGACAGTGCCTGCACTATCACTACTAAACCATGAGTGGCAGAGCCCGTGGGCATGACACGGGTGTGTGTAGTGGGCATAAAAAAGGAACCGTTAAAGTGATATGTCCCACAGCTCGACGGAGTTGATGTGCTGCTTATGGTGGACTCAGGAGCCAGTAAGTCCCTATTAAGTATGACTACTTTGAAAAGACTTTTCCCGGGAAAAACCACCAATGCTGGGGTGGTGAAAATGTTTGGGTACGGTCACGCCAAAATTGTAATGGCTTGCATAGTCAGCTTCTCGGTGAAATGTGGTTAAAAGATTGTTCCCGCCTTCACCTTTCAGGTTTCGTGCCAGGGGGCTGATTTGCTTTGGATCGATCTGATGGGTGAACTGGAATTCTCCATCACAGACCCAGAGGGCTTAACGCTACTGACAGTGTCCCCTGAATGGCATGTCCGCTGGCCGGCGTTGTTCATGGGCCTTGGATGCATTAAGGTTTTCTACCACCGCCCACTCAACGATCCAAGCATGACACCGAAAATTCAAGCATTACGGCGGATTCCCCTCTCTCTGGGATGATGTCATGGCTGAACTGAATGGATTGCTTGAAGCTGGCATCATCAAGAGGGTTGACGCTTCACCATGGATATCAAACATCGTGGTGGCCAGGAAAAAGTGGGTGGCATCAGGCCGTGTATCAACCTTAGGAGGGTGAATAAGGCGATTATTCCGGACAAGTATCCGCTTCCCACAATGGAGGATCTCACCACAACGTTCAGCAGCTCAAAGGTGTTCACGAAGCTGGATCTTCCCCAGGGTTACCTGCAGGTGCCCCTCTACCCAGCCAGCAGGAACCTGACAGCGTTCGTAACCCACATTGGTGTTTTCAGGTACACCCGTATTCCTTTTGGTCTGAGCTCAGCACCCAGCTGTTTTCAAAAGGTCATGTCCATGATTCTGGCCAGCCTCAAGGGTGTGGTGGCGTACCTGGATGACATTGTGGTGCACGGCACATCGCAGGAAGAACACGATGGTCATTCTGGCTGGGTGGTGAAGGTGCTACAGGATCACAGAGTCACTTTGAATGGGGAAAAGTGTATCTTCACTGCGGACTTCATCGATTTTTTGGTGGATTTCGGCTGGTGGCAGGCGGTCTGAAACCCCTACATTCGAACGTGGAAGTGGTCCTGCACCTTCCAGATCCAACGACACCCGCACAGATTTCCTCGTTCTTGGGCATGATGAACTTTTATGGACATTTTATTCCCCGTTACTCTGAGACAATCAAACCACTCTGGGCCCTTCTGAAATAGAATGCACTGTGGCAGTGAACCCCAGCCTTTTCAGCAGCGGTCACTAAATGTTGTCTCACTTTGATCCAAAATCGCTGACTTTTGTGACCTGTGACCCATCTGGTTCAGCGGTGGGGGCGGTTATGTCTCAGGTACAAGATTGAACCAAACGCCCAGTAGCGTTCACATCAAGGTCTCTTTCAGCGGCTGAACAGAAAAATGCCATAGGTGAGAGGGAGGCGCCCACCTGTGTCTGGGCATGTGAATGTTGGCACATCTATCTCTACAGGCACCACTTCACCCTGCAGACGGACCACCAGGCACTGACAACACTACTGGAGACATCGGGCTCGGGACACAGACCCCTACAGATCCACAGGTGGACGGAGCAGCTGAGGGCCTACAACTTTACTACTCAGTTCACCCCTGGAAAAGAGAACGTAATGGTGGACCTCCTGTCCCATGCCACGACCAACATCGCGCAACCAGATGACAACTTTGACGATCCCACGGAGGCAGATCTGGTCAACACACTGCACAGACCCCTCCGGGACATGGAATTCCTCCAAGAGCTCTGCACAGAATCGGAATGGGACCCCAATTTGGCACAACTGTGCTCGGTCATCAGGGAGGGTTTGCCCGTGAAAGTACAGGGCAAGCTGGCATCTTTTTACTGGTTTAGAGATGAACTGAGCTGTTGGAATGGTATGTGTGTGGCGAGGGACACTGCATGTTAATCCTGATGTCTCTGAGATTACGAGTTCTGGCGATGCTCCATGAGGGTCACCTGGGTGTGGTCAGGGTGAAGCAGCATTGCAGGGACTCAGTTTGGTGTCCTGGTATTCATAAGGATATTGAAACTTTGGTAAAGAACTGTGTCCCATGCTTGGAGAGCAGGAAGACCTGCGGACCACCCCCCCACGCCTGTGACCATTACCATACCCAGAGGGACCTTGGAAGAACATTCAATTAGACATCTGCGGTGAAATGCATACCGCACCCCCGAAAAGCCGGTTTCTGCTTGTGGTCTATGATCTGTTTTCCAAATGGCCGGAGGTGTTGCCCACTAGTTCAGTCACGACGGACGTGGTTACCGGCTTCCTCTCATCACTGTTCAACAGATAGGGGGTCCCGAATACAATCACTGCAGACAATGGACCACAGTTCACCTCTGGGGCTTTTGAGGAGTTTTTAGGAGCTAGGGGCGTGGAACACATCAAAACCGCGTTCGAACACCCCCAAGCCAATGAGGGCGTAGGGCATTTTAACTAAGCTCTGAAAAATGGACTGAGAGCTCACTAGGCGGACGGCTTCATGTTTCCGGATGATCTCAAGAGCACACTCCTCCACTACAGGGCAATGGCCCATGCTACGACAGGGTGCTCCCCAGCGAAACTCGTGCTCCCCGGCGAAACTCATGCTGGGGCGTGATCTCTATCTGCCTTTGAGCAGATAGAGACTGAGACCATCCACGAACCCTTCTCCAGGGAGCACAGATTTTCCACTAGACCGGGTCGTTGCTCAGCAGTGAAAGATGAAGCTACGGTTTGACAGGAAGTGCAGGGCGAGAGCTCACGGATTGGAGGTGTCAGATTGAGTTTGGATCAAACATCCTATCCGCATGCATAAGCAGCAACCTTTCTGCATGGGGCCCCTACAGATCATGAGGCGACGGGGCAAGGACATGTTCGAGCTTTCGGACAGGTCACATTGGCACTCCAATCGGCTCAGGAGGTCTCCGCCTAAACAGAGTACAGGAGCTAAGGCAGAATGGACTGGTGTGGGTTGGGACTAATTGGATTGGGGCTGTAAGGACTCGCGGTGCAGCCAACAGTGCCTGGAGCAGGGTCCCCTTCTAGGGGACGCTCGGCTAGAACTCGTCAGAGGCCCAGGTACCTGGAAGACTATGTGCTAAAGACAGCGTTAGCTAATGCGTGTTGGGAATGAACAGCAGAATAATCTGCTCCAACACGGGGGGAGGCGTTCTTTTAGTCTATCCAGATGCCCATTTGGTTAGATGAGATTTGGCTGTTCAGTTAAAAAAAAAAAAACTTTTATTATTTATGTTCTGAGGGTTCTCCATTTTTGTGAGGGGGGAAATGTTGTGTGGGGATTTGACTCTTGGGGCTTGCCGTAGCATGGCCAGGGTGGTTGAGGGTGATGACATCAGGCGGGCTACGGTTTGAGAATATATTGAGTTTTTTCTATAATAAAGTCAGTTCAGTGTTCAGTTGAATGTGGCTCCGGTCTCATGCTATTCCAAAGTAACAGGATCAGCCAGAGACAAAATAATGACAGGTGGTGTGGACATTTTCTAATCACTGACAGCACTGCTGCGCACTCCCGGGAGCATGCACCCTCCTCCAGACATCACAAACTGTTATTCAGGACAACACGTAATTTTTACACCTTTAAAAGCAGTTTTAAATGTCCGACCTAAATAAAGCCTGCTGATGAGCTAAACGCTGTCTTTTAGATATTGTCTAGACATTGGTTGATAAACATTTCTGATTTAATGCCGTGTGCGCCCAGCACGTTTCCCAATATGTTGACAGGATGTCAGCAAACAGTCTATTCCGATTCAATGCAGATCTTGCCAATGTGCAAATGCTGCGCATAAGACGTTTTCCCAACATAATTTGAATAAATTGGGCCAACGTTGGCTAGATGTATGTGTGCTGTTGGGGGAAAAAGTCTCACATGACTGTCTAGATTTGATTGATACCTCATGATAGCATGATGGCTGCACGGTGGCGCAGTGGTTAGCACTGCCACAGCACAGTTTACCCTTGGCCGGGGGATCGTGGGGATCGTGGGATTGTGGGTTCGATCCCAGCCCCCGACCAACAGTGATCTGTGTGGAGTTTGCATGTTCTCCCCGTGTTTGCGTGGGTTTACTCTGGGATTTCTCCGGTTTCCTCCCACATGCCAAAAACATGCAGGTTAGGTTAATTGGAGAGTCTAAAGTGGCCCTAGGTGTGAATGTGTGTGTGAATGGTTAAGGGATAGCGCCGTATCGTGGCTGCTTCATCCATCCAGGTGGTGGATGACCCTCAATTTCCCCTCTGGGGATCAATAAAGTATACTAAATCTAAAAAAAAAAAAAAATGATAACACAGAAAAGATGACGGTGGCAGTGCGTTCACATGCAGCAGCTAGATGCTCCAGACTACTGCACTCGTTTTTGTGTTTTTAGTGGTTTTTTTCTGACTTTTTCTGTGCTCCTTCTGTGACAGACTAATTGCCTACAGTCGCCAGGAACTTCTAGGCATTGGCTGCCAACTTACCTCTGACATCTCCAGCACTCATTCCAGTAATTGCCACCACATCCCTGAGAAGATCGCCAGACCTCCTAGTGCCCCGTCGTTCGTTACTGGACCCTGCAAATGGTGCAGATGATGGGAGAGGAAGCAGAAACGAGGCTGCAGGGCTGGCCTCCATGCCCAGCTCCGCAAAGTAAGCATCAAACCACCGTAACCTTCAATTTTTCTCACCAAAGCCAGATCCCTCGCCAACAAAATGGATGAGCTGCACTCGGAGATTGCCGACAATCGCTACTCCGTGACTGTTGTATTCTGATTGTGACTGACTCATGGCTGCTTCCACGTATTCCTGACACCACTGTGGAATTACCTAGCCGAACTACAAACCGTTTCGACCGCAATGCTGATTCCAGTAAGGGAAGGATGGAGGGCTCTGAGTTTATGTGCTTCAGACTTGGTGTAATAACAGCAGAATTCAAAGCCACTGTTCACCAGATTATGTACATGGTTCCAGTCTTGTGGCCACTACCATACCTGTGCATACTTCCATAATCCTGGGCAACTTTTATTTTTATTTTATTTTTATTTCAGTTGTGTGTTTAATCTTGTATTCTGTAACCATGTTTTATCTTATCCTTCTCTCTTACTTTATTGCACTGTAGCCCGGTGAAGCACCCACAGTTTTGTTGTACTGTACCACTGTACAATTACAATAAAGCCTATTCTATTCCATTCTATTCTATTTCACCCAATAGGCCCTTCCTTTGTGTTTTTACAGCCTTCAATAATCAGTGAGTGCATACTTAGCATGAAGGACCAGCCCCACAGCTAACGCAAACAAAATGAGCCAGTTGCAGCTGAATATGCTGATTATTGATATGTTGTGTTGTAGAAGTTACAGAAAAACAGACAGGATACGCATAAGTCTGTCTGGAAAAACTTTATTTACATTTTTGTACTTCCTGCTTTTATCTCCGTCCAAAATGGAAAAACTCCGCCTTCACATTAAAACTCCACCTTCACATTAAAAGATCCAATTTTGTGTGTGAGACCAACAGCTAACATCACCACACAGCCCCCCCCCCAGAACACACAAATAACAACATAAATACACATGCTGACAAAAAACAAACAAACAGCATGAACAAAAATCCAACAGAAAATAACTCAAGAGAACCTCTTAGGCAACCTAATTACCCTGCCCCGACGACTGCACTGCACAGTCCTAGTGGGCACAACTGTAACTGGAGCAGAAACAACCTCAGGCGCAGGGTTGGGAGGGCGCCCCCGCCGAGCCGGGCGGGCTAACTCAACCTCATCGTCACAAAGAACATGCACAGGCTTCAAACGATCCACCGAAATCCGATCCTGACCAGTCCCCAACTCAACCAAAAAATCCCTATGGCCTGTTTCTAACACCCGAAAAGGGCCATCATAAGGTGCCTGCAGGGGAGAACGATGGGCATCGTGCCAGACAAAAACATATTTAGCCGACCTAAGGCTGTCAGGGACGTAGGACTGAGGAAGGTAGTGGTGCGCAGCCACAGGAACAAAAGCCCTAACTTTCTCTCGACACTTAGGCCTCTTAACCATACTGGGACCTAACCCTGGACTGGTAGGAAGAAACTCCCCTGGGACCCTCAAGGTCTGGCCAAGGACCAACTCAGTAGAAGAGGAATGCAGGTCTTCTTTGGGGGCTGAACGCAAACCCAACAAAACCCACGGTAATCTATCCACCCATCCACTATCCACTAATGACGCGTGAAGGGCCGCTTTCATAGTCCGATGAAACCGCTCGCATAGCCCATTAGCTTGTGGATGGTATGCTGTGGTCTGATGGAGTTTAACCCCTAAACTACCAGCTACTTCATTCCAAAGTGCAGAGGTAAATTGCGGGCCCCTGTCAGAGGTAACGTCCAAGGGGACACCAAAACGGGACACCCAAGAGGAGATAAATGCCCGGGCAACATCAGATGCTGTAGTTGATGTTAGGGGAACCACCTCCGGCCACCGCGTAGTCCAGTCCACCATAGTGAAGAGGTGAGTAAAACCGCGAGACGGAGGAAGAGGTCCAACCAGGTCCACCTGAACATGATCAAAACGTCGCTCCGGAATCCAAAAAGGCTCCAATGGAGCCTTTATGTGGCGCTGCACCTTAGCACGCTGGCACGCCACACAGGTTGTCGTCCAAGTCTTCACATCCTTTCTAAGACCCGGCCATACAAACTTGGCGCTCACCAACTTGACCGAAGCCTTAACCCCAGGATGCGACAAAGAATGAACAGGGTCAAAAACACGACGACGCCAAGCCACAGGCACCAGAGGTCGTGGTTTTCCCAGTGTAGTATCACACAGAAGAGTGGCGCCACTGTCTTGAAAGCAGACATCCTCCAACTGCAAACTGGACTCCGTGGAACGAAGCACCTGCACCTCCAGGTCCAACAACTGATCGGCAGCCATCTCAGCATAGTCCATGCCCAAATGAACAGCAGCAACTGGTGCACGAGAAAGACAGTCCACCACCAAGTTGGTCTTACCAGCCACATGCTGAATGTCTGTAGTGAACTCGGAAATAGCCGAAAGCTGCCGTTGTTGCCGAGCTGACCAAGGTTCAGTGGACTTGGCCATGGCAAACGTGAGAGGTTTATGGTCCACAAAAGCGGTGAATTTACGGCCCTCCAAAAGAAACCTGAAATGCCTTGTCGCCAAGAAAAGGGCCAGCAGCTCCCTGTCAAAGGTGCTGTACTTCCTTTCTGACTCGCGTAACTGTCTACTAAAAAAGGCCAGGGGTTTCCAGGAATTGCCCACCCACTGCTCACAAACTGCTCTGACAGCATAATCAGATGCGTCGGTGGTAAGAGCAATAGCGGCCGTGGAATCTGGATGAGCCAACAAGGCAGCATCAGCCAGTGCAGCTTTAGCCCCGTCAAAAGCACATAACCTCTCATGAGTCCACTCAATGTCCTGATTACCCCTCTTACCCTTCAAGGCCTCATATAGCGGACGCATAATATGGGCAGCATGAGGTATAAAACGGTTGTAAAAATTGACCATGCCCAAAAACTCCTGCAGGGGCTTGACAGAGGAGGGGCGTAGAAAAGCTAAAACTGCTTCGACTTTAGCCGGGAAGGGCACGGCACCCTGCTGGGATACCTTGTGCCCCAAAAACTCAAGTTCTGAGAGCCCAAACTGACACTTCACGGGGTTCACTATCAGTCCATGGTCACAGAGGCGTCTGAAGAGCTGGCGAAGGTGCAACACATGTTCCTCCACCGAAGCGCTCGCCACCAGTATATCGTCCAGGTATACAAACAAAAAAGGCATGTCCCGCAACACAGAGTCCATAAGCCTTTGAAACGTCTGTGCAGCACCCTTAAGGCCGAACGGCATCCTCAAGAACTCGAACTGTCCAAATGGAGTGATCACTGCTGTCTTGGGGACGTCCTGGGGATGGACAGGCACCTGATGATAACCACGCACTAAATCCACTTTAGAAAAAATGACTGTCCCTGCCAGACGTGAAGAAAAATCCTGGATATGGGGAACTGGGTACCTGTCGTTGGTAGTAGCGTGGTAGTGGCGCCTAAAATCTCCACAAGGGCGCCAACCCCCATCTGACTTAGGGACCATGTGGAGGGGAGAAGCCCACGGACTGTCGGAACGGCGCACAATACCCAGCCGCTCCATATTGGCAAACTCATCTCTAGCGATGGTCAACTTAGCAGCATCCAGACGGCGTGCGCGAGCAAAAACAGGTGGACCCACAGTAGTAGTATAATGCTCAACCCCATGTTTAACTACTGCCGCAGAAAATGTAGGCACAGTGAGGGCAGGAAACTCAGAGAGAAGGTGCTGGTATCTGTCTCCTGAGGCGAGCATGTTAGCAAGCAGTGGGCCAGCCCCACCCAGTGTACATGGATAAGAATCAAAAGACACAGCATCAATCAAACATCTGTTAGCTACGTCAACCAACAGTCTGTAAGCACACAAAAAATCTGCGCCAAGAATAGGAACTGCTACAGATGCTACCACAAAGTCCCAACTAAATTCACGGCCATTAAAACACACAATAATGAGCCTGGTGCCAAAGGTGCGAATAGGAGTACCATTAGCAGCGTCCAGTGGAGGTCCATGTTCATATTCCATGACGTCAGCCGAAGAGGGGGGAACGATGCTCCGCTGCGCTCCCGAATCCACCAAAAAACGACGTCCAGCCGCGCAGTCCTCAATAAAAAGCAGCTTATTGCTGGTGCCGGTGCACGCAGCTGCTAGCGAGCACCAGCCTTCTCGTTTCCCTGTGGCTGGAAAGAGCACGGTGGAATACAGCGCCGAGCCTTCGGTCCAAAACGGCGGTGATAAAAACACAGGCTGCTCTCTTTCTTACGGCGATCCGATACTGCGGCCACACCCACCGAGACTTCTCCATCAGACTGCCCAGGCAGCAATGCATGCACCGACAAATGACGAGAAGCCAGCCAAAGCCTGTCCGCTTCTTCAGCCAAACCCCGATAATCCTTAGTACGAATGAGGGGCGAGCTGGCCAGGACAGTGCGCACTGGAGGCGGAAGCTGACGCAGAAACAGGTGGGTAAACAGAAATGAACTGTCTCCTGAACCAAGAAGTGCCAACATATTCTCCATCAGCTCAGAAGGTTTGCTGTCCCCCAAACCAGTCATAGACAGAAGACGATCAGCTCGCTCTATATCAGAGAGTTGGTACAGCTGCAGAAGAGCCCTCTTCAGAGTGACGTACCTGTCAGCGTGAGGCGGGTCCCGGAGCAGTCCCATCAAACGGCGAGTAGTGGCAGAATCCAAAGCTGCGACAACATGGAAATACTTCGTGTCATCTGTGGTTATTCCGCGCAGATGGAACTGAGCCTCGACATGCTGAAACCAGGGCTCCGGGTCGTGCTGCCAAAAGTCCGGTAATTTAACGGTAGCCGCAAAAACAGCCGGTGCAGGAGCCGCAGCGGATACAGACGCCGTGGCAGCGATATCAGAAGAGGTCGCTTGATCAAACATTCTTCAAACGTCAGGGTCACCAATGTAGAAGTTACAGAAAAACAGACAGGATACGCATAAATCTGTCTGGAAAAACTTTATTTACATTTTTGTACTTCCTGCTTTTATCTCCGTCCAAAACGGAAAAACTCCGCCTTCACATTAAAACTCCACCTTCACATTAAAAGATCCAATTTTGTGTGTGAGACCAACAACTAACATCACCACAGTGTAGCCAATTAATTTACTGATTCCTGACACAGCTGGGTTCATCACACACGCCCCTATAACTGACCATTGTGTCTCGCATACGTAAAGCCTGGTCGCTTCTAAAAAAGCTGAGTCACTTCTACCAACCTTGTGCGTAATGTTTATACTTTACTTACTCTGTGTCATTACTACTGACAGTGTATCTGGACTTGGAGAAGGATAGCCATAAGTGTCACCTTTCATTGGAGCCCAAGATGACACTTTTATGTTGAAGCATTCAAAATTTAAAAATGTTTTTCAAAGAGAAATGTAAAAAATTAATAAATAAAAAAAATAGTATTGTTAGAATTTTTTTTTAACCTCAACTTAACACTTTGATAGAAAAATTCCATATTATCTACATTATTATTGATATTATTGATATTATTGATATTATTATTGATATTATTGCAGCATATGAAAAAAGGACCCGCAGGAAGAATCACCACAGCTCCAGCAGCATGGAGACCACCCACAAGTGCGACCTGTGTGACAGGGACTGCCATTCGCGCATCGGCCTGTTCAGCCACAGGCGGTGCTGTTCCAGCAGAGTAGACGTTTAGGATTCTCTTCCATGGTCATCATAGACCGACGGAGGCCGACGATTGATATTAATAATGTATTAATAATGTATTTTGCGAACAAAATGGATGAACTGCTGCTCCTGACTCACAAAAACCGGGATTTTAGCAGATCTGGCGCCCTTTGTTTCACGGAGTCCTGGCTGAGTGAACACATCCCGGACAGCGCGGTCCGTCTGGACGGATTTCAACTGTTTCGCGCTGATCGCAGCCGAGAATTTTCTGGAAAGACTAAGGGTGGTGGAATCTGCTTCTACATAAACGAAGGTTGGTGTACTGATGTCACAGTGTTGAAGAAGTTTTGTAGCCCTAACCTAGAGTCACTGTTCATAAACTGTAAACCCTTTTATTCACCGCGAGAGTTCTCCTCATTTATTCTGGTCGGAATTTATATCTCGCCTGCTGCTTGTACAACGGAGGCACTGCAGCTCCTCGCTGACCAGATAGCAGAGGTGGAGGAAAAACATCCAGACTCTCTGCTTATCATTCTGGGTGATTTCAATAGAGCTAATCTCACAAATGAGCTTCCTAAATACAGACAGCATATTAAATGTCCCACCAGGGACACAAATACACTTGACCACTGTTACACAGTTTTAAGAAATGCCTATCATGCCGTCCCCCGTGCAGCTCTGGGTTTTTCTGACCACTGCCTGCTCCATCTTATTCCAACATACAGACAGAAACTAAAAACTTCCAAGCCTGTTGTAAGGACTGTGAAGAAATGGACTGAGGAATCAAAGCTGAAGTTACAAGCCTGCTTTGACTGCACAGATTGGAGTGTTTTTGAAGCTGCAGCCATTAACTTAAATGAACTCACTGACACTGTGACATCATACACCTGTTTCTGCGAGGACATGTGTGTGCAGACCAAGACCTTCTGCATATACAACAACAATAAACCCTGGTTCATTCCTAAACTGAAGCAGCTACGTCAGACCAAGGAGGAGGCCTACAGGACTGGTGACTGGACTCTGTACAAGCGGGCCAGAAACATGCTGATGAAGGAGACCAGGCTTGCTAAGAGGAGCTACAGTGTGAAGTTACAAAAAAACTTCTCAGCTAACAACTCTGCTTCTGTCTGGAGAGGCCTACGGAATATCACCAACTACAGGAGACCATCCCCCCACCCTGCGGAAAACCTCCAGCTGGCTAATGACCTAAACAGCTTTTACTGCAGGTTTGAAAAGAACCTACAGTTCTCACCTCCCACCCACACAAAAGGATTATCTGCAGCCCCAGGAACTCCATCCCTCCTCCACTCTGACCTCCCACCAGCACTAATGATCTGTGAAGAGGAGGTGCGCCGGGTCTTTCAGAGACAAAAGATCAAGAAGGCTGCAGGACCTGATGGTGTGTCTCCGTCCTGCCTGAGAGTCTGCTCCAACGAGTTGGCCCCCATCTTCACCCGGATCTTTAACAGATCACTGGAGCTGCGTGAAGTGCCTTCCTGCTTCAAACGCTCCATCATCATTCCAGTTCCCAAGAAACCCTCTATTACAGGATTAAACGACTACAGACCTGTTGCCCTGACCTCTGTGGTCATGAAATCCTTGGAGAGATTGGTGCTGAGCCACCTGAAGGTCATCACAGGCCCCCTGATGGACCCACTGCAGTTTGCCTACCGGTCAAACAGGTCAGTGGATGATGCAGTGAATATGGGACTACATTACATCCTGCAACACCTCGACTCCCCAGGGACGTACGCCAGGATCCTGTTTGTCGACTTCAGCTCAGCGTTCAACACCATCATCCCAGGCATTCTTCATCAGAAACTCCTCCAGCTCAAGGTGCCCCCCTCCACCTGCCAGTGGATCTCTAGCTTTCTGACTGACAGGTGGCAACAGGTGAAGCTAGGGAGATTTACATCCAGCTCCTGAAAAATTAGTACTGGCGCCCCCCAAGGATGTGTCCTTTCCCCACTGCTCTTCTCCCTCTACTCCAACGACTGCACCTCAGAGGACCCTTCGGTGAAGCTCCTGAAGTTTGCGGACGACACCACAGTCATCGGTTTGATCCGGGATGATGATGAGTCTGCATACAGGCGGGAGGTGGAGCAGCTGATCCTCTGGTGCAGCCAGAACCATCTTGAACTTAACCCAGCCAAAACGGTGGAGATGACTGTGGATTTCAGGCGACACCCCCCTTCATTCCCCCCACTCACCATCCTCAACAGCACAGTGTCCACTGTGGACTCCTTCAAGTTTCTGGGTACCACAATCTCCCGGAACCTGAAGTGGTCCTCCCATACTGACACTGTCCGGAAAAAGGCCCAGCAGAGGTTGTTTTTTCTGCGTCAGCTCAAGAAGTTTGATTTGCCTCAGGAGCTGCTGGTTGTCTTCTACACCGCCATCATCCAATCTGTCCTCTGCTTTTCCATCACTGTCTGGTTTGGATCTGCCACTAAACAGGACAAGACCAGACTGCAGCGGATCATTAAGTCTGCGGAGAGGATCATTGGTACCGACCTACCCTCCATTGAGAACTTATATCGGTCCATAACCAGGAAACGGGCGGGAAACATCTGTGCTGACCCATCACACCCCGGCCACAAACTGTTTGAACTTCTATCTTCTGGTCGTCGTTACAGATCACTGAAGGTCAAAACCACCCGTCACAGGAACAGTTTCTTTCCTCAAGCCATCACTCTGATTAACTCCTAACATTCACCTAGTCCTACCTGTTGCTGTACTCATGACTTTTCATCCATTATTACATTGCACATAACTCTCACACTGCTTTTTACTTCATTCACATTATATCACTGAATCTGAGTCCACATTGAAATACTGTGTGATTGTATATTTTTTCATATATTTCTGCAAAGTGTGGTTAGTCCGAGTAAATAACTGCATATATTCCTGTATATATTTGCATCCTTTTATAGAAACGTGGACAGACTGTAATTTACTGTACATACTCTGGTTGTCATTGAATCCTTATTTAAATCCTTCACCTGAACAACGAGAGCAAGTTTTTAGCCAAAGTCAAATTACTTGTATGTGTTGTGCATACTTGGCCAATAAAGCTGATTCTGATTCTGATTCTGATTATTATATTTGAGAAATATCATACCTTTCATATGCCGTGTTTAATTTTTATATGTGCATTCCATATAGGATAAGTTTATATATTCTTGGCATGTTTCTGTGAGCTATTTCAGAGAGTTCAGACTGAAGATCAGTACAGGGTTAGTACATGCGTAAGGAATGATCTAAGCCATTTATTATAATCTCTTTGACATGTCCCGTTTTGGGTCACAGGAATGCACAGGAACTCCTCATCTTATATAGATTAGTGTTTTATGGACGTTCTATTAGATTTACATTCTGGTGTCTGTGACATCCACTTGGATAAGCTCAGTAATCAGGACTTTCTGTCTGTCCCTCTCCTTTCCTCCTTTCATCCCATCCTCCCCCTGCTTTCTCCTGCCTATATATATCAGACTTAGAAGAATGGATCCTTTAGGGATTCTAAGCGTGTCTGAATGCCATGCTTTGTAATTTCTCCCCCAAAGTGGCCATTGGGGTGACTCCTTATATTTTTGTAATAAATGTACATAAATTCAACTTTCCGCCTGATTATTTGACTCTCCATCCATCCATCCATCTTCTACCGCTTTTCCGGAGGTCCGGGTCGCGGAGGCAGCAGTTCAAGCAGAGAAGCCCAGACTTCCCTCTCCCCAGCCACCTGCTCCAGCTCTTCAGAGGGGATACCAAGGCGTTCCCAGACTAGCTGGGAGACATAGTCTCTCCACCGAGTCCTGGGTCTGCCCCGGGGTCTCCTCCCAGTGGGACGTGCCTGAAACACCTCAAGTGGGAGGCGTCCAGGAGGCATCCTAATCAGATGCCCATACCACCTCAACTGACTCCTTTCAATGTGGAGGAGCAGCGGTTCTACTCTGAGCCTCTCCCGGATGACTGAGCTCCTCACCCTATCTCTGAGGGTGAGTCCAGCAATCCTACGGAGAAAGCTCATTTCAGCCGCTTGTATCCGCGATCTCGTTCTTTCGGTCATTACCCAAAGCTCGTGACCATAGGTGAGAGTAGGAACGTAGATTGACTGGTAAATCGACAGCTTTGCCTTAGAACTAAGCTCCCTCTTCACCACAACAGACCGGTACAACGTCCGCATCACTGCAGATGCTGCTCCAATCCGTCTGTCGATCTCTCGCTCCATTTTCCCCTCACTCGTGAACAAGACCCCAAGATACTTAAACTCCTCCACTTGGGGCAGGAGCCTGTCCCCAACCCGGAGAGGACAATCCACCTTTTTCCGGCTGAGGACCATGGACTCGGACTTGGAGGTGCTGATTCTCATCCC
The DNA here is from genome assembly GCA_020510985.1 of Pholidichthys leucotaenia. Lineage (NCBI taxonomy): Eukaryota > Metazoa > Chordata > Actinopteri > Cichliformes > Pholidichthyidae > Pholidichthys > Pholidichthys leucotaenia. The sequence continues at coordinate 240,482,994 of CM035845.1, forward strand.
AGCCGCTTCACACTCAGCGGCAAACCGTCCCAGCAAGAGCTGTAGGTCATTGCTGGATGAAGCCAACAGGACAACATCATCTGCAAACAACAGAGATGAGATCCTGTGGTCACCAAGCATGACACCCTCCATTCCCTGGCTGCGCCTAGAAATCCTGTCCATAAAAATTATGAACAGGACCGGTGACAAAGGGCAGCCCTGGCGGAGTCCAACTCTCACTGGGAATGACTCCGACCGAGTGTTGGCAATGCGAACTAAACTCTCACAACGGTCGTACAGAGACCGAATAGCTCGTAACAACTGACCCGGCCGGGCTCAGCCCGAAGGAGTTACATGGGTCCGCCCTCCAGTAGGTTCACCACCTGCAGGAGGGATCATGGAAGTCCGGTGCTATGTGGATTAGGTGGCAGTCAAAGGCGGAGACCTTGGCGGACTGATTATTTGACTCTGAATAATTTAATCTCAAAAGTATTCTAACACACTTGGTTCTACATTCCTATTGTTTTTCAGCCAGTATCTAACAGCTGTATCTTATTTTCAGACATCTGTATCTAAAACAAACAAACAAACAAACAAAAAACAGGCAAACTTTATTTTCTTCAAATTTAGTATGTTTACACCGCTCAGCCAAGACATTCAAACCGCTGCCATAATAGGGAACATCCGTGGTATGTACGATGGCATAAAGAAAGCACTTGGTCTGGCTCAGAGCAAGACGGCCCCCCTCAAATCCTCCACTGGGGAGATGATCACAAAAAAGAACAAGCAGATGGAGAGATGGGTGGAACACTACTCCGACCTCTACTCCAGACAGAACACCGTGACACCATCAGCCCTTGATGCCATCGACTGCCTGCCATCCATGGACGAACTTGACGCCGAGCCAACCATCGATGAACTCAGCAAGGCCATTGATAGCTTAGCCGCTGGCAAGGCACCCGGCAACGACAGCATACCCCCTCACCTGATCAAGCACTGCAAGACCGCCCTACTGCTGCCATTGCATGACGTTCTCTGCCAGTGTTGGAAGGAAGGTGCCATACCACAGGACATGAGGGACGCCAAGATCATCACCCTCTACAAAAACAAAGGGGAGAGAAGTGACTGCAACAACTACAGGGGCATCTCCCTCCTCAGCGTTGTTGGCAAAGTCTATGCACAAGTTGTTCTCAGTCGTCTACAGAAGCTTGCCGAACGTGTCTACCCCGAGTCTCAGTGTGGCTTCCGCGCTGAGCGATCGACGGTAGACATGATATTCTCCATCCGCCAACTCCAGGAGAAATGCAGAGAACAGAACATGCCCCTGTACGTCGCCTTCATCGACCTCACCAAAGCGTTTGATCTGGTCAGCAGAGAGGGCCTTTTCAAGATCCTGCCAAAGATAGGATGCCCACCAAAGTTGCAAAGCCTCATCGAATCGTTTCACACCAACATGCAGGGGATAGTGCAGCACGATGGCAACGTCTCAGAGCCATTCAACATACGCAGCAGAGTGAAACAGGGCTGTGTACTTGCGCCAACCCTCTTTGGGATTTTCTTTGCTATGCTCCTGAGGCATGCCTTCAGCACAGCAACAGAGGGAATCTACCTTCACACAAGATCTGACGGCAGGCTTTTCAACCTCGCCCGTCTGAAAGCCAGAACCAAAGTACGCAAGGCTCTAATCAGAGACATGCTGTTCGCAGACGACGCTGCAGTCACAACCAACACACAGCAGGAGCTTCAGACTCTGATGGACCGCTTCTCCCAGGCATGCAAGGACTTCGGGCTTACCATCAGCCTGAAGAAGACTAACGTCTTGGCGCAAGGCACGGAAGCACCACCATCCATCACCATCGACGACTACGAGCTGGAGGTCATGAATCAGTTCACGTACCTGGGGTCCACGATTAGCAACAACCTCTCCCTCGATACAGAGATCAACAAAGAGGATTGGAAAATCAGCCTTCACACTCGCTCGCCTCACCACACGAGTGTGGGAGAATCCCAAACTCTCTGTCAAGACAAAGATGGCAGTGTACAACGCCTGCGTCATCAGCACACTGCTCTATGGGAGTGAGACGTGGACATCATACGCCCGGCAGGAAAAGAGACTGAATTCCTTCCACTTGTGCTGCATTCGCCACATCCTGGACATATCCTGGCAGGACTAAGTGCCCAACACAGAAGTTCTGTCCCGCGCCGGCCTTCCCTCCATGTTCACTCTACTCAGGCAGCGCAGGCTCCGCTGGCTAGGCCACGTTCACTGTATGGAGGATGGCAGAATCCCCAAAGACGTCTTCTACGGAGAACTGGCAACTGGCAGGAGAGACGTTGGCCGCCCACAGCTGCGCTTTAGAGACATCTGCAAGAGAGACATGAAGGCCCTGGAGATCAACACAGAGCGCTGGGAGGACCTTGCAACGGACCGCTCCAAATGGAGAGGCACCCTGACCAGACAGCTCAAGGTGGGTGAAGAGAGACTGACTGCTGCAGCAGATGAAAAAAGGACCCGCAGGAAGAACCGCCACAGACCCAGCAGCACGGAGATCACCCACAAGTGCGACCTGTGTGACAGAGACTGCCATTCGCGCCTATTCAGCCACAGGCGGTACTGTTCCAGCAGAGTAGACGTTTAGGATTCTCTTCCATGGTCATCATAGACCGACGGAGGCCGACGACTCAGAAATAGTGGCAGAAACACTTAGAGCAGGGGTGTCAAACTCATTCCATGGAGGGCCAAGACCCTGCATGTTTTACTTCCACCCAGTGTCTTCAGCAGGTGTTTTCACTGATCAGCAATCAGTGGGAAGAAATTCAATGAAATCACCTGTTGAAGACATTGGGTGGAGGTAAAACCTGCAGGGTCTTGGCCCTCCATGGAATGAGTTTGACACCTGTGACTTAGAGGGATCCTGACTGTTTTTTTTTTTTTTAAACTTTGTGTTTTCTTGTAAATGAGACCAACCACACTGAAAAGGGTTCAAAAGAGCTTTTGATTTTCTTTGGGAATGTTATTATTAGGTGTTTTAAGGGAAATTGTCTGGAATGTTAATTAACATCAGGGATATAATTGTGGACCTCTACAAGTCTGGTTCATCCTTGGGTATGACTGTGGCACAGGTGTAGTGTGGCTGACTACTGATCAGGGGTTCATTTCCCCCTCTGTCTGCAGTCTGCATGTCAAAGTGTCCTTGAGCAAGACACTGAACCCCCAGTTGCTCCTGGTGGGTCAGGCCAGCGCCGGTGCATAGCAGCTCCGCTGCCATCAGTGTGTGAATGTGTTTGTGAATCGGTGGATAGCAGGATCTGTAAAGCACCTTGGTCATCTAGAGGTGAGTAAAAACACTATATAAGTGAATGCCATTTACCATAACAATTTCCAGACATGAAGGTGCCACAATCATCTGTTCCAACAATTATATGCAAGTATAAACACCATGGGAATGTCCAGCCATCATACACACTGCTCAGAAAGGAGATTGGTTCTTTGTCAAAGACATGAACATGTTTTGGTGCAAAATGTGTGTACCAACCCCAGAACAAAAGCAAAAGACATTGTGAAGATACTGGCTAAAGCAAAATGTTTAGATTTAAGACTGGGTGTACTCTACATTTATCATTCACATTTAATATTTAACATTTACAATTGAAAGTCACATTTTTGACAGTATTTATGAAAAAAGCACAAATATTGCTGTACACCCTGTACAAAGTGATTTTGAAAAAATTACACCATATTTTTCATCTTCTGCAGAGATAAATGTGTCAAATATTTGTTTAATTCAATATGTGCTGCTTAACCATAACAACTTCTGATAAAAATGAAATCAGATCAAATTACACACACACACACACACACACACACACACACACATATATATACAGTATATATATATATATATACAGCGGGGCAAAAAAGTATTTAGTCAGCCACCAATTGTGCAAGTTCTCCCACTTAAAAGATGAGAGAGGTCTCCAATTTTCATCATAGGTATACCTCAACTATGAGAGACAAAATGAGAAAAAAAAAATCCAGAAAATCACATTGAAGGATTTTTAATGAATTAATTGGTAAATTCCTCAGTAAAATAAGTATTTGGTCACCTACAAACAAGCAAGATTTCTGGCTCTCACAGACCTGTAACTTCTTCTTTAAGAGTCTCCTCTGTCCTCCACTCGTTACCTGTATTAATGGCACCTTTTTGAACTCGTTATCAGTATAAATGACACCTATCCACAACCTCAAACAGTCAGACTCCAAACTCCACTATGGCCAAGACCAAAGAGCTGTCAAAGGACACCAGAAACAAAACTGTAGACCTGCACCAGGCTGGGAAGACTGAATCTGCAATAGGTAAGCAGCTTGGTGTGAAGAAATCAACTGTGGGAGCAATTATTAGAAAATGGAAGACATACAAGACCACTGATAAGCTCCCTCAATCTGGGGCTCCACGCAAGATCTCACCCTGTGGGGTCAAAATTATCACGAGAACGGTGAGCAAAAATCCCAGAACCACATGGGGGGACCTAGTGAATGACCTGAAGAGAGCTGGGACCAAAGTAACAAAGGCTACATCAGAAACACACTATGCCGCCAGGGACTCAAATCCTGCAGTGCCAGACGTGTCCCCCTGCTTAAGCCAGTACATGTCCAGGCCCGTCTGAAGTTTGCTAGAGAGCATTTGGATGATGCAGAAGAGGACTGGGAGAATGTCATATGGTCAGATGAAACCAAAATAGAACTTTTTGGTAAAAACTCAACTTGTCGTGTTTGGAGGAGAAAGAACGCCATACCTACTGTGAAGCATGGGGGTGGAAACATCATACTTTGGGGCTGTTTTTCTCCAAAGGGACCAGGACGACTGATCCGTGTAAAGGAAAGAATGAATGGGGACATGTATCGTGAGATTTTGAGTGAAAACCTCCTTCCACCAGCAAGGGCATTGAAGATGAAACGTGGCTGGGTCTTTCAGCATGACAATGATCCCAAACACACTCCCCGGGCAACGAAGGAGTGGCTTCGTAAGAAGCATTTCAAGGTCCTGGAGTGGCCTAGCCAGTCTCCAGATCTCAACCCCATAGAAAATCTTTGGAGGGAGGTGAAAGTTTGTGTTGTCTGGCGACAGCTCCAAAACATCACTGCTCTAGAGGAGATCTGTGTGGAGGAATGGGCCAAAATACCAGCAACAGTGTGTGAAAACCTTGTGAAAACTTACAGAAAACGTTTGACCTCTGTCATTGCCAGCAAAGGGTATATAACAAAGTATTCAGATGAACTTTTGTTATTGACCAAATACTTATTTTACTGAGGAATTTACCAATTAATTTATTAAAAATACTTCAATGTGATTTTCTGGATTTTTTTTTCTCATTTTGTCTCTCATAGTTGAGGTATACCTATCATGAAAACTGGAGACCTCTCTCATCTTTTAAGTGGGAGAACTTGCACAATTGGTGGCTGACTAAATACTTTTTTGCCCCACTGTATATATATATATATATATATATATATATGTGTGTGTGTGTGTGTGTGTGTGTTATTCAGGTTCATTTAAATAAAATTCTTTGCTCATGCTGAAATCACAAAATCACCTCTGTGAGCAGCAGACATCATTAAACTCAATTTGTACATACCGTTAAGATGACTTTGTTAGAGGACCACCTCTTAAGAAAGCATTGCAATGCAAAGAGAGTAATATGCCTGTGAATGGAGTAGCAAGACCAGTGTTTTCTGGATAAATTATCTGCCAAGCTTTACTGCATTTGTAGGAACAGATGGCGTATTTTATTGTTTCACCACTGGAGGACTGTTGTTGATGTCTATATCTAAATAATTCTTTCAGATGGGAGCACTTTTTTCTCAAAGTAGAAAGAAAAAATAATTTAGAATAACTGTGCTATTTTTCAAGTTTGTGTGAAACTTTGCAAAAGTCCACATTGATCAGCAAGATTAATGAGTTTGGGGGGGGGGGGGAATTCTCTGTCCTTTCATTCTGCATAGTCACTGTCCCAGATGTCCACTAGATGAAGAAAACAAACAACAATAAAGTCCTGCCGATGTAGCAGCATCTTTTGGCAAAGACATATGCATGCCTAACAGGGAAAAACAGCTTTCTGTGCAAGCTGGGGCATATGGCCAGTTCCTGTTTTGACAACAAGATGCCACCTTGTGTCACCTTGCTAACCAACTGTAACCAATGACCAGTCAAAAGAGGGGAGACTAGGGGTGATACAAGCAAACATGGACTGACATACATATATTTATATGTATTATTATTATCCCAAAGGCCATATGCTTCTCTTGTTGACCTTTGATGTAGCCGATGGCATGTCACACACTGTCACCATGGCCAGGCAAGCGTGAAGTTCAACCAGTAGAGATCAAGAGCACTGAAGAGTTTAAAGCTTTGTCCCGTTGCTCTATCTTTCTCTCCCTCAGCCTTCCTCTTTTCACCTCTGCCTACTCTCCTCTATCCCCTCTTTTCATTTCTTTTTTGATGCTGTGCACGTCCCATCAAGCGACAGCGATTTGCATGATGTGATCGGCCTCTGCCTTCCTGCAGCTCTTTAGAAGTGTGGGTGTGCTCACATTTGTATTTGGCTGTTGGTATTTGAGTGTATCTGTAAGTGTTAATATGTGCAGGCTAACTGCCAGGCAGTTAAAGCTGCAAGGGAAGTGTGTGTTTGTGTGTGTGTGTGTGTGTTTGTGTTGGGGGGGGGGGGGCGCATTAAGCCCATAGATGTCTCACAGAGCAATCAGGGAAATATGTTCAAATTTGTGACAGGCAGATTGTGTCACAAGGCATGCATCCTTAATTCTGTCTGAGGTTTGGGTATTTAAGCTAAAGTGAGGTTTTTATGCTTTGAAACTAAAGGTGTGTTCAGAAACGCAAACGGGTGGCACAAATCCATACAAAGTGAATGGGAAGATGCGAGTACGTGCAAATTTGCACAGTCACGCGTTCACGTCCCAGTCTAGCTAGCTAGCTAGCTGCTAGCTTTGAGATTCTGCCGTCACCGGAGTAAAGGTATCACGATTGCAAAGTAAACTAGTTTGAAAATTTGACTCACTCACCTGGGGACTCAGGAGGACTGGGAGCCCTTCAGCTGAATCAGGATGTCATTGTTATTTACTAATGGTTTCCTGTCACAGACAAGCTAGCAACGTAAACAACCCTCATCTTGTGAACTTTTGGAAGCTTGGAACAACATTTTCAGTTGAGCCTCTGGTCGGATAATGTAAACATAAGCATGACGTTATTTTGGGAATTTCCACAGCAGGTTGAACACAGCTGCAGAAGTTTTAAAGGAAACTTTGCCTGTCTGCATCTCACTCAGAAGGGGGATTCATGTCTGTTCGCGTGTTTACATTGAGTTATAATTTAATCCTGCAGCGGGAAAAAATTCACCCCTTCCCGTTTGGTGTGAACGCACCTTAAGACAGGTAGCATTGCTGGGATACCACTCATGCACACTTTCACACTTGATGGGTCAAGTGGAAAGAAGAGATCTAATCATTGCTGTTTTCTGCTGAGGGTTCAGCTAAATTTAACAAAGAACAATGCCAAAGAAGGATAAAAATACATACATATTTATTATTATTATTATTATTATTATTATTATTATTATTATTATTATTATTATTATTATAAACCATAAGATAAAGTCGGGTTGAAAATAGCTGAAGAAATATTTATATGAATTTAAATCAACGTTAACATTTTAATGCCTATTACAACTTTTAAATTTATTTTAATATGACTTTTTTTTTTGGACTTATTTTGTACCCAGCTTTGACATGACGACAAAGTCAGCATTCACAACTTAATTTATGACACAAACACATACTGTGTATAAAGTAAATACTTAGTCCAAGTACTACACCTAATCACTAAAATCACAAGCATGCTTTTAAATCATGGGGAGAAATAAGCAGTACGAGAGTCATCATTAACAAAATTTTAGCACACACACAACTGTATAATATTATGTTAAACAGCATCAAGCCACAAATACAAATTTTTTAACCACTGAATGATCATTGATATAACGCAGCCACCCAATGCAACATTTCAGAACAGGCAAACCACTGCTTTAAGGTCCTTTACTTACAATCAAAACATCCTTAAAAAAATGTAGCATTGGTACAGCAGTAATGCTCATTGCTTGAAAAGTTGTGCAATCGGGTTATATCAGGGCAAACGTGTTAATCCCTTTTCTGTCTAAGACAAAACAACATGACTGAGTCTGCTATATTTTATTTTAAGACACTCTAGATTGCAGTTTTTTTTTTATGGTTGAATGGTATTTAATAATGTCCTAGTTCCATTGTAATAGCATTGTGCTAAATCTGTCTTTTAATGAACTCTGATTTATTTGTATTCCCTTGCTAGTGGTAACTAGCCTAACAGGTGTTTGAAAAAAACAAAAACAAAAAAAACAATGACGCCTTTACATATTTCAAATAACTGGTGTTACTTTTTACTGGCTGCTATCAGCATGCACCCATCCTGGTTTGGCACCTCAGCTCACTATTAAAAGTAGGTTGAGTATGTGCATACAGTTTTCAGCTACTCAGGTCCATCTCCATGTGCACTAAAAAAAGACTGGAACAGTCTCTACTTTGATGCAATGATATAGCAAGATTTTTTTTTTTTTTTTAACTGTCTGACAGTGCTACTGTTTTCAAATGTAATAAATGCATTACAGATAATGCAAGTTCCTCAACAGTGACATATGGTGCCCAGCCCCACTGGCCACTAACACAGAGATGCCACAGTTCAAATGTGATAGTTTTGAACTTTGGTTTGCCCCCAGAATTTTCTTCCACCACCCAGAAACAAACTGATTTCCTTTTGAGATCAGTGTAAACATGTCCACTTATGAATGGAAAAAAAGGAGTTTCAGTGTGAAAACAATTAGTGGAAAGACAAAAAGAAAATATTTCCCATGCCTTAGTCTTCACATAACAATCCTTGAAGGCATAATTCCAATACATGTTACACATTATTTCAAATCATTAAGGAAAACAATGCAAATACTTCAGTACTACCTGAAGCACAACAGGTGCTGAAGCAGGAAAGTCTGTCATCATATCTAGGACAAATCTTGGACGGCTTAGACCCTGACCTCTAACTATGAGTTTGGAGTCAAATGGTCAAAGGTCAACGCTAACATTCCCTTTGCACTATTACTATAGAATGAGTAAAGGCAACGTCACCACACTTTGTACACAGGTTCATCCGGTGACCCTGAACAATCATTATGCTTTTGGAATCACAAGGTCCAAGGGCAAGGTAAAAATGACATATTAATTATATCTCAGCAACAACAAAAAAAAGGCTGAGGGGGCCCACTAGAAGCCAGCAGTATTTTTTTTTTTTTTTTATCAATCAACAAAGAGGCAATTTAGAGGACTGAGAATATATAAACAAAATGTAAATAACAAAAAAATCTTGATAAAAGACTTAAAGTGACACTCAAAATCATGTTGTTGTTTTTTTTCTTGTTAACATGTCCTTACCATGTCATTTATGATTTACAAGACAAATCAAGAGCGAAATCATTCAAATTTGTTTTGTTTTTTTTTTTTTGTTTTTTTTTGCCATGAAATTTTGGTTATGCCCCTCTCCCTGAAAAAAAGGCGATTTTAGACAGAGCATTTGCGGTGATGTAACTAGAAAAGGTCTGTAGTGTTGAGCCAGTCAGGACTCTCTGGCCTAATTGAAGTTAGCCTCTTGGGCCAGTTAGCGTTTTTGGACAGCTCTTTTGAAAACCCGATCCTAATAATATGGGTTTTACCATTGAACTACTTTGAAGGACCAGTGGAGTTTTAGTTGTTATCCTGGGTCACCGTGCGTAAAACTGGGCACGTCCTTCAACTGGTAAGTCTTTTTACCACATGATTTATTCTGTTTACAATTACTTATGCTATGCAGGGACTTGTTACCGTGACACGTATGGTATTGCAACCAAGTGTCACAGATGATTGAGTTGGTGATTAGTGGACATTTGAGTGTGCTGTTAAAACAGTAAGTCACTGTTAAAGTAGAGAGCAGAACATGCAGGAAAATGAACAAACAATTACTTATGTGCTAATCTCATGTTTGAAGTCAGAACACAGTATGCTTATTTCACCCCCTTACTCCAACAATGAATTTTAATTAGCATGTCAGTGCAAGACCTTTGAAAAAGAAGGAAATGACAGTGAATGAAATTAAAAAGCTTACTTTGCCTTTACGTTCACTGCTCAAGTGTGTCTATAGTATGTAGGAATGGCAGCCAGTGAGGGAAATGGCAGACACACAAAACACAGAGGGTGTTTGTATATCTGTTGATTTGTCACATTCAGTGGTGTAATGAGGGATTCCATAGTGACAGGGAGCCATCTTCTTACAGCCAGAATAACATGCACCATGACTGGGAAGAAGAAGAGGATGAAAAATGAGAACAAGGGGATGGGGAATGAGGAGATGATAATATGTGGGTTAGTTTAGGGGTGAAGAGAAAAATGATTTAGGGAGGAGGAGGAGAAAAAAGAATATTAGTGTGTGTGTGTGTGTGTGTGTGTGTGGGGGGGGGGGGTGATGTGAGGTCAAGGTTCTAGTTTTTTGTTGGGGGGGAGGGGGTGGCTGCCTGCACATGGCCACATCATGTTATAGCGCTCCATGAGGCAGAGCTAACATACTGGAAAAGGAGACTCAGCGGGAGAAAACAGGGACAGAGAGAAGACTGAATTTACTGTAAAAAGAGGCACCAAGTGGAGTTTCTTCTTTTCTGTCAGATCAGAGCCAAAAGCTGGGGTTAGTCTGTTGGCAGTGACACCCCTCCCTCATGGTAATAGCTAAAGTCAAAGCAAAAGAAAAGGGAGGAAAAAATAACAGAGACCACATGGCGTGATGACATAAAATGTTAGCAAGTAATTAAAAAGATATCACATGCATAGTGCTCAGTCTGCTAATTGATTCACTGACTTAATTGACTCCCAATGAATATATAATGACAGCAGCTGTCACACTTTTAGTTTAAATTAACTCATGAAGTAGCTCTATCTGTAAGTCAGTCTGGACTGTATTATTAAAACACGTATTAAATAATGCACCAGAGTATTGTTACAGCAAAGAAAGGCTTATGATGTTTGCTAATGATGTATCTGCCCTGTCTGCTACAGATGAGATAAACATGGAATCCCAAAGCACTCTGTTTTCACACTTCTTTTTAGTTGTTTTTTTTCTGCTTATGTCACAGACTGCTTAGCACAACTACAACCCCTACCAGCAAAAATTGGTTGAAAAAATGATGAAAAGACAGCTTTTACAGCAATCTCAAAAAAAGTCTAGAGTTGGTTGAAAAGCTGTCTTTTTCAGGTCATTGAAGAGATATGATATTGACAATGATATTAACAGATTTTGATGAAATTTTCAGGAAAGGTGCGTAATGGCATTGGGAACAGATGATTACATTTTGGTGATGATCTGAGAGTCCATACCTCCACCAAGGGCTTTGTTTGTATTTGTGCAGCAGGATTACACAAAAACTATGGGATGGATTTGAATGAAATTGGCTCTTGGGCTACAGAGGAACCCAATACATTATGGTGATGATCTGAGAATGGATATCTCCGCCAAGGCTCTTATCTTCTCACAGAGTTTTAGCAACAATATTCCAAAACTACTTGACAGACTTGGATGCAGTTTTCACCACAAGTGGCTCTAGGGCTAAACACAAGACCATTACATTTTTGAAGTGACCATTGGAGACGGAAGGAGCCTTGGCAGAGGTATGCGCTCTCGGAGTGCCTTTCTAGTTTCTTTTAATTTTGATGATTACAGCTTCCAGCTAATGAAAACCTAAATTTCAATTTCTCTAAAATTAGAATGCTACATAAGACCAATTTTTAAAAATGGATTTTTAATAGAAATGTTTGTTGGTTGAAAAGTATGTCCATATACACATTCAATACTTGGTCGCAGTTCCTTTTGCATGATTTAATACTGTTTCAAAGTGGCATGGCATGGAAGCAATCAGCCTGTGGTACTGTTGAGGTGTTATGGAAGCTCAGGTTGCTTTCATAGCAGCTTTCAGGTCATCTGCATTATTGGGTCTGGTGTCTCTCATCTTCCTCTTGACAATACTCCATAGATTGTCTCTGGGGTTTAGGTCAGGAAAGTTTTCTGGCCGGTCAAGCACAGTGATACCATGGTCATTAAGCCAGGTATTGGTACTTATGGCCATGTGGGCAGTTTCCAAGTCCTGCTTGAAAATGAAGTCAGCATCGCCATAAAGTTTTTCAGCACAGGGAAGCATGAAGTGCTCTAAAATTTTCAGGTAGATTGCTGCGCTGACATTTGACTAAATAAAACACAGTGGACCAACACCAGCAGATGACATGGCTCCCCAAATCAGGTGTCAAGGCCTGTCATTTCGAAATCAAGGTTCCAGAGTTTGGAGGAAGAGAGGGGAGGCAGAATCCCAGTTGCTTGAGGTTCAGTGTGACATTTCCACAGTCAGTGATGATTTGGGGAGCCATGTCATGTGCTTGCATTGGTCTACTGTGTTTTATCAAGTCCAAAATCAGCACAGCCATCAATCCCATGAAATTTTAGAACATTATACCAAAAAAATTAAAAGAAAGAGACACTTGGAGTATATCACTTTAGTCGATGACCATGTCCATGCTCTTTTTTATTTTTTGGACTTATATCTTTATTGTCTTTTGTTATCATGAGTATTCTATATCTTTATTGTCTTTTGTTATCTTTAGTATTATCCCAGTCCGTAGTTTGGTATCATTTCCTGTTTACTCTCAGTGCCTAGGTTTACTTTTATTTTGAAATCCTCAGTGTTTTTGTTCCTGTTTTGCAATCTTGTCATAGCTCCATTTCCTGTTTTGGTTTTCTCTCCTATATGTTATCGTTTAGTTCATGATTAGTTTCAGCTGTTCCTAGTTTAGTTAATTTGTGTCTTTATTTATATCTGCCACCTTCATTTCCTGAATCTAGCCTCCCATTCCTAATCACGTTTGGTATGTACTCTCGAGTGTTATTAGCCTAGCCGACTCTCTTTAGGGTTGCAGCTACTGATGGCCAGATGAGGCTTTCTGGAGGACTTGAGGTCTTTCGTCAAAATGGCTCATATAGACGAGGCCATATGTGAAACTTCATTTTCTCAACCAGGCCATCTAGTGAACAAAACATATACATCATGGAGATTTTTACATGGGTATTACTGGTTTAATGTGTATTTTTTTAATTTCAATAAATGCACTGTCTTCATGAAATATCAACGATAATAAGAGAAACAGACATAATAAAACTGAGGTGACTACAGTGAATGTGCTTGTGCTACTTATCCATTTTTTTACAGAAATAATAACTTTTCAACAGTCTTTGGTGTCATGTTCATTGCTTAACTTTGCAGTGAACATAGGAAATAGCAGCGAGCCCAAAGCGCAGAGTAAGTAACGTGTTTATTTACAATGGGGTGAATGTACAGCTAGTCCAAAAAACAGTCACGGTAGAAAAGGGGAAGACACCGGGCTACAAACTTGGTTGGTGTACGGAAATGCCTCACGCTCTCCAATTAAGCAGGAGCGGAGAAAAAGGCACAGGGAAAGACTTACAACAGTGTTGGAGAAGAAAGACTCTGAGGGAACAACACGATTCAGTCCAGGGGTAAACCAACAGAAGCGAGTCTAGATGTCCAAGGTTGATGTTGCTAAGTTGCCACACCGGCTGGTTGTACTGCCCTGCTATTAATACCAAGCCCTAATGACAGCAACTAGGACCAGCCGTGTCACAACAGGTGTGTGACTGATTGAACTAAGTGTGTGTGTGCATGTATGTCAATATACAGTAAGTATGAATTTAGTGTGTGTGTGTGTGTGTGTGTGTGTGTGTGTGTGTGTGTGTGTGTGAGTGTATATGTGGCAAACCAGACAGCTGGAGAATGCCTGGTGAGAGGAGGAGGCGTGGCTGTGGGACTGACGGAGAGCAAGGCTCAATCCACCAGCTGGAACTAATAAGCAATAATTAATCCCAACAGCCACAAGTCATGCTCGGGGTGATGACCACGAACATGACAGCCCCCCCCCAATGGGTGGTCACCAGACACCCACTTTACCATCAGAAAAAATAACCTACCCCCTCCCCCCCACACATACACAGACACTGAAAAAGCCCATACAAACAACCCAGGGTGGGAGATGGGGGAAAACAGGTGGGATAAATCAGGAAGGAATAATCACCACAATACAGCACAACAACAGTCCCCATCCCCAAAACTAAACTAACCCACCCCACCCCCAAGAGTCCCACGGTTCAGGGGGCCGGCCAGAGTCCAAGGCCCAGCAGGTTGCCATAAGTTCAGGGGGCTGGACAAAATCCCAGGGCCAGCAGGCGGCCCACAGAGCAGTATCAGGTGCTCTGCCAGGGCACACGGGCCACCCGGCGAGGGAGCCCTTTTTTTCGGGCAGCCTGCCCACACGATTAGGCCACCAGAACCAGAAGGGCAGATGAGATGGTGGCTTACCCACTGGAAGGCTGAGAGGTGGGTGGCCAGACAGGGGAAAAGGAACCCCTGTGGTCCCTTGTGACGAAGGGCGAAAGACCCCAACGGTGCACAGCAGAAGGAGGAGGACCACCCACAGGGCCTCCAAAAGGGAAAGGAAGGCCCCGGCATCCCCAAACTGTCCTGTCGCACCCCTGGTGGTCCCGACATAGGGCTGGGACTCTGTAGACCCAGCGGTGGACCCGGGCTGGGCCATGGCTGCATCTACGGTGGTCCCAGCCTAGGACAACGTTGCACCAGTGGTGGCCCCTTCCCGGGACCTCATTTCTCCCACGGTGAGCCTCAACTGGGCCTGCCTTGCACCCACAATGGACCCCGACTGATCCATGGTTGCACCCATGATGGAGTCCAGCTGGACCCCTGCTGCACCCGTGGTGAGACCCGGCTGGGCCACTGCTGACCCTAAAGCCATCTTGGCCATGAGCCAGCTGAGCCGTATGAGCACCCAAGCGAGGAGGTGGTCGATCACAGGCACCTTGGACTGGGGCCAGGTGCCCCCGACAACCGTCTCCACCGGAACCTCGGTGGCCTCTGGTTGTGAACATGGAACCCCAGACTCATCCAGCGATGGTGAGCTCTCTCTGGCAACCCTGAAAAAGGACTCGGACAGAGAGAGGAAGGGTCAGAGTTGCCAGCAGCAGCAGAGCTTGGCAAGGCCAGCTCAGGTGCAGCTCAAACTCTACCGCCGTCCAGGACGCCGGCGAGCCGGGCGTTGTCTCCTCAGGTTTGGCCTCCAAAAGGTTCCGCTCGGGTACTGACTCTGCTGTGGTGGCCCCCACAGCAGGCGTGATGGTCTCTGCAGTCTTATTCTCCAAGCTGCCATGATCCATGCTGGTGACTACTCCGGTGTGGCGGCTGGGACCTGGTTCACCATGGCTGCGGGAGGATCCCTCCCCCCCCCCGGACCTTTGGCTCCTCCTGATCCTGGCTTCACGGCTCTGGTTCCGGCAGGCACACAAAGGGGAGAGGAGAGAGGGCTGGTGAACAGTTTTTTTAACAGCAGCAGGTGGTAAGAGCTCAGGGGACTGCTTTCCCTGAGCTTCCCTACCGGGAATCAGGCAAGACATTTCATTATTAATGTGAGTCAAATGAAAATGTATTTGCCTGTTCTCCCGGTTTATGGTGTGAATTGCAGCTGCTGCTGATTGGACATCTTCACCCGTCCGTCCGGGAAAGGCGGTGCTTGGCTCCTCCGTAGAAGATATGGGAGCCGCCCCTCTCGCCACAGAAATGGGAGACCCTGGTGAAGGAAGCAAATGCCCCACTGCTGCCGGTGAACAAACCGAGGAGGAAGACCTCACAGCAGATGCGGAGGGAGATCCTGCAGACGGGACTGCTCAGGACTGACGATCCACTGCGAAAGTGACTGGGCTCGGTGTCGGAGCTGGGGCAGTTAGCAGGGCTGAATCGTTCTTCCGGGATTCCGGATGAGGCTGACGTCACCAACCTGGTGGCCACCATCTTGGAACAGTGGACCGAGGAGAGGAGAAGATGGCCGCCGGTGGAGAAGGGCGTCTTTGTTTGAGCTTCGTCTGGAAAGCCCTTCTCTTCAGGTCGGGGAAAGCCTGCTCAAGCGCTCAGACTCCATACAGCAGCACGGAGTACTCGGGGTAATTCCAGAGGCCCCGGTGAGCCCTCAGGATCTGGATAACTCCGTCAAGGCAGGCTAAGCAATCTCCGGGTCCGAAGGAGTGGTATGCTTCCTCCAGGAGCTCCCAAATTTGCCAGGCCGCCCACTGCTCCTCCGTAGTGGGCTGTCCTGCTGCCCATCCACTAAACCCAGTGTGGGAACGGCTAGACCAGGACATGACGCTCCGAGCAGGTGGGTGAAAAAACACAAAAAATGAGTAACACGTTGCCTACTGCTTGAGCTCTTCTTGGTGGGAATTTACTGTCATGTTCACTGCATAACTTTGCGGCAAACATAGGGAATAGCAGCAAGCCCAAAACGCAGAGTAAGTAATGTGTTTATTTACAATGGGGTGAATGTACAGTTAGTCCAAAAAACAGTCACGGTAGAAAAGGGGAAGACACCCGGCTACAGACTTGGTTGGTGTACGGGAATGCCTAACACGCTCCAATTAAGCAGGAGCGGAGAGAGTGGCACAGGAAAAGACTTACAACAGTGTTGGAGCAGAAAGGCTCAATCTGCCAGCTGGAATTAATAAGCAATAATTAAACCCAACAGCTACAAGTCATGCTCGGGGTGACGATCCCGACTCCGGATTTGGACTAAGGCAGTTGTTTTTTTTTTGTTGTTTTTTTTTAGATTATTTCTGCAGCATTGGAAAAATACTCTCAAAGCACAGAAGATGCAGGTGTGCAAAAGGAGGCAACTGCAAGTTTTTACAGTGTAGGACAGACACATTTCTGTCTTTCTCAGTACATTAATCTCTGTCCTTATTCTCATGCAGGGGACAAGAGTGCCTCAGCATGATGATGTGTTATTGTTGTATCCAAGCTTTTTTGAAACACAACAGACACTTCACCTTGCAAATAAAAAATAAATTTAAGAATAGCCCAACTGGGACTTGAACCGCAGCTCCCCCAATGGAAGACAGATATTTTACCTCTAGGCTACCACTTGGTGATGGCCAAGTAAGACTTTTTTGAAGACTTGAGCCTTTCCATGAAAGTGGTTCACATAGCTAAAGCCTCATGTGAAATTTAATTTGCTGTACTTAGGCCATGTAGTCAACAAAAAGTATACAGCATGCAGATTTTTACAAGGGCATTATTGGTTTAATGTATAGTTTTTCAATTCCAATAAGTGTGCTGTCTTTTAAGAAATATCAATGATCATACGGGAAAAAAATAAATAATGAAACTGGGGTGACGGCAATGAATGTGCCTGTGTTACTTGGTGTGCTTGTACTACTTGTCCATTTTTTATTAAGAAATAATAACTTTTCAACAGTCTTATACTGTCTTTCCCAGTATATTCACCTCTGACCTTATTCTTATGCAGGGCACAATATCAATAGTGCCTTAGCATAATGATGTGTAATAATGATCCAAGCTCTTTGAAACACAACAGACACTTCACCTTGCAAATAAAAATAAAATTACAAGAATGGCTTAGCGGGAACTTGAATCCCAGCCTCTCAGTTGTAGTGCAGATGCTTTGATGCTAGGCCAGCACTTCAATTATAATACATATCCACTATTTGTGGAAAATGCATCAATGGGAGAAATGCACTCAAAATGTTCCCAACTGGGAGAAGTCCATGTTTTTGCTGCTCCCTTCATCTGAAAATTGGCTGTGACGAATCCCTTACACAGTCAAACATCGACAACACAAAATGTGAGGGACAGAGATTTCCATTGTGTCACTGCTCACTTTATTTCATGTTGCGTGAAAAATCATGAATTGTTTCCTGACCCATTCATGTGGTACAACATCAGTAATACATGTCTCAAAATGGACTTTGCCAAATAATTCCTAAACAAGCTCGGAGCACCCGTAAAACTCGGGAGCCTGTCGTCCCATCACTAGTTGCAGCCCTGTGCTGCATTTGTTTGTTTTCTGGGGATAATGTGTTGTTTGCACTTGAAGAAAACACAGAGACGCTAATGCATGCTCTTATTTCCAGTAATATTGATTTATGCAATGCTCTCCTTTCTGGTCTTCCTAAAAAGTTGATCAGTAACTTCAGAATCAGAATCAGAATCAGCTTTATTGGCCAAGTATGCACAACACATAAAAGGAATTTGACTTTGGCTAACAACTTGCTCTCGTTGTTCAGGTGAAGGATTTAAATAATATTTAAATAAGGATTCAATGACAACAGAGTATGTACAGTAAATTACAGTCTGTCCATGTTTCTATATAAGGATGCAAATATATACAGGAATATATGCAGCTTATTTACTCAGACTATCCACACTTTGCAGAAATATATGAAAAAATATACAGTCACACAGTATTTCAATGTGAACTCAGATTCAGTGATATAATGTGAATGAAGTAAAAAGCAGTGTGAGAGTTATGTGCAATGTAAGAATGGATGAAAAGTCATGAGTACAGCAACAGGTAGGACTAGGTGAATGTTAGGAGTTCATCAGAGTGATGGCTTGAGGAAAGAAACTGTTCCTGTGACGGGTGGTTTTGACCTTCAATGATCTGTAATGACGACCAGAAGATAGAAGTTCAAACAGTTTGTGGCCGGGGTGTGACGGGTCAGCACAGAGGTTTCCCGCCCATTTCCTGGTTATGGACCAATATAAGTTCTCAATGGAGGGTAGGTCGGTACCAATGATCCTCTCCGCAGACTTAATGATCCGCTGCAGTCTGGTCTTGTCCTGTTTAGTGGCAGATCCAAACCAGACAGTGATGGAAAAGCAGAGGACAGATTGGATGATGGCGGTGTAGAAGACAACCAGCAGCTCCTGAGGCAAATCAAACTTCTTGAGCTGACGCAGAAAAAACAACCTCTGCTGGGCCTTTTTCCGGACAGTGTCTATATGGGAGGACCACTTCAGGTTCCGGGAGATTGTGGTACCCAGAAGCTTGAAGGAGTCCACAGTGGACACTGTGCTGTTGAGGATGGTGAGTGGGGGGAATGAAGGAGGGTGTCGCCTGAAATCCACAGTCATCTCCACCGTTTTGGCTGGGTTAAGTTCAAGATGGTGAACAACTTACAACTATTACAGAATTCAGCAGCCTGTGTGCTGATGAAGACCAGAAAGACAGAACATATTATGCCAGTTTTAGAATCGCTGCATTAGCTCCCTATGAGTTTTTGAATGGATTATTATAAAGTTCTTTCATTAGTTTATAAAACTCTTAATGGTGTTGGTCCTTCTTATTTATTTGATCTGCTTTTACCACATCGACCTTCAAGGTTCTTGAGTCCTCTGGTACTGGCCTTTAAATGATACTGAAAGTTAGGACAAAAACCTACGGTGAGGCATTGTTTGCGTTTTTCAGCCCAAGTCTGTTGAACGGCCTGCCAGAGGACCTCAGGGCTGCAGAGAGCGTTGATATTTTTAAAAGGAGGCTCAAGACCCACCTTTTTAGTTTAGCTTTTAACTGATTTTATCTTTCATGTTATATACTTATTTAGCTATTCTACTTATTTAGATATCTTTATATTTTTAGGTTTTCTTAATTCAGTTTTGCATTATATTTTGCATATGGGTATATTTATTATTCCTTTTACCATTTTAATCTCTGTAATTATTTTATTCATGGTCTTACTCTGTTTCTTGTTGCATTGTATTGTATTTTATTTTATCTTTTGTTATTTTTAGCTCTAGTGTTTCCTCACTGGGGGCTGTCGGCAGTGGGAGCTGTAATTGGCACTGGCGGTAAGGATGCTGCTGTGGTGTTGGCCCTGGCTTGGTGGGATGGAGGAGTTCAGTCAAAGCCTGTTGGTTGTGGTATGGACTCATCTGTCTTCCTGGGCCGGGGTGGCCCCTCTGGTGGTGTCTCTGCAGCTGTGAGCTGAGACCAGATCCTGGTGCTGATGATCCCCCTATGATTGTGTTTTCCTCACTCTGGTCCTCAGCCATGTTTTAACTATGCCTATTATTACTTGTGGGTGGGGTCTGGGGTGAGTTGAGGGATTGGGTGGATGGACGTCTTGGACTAGCGTAGGGCCGGGGAGGGAGAGCTCTCTTTGTCTTTTTATTGCTTTATTTTTGTTTTATCTGGAATTGTTTTTAACTGTAAAGCACTTTGAGCTGCAATTTGTTGCATGAAAGGTGCTATATAAATGCATAAAGTTTAAGTTTGAAGAAAACCTGCTTGAGTCCATTACTCCTGTCTGCCAGAGGCAGACCCTGACAACAATTTCCTTCATCAGATGCTATTAAAAGATCTTTATACACCTTTGAAAGATCAGTCTTGGTGGAGTGCAATTTTGAAATAGGCTCATAATTACCAACTAAGCTATTGTCGAGATTAGGCCTTTTGTAAGTAACAGAATTATGTCAGCATGTTTAAAATAGGAAGTAACAGAATCTTGTCTCAAAGAACTGTTAATGATAGTAATGAACGACCGATGGTGGTAAAAGACCAAAGATAAAGATAAAGCTATTTTCTTTTTCTTTTTTTTTTTGTTAAGTAAGGTACACTTGTCTAAATTTGTACTGGAGGCTTGGTGTAACAGAATGAAACAGACAGCCTATCCAACCTGGTCTCAGTAAAAAAAAAAAAAAAAAAAAAGGTATTTAATAAATGTTTTTCCACCCCTCTAAAAACATACATTTCCAGGTTAAATCAGAAAAAATAACATGCCTCAGCACGTTTTCACAAGTTCACTCACTGTGCAGTCCTCACCGCACATGCGCAGAACAACACATCTCTTACTTTGCTTTCCCAGTGCTCATTTGGTTGGTAGGAGGGGGATGGTGGACAGTTACCTACACAGCTTTTTCAGTAAAAGCATATGAATTCAACTCCCACTCTTGTCTGTCACTCACCTTTTTCTTAGTTTTTTTCCTTCTTTTTTTTTCCTTACTTTTCTTTTCACTCCACTAATGAAAGGTTCCTGTGAGGTTAGGGTTAGGCATCAAAGTATGGGTTAGGTTAGGTTAGTTGCTCCATGCTCACACAACAAAAGTGAAAAAAAAAAAAATATGCCGTGACACACTTTTATTAAATCTGTAATCGCCACGTACCCACTGCACATCAAAAATTCTTTTTACGTGCCTCTGTATGTTTTCGATGACTCACAAAATGTGCAATTGAACTTTTTTTTTTTTTTTTGCTGTGACTGAGCTCGCCTATCATTAAGTAGAACTTTGTCAAGAATAGCACTTTTATGATCAAAATTTATACTTAATCAAGCCAACTCTTTTTCAATTACAGCTGTAGATATAGAGAAGAAAATGGTAATTGTATGCAAAATTAACATTTACAGATGTTCACATGATATCATTATGCTATTTATGCAACAAGGGCCCCTCTGATTCTATTGTGTGGATGAAAAAAACAAGGGAAATGTAGCAGCTAAATAAGAGAGCAGCTCTTTCTTCTAACCTTTTATCATTTCTATTGTGAGAATGATCAATTACATGTTTTGTAATAATGCTCCTTTTTTAACACCTCACATTGAAAAATAAATGTAAGGCCTTTTTATCTGTTTTTTTCACCATAACTTGATTTAAAAAAAATTAAATAACAGTAATTATTAAGATCTTCAAACATAGATTACCTATTATTTATCTTTTGTTCTTATTAAAGACAAAAATAGAATAGAAAGGAGATGTCTTTACCTTTTTTAACATGTTTCGACTGCACACTGCAGCCTTCGTCAGAACAGATTTTCTTACGATTACCTGTTGTCATTCCTGGAACAATTCATAACTTCATAAAATGTCTCACTTTTGATTTGTCAGATCATAATGACAAAATCTTGTTTTTATTTGATTGGGACTTGCTTTTTCAAAAATAGATTATACTGATAATGTAATCCTGGTATAACTACCCTACTATCATTTGTCTCAAAGTTATTGAAATCATTCCAGACACACACACACACACACACACACACACACACACACACACACACACACACACACACACACACACACACACACACACACACACCTCCCAGCTCAAGCCTAGCTTTTTCATCTCCTTATGCTGTCTCTGCAAGGTCCCCAGATTTTAAATTTGTACTTGTGTCTCTGCCTCTTTATGGGTCAATTCTGTAATTTATGACAATGTGCAGGAAAACAGGCTGCATGGAAAGAAACAGAGAAAATGTGTTTGTTAAAGTCTGATACAAACTCATGATAAACTGGTTTCTCAAAATGAATCTTCATTCTTAAACATTGTCTGTTCTCTTAAAGCCTTAGCTGAGTATCTGCTGGATACACCAGTAGCCCAGAGGGATCTGAGGGTCTCTAATGTACCTATCAAAAATGTTTTTTCTATGCTTGCCAAAAGTTAAATTAGAATTAAAGCTATAGCCACAATGGGAAGCAAAAAAAAAAAAAAAAGTCATCACCATCAAGGGAAATGACTTTATTTTAGAATGTATTCAGCAATATTGCTTGGTTGATCCTATCTTTGTCACAATATCCACTTAATATACACAAAAAATGCATATAATATTAGCTACTGGATACCTAAACAGAAAAAAAAAAAAAAAAAAACAATCAAACTGCTACTGATCCATGATAGAGTCCCAGCAAAAAAGTTGGAGATGGAAACAGTAAATGCCTTGGTTTAACATTAGCCAAAGGTTGTAATTTACCATGAATGTAAATTATTTTCAACTAATCACATCATCATAGTCTTTGAATCTACCTAAATAATTTTAACACATTTTGCTGTTTTGTCTCAACCTAAACAAGTGACCAGACAAGTTCTTATACAATCAACAGAGAAGGGAAAGCCAAAAATTTTGTAAAGTTAAAGGCTAAATGTTCACCAACTCAATCCCAGTGGAAATTGCGGTAGTTTTGTCATCTTCATTAATAGATGGTTCAATGCTGAACAGGCATCCTGGTATTATACTGGAAAATTATGGTAAAATAATGAATAATGGAAGGTTTGGTAATCATGTAAGCATATGACTTAAACATATAATGGGCCTTATTTTGATGGTCATCAGCGGACTTCTGTGCCAGACTTCCTGCCGTACACCAGTGTTTGTTAATTTCTGTCAGCGCATTGTCTTTTTATTACACTTTGCATCAAACCATCTAATTGGCAGTAGACAGTGTGCCTGCTTTGCACTGGGAGGTGGATATTCATTTCAAACAGGTGTGGCGGCTCACAGTCTCATATGCACCGCTATTATGTTGCATGTGATGACACATGCACTTTTGATCCGGAAAAAGGAGGTCTGTCGTCAGAAGCGCATTGTTTAATGCTATTTCAGTGGCATGCTTTGAAATTGTGCAGCTCTGGAGCTCATGAGGAAACAGCATGTGCTGGCCTTTTCTGTTATTTTTATGGAGAGAGTTGTAACAAGTTATAATCACTTGTCATTTTATTTACTGTATGATGATACTAAAAATATTTTTATTCCAGCCACACTATCATTTTATTTGCTGACTTACTGTGGGAGTCTATAGATTAGGCATTAATGTGTATATATATATATATATATATATATATATATATATATATATATATATATACAGTATATATATAGATATAGATATAGATATAGATAGATAGATAGATAGATAAATAGATAGATAGATAACTTTTTTTTTTAGATGAATGAATGAGTGAACAGTGAGCATTCTGCATTCTCATGTAGCTGTGCCGCATGAGGGGAAGCATGTCAATATGAAGATTTTTGTTCCATCCGTGTTTATTTTTAGGGTAATGAATAATACATCAGATTTAAAAAGTTGTTTTCATAGACACCCAATGATGCTTTACAATGGATATATTATTCATTTACTCCAAAGACAGACATTGGTAAGCTACTACTGTAGCCACAGCTGCCCTGTGGCAGACTGACAGAAATATGGCTGCCAATCTGCACCAATGGCCTCTCCAACCACTACACACATTCATACTTAATGTCATGGACACTGGAGGCAAGGTGGGTAGTGTCTTGCCCAGGGACACAAAGGCAGGATGGCTGGGGATAGCCGGATTTGAACCACCAACCTTTCGGTTATTGGATGACCCACTCTACCTCCTGAGCCATTGCTGCCCATAATGTAGGAATTAATAACGGAATGAATGAACAGGGTTTTACTTTTCACTGTAACTCCCCAGAGAGACAGGAGATGCATCCACATCTGCCTATGGCTGGCTGCCCGCACTGCTCTCCTACAGTCGGGATTCTTGAGCTGCAGGTGTTCCAACTGTCACCCATCAGCCCCCAGGAGGGGCTGCCAAGAATGGACTTGCTTCGTGGCAGGGTCAGCGGCATACGGGATACCGTGCTGGATCTTCTCCTTCCCTCCCACCCAGGAGGGACTAGGACAGAGAGCCACAAACCTCAGCAGACCCCTGCATGAGACATGAGACCTTTGGCTGGTGAACACAACACAAGAGGAAGCCCTCCATCTCCACACAGGCCAGGAGTGACTTCCATGCTACCACTGCTGACCCTCCGGTTTTATGAGTTGATGAAAATTTACACAGGCATCATCCTCTTTCCCTGAAGTTTCATACCCTTTTATGTCTCTGTGTTGCATCTGTGTGCATCTGCATTAAACCATTCAGCTGATTTTTGAGCATTATCTGTATCTTCCCCATTTGTTCCCTCTAAAATAACTGACTGGGAATTAACTGTGACTGATATCGTCCTTATTACTAAGCAGCATTACTATCGTGTGCAATTTCAGTCAAGCACTGGCTTTGGCCAGCGCAAAACCCATCTTAGACAAGCCGTCTTCATCAGAGCTCTTAGATAATGCACCTCTGTCCATTCAAGAGATGGGCAGAAGCACTTTTGATTGGATTATCCAAAACACACCTCTGAATAATTAGACCAACCTTTTTGCACCATGCACCCAGCAGAAAATTCATTTATGCGCTGCTGTGGAAATTAATTTGGAAATGTCCATAAACATGTTCTGCTTCAGTGCCAACTAATTATGGACTGCATCCTTGTAATACGGCCAAATGACTTGAAGGTGAAAAGTGCAGATTAAAAAATAAAAGTAATAAATTTACTGGAGGTAGATTTATTGCTTGTTGCTTATTTATTGCTTATTAGTATTTTGAATAATAATAATAATAATAATAATAATAATAATAATTACTAAAGTGATACAGGACTCTTCCTCATTTTACATTTGCTAAAAGAAACATCTATATACTGTAATCTTATTCATTCTGAGTAGATATTTCTTTCATACCCTTCCTCCACTCAAAAATGATCCTGGAGAAATGTGCTTTCCATGACATATTAAAGGTCTCCTAAGATCTGTCTTTATGAAGCTATGGGAAAGTATTTTACCAAAACCCTTCATCAAAAATATATTTCATATCCTCCAAAATTGCAGAGGGATTAAATATCTTTATATCTTTTTTGCTCTTGTAGTTACTGAAAGCTGATCTGGAAAAAGAGAAAAAAAAATAGAGAGAAGGGAGAATCTTGAACAGGTACTGTGAATCTGATATATTTATTTAAGTAGTAGCATTCCATACTCATAATTGAAATTTGTCAAAATGACAGCAGAGTAAATGATGATTGGACTTTAATCTTTCCTATCAATCAAGCAAGTTGATCATTTAATGCAGCTTTTACTCAAGCCATTTTGGAGGGCTGTCACAAGACTGGTGAGGACTTTGGGATTCAGTGCATAGGTCTTGCATAGCCCTGTTTGAAGTCCAGGCATGGTTCAGAAGACAAACACATATGTCATGTCACAAGTCTATTTGCTGTGCAGTAGAGGAAAGGCGATAAAAATAACCTTTGAAGAGAGTTATTTTAGAGTTATCATTCTCAATGTCCTAAAAGCAGAGAAAAAAAACCCACCATCAGCATCATCACCTCACCTACACAACCAAACTGTCTTCTAGTGTCATGAGAAAAAAAGGGTGATAATTTCTTTGCTAAAGGTAGGTGTACAACCCATAATATGTAGTCCAGAACTGACATGCGTGACAAGAAATTTTCAGTTAATTTTCAGGCACGTCCCACTGGGAGGAGACCCTGGGGCAGACCCAGGACTCGGTGGAGAGACTATGTCTCCCAGCTGGTCTGGGAACGCCTTGGTATCCCCTCTGAAGAGCTGGAGCAGGTGGCTGGGGAGAGGGAAGTCTGGGCTTCTCTGCTTGAACTGCTGCCTCCGCGACCCGGACCACCGGAAAAGTGGTAGAAGATGGATGGATGGATGGATCTCATGAGTTAGTGCCTGAGATTGATCCAGATTGAACCCAGCAACAGAGGTTGAACCTAGCCACAAGGGGTTCACAAGCCAGTGTACTCCTAGTGCCAGGCCCAAGTCTGGGTAAATGGGGAGGGTGGTGTCAGGAAGGGCATCCAATGTAAAACCTTTGTCAAATCAAATACAGTGGTCTGAAAAAGTGCTTGCCACCTTCCCAATTTCTCATTTTTTGTATGTTTGTCACACTTAAATGTTTCAGATCATCAAACAAATTTAAATATTAGACAAAGATAACGCAAGTAAATGCAAAATGCAGATTTTAAATGGTGTTTATTATTAAGGGAAAGAAAATCCAAATCTACATGGCCCGGTGTGAAAAGTCATTGGCGCCTAAACCTAATAACTGGTTGGGTCACACTTAGCAGCAACAACTGCAATCAAGCATGTGTGATAACTGACAATGAGCCTTTTACAGCGCTGCGGAGGAATTTTGGCATATACATCTTTGCAGGATTGTAATTCAGCCACACTGGAGGGTTTTCGAGCATGAACTGCCTTTTTAAGGTCATGCCACAGCATCTCAATTGGATTAAAGTCTGGACTTTTACTAGGCTACTCCAAAGTCTTCATTTTGTTTTTCTTAAGCCATTCAGAGGTGGACTTGCTGGTGTGTTTTGGATCATTGTGCTGCTGCAGGACCCAAATGTGCTCCAGCTTGAGGTCACAAACAGATGGCCGGACATTCTCCTTCAGGATTTTTTGGTAACAGCAGAATTCATGGTTCCATTTACCACAGCAAGTCTTCCAGGTCCTGAAGCAGCAAAACATCCCCAGACCATCACACTACCACCACCATATTTTACTGTTGCTATGATGTTCCTTTTCTGAAATGCTGTGTTACTTTGATGTCGGATGTAATGGGACACACACCTTCCAGAAAGTTCAACTTTCATCTCGTCAGGTCACAGAGTATTTTCCCATAAGTCTTGGACATCATCAAGCTGTTTTCTGTCAAAACTAAGACGAGCCTTTTTGTTCTTTTTTCTTAGCAGTGATTTTCGTCTTGGAACTCTGAACACTGACCTTAACTGAGGCAAGTGAGGCCTGCAGTTCTTTGGATGTTGTTGTGGGGTGTTTTGTGACCTCTTGGATTAGTTGTTGCTGCGTCCTTGGTGTAATTTTGTTTGGCTGGCCACTCCCGGGAAGTTTCACCACTGTTCCATGTTTTTGCCATTTGTGGATAATGGCTCTCACTGTGGTTTGTTGGAGTCCCAAAGCTTTAGAAATGATATTATAACCTTTTCCAGATTGACAGATCTCAATTACTTTTTCTCATTTGTTCCTGAATTTCTTTTGATTGCAGCATGATGTCTACCTTTTGAGGATATTTTGGTCAATTTCACTTTGTTACGCAGGTCCTATTGAAGTGATTTTTTGATTGAGAACAGGTGTGTCAGTATTCAGGCCTTGGTGTAGCGAGAGAAATTGAACTCGGCTTTCCAAAGATGTGATAAACCACAGTTAATTTACATTTTAACCGGGGGAGGGGGGATCACTTTCTCACACAGGGACATGTAGGTTTGGATTTTTTTTTTACCCTTGATAATAAACACCTTCATTTAAAAACTGCATTTTGTGTTTACTTGTGTAATCTTTGTCTAATGTTTAAATTAGTTTGCTGATCTGAAACATTTAAGTGTGACAAAAATATAAAAAATGAGAAATCAAGAAGGGGGAAAACACTTTTTCACACAAATGTATGTGTGTGTGTGCCTCCACACCTGTGACCCTGCCCCCGGAAAAAAAGTTCAGGCTAAGGATTTTTTTTTTTTTTTTAACCCCTGAGAGAACTGTTTAAATACCAATTCTTATTGAACCAGAACATTTATTGGTTGATTCATGGATCGACCAATAAACGGCAAGCCACTCCCGGGAAGGTACACCACTGTTCCATGTTTTTGCCATTTGTGGATAATGGCTCTCACTTTGATGTGCTGGAGTCCACTTTTTCACACCACTGTATATGGATCATGACAAGTGAGACTTTCATACCAGATCAGTCCAGGCCCAGGCGTTATGGAACGCCCCTTGCGGGGCATTCATGAGACGGCAGAGACCAAACAGTAAGTTTGCTGATTTTTTTAACAAAAGACAAAGATAACAAAATAAACAGCAATGTGGGGCAAAACACAAACATAAACTTAAACTAACTAACTAACTAACCTGCACTTATATAGCGCTTTTCTAGTCACAAAGACCACTCAAAGCGCTTTCATTAATACTAACCCTCTATTCTAAGGGCCTATAGGAAACAGATATCTAGGGACAATTTAGAACAGCCAATTAACCTAACATGCATGTTTTTGGCATGTGGGAGGAAACCGGAGAAATCCCGGAGTAAACCCACGCAACACGGGGAGAACATGCAAACTCCACACAGATCACTGTTGGTCGGGGGCTGGGATCGAACCCACGATCCCACGATCCCCACAATCCCCCAGCCAAGGGTAAACTGTGCTGCCGCAGTGCTAACCACTGCGCCACCGTGCAGCCCGGGTAGCCCGTGCAGCCCGGGTAAACACAAGAAAACTGACTGGAGATTAACTATGAGAGGCAGCGAGGACAGAGCCAATGCTGTACAATAAACACTTACGAGGAATAGAGTAATGATGAATCACAAAGGAGACTGAACTCGGGGATAGGAACTCCAGTCGCGTACATGGCGGTGCACGGAATTGTAGGTTGCAGTGAGGAGTGAGCCTCAGCTGCTCCCTTAAGTGCAGAATGCACACCAATCACAGAAGGGGAATGAAATTAATGAAATGACATACAGCTGTTATAGCAGCAACTTGGCTTTGACAGCCGGAAGTCCCACCGTGACGCTGTCACAATAAAAGCCCTGGAGAAGACTACATAACAAGGGCTGAAATAAGATGGAACAGAGAAAATACTGGACAACCTGAGGGCGGATTGGATCAGCGCTCAGGCCATCACAGTACCCCCCGTTCACAAGGCACATTCCAGGCTCAACGTGACATCCATGCCCCCCACTCCGACCAGAAGGCTACCAGGACCGACCCAGGGAGGGCGGAGGGGGAAACAGGCCAGGAGGGAGAGAACCAGAAAACAAAAAATGGCTACAGTGATACACAGAGGAAAAAAACAACAACAACATCAACAAAAAAAAAAAAAACAACACAAGGGATGGGTACCATGGATGAACATAAAATGGCATGGCTTAAACACCGGAGTGACCAAAACTAGACAACACTTCAAAGATATTCAGGTACAATGGAATGAATAAACAAAAAATATATTTAACGTTCTCCCCGGTAAGGAAACAAGAGAAAACCAAAATACAGGTACACTTCAAAAATACACAGGTACCATATAAACACTAAGAAAAAAAAAAAAACAACTCAAGAGCAAGAAAACCAAAATACAGGTACATTTCCAAATACATAAGTGCTATATAAATACTAAGGAAAAAAAAAAAAACCTCAAAAGCTACAGAATGGGCAAACAACACTATAGGCATAGTCCAATACTGTCATCCAGGCAAAGAAAAAAAGAGCATCCCTTCAAACCCACATGAAAAAAACAACTACAGGGATGCTGGCAGATAGAGCGCAGAGAGGGGACAAAAAAGGCAGTTCAGGCGGTTCATCCGCATCCAGATTCCACATAACTGGGAGAAAAAAAAATTAGTTCGGGTGGCCTACCTCAGTCCCAGACCCAGAGAAACAGTACCTCAGGCGGCCGGACCAGGTCGCTGAACCAACAAGGCAGTCCTTCGGGTGGCCAACCCAGAATGCCGAACCGGCGAAGCAGTCTCCCGGGTGGCCAACTCGCGTCCTTAGACCACCAGGACCGGAGGGGAACGCTCGGAGGTGGCCGAGCTGAATTCGGGGAACCCCAGCAGCACCTGGTGGAGGAAGATAGGGAGAAGATGAGGGACCAGTCCGACGTCAGACGGCAGGGGATCTGCAGCTCCCTGACCGACCTCGAACCGAACCGGTGCTGCACCCTCGGTGGACCCCGATCAGGCCAGCGCAGCACCCATGACGGACCCCGATTGGGCCGGTGCAGCACCCACAATGGACCCTGACTGGGCCAGTGAAGAACGAGGGATGACCTCCGAGCACGAACCTGGAGCCTCCACGACGATGACGACCGGAGCTGATTCGTCTCTGGTGACCCTGGGAGAAGGCTCAGAGAAACAAAGAGAACCGGGATCAGGATCACCGGCAGCGCCAGAGCCCAGCGAGATGAACGCGGATGCAGCGGTCGGCTGCACCCGGCTCATTTCCCCAAGAGACAGGCAAGAAAGCTCTAGAACAGAGAATAAGAAGACAAAATAGAGCACTTGCCTGATCTCAGGCTCTACCGCCGTCCAGGACTCCAATGATCCAGGCTCGATGATCTGGAGGTCCATTCCTGGCTCCGACTCGACTGCGGCAGGCTCTGCAGCCGGCATGATGGTCATCACAGTTTGGGAACCCCCCGGTGCTGAAGCCCACGCTGACAGCCTGCACGACATGGTGGCAGGGGATCCGTGGCCTGCTGGGTCTGACTGCTCTTCCACGGAGACCTAGGGATGCTTGATCGTTGGCACAGGCTTGAAAAGGCAGTCCGCCCTCCTCCTCTGCCCGTGACATGGCTGCGGGGCTGGTACCAGGCTCACGAGGGTCCCAGGCTCCTCTTTCGTCCGACAGTCTATTCTAGGCACCCGAGGACGCTCGTAGAGAGGGGAAGGAGACACAGAGGATGCAGGTTCAATATTAATGGCTGCAGCAGGTGGAGGGAGCTCAGGGGACTGTGAACCCTGAGCTCCACCCCCAAGAGTCAGACAAGGCAATTCATTATATGGAGTGTGAGAATGAAACCGCATTTGCCTGTTCTCCTGAGGACCGATGGTGACTGCTGCAGCGGGCTTGCTTTTCCCCTCTCCCCTACGAATTGTGGCGAAGGGCTCCCCGGGAAGATGAGCAGGAGCCACTTGCATGGGATTGGCGATGGGCGCAGCCAGGGCAGGACTCACTGGACTCACAGCAGCTGAAGAGAGCAGCGAGGAGGCGGGAGGATCAGCCGAGGCAGTCCGGGGACGAGGAGTTGATGGAACAGCGGGGACAGATGACTCGGAGGCTGAGGCTGCTGTCTGTCCCTTCCATTGCAACGCAGGGGAAACAGCTGGCTTGGAGGCAGAGTTCTCATGGCGGCCCAGAACAGGATCCGGACGGGGACCTCGCAGTGGCTGATTACCGGCAGGGTGGCGACGTCTTCTGGCAGAGGGCGAGGCTAGGTTCAGGTCTGGGAAGCACTGCTGCTGCACTGAAACGGAGGGTAGCAGCTCTAGGATTGACTTCCACCAGTCTATCTGCCACCACCACATGAGAGGAAGAGCAAGCTTCAGCCACACGACCCCTGATGAGCTCAGCTGCCCACTGCATCTCTTCACGGGGGGTCCCGGCTGTCCTCTTCCTCCACTGCGGATGGGAACGGCACTTTGGTGATGCAGGCAACTGGGCTGGATGGGTGGCAGGAACTGGATCCCAAGGCGAGGAGCGAGGATGCCTCACCGTCGGCTCTGGCTTCGGTTTCCTGCCAGAACTCCTCTCTGGTCCACAGATCCTTCCCCGGACCACTGTAATTTTGGCCATCCTCCTCCTGACCTCAGGGTGATCGGCATGGCGAGGAATGTGCTTAATTGCCGCCTCAGCGAGGTCCGGATACCAGGGTGGGCCACCGGGGGTGACGTCACTACCAGTTTGGGAGAGGATGCCATCTACCTCAATGAGAAACACGATTAGCTCATAGCCCAAGTCCAAAGAATAGCCAGTTCTTGGTGACACCATTCCCCGGAACACACTGGCACACGAAAACTGGGGGAAAAAAACTCCAAGGCCAAAAAACTAACTTACTGTGGCTGGCGTCTCTTCTGGCTGAGACTTACTGTTATGGAATGCCCCTTGCAGGGCATTCATGACACGGCAGAGACCAAACAGTAAGTTTGCTGATTTTTTTAACAAAAGACAAAGATACCAAAATAAACAGCCACATGGGGCTGAACATAAACTCTAGACACGAAAACTGACTCTGGAGATTAACTATGAGAGGCAGCGAGGACGGAGCCAATGCTGTACAATAAAAACTTACGAGGAATAGAGTAACGATGAATCACAGAGGAGACTGGACTCGAGGATAGGAACTCCAGTCGCGTACATAGCGGTGCACAGAATTGTAGGTCGCAGTGAGGAGTGAGCCTCAGCTGCTCCTTTAAGTGCAGAACGCACACCAATCACAGAAGGGGAATGAAATTAATGAAATGACATATAGCTGTCACAGCAGCGACTCGGCATTGACAGCCGGATGTCTCGCCGTGATGCTGTCATAATAAAAGCCCTGGAGAAGGCCACATAACAAGGCCTGAAATAAGATGGAACAGAGAAAATACTGGACAACCCGAGCGCATGGGATTAGCGCTCAGGCCATCACACCAGGTTAACGACGAACACTACCGGTGCTGTTAATCAACAGGGTGCCAGTGGAAAATGGGATTCTGTTGGTCAAAGATCTAGGAGGAGGAGAGGGGGAAGGTGTGTTAGGAGGGAGAGAGAGAAAAGGAAAGGTATAAGTGTGCAGGTGAGAGTAGAGACATTAAATGTAAAGACTATGACTGAAAAAGGCAGACAGTTGGCTTATAATGATGGAGAGAACAAAAATAGATATACTGTGTGTTCAAGAAATCAGATGGAAGAGAAGCAAGTCTAGGAGCACTGGAGTGGATTGAAACTGTTCTACCATGGTGTAGCTAGGAAGAGATATGGAGTAACCATATTCTTGAAGGAAGAGTATGTGAAGAGTGTTCAAGAGGTATAGAGGGAATCAGACAGAGTCAAGAGTTTGAAGCTCGAAGTCAAAGGTGTGATATTGAATGTTGTCAGTGCATATGGGCCACAAGTTGGATGTCAGGTAGAAGAGAAAAAGGAATTCTCAAGTAAATTGGATGAAGTAGTAGAGAGTATTCCCAGGGGTGACAAAGTGGTGACTGGAAGCAGACTTTAATCTACCCGTAGGTGAAGGGAACAGAGGTAATGAGGAGGCACCGTGTAGGTTTGGTTTTAAGGAGAGAAATGTGGAAGGACAGATGGTTGTGGATTTTTCTTAATTGATGGAAATGGCTGTGGTGAAAACATACTTCAAGAGGAGAGAGGAACATAGGGTGACTTGCAAGAGTGGGGGAAGGTGCACATAGGTGGACTAAATCTTATGCAGAAGCAGAAATCTGAAAGGGATAGGAGACTGCAAGGTGGTAGCAGGGGGGAATGTAGTTCGACAGCATTGGATAGTAGTCTGTAGGATGGCTTTGGAAAGCAATAAGATTAAGAGAGTGAAGGCAGAGCAAAAGATTAAGCGGCAGATTTACTAAGGCAGCGCAAATTAGAGTGCACAATTTAGACAGAGCACCTCAGGGACTTGATGTAACTAATCAGGGTTTTAAGATGGACAATGATTTTAAACTCGATCATTAAATTGACTTTTTTTCATTTATGGCAATTGGCAAAGGTTAAGCCCATCCTTTGCAAACAGCACTTTGAAACAGTAATCCACACCTTCATCGCATCTCAGCAGGATTACTGTAATGCACTTTATTTTAGTGTCAGCCAGTCTTCCCTCTCATGTCTCCACTTGGTTCAGAATGCTGCTGCACATTTTTTTTAGCTTGTTTCACACTATAGCATCTGACCAACTTTTACAGACATTTTTTAAAAAAAATCAGAGAAATTAGTCCAAATGTTGGTGGAATGACGTTTGTGAACAGTTTTTTGTTTTGTTTTGTTTTGTTTTGTTTTAATTCTAGGGCACACCAACTTTTATGAACTTTTACAAACTTGTGCAAACTTTTACTAGCATTTGCCAGCGTTGAATTCAGCACTGGCAAACTTTTGCCAACTTAGACTAGTGTATGTGTAGTTGTTGCCAACTTAGGCTAACTTAAACAAATAGCACAAGTCAGCTGACATCAGAGTCAGGCAATGCTCATATAAAGATCACCATTTGTAGAGGATTCCTACCATTCTGGACCCACTTTTTTGGTTGGATTCAAATTACAATGTTTGGACCAACTGTTACTGATGTTTTGGCAAACATCAGGCTCTGCTGGTAAAAGTTCATAAAAGTTAATGATAGTTGATGTTTGCTGGCAAATGCTGGAGAAAGTTGTATTCCTTGAAAACTTTCAACATGCTGAAAATTTGCCAACATTTGACAATAAACATTGGTGAAAGTTGTGTTCAGTTTGTAAAAGTTCCTCAGCGCTGGGCTAAGTTATGAGTTCACCTAAGTTGGCCTAAGTTAAGCTTCATTGACAAATTTTGACTGAAATGCTGGTGAAAACAGATGTTTTTAGATCAAAACTCACTTCAGACATGCAAGGACTAAAGAGAAATAGAGAGAAGGGGGAAAAGAATAAATATATATGTAAAAGGACAATGTACACTATTTGGTAAATAACATGTTTTTTATGACTTTTTTTAATTTATTATTTTAAATTTAGGGGTTGTAATAATTACACACTCACACATGTATTATATATATATATATATATATATATATATATATATAATGGCATTTGATTAGTTTTGAGTTGTTTGTGGGTTTGGTTGCTCAAGGTGATGGGTGTGATCTGGTGGGTGGTTTAGGATTATGTGTCTTTGCAGTGTTATTTTTCTACCACGAGGCTGTGCTGTTGTGCAAATGTGTCTTTTGCCAGTACGGATGCCCTGCCTTATCTCTCTGAGCTTCTTCACTTTTACACTCCTGCTCGGTCTCTCAGGTCAGCTGATTAGCTGCTCCTGGAGATATCGAGATCAAGGAGGAAGCTCAGAGGGGACAAAGCTCTATCTGTCACTGCTCCTAAACTGTAGAACAGTCTCCCTTTGCCTTTAAGACAGGCTCCTTCATTGTCCATTTTTAAAACTTATCTTAAAACTCATTTTTACTCCTTAGCCTTCAACCCAGAATGAGATATTGATTTTACTTGTTTTTTTTTGCTTATATTATATGATTTTTACCTGTTTTGTTTTATACATTTTTTTTTCCATTTTATTGTCTTTTATTTTTATGTCTTACATGTCCTTCTTATTTTATCTATTCCTAATGTACATCACTTTGTATCAGCTGTAGTTGATTTTAAAGTGCTTTAGAAATAAACTTTGATTGACTAATCTGTCAAATTTACCTTGGCTGCATACATGGTAGTGCTATTTTTAGTGCTAAGCACCCTTCCTCCTCCATACTGAGATTTGAGTCATTTTAAAATGGGAAAAGGAGTGAAAGATGGTGATGTCAACATATTTAAGTTCAGTTGCAGGAATTGCTCCTACAATTGCATCTCCCTTCATTGAAAGATGCAACCAAAATACATTTTAAAAAAATCATCTTGATTGAATTTTAAACAAGCTAACACTGCTCTTTTTACATTGCAGCTTTAAAACGTTTACAGAAATAGCCTAAATAGTATACAAAACAACAAGTGGAGGAAACATTTGTTGTTATTTTCATGCAACCTAATTATGACAAAAAAATATGACAGTTTCTTATGTATGCTGACATTCATGATAAGTAACAGAAACAAAGCAGTGAGCTTGCCACCACAGCGTACACCAGATGGCTCAGTTCAAAGCCTCACAGTTATTCATATGTGGTGGTCAGTGCTGAGCAAATTAGGAAAAAATAGTTACAGTTACTAGTTACTTCTTTTAAAAAGGACCTGAGTTACTTTTGAGTTGCTGCATGAATAAAGTAACTAGTTACTTGGAAAAGTAACGTTCACGTTACTTTTAAATGCATACTTAAATTGTCTTGTACACAAAGCAAATCAAGGGCCCCTTGTTCTCATCAGAAAAAAAGAAGAAAATAAAAACTGATGAGAAAAAAAGTCTCATCTTAGAGAAAAAAAATTCTCAGATTTACATAAACTATTGTAATCATGAGAAAGTAAGACAATTACTAGAATTAAAGTTGTAAATTCACAGAAAAAAACTTTGGACCCCCTGGTGGGCTGTTTTTGGCCCATGAGTTATATGTTTGACACCGCTGGACCAGCCCATTAAAAATGCATATTTAGAGGATTTACCTCCATGAAATACAGTGGGGCAAAAAAGTATTTAGTCAGCCACCAATTGTGCAAGTTCTCCCACTTAAAAGATGAGAGAGGTCTCCAATTTTCATCATAGGTATACCTCAACTATGAGAGACAAAATGAGAAAAAAAAAATCCAGAAAATCACATTGAAGGATTTTTAATGAATTAATTGGTAAATTCCTTGGTAAAATAAGTATTTGGTCACCTACAAACAGGCAAGATTTCTGGCTCTCACAGACCTGTAACTTCTTCTTTAAGAGGCTCCTGTGTCCTCCACTCGTTACCTGTATTAATGGCACCTGTTTCAACTCGTTATCAGTATAAAAGACACCTGTCCACAACCTCAAACAGTCAGACTCCAAACTCCACTATGGCCAAGACCAAAGAGCTGTCAAAGGACACCAGAAACAAAATTGTAGACCTGCACCAGGCTGTGAAGACTGAATCTGCAATAGGTAAGCAGCTTGGTGTGAAGAAATCAACTGTGGGAGCAATTATTAGAAAATGGAAGACATACAAGACCACTGATAATCTCCCTCAATCTGGGGCTCCACGCAAGATCTCACCCCGTGAGGTCAAAATGATCACGAGAACGGTGAGCAAAAATCCCAGAACCACACGAGGGAACCTAGTGAATGACCTGCAGGGAACTGGGACCAAAGTAACAAAAGCCTGTTTTCCACTAGCCCAGCACACCTCGGTACGGCTCGATTCACTTCAGTACGGCTTGGAATGCTTCTGTCTCCATTAGCACGGTGTTGTGCTTGTGCTGTGATGGTTTGTGTTAGGAGGTTTTAGAAGCGAGGCGGCGCCAGACTCCCAGCGAGGCGGGGCCACACTCCCGTGACGTTACGCACCCGACTGAGTCCTTATTTACACGAGACAAAAAATGGAGGATCCAAGGATTATTGCCTTGCTCGCTCTGTGGTTTTATCTCACAATTAAGTCCAGAGAGTTTAACCAGAGAAGACATTTACATATACTTGTACCTACTTTGACTTGTAAGCTTCATCAGTCTCTCCTGCTGCATTTTAAAGTCCAACTGTGCAACTTCTTATAAGTTAACATAAAAAATGTACCCAAAGTTTATAAATTGATCATGTGGTGCTAATTTTTTATGATATTTCAATAAAAAGAACAGAAAGCTTTGCAAAAACATTTGTTTCTTGGTCTAGTTAAAAATTACATTACCTTTACAATGGTTGACCCCTGACAGGATGATCAGCATCATTTTCATCAGACTAGGCAATGGAATTTCTATGTAATTATACTGTTTTATAATTCAGTGTTATAACAGACAAACCACACTTTCCAAAACAATTCAATTTTATTATATACAAAATATTAAAGTAAAAAAACAACAACTTTGCAACACAACATGAAGGTTAATCGACATTTTATACACGCCGACCACTGAGTGCCTCTACACCAGCTTCCCAAACTGGGTCAGGAAGGCTCGGTTGAATGAATCCAGGCGGGCTGGCATGGCGGACGCGTGGGATGATTCTACAAGGAAAATGCACACAATAAAATACAGCACGAAAGTGCAAGATATACAGAAAAGACAATAGTTTTTAACAAGATTACATAAGCTTATTTCAGCGTATTGTTCACATGAATAATTAAAATACAAGCTTTAGTCCGCAGTGTGCTGCAATAAAGCAGCGATCATCATCCACAAATGAACAGCTTTTTTATTGCATAAATAAACTGAGCGTCTTACCGAATATATTTGCGAAAAAACGCACAATAAAAAAAATTAAAACTCACCGTAAAAGGACTCCGATGTCGAGACCTCCCGGTATATTTTTTCATTCCGGGTGGCTCCGTCTAACTTGCGCTGGATACGTTCGTCTGACAATGCAGTGAGCAGACACTGCACCTCCTTATTGGTCCATGGAACACCCTTATTACGCAAAGCCATTTTTGATAGAGAATAAATGAAAATAGCACAGCAATACACTGAAAAGAAACCGCCAACAGTGGTTGCGTGCTGAGTAATGGCGGTCGTGAAGATTCTTTTTTTTTTTTTTTTTTTTTTAAACTTTATTGAGAAGGTTGTGAAGATTGGGTAGAAGAGGAGGAGGAGAGGGGCGGTTACAACCTGACCAATCAGCGCCGGTTACGACCTGACCAATCAGCGGCGACCAGTCTGTTAACGTCACAACACGGCACAGCTCAGCACTGCTGTACCCTGCCCTTCAGCGGGGCTGAGAATCGCGGCTGTTAAACTGTGTTGGGGCTTGTGGAAAAGCGTACAAAGCATGCTGAGCCGTCCCATGTCGCGCTAAAGCGTACTAGTGGAAAAGGGCCTAAAAAGGCTACATCAGTAACACACTACGCCGCCAGGGACTCAAATCCTTCAGTGCCAGACGTGTCCCCCTGCTTAAGGCAGTACATGTCCAGGCCCGTCTGAAGTTTGCTAGA
Source organism: Pholidichthys leucotaenia (assembly GCA_020510985.1). Taxonomy (NCBI): domain Eukaryota; kingdom Metazoa; phylum Chordata; class Actinopteri; order Cichliformes; family Pholidichthyidae; genus Pholidichthys; species Pholidichthys leucotaenia. The sequence continues at coordinate 240,521,877 of CM035845.1, forward strand.
GAGCATTTGGATGATCCAGCAGAGGATTGGGAGAATGTCATATGGTCAGATGAAACCAAAATAGAACTTTTAGGTAAAATCTCAACTTGTCGTGTTTGGAGGAGAAAGAACACCATACCTACTGTGAAGCATGGGGATGAAAACATCATACTTTGGTGCTGTTTTTCTGCAAAGGGACCAGGACGACTGATCAGTGTAAAGGAAAGAATGAATGGGGCCATGTATCGTGAGATTTTGAGTGAAAATCTCCTTCCATCAGCAAGGGCATTGAATATTTATATTGAATATTGAATATATATATATATATATATTTTTTTTTTTTTTTTTTTTTTTTTTTCTCTCGGCGCCACACCAGTCGGCTGCCTTTTGCAACAGCGGCTCGATTCCGAGTCTTTTTCCCTTCCTCTCTCTTTTGATCCGTCTTTTTTTTTCACCCCACTTATATCACGGACACACAGATCGTCCTAAATGTCTCCTGAGCCGGTGGACGGAGCCACTGTCTATAGCAGGATACGATACAGCAGAGAACAGCTGCTAGCATTCAACCGCCACCCGGTCCCATTGGAAAAACTCGACATACCGAGAGAACTGAGGCGAAAACGCCGCGGCTGCCGGGCTGGAGTAAGGCGGAGGACAAAAAATATAAGGTACAGACCCTCCCTTCCATCTGTTGTCATGGGAAATGTACGGTCGATACTGGGAAAGTTAGATGAGCTAGCGGCTATCTCCCGTTATGATAGCACATACCGGGAGTGCTCTCTCCTTTTGTTTACTGAGACGTGGCTAACTGAACTAGCAGCAGATGCTAACATTGAGCTGGAGGGTTTTCACATGATACGAGCTGACCGAACACCAGACAGTGGCAAGGCTAGGGGCGGTGGAGTGATAATGTATGTTAACAACAACTGGTGCAGACCGGGACATATCACTGTTAAACAACGACACTGCAGCAAAGACATTGAGTTGCTAGCTGTTAGCATGAGGCCTACATATCTCCCGAGAGAACACTCACACGTGATCTGCATTGTTGTTTATGCAAATCCGACGGCGAACGCTGGGACAGCACGTGACGTCATCCATTCAGTAACCAGCAGGCTGCAGACAGAACACCCAGATGCTCTTCTCCTCATCTCAGGCGATTTCAACCATGTTTCACTGTCTCCCATTCTACCCACGTTCACCCAGTATGTCACATGCCACACTAGAGACAATAAAACACTGGATTTATTCTACGCAAACACTAAGGAGGCGTACACCTCATCACAACTCCCCCCACTCGGGAGATCGGATCACAACTTGGTTCATCTCCGGCCGGTGTACAAACCCCTAGTGCACAGACAACCTCCGGCCATGCACACTGTGGAGTTATGGTCTGAGGAGACAATGGACACCCTAAAGGGCTGTTTTGAAGCCACCGCCTGGAAGCAGCTCTGCGATCCACATGGTGAGGACATCGATGGCCTCATTCACACCTTCACGGGCTACCTCAGCTTCTGTGTGGACAAATCTGTTCCCACCAAGACCATACGGCGTCGCTCAAACAACAAACCCTGGATCAACCCTGAGATAAAAACACTTCTGAGAGAGAAGAAGAGGATCTTCAGGTCAGGGAACAGGGAGATGCTGAAGTCCGTACAGAGGGAGCTGAGGAGAAAGATCAGAGAAGGCAAGGACAGCTTCAGGAAGAAGATGGAGGACAAGCTGCAACAGAGCGACATCAGCGGGGTCTGGAGAAACCTCAAAACCATCTCGGGGCTCCAGAATACCTCCCCCCAGGCCACAGGGGGCAGGGAGTGGGCGAACAACCTGAATCTGTTTTTCAATAGATTTGACCAACCGCCCTCCCCCCTGACTGCACAACAACCACTGCTGCCTCTAAAGAAATCAAGTCCTGCTGCCCACTCCCCACTCCACCAACACCCCCCCACTCCCAACACACAGCCCCCCATCCTGACCCTGACCAGGACCCAGGTGAGGACGGAGCTGAGGAAGATCAAGGCGAGGAAGGCGCCAGGACCGGACGGCATCAGCGCAAAGCTCCTCAAGTCCTGTGCAGACCAGCTGTGTGGGATTGTGACGTATATCTTCAACATGAGCCTGAAACTGGGGAGGGTACCACAGCTGTGGAAAACATCTTGTGTGGTACCTGTACCAAAAACTTCCCACCCCAAAGACCTGAACAGCTACAGACCGGTGGCCTTGACGTCCCACTTGATGAAGACCCTGGAGAGACTGCTCCTTGCTCACCTCCGCCCCCTGGTGGAACCAGCGATGGATCCACTCCAGTTCGCCTACCAGCATGGCATTGGGGTGGAGGATGCGGTGATCTTCCTCCTTCACCGTTCTCTGTCCCACCTGGAGAAGCCCGGGAATATGGTGAGGATCATGTTCTTTGACTTCTCCAGTGCTTTCAACACCATCCAACCGATGATCCTGAAGGACAAGCTGCTGCGCGCAGGGGTGGACCAGCACCTGTCATCATGGATCCTGGACTACCTCACGAACCGGCCTCAGTTTGTGAGAACCCGGGACTGTGTGTCCGACACGATCATCAGTAGCACGGGGGCCCCCCAGGGAACGGTGCTGGCTCCCTTCCTGTTCACTCTTTATACTGCGGACTTCTCACACAACACAACACACTGCCATCTACAGAAGTTCTCTGATGACTCTGCGATCGTTGGCCTCATCTCCAATGGAGATGAAGCTGAGTACAGAGGGCTTATCCAGGACTTTGTGGACTGGTGCCATCGGAACTGCCTCCAGATCAACGCGAGGAAAACTAAGGAGCTGGTGGTGGACTGCCGCAGGCATGGGCAGCCCCTCACAGTACCAGTAAATATACAGGGAACAGACATCGAGATGGTGACATCCTATAAGTACCTGGGTATTCATCTGAACAATAAACTAGACTGGTCACACAATACTGATGCACTCTACAAGAAGGGACAGCGCAGGCTGTTCCTGCTGAGGAGACTCAGGTCTTTTGGTGTACAAGGGGCGCTGCTGAAGTCATTCTATGACACGGTGGTGGCATCAGCCATCACTTTTGGAGTGGTCTGCTGGGGCAGTGGCATTACTGCAGCCGATAGGAAGAGACTGAACAAACTGATTAAGAAAGCTAGCTCTGTCCTGGGGCAGCGCCTTGATCCGATGGAGGAGATAGGAGAGAGAAGGACGGTGGCTAAACTGTCATCTCTGCTGGAGTCCGAGTTCCACCCTATGCAGGACATACTGAATGCACTGAGGAGCTCATTTAGCAGCAGACTACATCATCCCAGGTGCACAACCGAGAGGTTTCGTAGGTCCTTCCTACCAACGGCTGTCAGACTGTACAACCTAAGCAGGGCTGCTCGCAGAGATAGCAAAAAGACGTAACAAACTAATAGTTTTTTGAATGCAAAAGATGCAATAGACTTACACAATGGTCCCCTCCGGCATACAACTAGGAACTTACCGGTCGCTATGGAGGGTGAGAATATGTATGGGCACATAATCATACCATGTAGGATAACTAAGTAGACGGTTATGCTGTTTCATTCCATCTAGCAACAATGCTCTACACTGTGTGTGTTTATATATTTACATATTTATTCCATCTAGCTACAATGCTCAGCACTGGGTGTGTTTATATATTTATATATCTACATATTATTCCATCTAGCTACATTGCTCCGCACTGTGTGTGTTTATATACTTGCATATTTATTCCACCTAGCTGCAATGCTCCGTACTGTGGGTGTTTATATATTTACATATTTATTCCATCTAGCTACAATGCTCTGCACTGTGTGTTCATATATTCATATATTTATTCCATCCAGCTACAATGCTCTGCACTGTGTGTCTGTGTGTGTGTGTATATATATATATTTTATAGTAATACGTACATATGTATATTAGCTGCTCTTGCTTGCTTGTTTTTTTTTGTTTTGTTTTTTTTTTTTTCTTGCCTTCTGATTGTTGCTCTGAGTGTTGCTATCCCTGTGCTGTTGCAATCCTGGAATTTCCCCGTTGTGGGACTAATAAAGGCTTATCTTATCTTATCTTATCTTATGAAACGTGGCTGGGTCTTTCAGCATGACAATGATCCCAAACACACTGCCCTGACAACGAAGGAGTGGCTTCGTAAGAAGCATTTCAAGGTCCTGGAGTGGCCTAGCCAGTCTTCAGATCTCAACCCCATAAAAAATCTTTGGAGGGAGTTGAAAATCCGTGTTGTCCAGCGACAGCCCCAAATCATCATTGCTCTAGAGGAGATCTGCATGGAGGAATGGGCCAAAATACCAGCAACAGTGTGTGAAAACCTTGTGAAGACTTACAGAAAACGTTTGACCTCTGTCATTGCCAACAAAGAGTATATAACAAAGTATTGAGATGAACTTTTATTATTGACCAAATACTTATTTTACTGAGGAATTTACCAAATAATTCATTAAAAATCCTTCAATGTGATTTTATGGATTTTTTTTTCTCATTTTTTCTTTCATAGTTGAGGTATACCTATGATGAAAATTGGAGACCTCTCTCATCTTTTAAGCGGCAGAACTTGCACAATTGGTGGCTGACTAAATACTTTTTTTCCCCACTGTAGTTGCATATCACAACAGCATGTAAATGAATTAGATAAAATAAAACAGAAAGTACAGATAAATGAAAGTTCACCGCTTAGAAGAAGCTTTTCTTTACTGCAATAAATCACAGTCACTTTTTAATTAATCTTAATCTTTATTTAATTTTAAAACTTTAAATGCATTTAATGCGGACTTTAAATGTGAGCTTCTTGCTCAAAAAATACTCATGGTTAACCACAGAGGTAGGAGCTGTTGGCGGGCTACTCACCGCTCGGACAACAGGTGATCAGGGCTCGATATGAGAAGTTGCCACCACCACGGCATTTCTTCCTACCGGGTTGCGGCGTGCACTGGGGCAGGACAGGAAACCAACCCACAGAGGAGACTTACAGCTGTGCCAGCTATGGTAGGGTTAGTTTATTTGCGCTTAAAATATCTATCCATATTAATAAAACGAGTAATGTGAGTAACACATTTGGTCAAATTTCAGTAACTGTAACCCATTACTGAATTTTTAAACAGTAATTTTGTTACACAGCACGTTACTGCAAAAGTAGTGGCATTACTCCCAACACTGGTAGTAACAGGCTGCAAAAGTGGGAGGCAGCAATTTTCATTTTTTCTGCTTTAAAGACATACAATGATAATCAACAGGGTCCAGTTTAAAGTCAAAGATGTAAGGGGTTAAAGCCCTGTGGCTACAGCATCGTAAAACAAGACATGGAAGGAAACAATAATTTACCACCTCACTATTCAACCTTAGTAGAGCTAAGAAAAGTGCATTTGAATTGGGAATTTTCATTTGTCAGCTAAGAGCAATTGTAAAGGCCTTTACATACGCCACAAGAACAGAGATTTGTTTTTCTTTTCCATGAGGTGGTAAGGACAAGAACAATACTTCACAAGAAACTCAAAGTGCAAAACTCCTGGGAAATTCCAATTTTTGACCAGTCACACAATAGTTCTCAGACATCACACAAGAAAAAAAGTTCTGCCATGATGATATGTCAAGAACAAGCTGCAAGAACTCCCAAACCAGGGCTGCAAGAACAAAATGATATCATTTTGATCTTGTAGCCCTGGGAGAGAGAACAAATTTCTCATTTCTTGTGGAGTATAGACCTTAAGGATGCAGTTATCATTTTGTTGAGAAGTGGGAACAAATAAATAAATTGAACCGGCACTACCCTTTTAAATGCTGTTCTGTTGCATGACAAGTGGGTCACCCACACAACATGACTCATGGAGAGAGTGTGAATTCTGTGTGAATGAATTAAGCATGATTCACATGGAATCAGTTTGATAATCTATGATTTTAACTGAGCATTATGTACACATGCATGAGACAGATGGAAGCTGATTTTAATGTCTTTATTTAATTGTTACTTTTTCTTCCTTGGTACTGCTTATTTTAATGAGCCACACTATTACTTTATGAAATTGAATATCCTTAGTGAGATTTATTTTAAAAGTTGAACCTGGATGTTTTTTGATCAGGGATTGAATCAGATTTAGTTTCAAATGTAACTGTAAATCCTATACGGTATATTTAAATGATTCATATAGTATATAAAAAAAGGATGGTTTTATAAATTTTTATTTGCTTAATCTATGCCTATTTAAGGTCTGGGATTTAGGCACTGAAAATAATTATAACGTATATCATTCTAATTTAATTACTGGGTACCTTAACTGACTTCCATCTTCTAAGCAATATCTTTGAATAAACCTTTTCTTTTCCTCTTGTCATTAATGATCTTTTGGAAGCAATTTTATTATTTTATTTATGACAGGGACAATGATCAACAATAAACACTTTTATGAAAATGTAAAATGCAGAGTTAGCCATAGGCTAATTTTCACACACACACACACAAAAAAAGACTTTGAATTTGTAATTATTACATGATTTCTTTTTTTAATTTAGAAATATCATTTAGATGTTTCTTTATTTAAAAATATCACTTTTAATTGGATGTTACTTGATGCTTGATAGTAATTTTGAATAATTCTTTATACAAATGTTACTTTTAAAATCGAGTAACATTTATTAAACAGAAAAGGTAATTTTCACAAAATAAGAAAAAAAGTTATTGCGTGTCAGAGAAGGAGCTGATGGGTAATATTAAATATCAGAAAATAAATGTGTTTTCCTTAGTTAGACTCTAAGTTTGTTATTGTGGTGCATATGTCAAAGCTGTTTCTGTTGGTATATTTGTAACTTTTAGATTTGTTAACACCGTTACTGAGCATGTGATATTGAAGTAGGGTTGCCAACTTTCTCACAGTCAAATAAGGGCTGGTGTAGCAATATTTAATCAAATATAGTGTAATAAGGTACAGGGATTATTTATTTTATTTAGAAGTGAGTGTGCGTGGGACTGAGGGTTAAACAGTCATCCCAACACTCACTAAATGGTGCACGGTGGCACAGTGGTTAGCACTGCGGCAGCACAGTTTACCCTTGGCCGGGGGATTGTGGGGATCGTGGGTTCGATCCCAGCCCCCGACCAACAGTGATCTGTGTGGAGTTTGCATGTTCTCCCCGTGTTGCGTGGGTTTACTCCGGGATTTCTCCGGTTTCCTCCCACATGCCAAAAACATGCATGTTAGGTTAATTGGCTGTTCTAAATTGTCCCTAGATATCTGTTTCCTATAGGCCCTTAGAATAGAGGGTTAGTATTAATGAAAGCGCTTTGAGTGGTCTTTGTGACTAGAAAAGCGCTATATAAGTGCAGGTTAGTTAGTTAGTAAATAAGAGAGAAAAGCACCCGTAAATAAGGGCACCAGTTCCGAAAGAACCAATTATTTATTAATTAATTTCTGTACATTCAATAACTTAATGAATCAGTCTCAAAAATTAGTGAGTTCTTTACTGCCGTGACCAGGAAAGCATATATGTAAAGGAAAACACTTCAACTTCTATTATTTACAAGTTTATTAAATGAAACTCATTCAGGTTAAATGACATTACATTCAAATGAATGATCAACAGGTGTCAAATATAACATCAACTGTTAATGGATTCCTGAGCATAAAATCTATAGTTAATCCTTTGAGTGTGTATGGTGCAGAACTGCAACATACCCCCCAGTGGTCAAGAGTGGTAAATATTTTTTGTCAATAAAATGGTTCAGTCTTTTGACACCGTTTTTTGTACAGAGGTACCTCATCATCTTATCTTCAAAGTATATGAACAAGAAATCAGTACATTAAAAAAAAAAAAAAACTCACTTACTTTTGACAAAGTCAGAGTGAGAAGGCAGGCGCAGTGCCGCACTCTGCCTCTAGGGGCACACAAATTCTCACACTCAAAGGGTTAAACCTCTGTGGAACCAAGAGGAAACCAGATTTTATATTTCAACTGTAATGCAATGGAAGGCTGAGGTAACTAACAAAATCACAATGTCATGGTCTGGTCTGCTCGTCATTCCCAGCTGCGTTCACACCTGGTCCTCATTACGCCTGGCCTATTTCTTCTGCGCTGCCCGTCACGGTGGTGCAGAGATGTCTCTCTGCGCTCCTGACGAGCTCATTGCCTATTCCTCCTGTTTACTGAAGTTCCAGCCAAAGCCTGCTTCATTGTCGATGGAGAATCCCTCCAGCTGGCCACGTAAGCTCACATTTTCCAACTCACCTTTGTCTTCAGATCCCCTGTGCACAGGCAGAGTCCATGGCGGCAGAATCTTCTTCCTATCCTCCCGGCGGTGGATTTCCACTGCACTCCTGCCTCACCAGTTCCACTTGGACACTCACCTGCCGGAGTCGCAACACCCACGGAAGGGCACTTCCTGGCTGCAGTCACCATGCTGAACCTGAGCCGCTACCATCTGCTCCCACAGTAAGCACAGTGTAACTGTTTATTTCCCGCTGTGACTTCCAGTAATCCCCTTTCTCTGTGTGCTCCTAGGGTTTCCAGGCCGTACGGTGTCCCACTCTGTCTCCGGCAGTTCCAGCCTACACTCACACGCACCAACACCACACTTGTTGTTAATAAACTTAATTGTATCAATTCTGAGTCCGTGTCTTGTCACTGGGTCACGAGCAATGTCAGTACATCTCAGCCAGAACGACTCAGCTGACAGCACTTTGGTGCACCGTGTCAACAACATGGAGATCAGAATTGATCAATTAGCTTATCAGCAGCAGTCCATTCTCACCCAATTAGCCCGAGTCACAGACCGGTTAGACCGGCTAACTAGCTCCCAGGCTTTACATTCTCTCAGCAGCTCCTCAGCTTCCGCTAGATCTCCAGCTAACCAGCCAAGGCTAGGACCTCCGGCTCACCTTACTCCTGTTCCTACCCCCAATTGTTTTAGCGGAAAACTTGGAGAGGCCCGGGGGCTCATCATGCAGTGTGAGGTAGTGTTCCAGCGTGTGCCTAAGGACTTTACCTCGTACCACAGTAAGATCGGGTATGTTATCAACCTGTTGGAGGGAAGAGCACTAACATGGGCATATGCAGTTATTGTGAGAGCTAATTATGCTAGTCTGACTTTTTGCCAGTTTATCAAGGAATTTAGCGAAGTGTTTGATCACTCAGACCATGATAGCATTTTCACCACTCAGTTACTGAACTTGAGACAGGGGACTATGGCTGTGGCAGATTATGCTGTGGATTTCCGGGTAGCGGCTACTGAAGTGGGGTGGGAAGATGCTGCACTCTGTAGCATTTTCATTAAGAGCCTTAGCCCTAGCCTTCGGGATGAGCTAGCCCCTCTAGCGAAGCCGTCTGGGTTCTCTGAGTTAATTTTGCTTGCTATTAGCCTAGATAATACTGTAGACTGAGGGAGCGGGCGGCTGAACATAAGGCCTATGATCGCTCAGAGAAGCAGTTTCGCCCCACTCCTCAAGCATCCCTATTGGCCCTACCATCTTCTGACGCCTCTGTTGCCTCTGAACCCATGAGTGTAGGGCAGTCCAGGTTGTCTGTGGCAGAGAAACAGCGCCACCGCAATTTGAGATTGTGCCTTTATTGCGAGAGTGAGGAGCATGAGGTCTCATGTTGTCAGCTTTGGCCAAAAGGGGGGAGCCCATGCATCGCAGTAGGGGGACTCACAGACTCACCTCAGCCTAATCCCCTATGCAGACTTCTTCTCCCTATCCGGTTCATACATAAACACACTGAAATTCTCACACAGGCATTAATCGACTCTGGGGCAGAGCAGAATTTTATCTCTAAGGACTTGGCAACCCGTTTGGGGCTTCCTTGCATTTCCCTTAAGACTCCATTACAGTTGATAGCACTGTCGAAGGCCCCCATGGCCATTGTGTCCAAGCGCACTGCCCCAGTGTCTGACATTGTTTCTGGTAACCATCGGGAGGAACTTCAGTTTTTTGTGCTGCCAATCGCTTCCTCTCCTGTCATCCTTGGGTTCCCCTGGTTACGCCTCCATAACCCGACCATTGACTGGCGCTCTGGGAGTATCAGATCATGGAGTTTGTTTTGCCTCAGCACCTATCTCCAGTCAGCCGCATGCTCACCATCCTTGCCCCTGGGGGTTCCCTCTGCCCGCCCCCCGACCTGGTTAAAGTTCCCCCTGAATATCATGACATTGGAGCCGTTTTCAGTAAGGCCCAGGCCCTATCTCTTCCCCCCCACCGGCCGTATGACTGCGCCATAAATCTCCGCCCGGTGGTCCCACTTCCATCCAGCCGGCTATATAGCCTGTCGCCACCAGAGTGGGCAGCTATGGAGGCCTACATCAAGGAGTCTCTAAGTTCAAGCATCATCCGCCCATCCGCCTCGGTGGTGGGGGCTGGGTTTTTCTTTGTGGACAAGAAGGATGGTTCATTAAGACCATGCATTGATTTCAGGAAGTTGAACAATATCACCATCAAGGATAAATACTTGCTCCCCTTGCTTAATTCTGCTTTTGACTCTCTCCAGACGGCATCATGGTTCACTAAGCTGGATCTGCGCAATGCCTACCACCTGGTGCGGCTCTGCGAGGGTGATGAATGGAAGACAGGTTTTTGCACCCCCAGTGGTCATTTCGAGTACCTTCTAATGCCTTTCGGATTAACCAATGCACCCGCTGTGTTCCAACGTTTGATCAATGATGTTCTGAGAGACTTTCTGGGGGTATTCGTGTTTGTATACTTGGATGACATCTTGATCTTTTTCCCAATCTCTAGAGGAACACCGGGTGCATGTCAGACGTGTGTTGCAGCAGCTATTGGAGAACCAGCTGTTTGTCAAAGCGGAGAAATGCAAGTTTCACGCTTCCAAAACGTCCTTTTTGGGTTTCATTATCTTGCATAAGGAAATTATCCCAGACCCTGGCAAGATCAAGGCGGTGGTGGAATGGCTGGTTCCATCTTCCAGGAAACAGCTCCAGCAGTTCCTGGGGTTTGCCAATTTCTACCGCCAGTTCATCAAGAACTACAGCAGTTTGGCTCTCCCTTGACACAGCTCACATCTAAGAAGGTCCTTTCCGGTGGTCTGAGGAGGCGGCTGCAGCCTTTACGGAGCTTAAGAAGCAGTTCTCTGTGTCTCCCATCTTGGTGCAGGTGGAACCTAATCTGCAATGTCTGGTGGAGGTGGACGCTTCTGATTCTGGTGTGGGGGCCGTCCTGTCTCAGCATTCCCCGGTGGATGGCAAGGTCCGACCATGTGCCTTCTTCTCTCAGTGGCTGTCCCCTGCGGAGTGGAATTATTGCATCAGTGACAGGGAGCTGCTGGCGGTTAAACTGGTCCTGGAGGAGTGGTGCCATTGGCTGGAGGGGTCCTCACAGCCGTTTGTAGTTTGGACAGATCATAGGAACTTGGAGTACCTCTGGAAAGGCCAAGTGCTTGAATGCCTGCCAGGCCCACTGGTCCTTGTTTTTTGGTCAGTTTGACTTCACCATCACGTACTGTCCCGGGTCCAAAAATACCAAGTCTGATGCCCTCTCCAGGCAATTCGCCTCGGATACTATAGAGTCTGAGGATCATTCCGTCCTGCCTGCATCCTGTGTCATGGGCGCCCTCTCGTGAGGGATTAAGGAGAAGGTTAGGAGGGCTTAAGAGATGGAAGTGGACCCGGGCGGGGGGCCAGCGGGTAAGATGCTTGTCCACTCAGCTGTCCGGGGTGACGTCATTCACTGGGCTCACTCCTCCAAGTTCACCTGCCACCCAGGGAGACGACACATGGAGGAATTGTTGCAACAGTCATTCTGGTGGCCCTCGCTGCAGAAGGACGTTGGGGAATACGTCTGTGCCTGTCCCCAGTGTGCCACCGGTAAGTCCCCATCATCCCCACCAGCTGGGCTGCTCCACCCCCTCCCGGTTCCTGGCAGGCTCTGGTCTCATATGGCCTTGGATTTCGTCACCGGCCTCCCTCCATCCAACAACCACACGGTAGTGCTCACCTTGGTGGACAGGTTCTCTAAGGCGGCCCATTTTGTTCCCCTTCCGGGGCTGCCTACTGCTAAAGATACAGCCGACCTATTGGTCCAACACGTGGTGAGACTACACGGGATCCCTGTGGACATCGTCTCCGATTGGGGTCCTCAATTTGTCTCTCAGGTCTGGAGATCTTTTTGCCACGCCCTTGGGACCACTGTCAGCCTATCATCCGGGTACCACCCATAGTCTAATGGTCAGTGTGAACAGGCCAACCAGGAGTTGGAGGCGGAGCTGTGGTGCATGGTTTCGACCAACTCGGCCTCCTGGAGCTCATACCTGCTCTGGATTGAGTATGCCATTAATTCAACTGTGTCCTCTGCCATAGGTATGTCCCCTTTTCAGGCTTCACTTATTCTCCTCCTTTATTTCCCGAAGAAGAGGGTGACATCACCGTACCATGAGTCCGGGCGCGTCTGAGATGCTGTCGACGTTTGTAGAGGGCAACCCAGACCGCGCAGCTTCGCACGGTTGAATGCAACGATTCAGTGGCCAACCGCCACCGGACCCCAGCCCCATCATACCAGGCGGGTCAGCAGATTTGGCTTTCTACTAAGAACATCAATGTGAAGGGTGAGCGCTGGAAGATGACACAGCATTTTATTGGGCCTTTTTCTGTCTCTCGCATCATCAACCCTGTGTCTGTGTGGCTCGATCCCCCCCCCCCCGCGTATGTCCCACGTTTCATGTCTCTCAAATTAAGCCTGTGTTTTCCAGCCCCCTGTGTCCTCCTCACAGGTCTCCACCACCTCCAAGGATGATCAACGGCAGCCCGGCATGGGGAGTGATGGCTATCCTGGAATCCGCCACCGGGGCCGTGGTCTGCAATACCTGGTGGACTGGGAGGGATATGGGCTGGAGTCCAGGTCCTGGGTGTGTCCTGCCCTGGTGCTTGATAAAGACCGCATCAGGGAGTTCCATCGGACGTATCCAGATAGGCTGGGACGATCGCTAAGAGGCGCTCATTAGGGGGGAGTATTGTCATGGTCTGGTCTGCTCATCATTCCCAGCTGCACGCACACCTGGTCCTCATTACGCCTGGCCTATATCTTTCGCACTGCCCATCACGGCAGTGTGGAGATGTCTCTCAGTGCTCCTGACGAGCTCATTACCTATTCCTCCTGTTTACTGAAGTTCCAGCCAAAGCCTGCTTTATCGTCGCCGGAGAATCCCTCCAGCTGGCCATGTAAGCTCACAATTTCCAACTCACCTTTGTCTTCAGATCTCCTGTGCACAGGCGGAGTCCGTGGCGGCGGCATCTTCTTCCTATCCTCCCGACGGCGGATTTCCCTTGCACTCCTGCCTCACCAACTCCACTTGGACACTCACCTGCCGGAGTCGCACAACCCATGGAAGGGCATTGTCTCCCTGGCTGCAGTCACCACGCTGAACGTGAGCCACTATAATCTGCTGCCACAGTAAGCACAGTGTAACTGTTTATTCTCAGCTGTGACTTCCAGTAATCCCCTTTCTCTGTGTGCTCCTAGGGTTGCCAGGCCGTACGGTGTCCCGCTCTGTCTCCAGCAGTTCCAGCCTACATTCACACGCAGCAACACCACACTTGTTGTTAATAAACTTAATTGTATCAATTCTGAGTCCGTGTCTTGCCACTGGGTCACGAACCATGTCACAGAATGCAATTTTATGGGGAAAAATTACATAAACTGATTATCTGGAAAAGGAAACTTCTGAATTAACCTCGAAAAATGGACGGAGGTTACTGAAAAAAAAAAAAAAAAAGAATAAGAATTTTCCTTCAGTTTATAGCTTTGTCCTACAGCTGAGGGACTATCTGTACCATGAAATATTGGTTATGTTCAGTTATAATTGACATTTGGGACATCTCATTTAAACCCAGCAGACAGGAAAGTAGGAGTCTCATTTACGAACACAGCCGATTTTAAGATAAGATAAGATAAGCCTTTATTAGTCCCACAACGGGGAAATTCCAGGATTGCAACAGCACAGGGATAGCAACACTCAGAGCAACAATCAGAAGGCAAGAAAAAAAAAAAAAACAAGCAAGCAAGAGCAGCTAATATACATATGTACATATTACTATAAAATATATACAGTATATACACACACACACACACACACACACACAGACACACAGTGCAGAGCATTGTAGCTGGATGGAATAAATATATGAATATATGAACACACAGTGCAGAGCATTGTAGCTAGATGGAATAAATATGTAAATATATAAACACCCACAGTACGGAGCATTGCAGCTAGGTGGAATAAATATGCAATAAATTTTCAGCGGCGATCACAAAGCCAGTACAATGGCAAACAGGGGAAAGCGACGGCCGGTCGTCTTTCAGGTCTTTCACAGCTGAGAGTAGCCAGCAGCAGGATGAACGAAGCTCCTGGTGCAGACATGATGTCTTTTGGCAACCAGTCTGGAATTTAGGATGTCCCCGGCCCACAGGACAGCTAAAGGCTGGAAGAAAACTGCATTTAGGAAGTTTAACCCACCAACTCCTGGTTTCTTAATGTTGTCATACATGGGTGAGGCAGGGAAAGAATGTCCAAAAATCTATCAGTTCACTTTAAAGGCAGGAAAATTAAAAGTCCACTTCAATGGCAGGAAAAGTCAAAAAGTCCAGGAAAAATGTTTAAATAGGCTAAGAACGGCTTCTGAGGTGAAGAAGAAAAGGGTTTGAGAGTTTAACTCTCTTTTAAAGGTGAGCTCACAGAAAAAGGGTGGTTTCTTCTCAGTTGCCAGAAAAACAGGCAAAAGCTCATCAAAAGATGATTTAAGAAATCTAGCACAGGACTTGACAAGGCTCAGACACACAAAAAAGACTAAACAACTTACAGAACATACAGAACACTGCAGAACTCTCAGCACTGAGCTGCCGGGGCGGCTCTGTTGGCATTTAACTAAGGTGCGCTGCTGGGTCATAAATATAGGACTGGCAGCAAGACGAACTGATTATCTGCCATAAAGAGGACTTTGAATGGGCATTTGTCCAATAAAAGAACAGTTCTTTGTCTTTGAACAGCCAATCAAATGCAAGGGTGTTATCCAACAGAGAGGCAGCCTGGTGATTGGTGGTTACAATGTTAGATGACACACAAGTTTCAGCAAAAATTCATTGTTACCATGAAATTCATTTTATACTCAATACAAAATTTAACTAGCTTCAGTGATTCAAAACTTATATTCAGTGACCAAGCATTTACTGTATTTTGTTACTAATAAGTTTAACTTTCATTTGACTAACATTCATGAAAAAACAAACCTTCATAAGACATGAAATCAAATTTAAATCAAGGATTAATGAATTAATGCAAACCATTATTGTCCATCACAAGGGCGATTATCTTCACAGTGTCCATAGTCATCCTGAAGAATGAGCTTGGAGAGTTTAATGTTCAATCAGATTTAACAGATCCAGCTTGTAATGAACATATTCCGTTGATGTCCACTAGGAAGTACTGTTGAGCTGTAGATAACTTTTAGGTCTTCGTATGTGACGAGCGGGAAGCCTAGAGAGAATTATGGGCATTCTGGAAAGGCTCCAAGAGTTTATCAGCATAATCTGACAGGTTAAGGAGTGAAATTTGGAAGTTTATGACTTTTTAAGAGTATCGGTTCCTGGTACAAAGGGATGCTATCAGCAAGAACTGTCTGGTTGGGGTTTGACTCCAGAAGTTTTATAGTGCGCTTAATCCTTTAAAAGCAAGTCCTTATCAGGTTTCTCTACAAAAGGGAAATTGTTTACACTGGGGTCCTGATGATGAAGTAAAAAAGCAATTTTTGACCAGGTCTTTGAGTGAGAGTTTCTATAAGATGAAGAGTGATCTCCTAAATTGGCCCGAGGAGAGTTCATGTTACATTTTCCCCCTTGTAGCAATAGTGAGCGTCGGTCAGAGTCGGTGCACATCTTTGGCAGCTGCGTCTCCTTGGCAACTCTTGACCTAAATACTGGACTAAAGGTTTTGATGTCCATACACCCTAGCATGTAAACGGTATCTATTACTAAGTAGAGATCTTTGAATTTTGTTTACTGGAAAAACTTCCAGGAATTTCCAATAATAATTTGAATATGGACAAATGTAAATTGTAAAATTGTCTAAAAGTACTAAGATACGATATATGTCTGGAAATGACTCAAAAATTCTTGTTACAAAAGTACAACGATAAAAAGTATGTAGTTTTACATACCTGAGGTAAATGTTATTTGTTTTTTGTTTTTTTTACAGTAAAACAGCTATTAGAATTGTTCAAAAATAGCTGGAATGTGCACAAAAACCAAAGTAGAGTGCAAGATATATATATACGTATATATATATATATATATATATATATATATATATATATATATATATATATATATATATATACACAGTATATATGCTTGTATATAAGCATGCAGATAAATTCAAAAATTCTAGGAGTAAAGATCAAAAATGAAGAATACAAAACAAAACAAAAAAAATTATGGCTTTAATTTGAGGTAGATATTTTAGGCTAAGCAATATTGAGGTTACTCAGGGGGTTTCAAATTGAATTGGTTTAGCTGGACTAAACCATGGTTCCACAGAGGTTTGATTCATAGGGTGTTTGGGACCTTTGTTCTGTAAAACTGAACTAACATGGAATGTCATCATTGTTCTTTGAATGGCAACGAGGAGTAAATTTGTAACAACTGAAACAGGAACAAGATGAGGTGAAAGCAGGCTCATTGTTAAAGTGTTAACTGGAAGGCTGACGTTTCTAGCTACTTCTGGAAGTAACATAGGCTCAAGCTGTGTGTGAGCATAGTCTAACTTTAACACGAAGAGCGGCAAGTTAAAGACCTTTTTGAGTTTGAATGAGGCTTCGGAGCAAACATTCAAAACCAACACAGTATCTTGCAAAGTTTTTGTAACGGTTTGCGGTTTGACTACCTGGCGTTTCGGTGTAACGGTGTTGACCGAATTAACCGTGGATGTGCTAAGGCTAACGAGAGGCCTTAATGATGAGGCTGTTACTTACAATCCACCTTAGAATTGTTGACTTTTTGTCTTGGCTCGATCCAGTTCTGACTGGGTAACAGTAGGTGTGGTTGCTAGGTAGAGGGCTAAACTGAAAAACAGGAGGGCCGTCATCTTGGCAAGACATAGAAATGAGTGATTTTAATTTTGACCCTCTTGTTGGTTTTCTCTAGAAAACCAGGTGGCAGGTGGCAGGTGAAAATTATTCTCAGAGGTGGAACAACTTTATTAGAGACTGAGCTCTAGATTTTTAGTGTTTTATCACCTTTAGTGTGAATTTTGATGTTACTAACCCCAGCTAATGATATTGGAGGTTTTGTGTGCACTATTTTGAAATAGTAGGTTGATGACACTGAATGAAACTTTGCAGAGTCTTTTGAGGTTAACTTTTAATGAAGTCAGTTGGTTTGGGTTAATGCTTTCCTTTTGGAGGTTTAATACAGTTGACTGATTGAGAGAGAGAAATGTGACTAAGTACACCTGAGGCTGATAGTTAGCTAACAGTTACCTATTGGACGCAAGCAAGCTTTCAAGTTTATTTATTGGCTTAATGGAATAGTGTTGTCCCCGACAAGTCCCATGAGGTTTTTGAGCTTTGATCTGATTACGATGGACCCATTTGGAGATGGGGTCCTGGCGACCTTTGCGTATCTTGATTTGGTAAACGACCGGTGAGAGTTTATCTGTGATCGTGTATGGACCTGTCCAACTGGGGAGGAACTTCCAAGCGAGTTTTCCTGTCCGTGCATTGGTCTGTCCTGTTTGAGGAATGAAGGAGTAGTAGAAAACCTTGTCTCCCACTTGGAGTTCGTCATGTGAGGCTTTCTGGTGGTCTTAGGCATTGTGTCCTTCAGTCGATCAGTCCAAATGTTTTTGGGCAACGGCAAAAGTCTCTTGGAGATGTTTGATCAGGTCGGTCATGTATTGGTGGGTAGTGTAAGCTGTGGCAGCACTGGCGTCTCCAGGTTGGTAGAGCAAATGCAAGGGCAAAGTCATTTCCCGGCCTATCATCATTTCAAAAGGTGAGACCCCAGTAGCTTCATGGGGTGTGGCTCGGACGCCCATCAAAACCAGGGGAAGTTTTACATCCAAGTCTTGTTGATGTGGTGAAACATACTTCTTCAGTATGTTGATCACAGTTTGGTGGGCTCTTTCAACCTGTCCGGAGGATTGTGGGTGGAGGCTAATATTGAAGTTAGCTTTAACTCCCAAGGTTTCCCAAAGCTGTTGCATGACTTTGGTGGTTAAATGGATACCACGGTCAGAGTTGATCCAGCTTGGAAGGCCGAATCTCAAGAACACATGGTTCATCAACAAGTAGGCCATGGTTTCTGCTGTGTCATTGGGAGCAGGAAAACACTTGACCCATTTGGTGAAAGCCCATGTGACTGTGAGGAAGTATTTGTTACCTCTGGCTGACCGTGGAAGGGGACCTTGCCAGTCGATTTGGAGGTCAGAACATGGGAATGACATGCCTCTTTTCTGTAGGGGTGCTCAATGAATCGGGTTGGTTGGTTGAAACTGGCAACATATGAGACATCTCATGATGTAGTCTGCTACATCCCTTCGCATGTATGGCCAATATGCCACTTATTTGAGAACATTGTACGTCGCTTTGACGCCTTTGTGTCCCACAGCTGGGAGATCGTGGGCATGAACAATCATCCCCCCCCCCCCAGTTACGAGGAACCACAAGCGCAGGCGCAAGGAGTTCATTGGAAACATGAACAAGAATGTCACTGCGCAGCTGCAGGGACGATTGTGTGGCATAAAGTGGCTTCAATCCTGAAATGTCAGCGAGATCTGAATCAGATGGAGCTTTAAGTAGAGGATCCAAGAGATATTGTATCATTTTATGGGTCGCAGGGTCAAGTGCTTGAAGAGAGATAAGGTCAGCTTCAGAGAAAGCAGGGTCAACCGCTAAAGGACCTGTGGGTGTGTGTCAGGTCCTGGACCTTGTTCGCCTGGGCCCTGGTGACCGCACAGACTGTAGGGGTGGGCGGGTGGGACTCTGCAGTCGGCACCAGAGCAGGATCAAAGACCAGGGGGTGCCTTGTATGGCTCCTTGTTTTGCAAGTGAGTCCACAAGGTCGTTCCATTCTTTGTCCTGACCTGGTGCACGTGAGTGACCTCTGACATTTTTCCGGTACACCTGGAGGTTGTTGGAGGGGACCAGGTGATCACATGCTCTGAAATGGTCTTGATGTTTAACTGGTTTGCGGTTGGAGGTTACAAAACCTTTGGCCTTCTAGAGTGGCAAATGACACATGAAACTGAGGCGTGCATAGTTGGAGTCAGTGCAGATGACCAATGTGTGAATGCTATTGTCTACGGCAAGTTGCAGTGTAATGAGTACACATGTGATTTCTGCATACTGTGATGATTGGGAAACCAGTTGAAAGTAGTGGGGTTCACAAGGCTGGTTGTTTAACCATGCCACTCCCACACCAGCATGGATGTGAGTTTCATGGTGGAAAGAACAATCATCGACATAAGCGGTGACCATATATTGATAGATGTTCTGGTTGAAGTATTGATGGTTTGGGACTTCCATGACTGTAGGTGGCTCTGCACAAATGGATGGTCCTGGAGTGTCCTCAGAGCACCGTTGGCAGGCAGTCAAGTCCTTGCCATGAGGGCTTCTCAACTTCTGTGCGTAGCGGACCTCCACGTCAAAGCTTTGTAGAGCCATCAACAAGGGGGATATTCTGGCATTCGTCACAATACCCTCTCTGATGCGTTGACTGTTAAGAAAAAACACTGGTTGGTGGAGAGTCTCTGTGATTGTTGGTGGTGTGATTCTCTGGCCACCCATGTAGTTGGAGAAATGTTTGATTGCCCATACAGTGGCAAGAAGGGCTTTTTCACAGTCTGAGTATTTCAATTCCGGACCAGAAAGAGTTTTGCTGGCATAGGCCACAACTCATTTGTCATGGTCGTAAATATAGTATGATCCAGCACTTAAGCATTTGGCAGAGAACCCCACTTGTTGGAAGAGTGGATGATCGCAGTTGGGATAGGCCTGACAGGGTGCTGTGCATAACTTTTGCTTTAAAGCTAACATAGCCTGTTCTTGAGCCTCAGACCAGATGAAGGGGGTGTCCTTTCATAGGAGGTCTGTAAGGGGTTTTGCCAAGTCTGCATAATCCTCAATGAACTGGCAGGAGTAGTTGCATACCCCTAGAAAGCTCCAGAGTTCAGAGATGTTGGTAGGGGTCTTGATGTTTAGGATGCCTTGAATTCATGTCATTTGGGGTAGGACCCCATTAGATCCCACCAAGAGACCAACATAGTTGACTTTGGTTTTGCACCATTGGCACTTGGAAAGAGAAATTTTGGCTCCTGCTCGTGCGAGCTGCCCAAGGACATGGTCGATTTCAGTCAGGTGGGTGTCCAGAGTTGGACTCCGAATGAGAATGTCGTCGACATGGATGAGATTACCTCTGTCTCGGGCATCTGGACATGCTTTGTTCAAGAAGATGTTGAACTCTGCAGGAGAGTTAGCATACCCGAAAGGGCATCAGGTGAATGTATATTGGTGATTTGCGAATGTGAAGGCCAGTTTGTGTTGGTCTTCAGCTTGGACAGGAATGCCACTCCCACACCAGCATGGATGTGAGTTTCATGGTGGAAAGAACAATCATGACATAAGCGGTGACCATATATTGATAGATGATCTGGTTGAGGTATTGATGGTTTGGGACTTCCGTGACTGTAGGTGGCTCTGCACAAATGGATGTTCCTGGAGTGTCCTCAGAGCACCGTTGGCAGGCAGTCAAGTCCTTGCCATGAGGGCTTCTCAACTTCTGTGCGCAGCGGACCTCCACGTCAAAGCTTTGTAGAGCCATCAACAAGGGGGATATTCTGGCATTCGTCACAACACCCTCTCTGATGCGTTGACTGTTAAGAAAAACCACAGGTTGGTGGAGAGTCTCTGTGATTGTTAGTTGGTGTGATTCTCTGGCCACCCATGTAGTTGGAGAAATGTTTGATTGCCCATACAGTGGCAAGAAGGGCTTCTTCACAGTCCGAGTATTTCAATTTCGGACCAGAAAGAGTTTTGCTTGCATAGGCCACAACTCGTTTGTCATGGTCGTAAATTTGGTATAATCCAGCACTTAAGCATTTGGCAGAGAACCCCACTTGTTGGAAGAATGGATGATCGCAGTTGGGATAGGCCAGACAGGTACAGGCCAAACGTGAAGGCCAGTTTGTGTTGGTCTTCAGCTTGGACAGGAATAGACCAGAAACCAGAAACAATGTCAAGCGTCGAGAAGTATTTGGCATCTTTGACTCTAGGAAGTTATTGCTCCAGTTGAGTCATAGGCCTCTTGGAGAGAGGAACTTGAGTATTTAATTTCCTGTAGTCAATGGTGAGTCGCCACTTACCATTGGGCTTTAGGATAGGCCATTAGTGGGCCGAGTAGGTACTGTTGCATGGCCTGATTATGTCATGGTCCAATAGGTCATCAATTATTTCCTGTACTGGGCTGTACAAGGCCAAGGGAATCTTGTACTGCCTGACATAGGTGACTGGAGTGTCAGGTGGTGCAGGAATGCACACAGAGTGGATTGTGGTTAGCTCACAGTCCAAGGAGTCTTTGGAGAATGGTCATACTTAAGAAGAACATGGCAAAGTTTTTCACATTCTTCATCAGAGGTTAGGGCATCAGCATCAGCTACCACCTGTGCAGTCTCTTCGGTAATGGTGGGGACCAGTTTCGGTGGAGCATCGATGGGATTTTCAGTGGTCTGCTGATTGGACGCCGATGGAAGAAGTTCAACGGCTTGGACAAGCATTTGGTTATTGTTGGTCAAGTCAGTTCGTCCCACTGACTCTTTGTCAGGGGTTGCTATTGACACAAGGGTGATCGCTTTAGAAGGCTTAGTGTATATGACTGTAGGTTGGAGGGAGTCGGCCAAAAGGGAATCAGGGAGGCCACCTAACACTGGAATGGTCAGTTCAAAATGGTGAAAATCAGTGGTGATGAGCCAGCCGAGAGGCATGGCTTTGGGCAGGACGATGGTCTCTGCCGTGGGATTGTTTACCGGCAACTTGACAGTTCTAGATTTTAGGCTTAAAAGCGGCGTGGCCTCCAGAGTTAATCCTAGATTGTCAAACAAAAGAGCTGGTTGGAAAAATGCTTGCGGCTGCATGAGTTTTTGTCCAGTCTGAGTGCATAGTTGGACCGGGTAGCACGTGACATTAGCAGGTATGATACAGTATTGAGTGTTCAGTATCTGGCAGGCTTCAGGGATGGTGTGGCCTGACTTTAGAGCATCTAGATCTGGTATAGAGTGAGCATCTTGGACTGGAGTGAGAGACCATAAAGCATTGTTTATGGTATCAACCTGAGCTCCGGGTCTCACAAGAAGATCACTGCCAATGTAGACTGCATGTGGCAGGTCGGGAACGACCAAGAACGGATGAGTTAGCAATCTACAGTTCCACTGAAGGTGGAGGGCACAGATGCCTGTGGCGACCAATGTTTTGTTCAATTGGGCCCCAACAGGGAAACAAAAAGACTTGTTAGTTACCATAAGGTCAGGGTATTTCTCTTGCAGAGAATTGAAAAGTTCCCGGCTGATTGCGGATTTATCATCCCAGAGAGCAAGTACCACGTGTGCTATGTGGGAGCTTTGAACAACCAGTCCTTTGACCACTTGGGGCAGTATTCGTCATTGGCTGCCCCAGGCTTTAGGGTGCAAAGGAATGATTTATGTTCATTTAGGGTGGGGTTGTCAGGTGTGGTGACATTGGGAGGGGTTCCTGTTTTCCTCAAGATGACCTTCGGTCAAACTTGGTTGGGTCAGCAGTGCGAGTGGAGTGACTCCTGGAACGTCCAAGGTGTCAAGAGTGTAGCACTGTGATCCGGTTGCCTCTGGTAGAGCGTTTGGGTGAGGGTGCCGAAGTTGAGCCCATAGTTTAAGATTCTTGAAATCTATCAAAGGTTCAAAGTGATTAAGCAGATCCTTGCCTATCAGCAATAGAATTGAGTTGAGACTGGACACATAGACCGGACAAATCTAGGTCATGGGTCCAATGGAGATTTTTACCAACACCATGTGTGACGGAGTGGTGTTGGAGGGTGCATAAGGTTGAATCACTAAGGAGCAAGGTCCTAGTTTCAAGTTTTTGTGCGTGCGGTTAGCAGCGACACGTACACTACCGTTCAAAAGTTTGGGGTCACTTAGAAATTTCATTATTTTTGAAAGAAATGCACTTTTTTGCAATGACGATAACTTTAAACTAATCAGAAATACACTCTATACATTGCTAATGTGGTAAATGACTATTCTAGCTGCAAATGTCTGGTTTTTGGTGCAATATCTACATAGATGTATAGAGGCCAATTTCCAGCAACTATCACTCCAGTGTTCTAATGGTACAATGTGTTTGCTCATTGCATCAGAAGGCTAATGGATGATTAGAAAACCCTTGTACAATCATGTTAGGTCTGCAATGCTGTAATTGGTGCAAATGGAGGATTCTTTGACGAAAGCAAAGTTTGAAGGAAAAAATTATTATTTCAAATGCAAATCATTATTTCTAACCTTGTCAATGTCTTGACTATATTTTCTATTCATTTTACAACTCATGGTGATAAATAAAAGTGTGACTTTTCATGGAAAACACAAATTTGTTTGAAGTGACCCCAAACTTTTGAATGGTAGTGTAGGTGGTCAAAAAGGTCCTGTGACATTAGAGTGATGTCCACCGCGGTATCCAGTAGGGCTTCAAGTGTCATCATGTCTTCCAGGGTCAATGAAAGGAAAAAAAAATGTGCAACCCCCCTTTCGGTCAAATGACACAGAAATTGTTGGACCGGTGGTTCAACGCGGATTAAGGAGTCACCTGTTTCGGGCGAGTGGCATTTTTCAGGTAACTGAACAACCAAAATGGCACTGGACAGCATTGTGTTTCAAGGCCCCTCTGGAGCCTCAGGTAGAGGATGTTCGATTGTGTCTCCGGTATCCCCCCCTCCCCCATTTGTAGTCCTCATGGTGTGGTTTTGGCAGCCCTGAAGGATCATTTGGGGTTGTCACAATATTTGTGGCTAGGACGTCTGGCTTCTTGTCCTCTTTCTTCCCTTTTTTCCTCTTCAGTTCGTCAAGTATACGTTTGAGAGCTTCCATGTCTTCTCAACTGAAAATGGGCATTACTTTCTTCTCCAGGGTTTTGCGATAAACTTCCAAGAGAGAGGTTTTGTCACTCTGTTGAAGTTTTTTCAGCAGTACAAGGGAGGTGACCATTTCCCACGGTTACGTGAGTCTCGAAATCGACATCCGTCATCCCGAGTATCTGCACCATATTCTCGTGACTTACCTGGTGGGCTTGGCCTCCGACGGTAGTCAGGCTTTGTTGATGTTGACTTTGAGCTGAGTGTAGAAGATCTGGTCGGGTTCTGACTTGACTTAGCTTGGCTAGAGGACTGTCGTGGTTTTACTTGTGACCGAGGTGTTGGAACAAGGGCTGGCCTTGGGGCGTCCTCTAGGTCCAGGGTGTCCAATACGGTGTTGACAGCTAACACCTTGGTAGGCTTGGTATGCTTCTGATTACTTTGTTGTTGTTTCTGAAAAGCATAATGTGCAAACTCTCTTAGCTGGTTTATTGGCGTTTGACCTTGGGTTAGCCATGACTCCAAGGTGGTGTCCGACCGTGGGATGGAGATTCTGAAAGAGAGCCTTGAAATTGTGGTCTTCTTCCATCCCTGGTGTGTTTTGAGATCAGAAATATGCACACAGGAGTCACTGGTAGTATGCTTGTGGGGGCTCTGAGCGACCCTGTTTCACAGCTAGTTCTGTCGCTAGCCCTGACTGTAGGCAGTCATTGGAGAACTCCTTTTCAGTGGCTTTGTAGAGTTTCCGGTGGTTCGTCCTAGATTTCCAATGGCTGTCAGTCTATAAATTTTGATACCGACCTGTTGGATGTTAACTTGATCAAATAAATGCAATCATTGACCATAGCATCAGGGTATTTACGCAAGTAGTAATCAATGTCTTGCAAATATAGTATCAGGTCAAATTTGGTGACGTGGCGAGCAATCTTATCAAGGTCTCTATTGGACGGTATTTGAAAACGTCTTTCGCATTGCTATTCAGGTTCGTCGAATGGGTCAGGAGACCACGCGGGGGGGGGGGGGGGGGGGGTCTCCACCCCATGAGGGAATGCCCCCCTTTGTTGAAGGAACCGGCCTGTTCATGGCTTCTGGTCTCGGTTGTCTTTGTTTGCGGTAATCTTCCAGCTCTTCTTTGATGTCCTGAAGGCCTTTATGTGCTTCTCATAGAAGCAGTTTACATTTCCTGTAGTCAGAGTTTGTCTCGTCCAGCTGACCTTCAACTCTCTTGAGTTGGTTCTCTCTGTCCTGAAGGGCGGCTCCTAAGTCCTCGTTTTCTCGCTGAACTGAGGTATTGTCTTCCTACAGTCATTGCTTTTCTTGCTTTGCTTGTTCCAAATTTAGCAAAGCATGATCAAGTGTAGCTTGGGTATCTTCGTGTTCTATGCGAGCTTGTTCCTGCTTTCTCATAAGTGATGTGTTATCTTTCTGGAGAGAGAGGATGGATAATTGTTGTTTCACCAGTTCCTTTTTGGCATAGAATACTTAAGATTTGGCTACTCTCAACCTCACAACTAATGCTAGTGCAAACTTTCCTAGTATTGCATTCATCCAAAAGTTTTTTCATGATTTGCTTCAAATCTTTGGGTGGAGTTTCCTGAACTTATTTGGAGAAGCCCGGTATAAGGTCGGAAGCCAAATCTTCTAATGCTGCTTGAAGGTCATCCAATTCGGCAAGTGGATTTGACTTGTTTGACCATTTGTGTAACGCTTAGCTTGAAATCAATTTGTTGATTATAGCTAAAGTTCTTAGTCAAGAGTTAACCTTGACTGTTGTTTTATAGTGAGGGGAGTTATAAGCTTTTAGATTTTTTTTTTTCAACTTACAGGCTTGTAAGAAGGGAAGTGAAATTTTGGAATTACATGTATTTAGAAATTGGAATATGTGTTAATTTATTTGTTGACACTGGGTTTTTGATTTGTATTTCACAAGACAAACAAAAAATGCATGGATTGACTTCTTTAGTTAAGTTATCAAAGTGTAGTTTTGGAATTGTCATCAATAACTAAGTTGTAAATTTTTGTTGAATGTCACTTTAAAGTAATGATTTTATTAACAAAAAGGAAACAGCAAAAACAGAAAAGGTTAAATGTTTCAGGGATTTATAGTTATAAGTTTTCACTTTGTCTTTAAGTTAAAGTTGGCTTTTTGTTTTTATTTGTTGAAACCTATTTTCATTTAAAGCTTTTAAATTTTTTAATATTTACAGATTAGGAAATGCAAGTGAATTGTCTTGATGTATTGTCCCTAAGGCTTCCTTCGATTAAAGTTAATGGTGATCTATAAAAAAAAAAAATACAGACTAATAAATAGTTTTCACCTTTTGACTTCTTATTTTAAATCCTGGTGAGAAATAGGGAGTTGGTTAAATATTTTCCTTTTCCTGTGGAGGAAACATGAATCACAACCAACACAGTGACTGTAAATAAGCTCAAGTTTTCAAGTGATATTTGCTGAATGTGTTTTCCCAATTTTGGGAAATTTTGGGTAAATTTCACGTTTGAAAAAAAAAAAAAAACATTATTTATTTGAATCCCCAAGTTGAACGGCTTCCTGTGAAAGAAATCACACAGAGTTGCATTTAAACAAAACACAGATATATAGTTTGCAAAAGTTTGCAATTTGTTGCGTAAAATACATGAATATATTGTGCTTTAAACTTTAAAGATTAAAATATGTGGTTAAAATACGTGAGTAAATACAAAGTCTATGCTTTTATGTTCTTTCACTGTGTATATATGCAGTCAAAAGCGTTTCCACCAATGAGACAACCTCAAAAACCTCTTTTTCTTTTTGTTGTTGGCATAAAACTTTGAATTGGGTTTAAATTTAGGTTATTCCGGATAATACAGGTTGATTTGAAGTTAATTTGGGAGCTCGATTTGATTATAAGTAAGCTTAATAGATTTGCTCTACTTTAATCTGAGTGTACACTCATGCAAGAAATGTAACTCCTGTAGTGGACAACAAGATGGAGGCAGTTATCTCTGCACTTCCAAGAGGAGGAGACAGCGACATCACTCTGGGCGGGTCTATCGGTTTCACTCAAAATGGCAGCTAGGGTGACTCCCTCTTAGCACCTTCAAAATGACGTCTGCACACTGACTCTTCCCAAGCGCAGTTTTTCTTGCACAGCCTGTCAGTCACACGTGACAGTGAGCATGCATGGGACATGTGGATGCAGGTGCAGGTCTATCGACAACACCACGCCTTGCTTTTTCAAAACTGGAGAGATTTAGCCCTCTGAGAGTGTGGATTTGCATGCTCCTAGTGGCAGAGTGTGGCGCTGCTCCTGTCTTCTCACTCTGACATGATCAGCTGCATTGCAGAGTTGTACTGATTTGTACTGATTTGTACTGATTTGCCGGTTTCAGAAGGTGGCAGAGATCCATTGGAGGACTCAATGGATTACACGTAACACACCAAAGAAGAAGAACTCCTTATTTCCATTTCCTGTTTTTAGCATTTTAGCCCAGAAAGCTAATATGGTTGCGATCAGTCACCATCATTTTCTCGGCTTTGTACGCGGAAAAAAGCTGTGTGATAAAAGTAAAATTTATTTGGGATAATCATAAGACATTGTAGATGTGGTAGAGAATTTAAATAACCAACAGAACGCAAATAATGACCATGATGGGTGAAAACACAGCGACCACGCCAGCTAGCCAGTCCCCCTTTGTCAAAAGTAAGTGAGGAATTTCTGGGGGTTTTTGTGTTCTTTTTTAATGTACTGATTTCTTGTTCATATACTTCAAAGATAAGATGATGAGGTACCTCTGTACAAAAAAAAAAAAATGCTGTCATAAGACTGAACCATTCTTTGTGTAAATACGTCCAAAGTCCAGTTTTGACTGAGTTATGGATTATAAAGAGGTGCCACGACATTATGCAAATTAGATGCCTAAATTTACTCTTATCTGAAACTTTGGATCATACTTTACATCTTTCTAATTGACAGTAAGCCATTATCGCTTACCACTTTCAAGTTATAGCCTTAGAAATCTGAACTCTTTTATTGACAAAAATATTTACCACTCTTGACCACTAGGGGTTATGTCACAATTTGGCGAAAGACACACTCAAAAGTTTAATCTCCATCTTTTCTTTATTCATGCACAAATAATCTTACCCCTTTAATTCCGGGTATAGTTTAGTGCTACTCCCAAACAATTTACTCACAGTGACTTGATCGGCTGCGTCCAGCCTAATCTGACGTCACCGAACACTTGGGCAACACAGAATTGGTCAGTTTAATTTTTTTCCACCGGGATAATTCACCGGTACGTTAAACTGACAAGAGATAGAACAGGTTGCTTTGCACTTTGATCTCTCAGGCCTTTATTTTTCTTATTTCAGCATATAATACTGCTTAAAACTTTCTAGCATGCATTAACACAGCTCTTCTGTTCAACTTCAGGCAATGGGTGAATCAGCTCACCCCCCCCCCCGTAGCTATCAGAAACACAGACACCTCTCTGCAGGAGGTGGGGTAAACAAACACACACAGACAGACCTGCCTGTTGCAGTTCTCCCAAACATGACAAACACAGAGCTTCAGCCAAAAAATTGATCAATATTTGAGCAAAAACATACAGCTTATGTTTTAATGATCTTTCTTTTGAATTTGCTTTTCCAGGTGCACACAGCTTCACACGGGACACAAAAATATGTAGCAATATTTAATAGAATACAGTGTAATAAGGTACAGGAATTATTTATTTTATCTAGAAATGAGTGTGCATGGGACTGAGAATAAAACAGTCATCCCGATACTCACTAAATAAGAGAGAAAAGCACTCGTAAATAAGGGCACCAGTTCCAAAAGAACGAATTATTAATTAATTAATTTCTGTATTTTTTTTTTTTTTTTTTTTTTAGATTTAGTATGCTTTATTGATCCGCAGAGGGGAAATTGAGGGCATCCACCACCTGGATGGATGAAGCAGACACAATACGGCGCTATCCCTTAACCATTCACACACACATTCACACCTAGGGCCACTTTAGAGTCTCCAATTAACCCAACCTGCATGTTTTTGGCATGTTGGAGGAAACCGGAGAAATCCCAGATTAAACCCACGCAAACACGGGGAGAACATGCAAACTCCACACAGATCACTGTTGGTCGGGGGCTGGGATTGAACCCACGATCCCACGATCCCCCGGCCAAGGGTAAACTGTGCTGCCACAGTGCTAACCACTGCGCCACCGTGCAGCCCAGGCTGCACGGGTTATTTTCAATAACTTAATGAATCAGTCTCAAAAATTAGTGAGTTATTTACTGCCATGACCAATTAAGCATATATGCAAAGGAAAACACTTAAGTTTCTTTCATTTCCAAGTTTATTAAATGAAACTCATTCAGGTGAAATGACATTACATCCAAATGATAGATAGATAGATAGATAGATAGATACATACATACATACATACATACATACTTTATTTAGAACAAAAAAGTAAAAAAAAATGACAAGTGCGATAAAGTGACAGTATACAGTGCTCGAAAGGGAGAAGGAAGAAGTGAACACTTATTAACTCTAACTCCTCTTTTCCAAAAATAAATACAACCCAAGTGAAATATCTACAAATTACCACATTTAAGACCCCAAGTAAATCCTTGGGGTCTTAAATGGGTAAATCCATCCATCCCAACATACATAAAGTCCATACATCAAAACCCAGCCCCAAACAACACAGATATACGCAGTACTGTCCCACCTACCATTCCATAGTGTCCCAGAGTGAGCAAAGTGAATTGTACATATAAATACTACCCTTCTAACATATATTCTTTCAGCAAATAATGTTTATACCTATTTTTGAATTGATTTCTGTTTGTACATAGTTTCAGTTCCAGGTCCAGACTGTTCCACTAATCCACCCCACAGACAGATATGCACATACTTTTCTTAGTCGTTCGTATCTTAGGTTGTGTAAAGTTTAAGTCTTTTCTCAAATTATAATCATTGTCTCTTTTTTTGAATATTTTTTGTATATTAGTTGGGAGTTGATTATTAATTGCCCTATACATTACTTGTGCTGTATTAAATTTAACTAAAACTTTATGACGTGACTTTAAAAACAACAAATTGGTATGGTCTCTATATCCTACATTATTTATTATCCTTATAGCTTTTTTTTTGTAATGTGCATATTGACTGTAGGTTGGTCTTGTAGGTGTTTCCCCAGACTTCTACACAGTAGTTAAGATAAGGTAGAAACAGTGAATTGTACAGTAAGAACAATGATTTATAGTCCAAGATGTGTTTTGTCTTCCCCAGTATCCCTATACATTTTGCCAACTTGGCCCGGATGTGACTGATGTGAGGTTTCCAGCAGATTTTATTGTCTAGCGTCACCCCCAGAAACTTTTTTTTTTTTCCTGTGTTGTTTCTATTCTGGCATCATGATGATGCTGATCAACAGGTGTCAAATATCACATCAACTGTTAATGGATTCCTGAGCATAAAATCTATAGTTAAACCTTTATGGAACCAAGAGGAAACCAGATTTTATATTTCAACTACAATGCAATGGAAGGCTGAGGTAACTGAGGTAACTAACAAAATCAGAATGCAATTTTATGGGGAATACTTATATAAACTAATTATCTGGAAAAGGAAACTTCTGAATTAACCTACAAAAATGGATGGAGGTTACTGTAAAAAATAAAAGAGAATAAGAATTTTACTTCAGTTTATAGCTTTGTCCTATGGCTGAGGGACTAATTGTACCATAAAAATATTGGTTATGTTCTATTACAATTGAGATTTGGGACATCTCGTTTAAACCCAGCAGATAGGAAAGTGGGAGTCTCACGAACACAGCCGGTTTCCACAAAGCCAGTACAATGGCAAACAGGGTAAAGCAATGGTCCATCTTCTTTCAGGTCATTCACAGCTGTGAAAAGCATAGACTTGGCTGGGGGATCCCTGGAGCAGGTGGCGCGTAGCCAGCAGCAGGATGAATGGGGCTCCAGGGAGCAGGCGTGAAGTTATTTTGGCAACCAGTCCAAAATTTAGGATGTCCCCGACCCACAGGATAGCTAAAGGCTGGAGGAAAACTGCACTTAGGCAGTTTCACCCACCAACTCCTGGTTTCTTAACATTGTCATACATGGGTGAGGCAGGGAAAGAAGTTCACTTTAACTGCAGGAAAAGTCAAAAAGTCCAGGAAAAATGTTTGAATAGGCTAAGAACGGCTTCTGAGGTGAATAAGAAAAGGGTTTGAGAGTTTAACTCTCTCTTAAAGGTGAGCTCACAGAAAAAAGGATGGTTTCCTCACAGTTGCCAGAAAAACAGGCAAAAGCTTATCAAAAGACGATTTAAGAAGCTAGCACAGGACTTGACAAGGTTCAGACACACACAAAAGACTAAACAACTTACAGAACATACAGAACACTGCAGAACGCTCAGCACTGAGCTGCCGGGGTGGCTCTGTTGGCATTTAACTGAAGTTTGCTGCTGGGTCATAAACATAGGACTGGCAGCAAGACGGACCAATTATCTTCCATAAAGATGAGTTTGAATGGGCTTTTGTCCAATGAGGGAACAGTTCTTTGTCTGTGAACAGCCAATCAAATGCAAGGGTGTTATCCAACAGAAAGGCAGTCTGGTGATTGATGATTACAATGTTAGATGACACACAAGTTTCAGCAAACATTCATTCAGTTACCATGCAATTCATTTTATACTCAATATAAAATCTAACTAGCTTCAGTGATTCAAAACTAATATTCAGTAACCAAGCATTTATTTTGTTACTAACAAGTTTAACATTCATTTGAATAACATTCATGAAAAAAGCAAACCTTCATAAGACATGAAATCACATTTAAATCAAGGATTAATGAATTAATGCAAACCATTATTGTCCATCATGAGGGTGGTTATCTTCACAGTGTCCATAGTTATCCTGAGGAATGAGCTTGAGGAGTTTAATGTTCATTCAGAATTAACAGTTCCAGCTTGTAATGAACATATTCCGTAGATGTCCACAAGGACGTACTGTTGAGCTGTAGATAATTTTTAGGTCTTGGTATGTGAAGAGGGGGCAGCCTAGAGAGTTCTATGGATTTTCTGGAAAGACTCCAAGAGATTATCAGCATAACCTGACAGGTTAAGGAGTGAAATTTGGAAGTTTATGACTTTTTAAGAGTATCGGTTCCTGGTATGAAGGGATGCTATCAGCATGAACTGTCTGGTTGGGGTTTGACTCCAGAAGTTTTATAGTGTGCTTAATCCTTTAAAAGCAAGTCCTTATCAGGTTTCTCTACATAAGCGAAATTGTTTAAACTGGGGTCCTGATCATGAAGTAAAACAGCAATTCTTGACCAGGTCTTTGAGTGAGAGTTTCTATAAGATGAAGAGTGATCTCCTGAATTGGCCTGAGGAGAGCTGATGCTACAATGGAAAGTTAACTATTGCTCTGTGCCATGATGTTGTGGACAATAATATTTGTGATAATACTGAGATTTTTTTTACCTTGATAATACCTTAAAAATACTGATATTCAATGTCATGTTTAATACTACAAGGAAAATATACCACTGTATAGCTAGAGATTTTAGATTTTACAGAATACAGAATCTCAGTTTAAAAATGTGTAATAGCCAGGGGTGCACATAACTCTTTTCTTTCTTTCAAAAGTCGTTTTATTATTATTAAGTGAAGTATCAATACAATACAAAGTATTGGAAATTTTCATTTTTGTTTTAACCAAACAGCGCAAAAATAGAATTTAAAACTAACAAATGTGGATGCTTCAAAACACAAAAAAACTTTAAGTAAATAATAATAATAATAATAAAAATACAAAAAAAAAGAAAAAAATGTATGTGTGAGGTGGGGGGGGGGAGTAAAGGGGATATGAGCTACTCAGAAACTATAACCGTGGGTCTTTCAAAGAAATCAAGAAACGGGCGCCACAATTTATAGAATTTGTTTTCAGAGCCACGAACTGTATATCTGATTTTTTCTAAATCCAAACAGGACATTATATCTTTTATCCACTGCACATGTGAAGGGGGCGAAGAGTATTTCCACTTCAGTAATACAGCACATCTGGCCAATAATAATGAAAATTTGAATACTTTTAATTTGGAATTTGGCAAGACAAGTTCTGGAGCCACACCAAAAATGGTGCATAATGGATCAGGTTTGATTTGATATTGCAGGACTTCAGACATAGTGATAAAAACAGAATGCCAAAAATTCATCAATGAAGGGCAGGACCAGTACATGTGAAGCAAAGTGCCAGGAGCGTTACCACACTTTTCACAAGCTGGGTCTATATCCGAGTAAATACGCGCTAACTTAACCTTGGACAGGTGCACCCGGTGCACGATCTTAAATTGAATAAGAGCGTGACAAGCACACATTGATGCAGTGTGAACCTGGTCAGGAATAGAGTCCCACAGTTCATCAGTAAAAGTAAAATTAAGATCTTGTTCCCAATTCAATTTAATAGTGGCCAGAGAAGAAGATTGTAATTTTGAAATTAAATTATATAAAACTGATATTACCCCCTTAGAAGTTGGTTTAACTAATAAAAAATCATCTAGAGGACTATCAGAAGGTTTTTGAGGGAATTGTTTTGTCATGGTTTACACATAATGTCTGACCTGGAGGAAGCGGAAAAAATCTGTAGAAGTGATGTCGAATTTAGTGGAAAGTTGAGGAAAAACTTGCAAATTGCCAATCAAAATATAAATCCGCAAAAGATTTTAAACCTTTTCTGTGCCATATATGAAATGCACTATCAGTAGTTGATGGGGTAAATAAATGATTTGCAGCAATTGGACTTCTAATGGAGAAAAACTGAAGACCAAAATTTTTCCTGAATTGAGACCAAATTCTAAGAGACTGACGAACTACTTTGTTATTACCCGGTGTAGACAAGGCAAGGGGAAGTGGTGAACATAAAATTGCCAGTAGGGAGGTTTGATTGTCCACATGTGACTCCATAAGGATCCAAATGGGTGATTTGGGTTCCAGATAGAAATGTTTCCAGTATAACATGCACCTGATATTTGCTGCCCAGTGGTAATATTGAAAGTTAGGCAGAGCCATGCCACCCACTGATTTGGGTCTTTGAAGAAAAGCTTTCCTCAATCTCGGATGTTTACCATTCCAAATAAATGAGGTAATCAGAGAGTCCAAAGACTTAAAAAAGGATTTAGGAATAAAAATGGGGAGACACTGAAACAAATATAAAAACTTTGGAAGTAGCATCATTTTTACAGAATTGATTCTGCCAATTAAGGACAAGGATAATGGGGACCATTTGGAAAGTATTTGCTTGCACTGGTCAAATAAGGGGAGACAATTATTTTTAAACAAGTGATTAAATTGTTTAGTAACACATATCCCAAGATAATTAAAATGATCAATAACAACCTTGAAAGGAAAATTTTCAAGATCCTGAACTTGAATCTTTTCATTAATCAGAAACAATTCACTCTTATTGAAATTAATTTTATAACCACAAAACCGACTAAAACTATCCAAAATGTTGAGTATAGCAGGTAATGAAGTAAGTGGGCTGGAGAGAAATAATAAAAGATCGTCGGCATAGAATGAAACCCTATGCTCGATGCTGCCCCTACAAATGCCTAGAAAGTCCCGGCTCCCACGGATTGCAATAGCTAACGGCTCAATTGCCAAGGCAAAGAGCAACGTGCTCAAAGGACAGCCTTGCCTCATACCACGGTAAAGCCTAAAATAGTCAGAATAGAGACAATTAGTTAATACTGAAGCTAAAGGACTAGCATAGAGAAGTTTAATCCAGGAACAGAAGGAAGGACAAAAACTGAACCTCTCCAAAGTAAAAAACAAATCCTCCCACTCAACCCTATCGAATGCCTTTTCAGCATCCAAACTAATAAGACATTCAGGTATGTTGTGGTGAGGAGTATAAGTAATATTAAACAACCGCCTCAAGTTAAAAAAAAGTATGGCGATTTTTAATGAAACCGGTTTGGTCCTGTGAAATTATAAAAGGAAGAATTTTTTCCAACCTTGAAGATAACAACTTTGACAAAATTTTAACATCGGTATTTAACAAGGAAATAGCCCTGTAAGAAGCACAATCAACAGGGTCCTTGTCTTTTTTAAGCAACACAGTGATACAGGCCTGGTAACATGAAGGAGGAAGTGTACCAGAGTCAAGCAACTCTGTAAAAACTTGACAAAGGAAAGGGGCAAGGTCATCAGAGAATTTTTGGAAAAAATCAGCGGAAAACCCATTAGGTCCTGGAGATTTTCCTGATTGCATGGATGATATTGCCAGCAGAATTTTTTCTTTTGTGATGGGAGCTTCTAGAATTTGTCAAGATTCTGAGGAAATCGAAGGGATATCAATAGAATCAAAAAAATCTTGCAGATCCTTTAAGTTTGTTGTATATTCTGAGGTATATAATTTGGAATAAAATCACCTGAAGATATCATTAATCACTTGTTGATCAGATGTCACCTCTCCTTTATCTGTCCTAACTCCAGTAATAATTTGATTAACTCTAATACCGTGCAGTTGATTAGCTAAAAGTTTACCGTTTTTTTCGCCATGTTCATAAAATTCACTCTTGTTCCTTATTAAACAACCTTCAATTTGTCGAGTGGAGAGTAAATTAAGTTTAGTTTGTAATGTCAAACGTTCCTTGTACAGAGCTGGTGATGGAGATTGAGCATATTGCCTGTCAATGTCCAAGATTTGATCTAAAATAGCCTTCTGTTCCTGTATTGCGGGTCGTCTTTTAAATGCTGCCAATGAGATAAATTCTCCCCTTAGAAATGCTTTCATGGTCTCACATATTGTTTTGTTCGGCATACCAGGAGTTTTATTTTCTTTCAAAAAAAACTTAATTTTAGAAAAAATATTCGCAACCAATTTTTCATCTGTAAGTAATAATGGATCCAGTCTCCAATGCTTTCTCATGGAGCCACATCCATGGAGGTTAATTTTAAGTACAAGAGAGGCATGATCAGAAACCGAGATGCTATCATAACTGCAAGAGCTAAGGTTATTAATTAATAAATTGTCAACAAAAAAATAATCTATTCTGGTATAAGTATGGTGTACATGAGAGAAAAAAGAATAGTCCCTGCCGTTAGGATGTAAAAAACGCCAAGGGTCTGTAAGGCTATATTCCTCAAGAAAAGACTTAACATAAGTTGCAGATTTATTAAGACTAGCAGGTTTTGAGGATGAGTGATCTAAGATCGGATCCATATACAAATTAAAGTCACCCCCAAGAATTAGAGAATGAGTATTTAAATCTAGAAGCTGCGAAAAAAGGTTGCGAAAAAAGTGTACATCATCAAAATTTGGCGCATACAGATTAGCCAAGGTGACATATTTATTGCCAAGTTTACCTGATACTATTACAAATCGTCCATTTTTATCTAATACAACATTAGAGGGAATAAATGGGATATTTCGATCAATAAGAATAGCGGCGCCCCTGGCCTTAGCTTTAAAATTTGAATAAAAAAATTGTCCTGACCAGCATTTTGACAAGCGCAAGTGGTCGGAATCCTGCAAATAGGTTTCCTGCAAAAACAGTACCCCAGGCTTAAATTGCTTTAGACTTGACATTACTCTCTTTCGTTTAATTGGATGGTTCAACCCTTTCACATTCCAGCTTACCAAAGTAAGATTACTATTCATTCAAAGAGTAAAATTTATATATTGTGTTGTGTAGTCCAAAAAGGAATGGGGTGAGGTACGGGTAAGAAAAAAAAAAAAAAGGCGGGGTGGAGGGGGTGTTAATAAATGGATAACATAAAAAAAAAAAAAAATCAACAATCAAACCTATAACAACACTCCAGCCGGTTGCATAGAACAGCAACCGCTCCATCTCCTGCTCTATTCTCATCCTAACAAAATACTCTCATACAACTGGCTTCAATCCTGCATAGTATGAACATTTTACCCTAAAAAAAAAAAATAAATAAATAAGTAAACAACAACATATAGGGAACCAATTTTACCTTGTTTTTGAACATCTAAAAATGTTCAAAAACAATTGATGTTCTAAAATTGATGTTCTAAAAATGCATCAATGTGCAGTCAGTGCAGCTTTAATGAAGTAATAATCAAGTAGTCCAGTGTGGTAGTTGGTCAAGTTGAATGACCAGTTCAGGGCGAAAATCGTTGACTTCTCTCCAAGGTTTGCATGAAGCGGGTGGCCTCCGAGACGGACGCCAGCCACTGGTTTTTGCCGTCTGGAAGAGTTATCCGGAGCCTGGCAGGGAATAGAAGAGAAGGACAAAAACCTCTCTTGTACAACTCGGACATAACCTCCTTGTATTCGGCTTGTTGCTTCTGAACGTCGGCGTTGTAATCCTTGTAGAACTGAAGTTTATATCCACGATATTCCAAAGTCCCACGGCGTCTCCGCGCTTCTCTCATCACCAAGTCTTTGGTCCGAAACCGGTGGAAACAAATAATGACAGCGCGCGGCTTCCCGTTTGGACCCGGCTTGGGCATGAGGCTGCGGTGGGCTCTATCCAGCTCTGGGGGAGATGGCAAAGTTTGTGTGCCAAAAACGTCCACCAACAGCCGAGAAAAAAATTCAGATGGCCGTGGATCCACATCAAAGGACTCCGGCAGACCCACCAAACGAATATTCAGCCTCCTGCTTCTTCCCTCCAGGTCAGAAAGTTTGTTTTTCAAAAGCTTGTTCTCCTCCTGTATCGACTCACACGTAGCTTCAAGCGCCACTAGGCGCTGGCTGACGTCCTCCGCGTTGCTTTCAAGGTCGCCAATGCGTTGCTCCTGGTTAGCCACATCTGTTTGAATCTTGTCCAGCTTGCCATTAATAACATCAAATGAAGCTTTAAAGTCAGCAGCTATGGACATTCTGTGTTGCTCTAGCAAGGCAACAAGTGCAGGGTTAAGGCTTATATTAGCATTCTCAGCTAAGCTGGTTTTAGCATTGTTCACTGCTGCCTCCTTTTCAGTCTGCTTTCTTGTTTTGGACATATTTCGCAACTCAAAACAGATTTCGCACGTATTAAACGTCCAAAACGTTGAAAGCTTAGAGCAAAGTAGGGTTTAAAAAGTAAGACTGAAAAAAAATATAGCAGGAGCCAGCAACGCACACACCTACTCCATTGCCAGCACACCTGATGCCAATCCCACATAACTCTTTTGGTCTTGTTCTCGGGAGAACCTGATGTTGTTGCTTGGTCCCCTTTTTTTTTTTTTCTTTTCTTTGACCCACCTCACAAAATAGAGGAATATGTGGATAACATAGCACACATTTTGTTTTTAACGGAAAATGAACGACAGGTTTACAACAAAATGTCTGTTCTTTAAAGTTCCATAGTATGTAACTTTCTAATGAAATGATTGCACTTCAAGCACTGAAAACTAAAAGTACAAATGTCTGATTTTCAAATAATGAAAACCAAATGAAATGGCAGCTTTTTAAGCACTAACAGCAGTTATTGCTATTTAAAAGCATGGAATGATTCTCGAGAATTATAAGCGGTCCCAACGTTAATGCCAAGACTATTGAGAAGCAGAATATCTTCCTCATATGAACGCAGAGGACCTGGTTGTTTTACTTTGTGAAAGGCCAACAGAAAAAAACTTTACTCAGTGCTTGATGCTGTTCTTCATTCAGTTCATCTTTCCATTTGTTGAGCGGACCACTGGGCCTCTGGCCCTGGCTGCGCCTTCTAGCAATATCAATCACTTCCACTATTTTCAGGTGCTCTCTGCTGTTTGCATGCTTATCAAAAGCTGGATCATTAAAGTTTTTATTACCTGTATAAAAGGTGCTGTCTTAATCTCCCGGAGTGGGATTTTCACTGAATTGCACCACATCTCAGTGTGGGCATCATTTGTTGAAAGCCAGTTGACCTCCTGCAGCTACTTTTCCAAGAACGCACACTTCTTTTGCAGTTCAGGTTCAGTCTGGCATTTCTTTGGAGGTGGAGGAACACCAAAGTAATTGCTTAATGGAGCTTGCTTCTTGGACATTTTAATGAAAGGAGAAAATCCTAAAAGCAGTCGCTCATACTGTGCACTGCAGTCCAATGTTTAAAATTTATCTCTCCCTAGGTGCGCATTACAACATCTGATCTGGTGTGCATTGCTTATTTGGATCATGCATGCACACCTGCGCACCACAAATGTATACACCTAGTAATAGCTATGTTTTTAATAATGGATTGCATTTATATGGCACTTTTTATGACACCCAGAGATACTTTACCGTAAGTCCATTATCCATTCACTCCACAGACAATGATAGTGGAAAGCTACCTCTGTAGCCACAGCTGCCCTGGGGCAGACTGATGGAAACATGGCTGCCAAAAAATGACAATAGCCTCTCCGACCACCACCAAACATTTATTCACATTCATATATCAATGTCATGAACCATGAACACACTGGAGGAAAGGTGGGTAAAGTGTCTTGCCCAAGGACACAATAGCAAGGTGGGGGTAGTGGGATTCGAACAGCCAACTCATACCAACCCTTATACCGCCAACCCTCCACTTATTGGGCGACCTGTTCTACTTCTTGAGCCACTTCTGCCTCATTCTTGTTTCTCTTTAAGAAATAATGAAACTGTGAGCTAGAATGCACAACTACACTGCAAAAAGTCAATTATACAGTAAGTAAAATTAAATAAAATAAGGCTGTTTATGCTTTTTTTGTTTGTCAGATAAGATATGTATTCTTGCTGTGCAGTTTTGTGGAAGGAAATTTTACATGCTTTCCAATACTTTTAACTTGTTTTACAGAATTTGGTAAGTCAAATTTTCTTGCTCTGTTGGCAGATAATTTCACTTAAAATAAAGAAAAGAATTCTGGCAATAGATAAGTTTAAGTAAAATTAGAAGAAAAAAAAAATCTTCCAACAAAGTAAGATGGAATTGCTTAAAAAAGTAAAAACTTTCATAAAGCAAGTAAAATCTTACAGAAAATTGAACAAAAAAAATTTGTTTTTTTCAAAATTATCTTGTGAGAGAAAAACAAGCACAACAGCAGCAATGGAAAACCTGCACAGGTAGCTGGAAACTACATTGCAAATAGCAAGTCTTACCTTTTTAGAAGTATTTTCTTCTGGCCTTCTTTACAGAAAATCCTTCATTATGTCCTTTAAGTCCAGCTTACGAATACAGTCATACTCTCAGGATGCATGCTTGATCCAGTCTACTTTTTACCAAGTTCAGAGTCCACTGTCCCATGCACAGCTGTCTAATGTATGCAATCATGGACTTTCTTCTCCCTTCTCCTCCAGGTGAGGGCTTTAATGACCCACCTGCCTCCTCTGTGTGTAATTAGCAGCCTCCTCCACTCAATGCACCAGCTTAGAAAAATCTTTTATGCTTCAAGATTTTTTGAGCGATTTGCTTTCCCCAATATCAGTCCCTCCAGGATTTTGAGGGATGTTTTTATGATTGTTGTGGCCCAAAAAGCCTGAATATAAGCTGCAATAAATGTTGAAATAAAAGTTGCAATGTTTTGACAGATTTTTTTTGCACTAAAAGTTGTGGGCAGAATTCCAGATTTTAAAGCAGATTGTGGTGGACACACATACGTGACCTGCTTTTGGACTCACATTTTAGATCAGAACAAAGGCAGAGCTTCCTTGGTGATTACAGGAAGCTGCAAGAGTGTTAGCTTTGGTATGCAAGGCTTGAGACTGTGGGGTATAATTAAAGGATTAAAGAAGGGATGCGTTGTAGACAGTGGGGGTGATATCATGGTGAGAGGATGCATTGTTACTGTCATTATAATGCAATGTGGTCTGTGAGACATGTGACTTGTGAATTGTAAAAGTCCTGGTATTTGAGGACGAGAGTTCCCTGTGTGGATCTCTTTTTTCTGCTTCGAGATGTTGGAGATGTGAATAAAGCTGACTTGAGAGAGAACTCTGCCTCGTCATTCTCACATCCCCACAAGATGTTTTTTTTTGTTTGTTTTGTTTTGCTTTTTGTTTTGTTTTGTTTCCAGTTTACTGCAGTGATATCCTATATAACAAGAAAAGCACAGGGTTGTCAAACTTTTCCTGTTACAGTGATTTGTAAATTAAGCAGAAACTTCTGATCTACAGAAAAAAAAAAGAAAAAAAAATCTTTTGTGCAACAGCAAAAACAAACTTTAACACAATATCCATTACAACAGCTAAATTGCATTGAATCCATGTTAAAGAGTATAGAATTGGAAATTCCCCTCATGGATCATCACCTTATCGTGGTGGGGGGTTTGCATGCCCTAGTGATCCCAGGAGCTACGTATGTTGTCTGGGGCAATTTGCCTCTGGTAGGGTCACCCAAGACAAACTGGACCTGGGTGAAGGGCTAGACTAAGAAGGAACCAACAGACTCTCATGATGAATGCTAGAACAAGGATTCAGTGTACCCCGCCCGGTATGGGGTTACCGGGGCCCCACCCTGGAGCCAGGCCAGGGGGAGGGGCTCGATAGCTAGCATCTGGTTACCGGGTTTCCGCCCATGGGACCCAGCTGGGCTCAGCCCAACGGAGTTTCATGGGTCCACCTTCCAGTGGGCTCACAAATTGCAGGAGGAACCATGGGGTTCCGGTGCTATGTGGATCAGGAGGCGGTCAAAGGTGGAGACCTTGGCAGTCTTATCCAAAGCTTCCTAAACTGGCTTTTGGGACGTGGAATGTCACCTCTCTGGTGGGGAAGGAGCCTGAGCTGGTGCATGAGGTTGAGAGATACTGGCTAGATTTAGTCAGCCTCACCTCAACACACAGCTCTGGTTCTGGAACCAGTCTCCCGGAGAGGGGCTGGAGCTTGGCCTACTCTGGAGTTGCCCCGGGAGAGAGGCGATGAGCAGGGGTGGGTATTCTTGTATCCCTCCACCTTGCTGCCTCGAATTGGAATTTTCCTCAGTGGACGAAAAGGTTGTTTCCCTGCGCCTTCAGGTTGGGAAACGGGTCCTGACCATCATTTGTGCTTATGCACCAAATGATGGTCAGGATGAAGCCACAAAGCTTCTGGGAGAATGTCCACCTGCTGAGAGGTGCAGAAGTCTCATTGACAGTTACAGAAATCATTTGATTGCAGTGATTGCCTCAAAAGGTTGTGCAACAAGATATTAAGTTAAGGGTACCATCAGTTTTGTCCAGGCCTGTTTCATGAGTTTGTTTTTTAAAATAAGGTTCAGGTTCAGGTTCAGGTTACTTTATTTGTACCCGTAGGTAGATTTGTTTTGCAGTCTGGTGACATCTATATTTACAAACCACAATTACATTTAACATAAACACAAACACAGGCACACATGAAGCTGACTATATACATGATAAAAATACGCAAGGCTCCATCAATCAGGATATAAAGACAACGAGATGAGAGAAAAAACAGAGATAAGAGAGAAGGGTCATATTAAAAAGTTAAAGACTAGTCAAGGAGGTTAAAATCTCAAAGGTCTAAAAGCCAATAAAAGATTTAGAACCCAGATAAAAAATCCTACAAAAATAAGTAAATATAAAATGGAATTAATAAATAGGTAACTAAATTATGTGCAATATATTGTTACAACTTGTTCAACTCTTTGACAGCAGCAGGAACAAAGCTGTTTTTGTAGCGCTGGGTTTTACTTTTTGGGACAGCAAACCTCCGTCTTGAGGGAAGAAGCTGAAAGTGGCAGTGCAAAGGGTGGGAGTCATCATTTAAAATGGAGGTAGCAATCCTCTGTACCTGTCTGGTGTACAAGGATGTCAGGCTCAGCTGTTACTCACCGAGCAAACAACTGGACCATCTAACTACCTGATCCAAGGATTTCCTCTGTTTCAGTTTTGTCTGACTAAACATGACACTAAAGAAAAGGATAGAATAGATTCAATAAAAGCCCGATAAAACATTGTCATTATGGTTCGGTCAATTTGGAAGCGTGCAAGTTTCCTTAAACAATGCAAATGTTGCTGACCCTTTTTGCACACCCTTTCACAGTTCTCTTCAAAGTTTAAATTACTATCAATAATTGTCCCAAGATATTTGTAGGATTGTACACATTCAGTGGTCTAGACTTTTAGTATGGTGACTTTGTGCCTGGGAGTTTACTTCCTAAAGTCAATAATCATATCTTTAGTTTTTGTCGTATTCAGCTGCAGGTAGGAGTCCTCACACCAGTGAACAAAATCATCAACTACTTGGCCGTGGCCACTCTCTGACATAACGCACGGCTCAGGAGACGCACACACACAGGCTTAGAGTAGTTCAAAGAGTTTATTAACAGCAGGAGTGAATGAGTGTGTGTCTGCGGGATGCAGATGTGTTGGTGGTGGCGTCTGCTTCAGGCACAGAGGCAGATGACCGTTCGGCCGAGCAACCCTATGGAGAGAGCACAGGGAGAGGGTGACGGGCATACACCAACACAGGATGAATTATGGCAAGAGAAGATCTTACTTGAGTTGTCAGGATAGCTGGCACAGCAAGGGGAACGTAGCCCGGGAGACAGCCACCTGGAGAGCTCCGTGCAGCGGCGAAGGATGGGCGATGGAACGGAGATGTCCGCCGCCGGGGAATCCACCTGTGCACAGGGGAGCAGACTGGAGAAGGAGGTAAGGGTTCTTACCCAAAATAGCGATGCTGAAGAAAGGTATGCTCACAGCGGTGAGGAAACGAAGTCTGACGGCTTCAGGCCGAGCCTCCGGGTGAGGCGGCTTTTATCCCTCGCTGCTGATGAGGATCAGGTGTGTGAGCAGGTGGCGCCGCTGATGAACGGCGCGGCGTGACAGTACTCCCCCCTCTAGCAGCG
Organism: Pholidichthys leucotaenia; assembly: GCA_020510985.1. Lineage (NCBI taxonomy): Eukaryota > Metazoa > Chordata > Actinopteri > Cichliformes > Pholidichthyidae > Pholidichthys > Pholidichthys leucotaenia. Next base: position 240,565,694 of record CM035845.1, read on the forward strand.
CCTCCTGGCGATGGCTTATCCGGGTGCGCTCGGTGGAAGTCCGCGATGAGCGATGGGTCCAACACAAACGACGGGGGCACCCATTGTCGATGCTCGGGCCCATAGCCCTCCCAGTCCACCAAGTATTGCAACCCACGACCCCGGTGCCGGGAGTCCAGGATGGAGGAGACGGACCAGGCCGGGTGGCCACCAATCATCCGGGGCGCGGGTTGCGCTGCAGGAGGAGGGCAAAGGGGGTCGGTGACTGCCAGCTTCACCTTTGATACGTGGAAGGTGGAATGGATGCGGAGGGAGGGGGGAATAGCCACGCGCACAGCCACCGGGTTGATGATCCGGGTGATGGGGAAGGGACCCATGAAGCGCTGTGCCAGCTTCCTCCTCTCGCCTTTTAGGGTGACGTCCTGGGTGGAAACGTAGACAAGTTGCCCGACTCTGTACGCCGGGGCAGGTCTTCTACGCTGGTCCGCCACGGTCTTGTTGCGCTCCGCTGTGCGTAAAAGCGCATGACGCGCGGCGGCCCAGGTGGAGCGGAACTGCCTCACGTGCGCCCTAACTGACGGAACAGTTACCTCGCTCTCCTGCGCTGGAAGCAGCGGGGGGTCGTAACCCAGGGACGCCTTGAAGGGGGACATCCCCGTTGCAGAAGAGCGGGCGGTGTTGTGGGCGTACTCCACCCAGGCGAGATGGTTGCTCCATGATGCCGGCTTGGATCTTGCAACACAGCGGAGCGCGGCCTCCAGCTCCTGATTGGTCCTCTCACACTGCCCGTTAGACTGGGGGTGATGGCCGGAGGAGAGGCTCACCTTGGCTCCGATGGCGTTACAAAAGGATTTCCAAACCTCGGATGAAAATTGGGGACCCCGGTCCGAGACCACATCCACCGGGATCCCATGCAGCCTGACCACGTGTTGGATGAGGAGGCCCGCCGTCTCCAGGGCGGTAGGGAGACCTCGCAGGGGGATGAAGTGTGCCGCCTTGGAGAAACGGTCCACGATGGTCAGGATGGTGTCGAATGAGTTGGAAGCTGGGAGCCCGGTGACGAAATCCAGTGCGATGTGCGACCATGGCCTGCCAGGGACGGGCAGAGGCTGGAGCAGACCCGCTGGAGGGGCGTTTCCCGACTTGCTGGTGGCACAAATTGGACAAGCCCGGGCATAGCGGGCTGCATCCCTCCGCAGGCCCGGCCACCAAAAGGACCGTTGGAGGAGGCTGATCATCCGAGAGGTGCCGGGATTTTTTTTTTTTTGTTACTTATTTGTACCCGTAGGTAGACATGGTTTGCAGTCTGGTGACAAGCCACTGGCTGCTGGTCGCTGCGTGCGCGAGCGCCCTAAACCTACATGTTTTTGGTATGCGGGAGGAAACCGGAGAAATCCCGGAGTAAACCCGCGCAACACGGGGAGAACATGCAAACTCCACACAGCTCACTGTTGGTCGGGGGCTGGGATCGAACCCACGATCTGATGATCCCTGCGATCCCCCGGCCGAGGGTAAAACTGTGCTGTTACAGTGCTAAACCACTGCGCCACCGTGCAGCCCATGACAGGTGACAGGGATGACAGGTGACAGGGATGACAGGTGAGCCGGGAGGTGTGGAGCCAGTGGATGACCTCTCCTCGGACCGCAGACGGAACGAACAGTCTTCCCTCCGGTCCGCCGCCAGGATCAGGTTCCACCTCCTGTGCCTTCCGGATCTTGTCCACAATGTACCAAGAGATAGCTCCCACGACGCACGACCTGGGCAGGATAGTGTGGGGCGTTTCCTCAGCCCCCGCGGGGGTGAACTGTCTAGAGAGGGCGTCAGGCAGGCCGTTCTTGGAGCCTGGCCTGAAGGTGATAGAAAACCGGAACCTGGCGAAGAATAGAGACCAGCGCGCCTGGCGGGCATTCAGGCGCTTGGCAGATCGTAGATACTCTAAATTCTTATGGTCCGTCAAGACCACAAACGGCAGGTCCGCCCCCTCTAACCAGTGGCGCCACTCCTGTAGGGCGAGTTTAATGGCCAGGAGCTCTCTGTCCCCCACATCATAGTTCCTCTCCGCCGGGGACAGGCGCCGGGAGAAGAAGGCGCACGGTCGCTTGGCGCCATCGTCCGGTGATTGCTGGGATAACACTGCTCCCACTCCCGTGTCCGATGCGTCTACCTCCACAATGCACTGCAGCGCGGGGTCGACCTGGCGAAGGACCCGGGGGGAGGAGAACTCCGCCTTCAGCGCCTTAAAGGCAGCATCGACCTCTTCGGTCCACCGGAACGGAACCTTCGGGGACGTGAGGCGGGTCAGTGGTCCGACGATCCCGCTGAAATTCGGGACAAAACGGCGGTAAAAATTGGCGAAGCCAACAAACTGTTGCACCTGCTTCCGAGATGCGGGAGTAGGCCACTCCACCACCGCCTTCACCTTCTCTGGGTCCGGGAGCACCTGGTCTTGGGCGATGATGAATCCCAGGAAGGATGTGGTCCTAGCATAAAACTCGCACTTCTCAGCCTTCACGTACAAACGATTCTCCAGCAGTCTTTGAAGGACCCGCCTCACATGGATCCGGTGCTCGTCTCTGGACTGAGAGAAGATCAGAATGTCGTCCAGGTAGACGAACACGAAGAGGCCGATGAAATCCCGGAGGACATCATTGATGAGGCGCTGAAAGACGGCAGGAGCGTTGGTCAGCCCGAACGGCATGACGAGATACTCAAAGTGGCCGTTCGGGGTACGGAAGGCTGTTTTCCATTCATCTCCCTCCCGGATCCGGACGAGGTGGTAAGCGCTGCGGAGATCCAGCTTGGTAAACCAGGTCGCCCCCTGGAGGGAGTGGAAGGCAGTGTCCATGAGGGGCAGGGTGTAACGGTCCCTCTCAGTGATGTCATTAAGAGCTCGGTAGTCAATACAGGGACGGAGGGAACCGTCCTTCTTCCCTACAAAGAAAAACCCCGCCCCCACGGGTGATGACGATGGGCGGATAATCCCAGCGCTCAGTGATTCCTTCAGGTACGTATTCATAGTCTCCTTCTCCGGCGCCGACAGGCTGTAGAGCCGACCAGATGGCAGGGGGGCCCCCTGGCGGAGATTGATGGCACAGTCATATGGTCGATGCGGGGGAAGAGACATAGCTTTCGACTTGCTGAATACCATACCCAGGTCGTGAAATTCTGGAGGCACCAGTGACAGGTCCGGAGGTGCTGTATCCGCCACAGGGGGAGCCGCGGATGGGGAGCAGGCAGCGGACTGAAGGCAGGTGCCCATACAGAAGGTACTCCATGCCGATACCCCAGCGGACCTCCAGTCCAGGACAGGGTTGTGGAGGTGTAGCCAGGGATACCCCAGGATGACGGGCGACACAGAGTTGGGCAGGACGTAAAATACCATCTCCTCCCGGTGGTTCCCTGAGATGATGACTGGGACAGGCATGGTTTGGTGAGAAACTCTCCCAAGGGAGGCACGGGAGAGATGGACCAGGGAGATGGGGTGTTTTAATGCCTGACAGCGGATGCCCAATCGGGTTGCCAGGCCTTGTGAAATGAAGCTGCCTTCTGCGCCCGAATCCACCAGTGCGTGGGTGAGGTGCCCAGTGGGATTGTGGCAAAAACGGATGGGCAGCTTTAATTGAGTGAGAGAGTCTAACCGGTTGGGATCCGCGAGGCTCCCTACAGCGATTCGCGGACCCCGCCGACTGGCTTTCCGCGGGCAACGCTCCACAGTGTGTTGGTCACCTCCGCAATACATGCAGAGGCCCAACTCACGGCGGCATTGTTTCTCCGCAGGGGAAAGCTTGGTCCAGCCCGTCACCATCGGCTCCGACTCCTCGGGGCACAATGCTGGCGGCGCCGCCAGGGGGCGAGCTTGGAACAGGTGCGGCGAGACTCCACGAGGGCGAGAAGAAGAAGACTTCCGCCCCGAGGAGCGCTCGCGCAACCTGTTATCCAAACTTATCGCTAAGGATGTCAGCTCCGCTAGCGTCCCAGGGATATCCCGTCCAGCCAGTTCATCCCTCAGATCACTATTGAGGCTGCGGAGGAACAGGCCACAGAGGGAGCGTTCCTCCCAGCCCAATTCCTCCGCCGCTACCCGGAAGTCGACCGAGTAGTCCGCTGCCGACCGGCCTCCCTGCTGGAGGAGAAGCCGATCGACCTGGACCGTCTCGGTTTGAGAATGGTCAAAGACCTCCAGAAAGCGCCTCACGAACTGGTCATAGGTGAGGGTGGCATAACTGGGCCTCGCCATTACGGCGTAGGTCCAAGTTAACGCACGCCCCTCCAGAAGATTCCCTATGTAACCAATCCGACTGTGATCTGAGGGAAAATCTCCGGGCACACGGTGGAACATGGACTCACACTGCATAATGAACCCCCGCGCTCCGCCGAGCTTACCGCTAAAGCGGGCGGGGGTCGGAATCGGTGTGAGCTGAACCGGTGCCACTGGAGCCGGCTGGACGGCCGCTGGAACAGCAGGAGCCGCGCCACCCTGACGAGCCGGGGGGAACGGCTGTTGAGGATCTAAGCGGCCCAACCGGTTAGTTAAGTTTAATAATTGATTCAGGATAACCTGCTGTTGATAAGCAATCTGATCCACTCTAGCCTCGAGAGTGGTAAACCGGTGTGCGAGCCCGCCGTCCACCGAGCCGCTCTGCTGAAGCCGTACTGACATAACGCACGGCTCAGGAGACGCACACACACAGGCTTAGAGTAGTTCAAAGAGTTTATTAACAGCAGGAGTGAATGAGTGTGTGTCTGCGGGATGCAGATGTGTTGGTGGTGGCATCTGCTTCAGGCACAGAGGCAGATGACCGTTCGGCCGAGCAACCCTATGGAGAGAGCACAGGGAGAGGGTGACGGGCATACACCAACACAGGATGAATTATGGCAAGAGAAGATCTTACTTGAGTTGTCAGGATAGCTGGCACAGCAAGGGGAACGTAGCCCGGGAGACAGCCACCTGGAGAGCTCCGTGCAGCGGCGAAGGATGGGCGATGGAACGGAGATGTCCACCGCCGGGGAATCCACCTGTGCACAGGGGAGCAGACTGGAGAAGGAGGTAAGGGTTCTTACCCAAAATAGCGATGCTGAAGAAAGGTATGCTCACAGCGGTGAGGAAACGAAGTCTGACGGCTTCAGGCCGAGCCTCCGGGCGAGGCGGCTTTTATCCCTCGCTGCTGATGAGGATCAGGTGTGTGAGCAGGTGGCGCCGCTGATGAACGGCGCGGCGTGACACTCTCCCCATCCTGGAGGAGACTGACAATAACTGAATCATCAGCATACTTTATAATGTGTCTGTTGTCATGTCTGCTCCGACACATATTTGTGTACAGGATGAAGAGTAGTGGTGACAACACACACCCCTGAGGAGAGCCAGTAGAAGAGCACTTTTGGTCAGACAATGTACCATTGACCCTTACTCTCTGTGTCCTGTTGGTTAAGAAATCCAGAATCCAACCCACCAGATTATTGCTCAAATCAAATTGTTGCAGGAGCCTTTCAACTAAAATATGAGGTTGGATTGTATTAAAGGCGGAGGAAAAGTCCACAAATAACAGCCTGGTGTGTATCCCATTAAAATCCAGATGTTTAAAAAGCATGTTAAACAGAGTGACAGTGGTGTCCTCCACTCCTTTGTGAGGCCTATATGCAAACTGCAAAGGATCCAATCCATGTTCAGTCTGCTTTAGGACCTCAGATCTGACCAGTTTTTCAAAAATTTTCATTAAAATTGAAGTCAAAGCAACTGGTCTAAAGTCGTTTACCGTTTTAGGACAGTTGGATTTTGGAACGGGAACAACCACGGCATCTATCCAGATCTTGGGCACATGTTGTGTCTGTAAGGACTTATTGAAAATGTAATGAAATACAGGACTCAGTTCATGTGCACAGGACTTTACCAAGCGCCCACATATATTATCAGGGCCCTGACTTTTGTTAACTTTTACAGCACGGAACTTCCTTTTAATATCCTGCACCTCAATATTTTAAAGTGCTGATTGTCTTTGAGTTTCTGTTTCAAATCTTGGGTTTCTGTGCTAAAATCAGGGGAATCAAAACAACCATAAAAACAATTAAGAACATTAGCCAGCTCTGTGTCTGAATTAAAACCATCTAAAAACACACGATTACTGTGCTCTGTGCTCTGAAGGCCTGCAATAGTTTTCATACTGGCCCAGGCTGAACCAAGTTTCTTTGTTGCCATCTTGCTTTCCTATTCTTATTTATAATTCTGTTTTGCTCTTAAAATTTCGTACTTCAGCTCTTTTGTGGCAACCTGTAGCTCAGAAACAGACCCCTGTTTAAAGGCAAGTGCCTTCCTCTGTAAGCAGGATTTAACTGATTTTGTAACCCATGGCTTGTTGTTGGGATATATTTTGACACGTTTACGTGGAACGATCATATTTTTACAGAAAGCCATGTATGAGCATGTGACATCTACCAAAGAGTCCAGATCATCCCCGCAGGACAGTGTGAAAACCTCCCAGTCCGTACAGCTAAAGCATTCCTGGAGACAGTGCACTGAATCCTCTGTCCACGCATCTATGTCTCTGGTCTTCACCTTGCCTCTTTTGAGAGCAGTTTTATATGTGGGCAGCAAATGTACACAGTTGTGATCTGAGGATCCTAAAGGAGGAAGGGGAAGTGATTTATAGGCCCTCTCAATGGATCCATAGCACAGGTCCAATGTCTTTTTTCGCCTGGTTGGGCAGGAGACATACTGATAAAAGTTTTTAAGTGTCTTCTTTAAGAAACATGGTTAAAATCCCCAAGAATGAAGTTTGGAGCCTCTGGAGAAATTGACTGCAGCTGCTGGACCACATCAAAGACGGTGCTGGAGGCGGAGTCAGCGTCTGCCCTCGGGTGAATGTACACAGTCGTGATGAAAAGTTGGGGGAACTCGCGGGGCAGATAAAAGGGGCGTAGCGATACGGACAGAAGCTCCACATCGGGTGTAGAGATGCGCTCTCTGACCGTGACAGATGTACAGTACTGTTTATTAATATATAAATATACGCCACCCCCCCTGACATTTCCCCGTTACCTCTTCCTGCCGATCCGAGTGAAGTGGGGCTCCAAAGCCGTCAATCCACAGGTCTGCATCCCGGTCATGCGCTGTAAGCCATGTCTCCGTGTAAGACATGACACAGCAGTTCTTGAAGTCCTTCTGGTAGCGTGCAATCCCTTGAATTTCATCTACTTTATTTCTCATGGATTGTACATTCCCCAAAATCATGGAAGGAAGAGGAATGCTGTTAAACTGACGCCTTCTCAGATTTAATTTTACGCCTCCACGCTTTCCGCGTTTCCTCCTCTTGTCTCTCTTTTCATCGCTGTGTCCATGAAAGTCTCTTATAATAAAGTCCAGCAGTCGTGGCACAGACTCAAACACAGACGCTGCATAATCAGTGTTTAAATGCAGTAACATGTCTCTGGAATATTGTATTCTCCCCGGCATGATCGTGATTGCGCTTACCTCCAAAACAAAGAGCCGGTGTGAAAGAAGCAGCAGTGCAATAATAAGGAGGAAATCCATATTGATGGAACCAGGGAGCTCTTCATTATACAGTCCACAAACATTCAAGGACAAAAACTATACAGAGAATTTCGTTTAAACACATTAAAGTCCGTAAAAACAGAAACACAGACGACAGACTTTTTTCACCAGCTGCCGGTCGATGCGTGCACATGCGCCCAAATAATTCTGTTGAACCACAATTCAAAAGCATTGTCTGATTTTTATTAATTAATGTTCATAGAATTTTTATTTATTACAACTTTTGTCAGATTCAAGTTATTTCTGTGACCACTGTGGGTTTCTCTTTCATTAACAGAGGGGTACCAACAATTTTGTCCACATCTGTATTTCCTGAAATAATACCAGGTGAGCATTGCACTCTTTGTAAGGATAATATTGTTTCCACTTTTGGGCAATCTTTGGTTATCCACGAACAGATATTGTCCTAAAACAAACAAACAAACAAAACAAAACAAAACAAAAAAACACCTCAGAATACAATGTTTGGCTGCAAGTAGAAGATTGTTTGCATTTATTTTATGCAGATGGTTTTGTGTGCTTTCTTTGTTTTTTTTTTGTTTTTTTTTGTTTTTTCCCCTTGTCCTGTCAGGAAGCTAGGTGACCAGAACAGAGATCTGTTATCCTTACTGTGCCAAAAAAGATTTATTTTGCCAAAAGGAGCTTTATACAGTACCAATCTATGTACTGTATACAGGTACATCTCAAAAAATTAGAATATCATGAAAAAGTTCAATATTTTTTGTCACTCATTTAAGAAAGTGAAACCATATATTAAATAGATTCATTGCACAGAGAGTGATATATTTCAAGTGTTTATTGATTTTAATTTTGATGATTATGGCTTACAGCCCATGAAAACCCCAAATTCAGTTTCTCAAAATATTTGAATATTACATAAAATTATTATTATTATTTTTTTTTTTTAAATAGAAATGTTGGACAACTGAAAAGTATGTCAATGTACACACTCAATACTTGGTCGGGGCTCATTTTGGATTAATTATTGTATCAATGTGGCGTGGCATGGAGGTGATCAGCCTGGGGCACTGCTGAGATGTTATGAAGGTCCAGGTTGCTTTGATAGTGACCTTCAGCTCATCTGCATTGTTGGGACTGGTATCTCTCATCTTCCTCTTGACAATACTCCATAGATTCTCTATGGGGTTTAGGTCAGGAGAGTTTGCTGGCCAATGAAACACAGTTATGCCGTAGTCATTAAACCGGGTTTTGATACTTTTGGTAATGTGTGTGTGTTTGGGGGGAGTGCCAAGTCCTGCTGGAAAAATGAAATCAGCTTCTCCATAAATCTTGTCAGCAGAGGGAAGCATGAAGTGCTCTAAAATTTCCTGGTAGACGACTGCGGTGACTTTGGTCTTGATAAAGCACAGTGGACCAACACCAGCAGATGGCATGGTTCCTCAAATCATCACTGACTGTATAAACTTAACACTAAACCTCAAGCAACTTAGATTCTGTGCCGCTCCACTATTTCTCCAGACTCAGGGACTTTGATTTCCAAATGAAATGCAAAATTTACTTTCATTTGAACAGAGGTCATCTACTGGTGTTTGTCCACTGTGTTTAATCAAGACCAAAGTCATCGCAGTCGTCTACCAGGAAATTTTAGAGCACTTAATGCTTCCCTCTGCTTACAAGCTTTATGGAGAAGCTGATTTCATTTTCCAGCAGGACTTGGCACTCCCCCCAAACACACACACATTACCAAAAGTATCAAAACCCGGTTTAATGACTACGGCATAACTGTGTTTCATTGGCCAGCAAACTCTCCTGACCTAAACCCCATAGAGAATCTATGTAGTATTGTCAAGAGGAAGATGAGAGACACCAGACCCAACAATACAGATGAGCTGAAGGTCACTATCAAAGCAACCTGGGCCTTCATAACATCTAAGCAGTGCCACAGGCTGATCTCCTCCATGAAAGCACTTCTCCAGTGCTTTCAACACCATCCAACCGATGATCCTGAAGGACAAGCTGCTGCGCGCAGGGGTGGACCAGCACCTGTCATCATGGATCCTGGACTACCTCACGAACCGGCCTCAGTTTGTGAGAACCCGGGACTGTGTTTCCGACACGATCATCAGTAGCACGGGGGCTCCCCAGGGAACGGTGCTGGCTCCCTTCCTGTTCACTCTTTATACTGCGGACTTCTCACACAACACAACACATTGCCATCTACAGAAGTTCTCTGATGACTCTGCGATCGTTGGTCTCATCTCCAACGGAGATGAAGCTGAGTACAGAGGGCTTATCCAGGACTTTGTGGACTGGTGCCATCGGAACTGCCTCCAGATCAACGCGAGGAAAACTAAGGAGCTGGTGGTGGACTGCCGCAGGCATGGGCAGCCCCTCACAGCACCAGTAAATATACAGGGAACAAACATCGAGATGGTGACATCCTATAAGTACCTGGGTATTCATCTGAACAATAAACTAGACTGGTCACACAATACTGACACACTCTACAAGAAGGGACAGCGCAGGCTGTTCCTACTGAGGAGACTCAGGTCTTTTGGTGTACAAGGGGCACTGCTGAAGTCATTCTACGACACGGTGGTGGCATCAGCCATCACTTTTGGAGTGGTCTGCTGGGGCAGTGGCATTACTGCAGCCGATAGGAAGAGACTGAACAAACTGATTAAGAAAGCTAGCTCTGTCCTGGGGCAGCGCCTTGATCCGATGGAGGAGATAGGAGAGAGAAGGACGGTGGCTAAACTGTCATCTCTGCTGGAGTCTGAGTTCCACCCTATGCAGGACATACTGGTTGCACTGAGGAGCTCATTTAGCAGCAGACTACATCATCCCAGGTGCACAACCGAGAGGTTTCGTAGGTCCTTCCTACCAACGGCTGTCAGACTGTACAACCTAAGCAGGGCTGCTCGCAGAGATAGCAAAAAGACGTAACAAACTAATAGTTTTTTTTGAATGCAAAAGATGCAATAGACTTACACAATGGTCCTCTCCGGCATACAACTAGGAACATACCGGTCGCTATGGAGGGTGAGAATATGTATGGGCACATAATCATACCATGTAGGATAACTAAATAGACGGTTATGCTGTTTCATCCCACCTAGCAACAATGCTCTGCACTGTGTGTGTTTATATATTTACATATTTATTCCATCTAGCTACAATGCTCTGCACTGGGTGTGTTCATATTTATATATCTATATATTTATTCCATCCAGCTACAATGCTCCGCACTGTGTTTTTATATATCTACATATTATTCCATCTAGCTACATTGCTCCGCACTGTGTGTGTTTATATACTTGCATATTTATTCCACCTAGCTGCAATGCTCCGTACTGTGGGTGTTTATATATTTACATATTTATTCCATCTAGCTACAATGCTCTGCACTGTGTTCATATATTCATATATTTATTCCATCCAGCTACAATGCTCTGCACTGTGTGTCTGTGTGTGTGTGTGTATATATATATATATATATATATTTTATAGTAATATGTACATATGTATATTAGCTGCTCTTGCTTGCTTGTTTTTTTTTTTTTTTTTTTTTTTTTCTTGCCTTCTGATTGTTGCTCTGAGTGTTGCTATCCCTGTGCTGTTGCAATCCTGGAATTTCCCCGTTGTGGGACTAATAAAGGCTTATCTTATCTTATCTTATCTTATGTCATGCCACATTGATACAGTAATTAATCCAAAAAGAGTCCCGACCAAGTATTGAGTGTGTACATGGACATACTTTTCAGTCAATCAACATTTCTATTAAAAAACAATTTTTTTAAATTAATTTTATGTAATATTGAATTTTTTTGGCATCAAACTGGGGATTCTAAATTGTCCTTAGATATGACTGTGAGAGTGAATGGTTGCCTTTCTCTCTGTGTTGGCCCTGCGATGGACTGGCGATCTGTCCAGGGTGTACCCTGCCTCTCGCCCAAAGATGCTGGGATAGGCTCCAGCCCCCCCGCGACCCGAAAAGGATTAAGCGGAAGAAGATGAATGAATGAATGAATTTGGGGTTTTCATGGGCTGTAAGCCATCCATCCATCAATCTTCTACCGCTTTTCTGGAGGTCCGTGTCACGGAGGCAGCAGTTCAAGCAGAGAAGCCCAGACTTCCCTCTCCCCAGCCACCTGCTCCAGCTCTTCAGAGAGGATACCAAGGTGTTCCCAGACCAGCTGGGAGACATAGTCTCTCCCCCGAGTCCTGGGTCTGCCTTGGGGATCTGCCTCGGGGATCCCCCTCATGGATCATCACCTTATCGTGGTGGGGGGGGTTGATCCCAGGAGCTATGTTGTCCGGGGCAATTTGCCTCTGATAGGGTCACCCAAGACAAACTGGTCCTGGGTGAAGGGCCAGACTAAGAATGATCCAACAGACTCTCATGATAAATTCTATATCAAGGATTCAGTGTACCCCGCCCGGTATGGGGTTACCGGGGCCCCACCCTGGAGCCAGGCCTGGGGGGAGGGGCTCGAAGACTAGCGTCTGGTGGCTGTGTTTCCACCCATGGGACCCGGCTGGGCTCAGCCCGAAGGAGTTACATGGGTCCGCCCTCCAGTGGGCTCACCACCTGCAGGAGGGATCATGGGGGTCCAGTGCTATGTGGATTAGGTGGCGGTCAAAGGCGGAGACCTTGGCGGACTGATCCCAAGCTTTCTAAGCCATAATCATAGAAATTAAAATAAATAAACACTTGAAATATATCACTCTCTGTGTAATGAATCTATATAATATATGGGTTTCACTTTCTGAAATGAGTGACAAAAAATATTGAACTTTTTCATGATATTCTAATTTTTTGAGATGTGCCTGTATTGTTATAAACTCCTCCTCTAATAACTAGCAATACTTTATTTAATTTATTTTACTCATGAAGGACCCGGCATGATTGGGGAATGGGAAAATGAAGTGTGTGGAGGGGGAAAGAAACGGGAGAGGAACAGACAAAAAAAGACAAACAAACCAACAATTAAAACAACCAGAAGACAAACTGCTTCTTCCACTGAAGAGGTCTCAACACGAGTCTGGCATCCACACCTGTTCAAGGTGAGACATTTGTGCTTGTGCGTCCATGTGCGTGTACATGAGAGCGCGCACAAAATAAATGTGTACATGTGAGTGGTTTGTTCGGAAACATACGAAAAGGGGGGACGGTCGCAGCACCCCCCCCCCCCCCCCCGGCAAAACCCCGAGTATGTGCTTTCTTTAAAACAATTAGAACATCACTGGAGAATTCATGTGAAAAAAAAAAAATGCATTTGGTTATTGTTACTCAAGAGTCTTAACTGATTTTGGATGTGGTTGCCAACTTAACCAAAGTGGGCAGATGCAGAGTCTCACTGTCACTTTGCATTTAACTTATCATCATCTTGAACCAAGGCCGAACACAGCAGTTAAGGGTTAAGGAAATGATAAATAGGCCATTGCCACTGTGCAATGCAAATGCATTTTTAACTCCCAGAAATGCTGTCAATGTCCATCACTGTCATAATTTGGTTAAAATCTTGTCCAACTTTTCTTCTACTTCTTCTGTTTGGTTAAAATGATTTTCTACAACTGAGTTAATTATTGTGAAATCCTGGCAATGTCATTGACAAGCTTACACGTTGTGTAACCTTTTAATTATACACCATTAGGAAAAAACACTGCCCTTTTTTATACTTCTCTATGTCTTTGTCCTATCAGAAATCTCCCTTCAATCATCCACTATACGCTCCTCACACCAAATTTGCCATTTCAGCCAAGCCTGATCTTCCCCTCTGTGGCACAAGGGGGAGTGAGAAAAAAGAGAGATATAGCAGAGCACAGGAAAGAAACATCCAAGAGATCCAGGCCACTTTTCATTTCTGCTGCGTGCCTGTGCAGTGTTCCCCCGCTTCCTTGGCTCTTGCAAACTCCACTCCTTCCCCTTGAGAGGCCCATCTCTTCCACAGTCTGAGGCCTTGTAATGCAGTCCCTTGCCCACAATGATAGATTGCACTACATGTGGGACAGTATTGTCTGACCTGCTGATAAGCCAGTGGGGTTGGAGAGGATGTGTGCATGGCCAGTGTGAGTGTTTGCTGACTTGTGGAAGTTAGAAAAGTGTTTCTATCTATCTATCTATCAACTATCTATCTTAACATCTCTCTCACCTACTCCCTGTCCCTTCTGGTGAAACCTAAAACTGTGCCTCTTTGTCAGAGAGTTTGAGTCTTACACCAGAGGTGTGAATCAGTCCGTGTGTTTGCATAGCAAAGACTGTGTGCAGCTGTTTGCAGAGAAAACTGTCAGAAAGACATTACATACTAAAATAAAAAAAGGAGATAATACTGGATAATTGCTATTTAATATCCACAATAAAGTGGACAGGTGGGAATTACAGATAAGAGTTGGAACAGATAAACTTCCTCTAATTTATTAAAAAAACAGTGTGACATGCACTGCCCTTTTGTCTTTCTTCCTGGAAGAGAGGCACTGTTTTCTGTGTTGCAGATTATGCCACACCCTAATTCCCTCCCCCATTCACACACATGAACTCTGCAGCTGGTCCTTGTCTCATTTTTAAAGAGTAATGTTTTTAATGGTATGTGTCCACCTAGGCATGCCTTTCCATGCTTCCCATTCATTGTGTATGTAGCACACCCTGCATGCACCCTGGTAGCGTGGCGTCAAGAATCTCAAACTGTCCAGAGGTCCAGGATAAGTAAATGAAGAGCAAGCTTGTGTCGCCGATCACTTCCTGGAGCTCCTGTAAAACTTTTAAAATAGTGGTTGTTAGTAAAAAGCAAATACACATTTATTTCTCATTTTGACCATTTTCATGAAAATGTTTCAATGCATTGTGAACCAACCATTTCATGCTCCCGACGGATCCCCTGAGGTGCAGGATCTTTATATTTTTCTGTTACATACTGTATGCATTTTATTGTATGTATTTTATTTATGTTATCACATTTAAAGCACTTTGGCCAACTTTGTAGTTGTTTCTAAATGTGCTACATAAATAAAGTTGACATTGACATTATGACATGGGTCTGTGTTGTACCACTCTTCTGCTTCACCATTGGGCTGCTCGAATGGGGTGTTTAAGAAGGGGTACAAATGGTAGCCTCTGTCTCCCAGAAGCCAGCAGACTCCAAATCTACCATGTTCTGTCACTTGGCAGAGACCACAGTTATGTCTTGCACAGCCCAAGTCCATCCCCAAGCACTTCAAGGCAGCTCTCAGTTGCATAGAAGCACAATACCACCAGGAGCTGAACTTTAGGTGACAAAGCAAAGTTATGCCTTGCCGACAGATATATTTTAGAGTAGTGGAATCTGAAAGTACACCCAAAGGGCTGAATGTTGTTTGTATAGATGCACTGATATACAAAATGTAGTTCCTATGCCTTGGATGGTGAAAAACTGCCTTTGCCTTTAAATGGTTTCACATGATGCTACACCTTTTATAAGGAACAGCTGATGGGCAAAAATTCAGGGTCCTCGTTGGTGGGCATGTATTTCAATGTGTGTGTGTTTTGATCTGCATTCTTTGTAAAAAAAAATGTTCAAATTGACCTAATTTTATTGGTTACCCTTTTTTATTAAATATACCTCATTCTGTTATCCTTTATAAGTCCATTCAATACACTTGTTTTAAAAACCCAAGCATGGTCTATTACTACTATTTTTCATATTTTGGTGGGTAACATCTCAGGAATGTGAATTAGATGCTTAATAACAGTATGTCATAAATGCCCCTCAGGGCAGGATGAAGACCCAAACACTTGAGCTGTGAGTTTGCAGGGAATTTTAATAAAACACAAAAAATGTTAATTAGATTCAGACTGCCGGGTGACCTCCAATAATGTACTTGGCTTCTCACAATTAATGTTTGCTCTCTTTATGTCTGTTCTTTTCATCTTCTTTATCCCCTCACCCCCTGCCAGTCGCAGCAGACGACTGCCCCTCCCTGAGCCCGGTTCTGCTAGAGGTTTCTTCCTGTTAAATGGGAGTTTTTCCTCTCCACCATTGCTAAGTGCTTGCTCACAGGGGATCGTCTGATTGCTGGGTCTTTCTGCAATTGTGGGGTTTTCCCTACATTTGAAAGTGCTATGAAATGGCATTTGTTGTGATATGGTGCTATATAAATAAAGCTGAATTGAATTGAATTGAAAAATAAAACTAACACAAAGCTTACACAAGCTGGCAGGATAACAGGGAGGTATCTGCATGCGGAAACGCCGGAGATGATGCGAGTACAAGACGTGGAACACTCATGAGGAGATAAGGAGAGTCAAACGTTGAACACTCGCTGAATAACAAAGCGAGATAAGACGTGGGACTCACGTCTCAACATAGAGAAAATAAGACGCAAAACTTACGTCTGGATACTGAGAAGGACGCTGCAAAGCAGTTCATTGCAGCGGCCTTTAAATAGGGCACAGAGGAAATGGTTACAAATGAAGACAGGTGTTGGTCACAGAAGCAAGGATAATAAAGGCAAACTAATGACAGCTGTGACAGCCCGCAAACTTGAGCTAAGAGAGGAAGTAAACATGGGGCGCTGTCAAAATAAAAGCACAGGAGAATATGGCAAAAGGTAACTGACTATAAATACAAAACGAGAAGCAGATCAGAGAATACACAAAGGGAAGAATAACCACCAAGGCGAGGATAAGATAAATATAAACCCAAGAGATACAAATAATACAGTACTAATATCAATAGACAAAAGAGAGGAATGATGGTAAAGGTGAGGGTAGGCTCATGTCTAAACAGGCAAATAATATTTATAATATAAACTGGATGGTCTTGGATGTATAATATAAATGACAAAATAATAGTATCCATCCATCCATCCATCCATCTTCTTCCGCTTAATCCTTTTTGGGTTGCAGGTGGTGGTGGTGTGGGGGGGGGGGGGGGGGGTGCTGGAGCCTATCTTTGGGCGAGAGGCAGGGTACACCCTGGACAGATCGCCAGTCCATCGCAGGGCCAACACAGGCAGACAGACAGACAACCATTTACTCTCACATTCATACCTAAGGACAATTTAGAATCCCCAGTTTGATGCCAATTAACCTAGCTTGCATGTTTTTGAGAAATCCCGAAGTAAACCCACGCAGACACGGGGAGAACGTGCAAACTCCACACAGATCACTGTTGGTCGGGAGCTGGGATTGAACCCAGGATCCCCCGGCCAAGGGTGAGTTGCTGTGGCGAGCCAACTGAGCCAACACTCCTACCAGAGTGGTGGCTCAGTTGGTGTCAATCACACACACTATCCAATCACACACACTCCTACCGGAGTGGTGGCTCACTTGGTAGAGCATCCGCCCCACACCCGGGAGGCAGGGGTTCAAATCCCGGCCAGGTCATGCCAAAGACCATATAAAAGTGGAACTTCCTGCCGTCCAGCTTGGTGCTCAGCAATAACAGAATGGAGGAGGGAAATCTGTGGTGGCGCCTTGCATGGCAGCGGCCCTCTGATTCTGCACTGGGGTGTGTGTGATTGACACTGTAGATAGGTAAAGCACAATCTTGTTCTACTGTACATGATTGGTTGTACGGTTGAATGACAATAAGGGTGATAAAAAGTAATAGTAACTAAACTAAAAACAAAAACTTTCATACACAGAAAAAAATGGCAAATTCAAATAAGATAATACGTCCAAACCCAAACACAAAGCCAACAACACTAAGATGAGGAAACACAGAAAATAATCTAGATGAACTTAAAGCATGAGCACGGCCCTCCACCCGTGCTCAGCATTGTGACACAGTAACATCATCAGTTCATTTATTACCATCTTATATTATTCTTTCAGCAAGGGTACATCTTATGTTGTGCTACACAGCATTATACTACATCAAACTATTCCAAAAGCCTCATAGCTAGATGTTCAAAAGTCTACGACTTAAAGAATATTAAGATAGGATAAGATAAGATAAGATAAGATAAGCCTTTATTAGTCCCACAATGGGAAAATTCCAGGATTGCAACAGCAAAGGGATAGCAACACTCAGAGCAACAATCAAGAAGACAAGAAAAACAAGAAAAACAAGAAAAAACAAGTGCAGCGAATATACATATGTACATATAAACATATAAATATATAAACACAGTGTGGAGCATTGTAGCTAGATGGAATAAATACATAAATATATATATATATATATATATATATATATATATATATATATATATATATATATATATATATATATACACACAGTGCGGAGCATTGTAACTAGATGGAATAAACAGCATAACCGTCTACTTAGTTATCCTTCATAGTATGAATATGTACCCATACATATTGTTACCCTCTGTAGCGACCGACATTGTTCTAGTTGTATACTGGAGGGGACCATTGTGTAAGTCTATTGCGTCTTTTGCATTCAATACTATTAGGTTGTCACGTTTTTTTTACTATCTCTGCGAGCAGCCCTGCTTAGGTTATACAGTCTGAAAGCCATAGGTAGGAAGAACCTGCGAAACCTCTCGGTTGCGCACCTAGGATGATGTAGTCTGCTGCTAACTGAGCTCCTCAGTGCGTTCAGTATGTCCTGCATAGGGTGGGACTCGGACTCCAGCAGAGATGACAGTTTAGCCACCATCCTTCTCTCTCCTATCTCCTCCACTGGGTCAAGGCGCTGCCCCAGGACAGAGCTAGCTTTCTTGATTAGAAGTAAAATGCCTGAGTTATCAGAAGATTGGGGGATTGAAATAATTCTTTTGAATTTCTTAGCATTACAGGAATATATACTTTTTTTTTTTTTCTAAATGCAGGCTTACGCCTATTTTTAAAAAAGTATGCGTGTGTCGACAAAAACCTTTTGAACAATCCAAAATTTGAGTATGCTGACCACAAACACTTTTGCTTCTGGTACTCTCTCCAGTGCCTCAAGTCCAAGAAGATAAGATAAGATAAGATAAGATAAGCCTTTATTAGTCCCACAACTGGGAAATTCCAGGATTGCAACAGCACAGGGATAGCAACACTCAGAGCAACAATCAGAAGGCAAGAAAAAAAACAAGCAAGCAAGAGCAGCTAATATACATATGTACATATTACTATAAAATATATATATACACACACACACACAGACACACAGTGCAGAGCATTGTAGCTGGATGGAATAAATATATGAATATATGAACACACAGTGCAGAGCATTGTAGCTAGATGGAATAAATATGTAAATATATAAACACCCACAGTACGGAGCATTGCAGCTAGGTGGAATAAATATGCAAGTATATAAACACACACAGTGCGGAGCAATGTAGCTAGATGGAATAATATGTAGATATATAAAAACACAGTGCGGAGCATTGTAGCTAGATGGAATAAATATATAGATATATAAATATAAACACACCCAGTGCTGAGCATTGTAGCTAGATGGAATAAATATGTAAATATATAAACACACACAGTGAAGAGCATTGTTGCTAGGTGGGATGAAACAGCATAACCGTCTATTTAGTTATCCTACATGGTATGATTATGTGCCCATACATATTCTCACCCTCCATAGCGACCGGTATGTTCCTAGTTGTATGCCGGAGAGGACCATTGTGTAAGTCTATTGCATCTTTTGCATTCAAAAAAACTATTAGTTTGTTACGTCTTTTTGCTATCTCTGCGAGCAGCCCTGCTTAGGTTGTACAGTCTGACAGCCGTTGGTAGGAAGGACCTACGAAACCTCTCGGTTGTGCACCTGGGATGATGTAGTCTGCTGCTAAATGAGCTCCTCAGTGCATCCAGTATGTCCTGCATAGGGTGGAACTCGGACTCCAGCAGAGATGACAGTTTAGCCACCGTCCTTCTCTCTCCTATCTCCTCCATCGGATCAAGGCGCTGCCCCAGGACAGAGCTAGCTTTCTTAATCAGTTTGTTCAGTCTCTTCCTATTGGCTGCAGTAATGCCACTGCCCCAGCAGACCACTCCAAAAGTGATGGCTGATGCCACCACCGTGTCATAGAATGACTTCAGCAGCGCCCCTTGTACACCAAAAGACCTGAGTCTCCTCAGTAGGAACAGCCTGCGCTGTCCCTTCTTGTAGAGTGCGTCAGTATTGTGTGACCAGTCTAGTTTATTGTTCAGATGAATACCCAGGTACTTATAGGATGTCACCATCTCGATGTCTGTTCCCTGTATATTTACTGGTGCTGTGAGGGGCTGCCCATGCCTGCGGCAGTCCACCACCAGCTCCTTAGTTTTCCTCGCGTTGATCTGGAGGCAGTTCCGATGGCACCAGTCCACAAAGTCCTGGATAAGCCCTCTGTACTCAGCTTCATCTCCGTTGGAGATGAGACCAACGATCGCAGAGTCATCAGAGAACTTCTGTAGATGGCAATGTGTTGTGTTGTGTGAGAAGTCCGCAGTATAAAGAGTGAACAGGAAGGGAGCCAGCACCGTTCCCTGGGGGGCCCCCGTGCTACTGATGATCGTGTCGGAAACACAGTCCCGGGTTCTCACAAACTGAGGCCGGTTCGTGAGGTAGTCCAGGATCCATGATGACAGGTGCTGGTCCACCCCTGCGCGCAGCAGCTTGTCCTTCAGGATCATCGGTTGGATGGTGTTGAAAGCACTGGAGAAGTCAAAGAACATGATCCTCACCATATTCCCGGGCTTCTCCAGGTGGGACAGAGAACGGTGAAGGAGGAAGATCACCGCATCCTCCACCCCAATGCCATGCTGGTAGGCGAACTGGAGTGGATCCATCGCTGGTTCCACCAGGGGGCGGAGATGAGCAAGGAGCAGTCTCTCCAGGGTCTTCATCAAGTGGGACGTCAAGGCCACCGGTCTGTAGCTGTTCAGGTCTTTGGGGTGGGAAGTTTTTGGTACAGGTACCACACAAGATGTTTTCCACAGCTGTGGTACCCTCCCCAGTTTCAGGCTCATGTTGAAGATATACGTCACAATCCCACACAGCTGGTCTGCACAGGACTTGAGGAGCTTTGCGCTGATGCCGTCCGGTCCCGACGCCTTCCTCGCCTTGATCTTCCTCAGCTCCGTCCTCACCTGGGTCTTGGTCAGGGTCAGGATGGGGGGCTGTGTGTTGGGAGTGGGGGGGGGGTGTCGGTGGAGTGGGGAGTGGGCAGCAGGACTTGATTTCTTAGAGGCAGCAGTGGTTGTTGTGCAGACAGGGGGGAGGGCGGTTGGTCAAATCTATTGAAAAACAGATTCAGGTTGTTCGCCCACTCCCTGCCCCCCATGGCCTGGGGGGAGGTATTCTGGAGCCCCGAGATGGTTTTGAGGTTTCTCCAGACCCCGCTGATGTCGCTCTGTTGCAGCTTGTCCTCCATCTTCTTCCTGAAGCTGTCCTTGCCTTCTCTGATCTTTCTCCTCAGCTCCCTCTGTACGGACTTCAGCATCTCCCTGTTCCCCGACCTGAAGATCCTCTTCTTCTCTCTCAGAAGTGTTTTTATCTCAGGGTTGATCCAGGGTTTGTTGTTTGAGTGACGCCGTATGGTCTTGGTGGGAACGGATTTGTCCACACAGAAGCTGAGGTAGCCCGTGAAGGTGTGAATGAGGCCATCGATGTCCTCACCATGTGGATCGCAAGAGCTGCTTCCAGGCAGTGGCTTCAAAACAGTCCTTTAGAGTGTCCATTGTCTCCTCAGACCATAACTCCACAGTGTGCATGGCCGGAGGTTGTCTGTGCACTAGGGGTTTGTACACCGGTCGGAGATGAACCAAGTTGTGATCCGATCTCCCAAGTGGGGGGAGTTGTGATGAGGTGTACGCCTCCTTAGTGTTTGCGTAGAACAAATCCAGTGTTTTATTGTCTCTAGTGTGGCATGTGACATACTGGGTGAAAGTGGGCAGAATGGGAGATAGTGAAACGTGGTTGAAATCGCCTGAGATGAGGAGAAGAGCATCTGGGTGTTCTGTCTGCAGCCTGCTGGTTACTGAATGGATGACGTCATACGCTGTCCCAGCGTTCGCCGTCGGATTTGCATAAACAACAATGCAGATCACGTGTGAGTGTTCTCTCGGGAGATATGTAGGCCTCATGCTAACAGCTAGCAACTCAATGTCTTTGCTGCAGTGTCGTTGTTTAACAGTGATATGTCCCGGTCTGCACCACTTGTTGTTAACATACATTATCACTCCACCGCCCCTAGTTTTGCCACTCTCTGGTGTTCGGTCAGCTCGTATCATGTGAAAACCCTCCAGCTCAATGTTAGCATCTGCTGCTAGTTCAGTTAGCCACGTCTCAGTAAACAAAAGGAGAGAGCACTCCCGGTAAGTGCTATCATAACGGGAGATAGCCGCTAGCTCATCTAACTTTCCCAGTATCGACCGTACATTTCCCATGACAACAGATGGAAGGGAGGGTCTGTACCTTATATTTTTTGTCCTCCGCCTTACTCCAGCCCGGCAGCCGCGACGCTTTCGCCTCAATTCTCTCGGTATGTCGAGTTTTTCCAGTGGGACCGGGTGGCGGTTAAATGCTAGCAGCTCTTCCCTGTTGTATCGTATCCTGCTATAAACAGTGGCTCCGTCCACCGGCTCAGGAGATATTTGGGACAATCTGTGTGTCCGTGATATAAGTGGGGTGAAAAAAAAGTGATCAAAAGAGAGAGGAAGGGAAAAAAAAACTCGGAATCGAGCCGCTGTTGCAAAAGGCAGCCTACTGGTGTGGCGCCGAGAGGAGAAGGGTGACAGCCCTTTATTCCTGTGTGATTACTTTAGCCAAACACATCCTTTTACTACCAGTCTGCTCCCTCTGTCTTCTAAGGTCTTTTATTTGGATACACTGGAGAAGTCCCTCCACTTGTTTTTGACATCCTCTGGTGACCTTTTGTATCCAGTCCAACAGAATTAACTCTATCAGCTGTTTGCTCCCACAAGAAATTTGTATGTGGAATTGTGAGAGGGCTTTTAATTTTGGGGAAAAAAAGTACATGGTTAAGTCAACCTTGTCAGCTAACACACTGGGCTCTTGTATTGTGAAATTAGGCCTGTGTGATATGGCAACCTACATCTGTGCTTCACTATAGAATCTCAGTGCACTAACATGAAAGTTTATAGCTATGGTGTTGATCATTTACAAGCAGCAGGTGTTTGCTTGATGATTTCATGCCTATTCCACAGGTACTGATTAGAGTAAATTTAAAATGATAAATGTAATACAGTTATATAATTTAATTTATGATAGGTTGCAGTGAGTTCAGGCACATGTGCATCAGGAGGAAGAATTCCCATATCAGATCATATTGATTTCAAACTTAGATATTTGTAAGGAAGGTTTAATAGCAATCCATTTAGAAAAGATTGATGTCATCACACTTTTTCTGAAAAATATAAAAAAGCTACACGAACCCACTGGCATTCACAGCAAGACTCAAAGTAATGTCTACCTCCAGAGTGCCTCAGAGAGCTATAGGTTGCCACACACCTACATCACCAAGGCTACATGGGAAATCATCCATCCATCTACCTACTACCACTTAATCCTTTTTGGGTCGTGGGGGGACTGGAGCCTATCCCAGCATCTTTGGGCGAGAGGCAGGGTACACCCTGGACAGATTGCAAGTCAATCGCAGGACAACACAGAGAGAAAGATAGCCATTCACTCTTACATTCATACCTAAGGACAATTTAGAATCCCCAGATGATGCCAATTAACCTAATGTGCATGTCTTTGGCCTTTGGGAGGAAGGCAGAGTACTCGGAGAAAACATATGCAGACACGGGGAGAACATGCAAACTCCATGCAGCAGGGTCACCGATGGTCAGGGGATGGGATCGAACCCATGACCTTCTTGCTGTGCTGCCACAGTGCTAACCACTGCATCACCGAGCTGCCCCACAGAGACTCAACAAGACATTAATTATTAGTAGTGCTTGTAGTCATGTTCATTGAGACAATAACCCACTACACCACTATCCATTGCATATGGGTAGCCATTTACTGTATGTCATAGCCCATTGCATGTGATGAATCTAATGTACACTTAAAAAAAAAAAAAAATCAAATACTGTATAGCAGCACTGCTTTTTATTAAACTACACCAGTTAGTCTCCACAGAGTTCCATTCATTTATATACTGTATATATACTGTATATATATATATAAAAAAAATGGGTGTCAGAGAAAAAAGTAACAAGCACCAAAACCACAAAATATACAATAATGCACCTTTTTCACAGGCTTGATGCTTAAAATCAAACGTTACAGTCAACAATACAACAATGCAATGATAATTATTAATAACAGGAAAAAAAACTGTTATGCCATCAATGTAAAATAATTTCCCCATAGTTGTAAACCGGCATCTTTATTCCAAGAGTCCTTCAATTAATCACTCATACTTTCCGTTGCATCAATTATTGACAATACTTTATCATATATTCCATCAATTTAAAGATGAATCAGCACCACTAAGAAAAGCTACATTTCATGCTTGTAATATTTAGGGTAGTCATATATCATCTGTTTCCAATTCTGCATATGCCTTACACATAGCCTGATGAATTTGTGTGTCTTATCAACAGACTGCACCATGTTGTTGTTAATATGCTAAGTAGCCTTGAAGATGTGTAGGCCTAGCTAAATCAAAACATGACCTACCTCACCTCAGTTAGTGTCAAACTTTGAGTTTGACAGGAATTATCCAAACATTCTCTGGAACATTGTAGACTGAACTTTTTTAGTTTAATCCAGGGGTGTCCATTCATGTGCCTTGGAGGGCCAAGACCCTACGGGTTTTGTCTTCCACCCAATCTCTTCAGGAGGTGTTTTCACTTATCAGCAATCAGTAGGAAGAAATTCAGTGGAATCTGCTGTTGAAGACACTAGTTGGAGATAGAACCTGCAGGGTCTTGGCCCTCCATGGCACATGATTGGAAACCACTGGTTTAAACCAATACGTTTCAAACATAGCCAGGGATTGTGCTAAACCTTTTGGAAAAGAGTTATAACCCTTTGAGTGTGTATGGTGCAGAACTGTGATATACCCCCTAGTGGTCAAGAGTGGTAAACATTTTTTGTCAATAAAATAGTTCAGATTTCCAAAGCTATAACTTGAAAATGGTAAGAGATAATGACTTACTGTCAATTAGAAAGATGTAAAATATGATCCAAAGTTTCAGATAGGAATAAATTTATGCATCTAATTTGCATAATGTCGCGGCACCTCTTTAAATTCCATAACTCAGTCAAAACTGGACTTTGGACGTATTTACATAAAAAAATGGTTTAGTCTTTTGACACTGTTTTTTTGTGCAGAGGTACCTCATCATCTTATCTTCAAAGTATAAGAACAAGAAATCAGTGCATTAAAAAAAAAAAACAGAAATTTCTCACTTACTTTTGACAAAGTCAGAGTGAGAAGGCATGCACAGTGCCGTGCTCTGCCACTAGGGGCATGCAAATTCTCACACTCAAAGGGATAAGCTTGTTGGTAAGAAGTTTGTTAATTGAATGATGCATTGTACTAAGTTGGTTCAATGCTAATCTACATCATAGTTTGGGAAAATTCAGGTCAGTGGCGGTGTGTCATTGTTTATTTGTTATTACGTAGGTATGGAGAAGATGAAGCCAAGGAAGAAAATACTGTATATAAAACACTTTCTTCACACTAGCAAATCACCAAAACGCTCTAGAGTGATTAGGGACTTTTATGTAATTTTTAATTATTGTTATTGTGTTTGTGCAAAATTCATGTTTAATTTAAGTGGAAAAGAAATTAAAACTTTCCACCTGCAAATTATTTAATGATTTATTTTTTGTCTAAATATATTTAGTTTTCTTATTTTAAGGTGTGGATGATGAGTTAAATTATTAATTCAAGTCACTTCATATTTTCCATTTAAGTACTGTATAAGATAAGATAAGCCTTTGTTAGTACCACAATGGGGAAATTCCAGGATTGCAACAGCACAGGGATAGTGACACTCAAAGCAATAATTCAGAAGATAAGATAATAAATAAGAACAGTGAATATGCAACACAGAATATGTACACAGAAATATACACAGTGCGGAGCATTGCAGCTAGATGGAATAAACAGCATAATGGTCTATTCAGTTTCCCCACAGGGGAGGGAAGAGATAGAATTTGTCTTTTATCAGGTTACCCAATGTAGCACAAAGCCACAACCACTTTACCTTGGAACAAAGGACATCTAGCATCAATGCCCTGCCTCTCCCAACATCCAAGGTCTCTAACTCTATCCCTTTATAGGACCTACAGTAGACAACTTCATTGAAAACCTACTACAATGGGTAAGTTGTCCCTCTTGGATGTTGTCCAGAAGTAGAAGATGCAGGTTGACATAGGCCAAAAATATATTTTTCCACCAGAGATAACTTTCCTGAGGAAAAGCATGATCCTATAGTCAACTTCAGTAAAGTCTTTGTACTTAGTAGAGTTAACCATGCCATGGAAGGCAGGAGTTGAAGAGAAGTATGAATGCAAGAAACTGAAATACTCAAAGCTAGCAGTAGACGTGGAACAATGTGGCTGTTAGACTAAGGTCTTCCCTGTAGAGATTAGCTGTAGTGTGATGATAGACCTGTGTGGACTCTCTATTTAGATGGCATATTGTAAATGCAGGGCAAAAAAACCAAAACCAAAAAACAACATAACTTTAAAATACCAAAACACATTTCAACTTATGAGAATACACACCCGGTTGAAAGTTGTAAATGTTATTTCTTTATTGACTGTGTTTGTGCTGTTGTAATAGCGGGTGCTGGATATCTGTCCTTCCTGTTGAGCCGAAGTCTGCCTGTGAGATAAAAACAGTTTAACATTATTCCGCTGTGTAGTTAAATTACTAATTGGTGATTGTGGTAAAGAACTAATGCTAATATTTAAGTTAATTGAGTGAACAAAAACACTGATGGGACAGCAGCCTCCAGAGCTTTGAGGGTGCTCCGAGCTTGTTCAGGAAATATTTGGCAAATCACATTTTGAAGCATGCAATGCTGAAGTCATACCAGGTGACTGGGTCAGGAAGCCATTCATTATTTTGCATGTAACATGAAATAAAGTGAGCAGTGATACACAATGGAAATCCCCATCCCTCACGTTTTGTGTTGTCGATGTTTGACTGTGCAAGGGATTTGTCACAGCCAATGTTCAGATGGAGGCAGGAGCAAAAACACGGACTTCTCCCCTTTGGGAACATTTTGAGTGCATTTGTACCATTGATGCATTTTTTCACAAATAATGGAAGTTTATTGTAACTGAAGTGCTGGCCTAGCAGTAAAGCATCTGCTCTACATCTGGGAGGCTGGGGTTCAAGTTCCAGCTATGCCATTCTTGTACATTTATTTTTATTTTCAAGGTGAAGTGTCTGTTGTGTTTCAAAGAGTTTGGATCATTATTACAAATCATTATGCTGAAGCACTTTTGGTATTGTGCCCTACATGAGAATAAGGACAGAAGTGAATATACTGAAGACAGTATAAAGGTGCGTTCACACCAAAAGTGAACAGGCAAATTTTTTTTGCGTGGCACTATTACATTATAAATCAATGTAAACACGCCAACAGACATGAATAGTGTGATGCAAACGGGAGAAGTTGTCTTTAAAACTTCTGCAGCTGTGTTCAACCTGCTGTGGAAATTCCCAAAATAATGCCATACTTAGGTTTACATTATCTGACCAGGGGCTCACCTGAAAATGTTGTCTCAAGCCTCCAAAATTTCTCAGATAATGGGTGTTTACGTTGCTAGCTTGCTAGCTTGCTAGGATGTCCGTGGCCGGAAACCGTTGATAAATAACTCCAAAGTCTCAATTAAGCTGAAGAGTTCCCGGTCATCCTATCTCCTGGTGAGTGAGTTTCATTTTGTAACTAGTTTACTCTGCAATGGTGATAATTTTACTCCGGTGATAGCAGAATCTCAAAGCTAGCTAGCAGCTAGTGACTACGCAAATTTACACATACTCGCGCCTTCCCATTCACTTTATATGGATTTGTGCCGCTCATTCGCATTTGGTATGAACACACTATGACTGTTGAAAAGTTACTATTTCTTAATTAAAAAACGGACAAGTAGTACAAGCACACCAAGTAACACAGGAACATTCACTGTAGTCACCTCAGTTTTATTATTTCTTTTTTCCCTTATAATCATTGACATTTCTTAGAGACAGCACATTTATTGAAATTGAAAAAAAAAACCACATTAAACCAATGATGCTCTTGTAAAAATCTGCATGTTGTATAGTTTTTGTTGACTGCATGGCTTAGTACAGCAAATAAAGTTTCACATGAGGCTTCATCTATATGAACCATTTTATGGAAAGGCTCAAGTCTTCAAAAAAGCCTTATCTGGCCACTAAATGGTAGCCTAGAGGTAAAATATCTGTCCTGCATTGGAGGAGCTGCGGTTCAACTTCCAGCTGGGTTATTGTTATAATTTATTTTTATTTGCAAGGTGAAGTGTCTGTTGTGTTTCAAAAAGCTTGGATACAACAACAACACATCAATATACTGAGGCACTATTGTGCCCTGCATGATAATAAGGACAGAGATGAATGTACTGGGAAAGACAGAAATGTGTATATCCTACACTGTACAAACTTGCAGTAGCCTTCCTTTGCACACCTGCGTCCTCTGTGCTTTGAGAGTATTCTCCAAAGCTGGAGAATAAATCTCAAAAAAAAAAAATGCCGTAGTCCAAAGACTGTTGAAAAGTTATTATTTCTTTAAAAAAAAATGATAAATAGCACAGTTACATTCACTGTAGCCACCTCAGTTTTATTATTCCTTTTTTTTCCCTTATGATCACTGATGGTGTCTTATCATGTACGTGTGGAGTTTCTTCACCTCCACATTGTAGACAGTCCCGAGCTGTGTGGAGGAATCTGATCAGACCTAAATGAAACAGTCATTGTCGCCCACGACAGACTGCTATGATGATGATGATGATGATAATAATTGATATTTCTTAAAGACAGAGCATTTATTGAAATGAAAAAAAATACACATTAAACCTATAATACACTTGTAAAAATTGCCATGTTGTATACGTTTTGTACACTAGATTACCTGGTAGATTATTAAGTTTCACATGAGGCCTCATCTTTTATTCCATTTTGATGAAAGGCCTCAAGTCCTCCAGAAAGCCTCATCTGGTCATCACTAAAACAAACAAAGCCACTTGCCTCTGCCAGCAAACTTCCTGCCAGTCTCCCGGGCAAAAGATTCTCCGGGGGCTCAGGCACCAAATAAAGGGTTCAAGGAGGGTAAAAACATGCAGTAGATGGATAGAGGGGATTTGGTGTCAGATTTAAATGTAAATATTTGTATATATTATCCATGGGTGTTTATTTGTTATGTTTGAGTTTGTAAATATTGTGTAGATATTGTCTATATGCTTCATAAGAGTTTTAAGTTATGGCTGGGGTATATTAAAAGTGTGTATATCTATCTCTTTATCTGTGAATAATGGTATGCTCAAATCAGGTTAATTGTCTTACTAGTTATTAGTGATGTTAAAATAGAGGGCTCATGAAACAATGAACAACTTTGAAACAATTGCTTCATGAGTGACACAGTGTTTGAAACATCTAATAAAAACTTCTGTCTGGTGACTGTCAGAACTGCATTTGAGTTTAAAACCTGGACAAAGATAGTACTCCATATCACAGGTTGCACTACACTTTTGATGTAATTTTCTCAGAAAGGCTTGTAAAAATTCTGTCAATCAGTTATCTATCATTTGAATTGACTTTAGATCACCCTCCATATAATCTGTCAAATGATAGACAGCTTTCAGAATTTGTAGTCAATGCTGGAAAAATTCTGTGGAAGGACTATTTTCAGTGAATGAAACCTCTGAGATATATATATATATATATATATATATATATATATATATATATATATATATATATATATACTGTATATACACTACCGTTCAAAAGTTTGGGGTCACCCAGACAATTATTTTGTGTTTTCCATGAAAAGTCACACTTATTTACCACCATGAGTTGTAAAATGAATAGAAAATATAGTCAAGACATTGACAAGGTATTTGAAATAATAATTTTTTCCAGATACTCAACCTGCTCAAAGGAAGGTCAGTTTTATAGCTTCTCTAACTAGCTAAACTGTTTTCAGCTGTGCTAACATGATTGCACAAGGGTTTTCTAATCATCCATTAGCCTTCTGGCGCAATGAGCAAACACATTGTACCATTAGAACACTGGAGTGATAGTTGCTGGAAATGGGCCTCTATACACCTATGTAGATATTGCACCAAAAACCAGACATTTGCAGTTAGAATAGTCATTTACCACATTAGTAACGTATATTAGACATTAGAGTGTATTTCTGATTAGTTTAAAGTTATCTTCATTGAAAAAAACAGTGCTTTTCTTTCAAAAATAAGGAAATTTCTAAGTGACCCCAAACTTTTGAACAGTAGCTGCTAGAAAACATTTCCTGTCCATTGTTATTTAGAGACTGCTATTAAAAAAAATCAGTAGAAAGTCTGTCAATAGGAAAAGCGGAAGTGCTGAGCTGAGAGTGACAAGCTGTTGCTGGGATACAGAGCACAGGATTTTTTTTTTTTTTTTCCCAGAGTGTCACGCACACACGCTGAAAAAAAGCTCAGGGCGGTCGGGTGACAAAAAACACGTTTGGTGGACATGCAGCCTCAAGGTTGCAAAAGGGTTACAAAATAAAAACTTTCACATAAAATACACGTGCAATCAGTTAAAAATTCACATTCCAATTAACCATTTGAGTGTGTCTGTCGCCGAATTGCGACATAACCCCTAGTGGTCAAGAGTGGTAAATATTTTGTCAATAAAAAAGTTCAGATTTCCAAGGCTATAACTTGAAAGTTGCAAGAGATAATGGCTTACTTTCAATTAGAAAGATGTAAAATATGATCCAAAGTTTCTGACAGGAATAAATTTACGCATCTAATTTGCATAATGTAGTGGCAGTTCTTTAAATTCCATAACACAGTCAAAACTGGACTTTGGACACATTTACACAAAGAATGATTCTGTGGTGACCTACTCTGCGTACCTGCTGCCCTAATTGTCTCCATAGCTGCGCATACACCCGGTCCTCTCATTAGACAGCCTTCTTAAGCCACGCTGCCCTTTGGTCTGCATGGAGACGTCAACGCTCCTTCGGTCTGGAAAGACCTCTTTGTCTAACCCAGGGGTGTCAAACTCATTCCATGGAGGGCCAAGACCCTGCAGGTTTTACCTCCACCCAATGCCTTCAACAGGTGATTTCACTGAATGTCTTCCCACTGGTTGCTGATCAGTGAAAACATCTGCTGAAGATACTGGGTGGAGGTAAAACATGCAGGGTCTTGGCCCTCCATGGAATGAGTTTGACACCTCTGGAACCTCTTCATCCTGCTCTGGAGTTTCTCCTGCTTCACCTCATCCTGCTCCGTCAGGTCTTCTGGGAGCCAGAGGTCTTCAACTCAAGTAAGCCTCTGGGATTCCATCCCTTCTCCACTTCACCTTTTCTCCCCTGTGCACAGGTGGTAGCCTCCTGGTGGCGGACCTCCTCCTCCTGGCCGTGGATCTGAACTTCAACCTGCACTCTGCATGAACACCACTTACTCACCTGCAATTCCTCACCTCACTCCTCGGCGACAACCCGGACACGGAATGGACTGCAGCAGGTTCGGAACCTCTGGGAGCTCTTCAGCGCCTCAGCCCTTTGTCCATTCTGTAAGACTGAACATTCACGTGTTTATTCACCCTGGTCTCAGTGAATTCATTCGCCTGTCTGTTCTCTCTCCTAGGGTTGCCAGTTCGAACCGTGCTCTGCTCACCCAGCTGCCCACTTCTGCACTCACACACATGGTCACACACATTCACGCTGCAATAAAAGATAATTGTAATTATTCCGAGTCTGATTCTGCTTCTGGGTTTTACCAAACATGTCAGTGCATCTCCGTCAGACTAACCCAGCAGACAGTGCTCTCGTACAGAGACTTAACATCGTCAAGGCTCGGTTAGATCAATTATTCCACCAGCAGCAAGTCATACTTACACAACTGATGCAGATTAACACTCGCCTGGATCACCTCACACAGACACACCCTTTCCAACTGCCCCCGGGGGAGCGGCCGGGCCAACTAGTCCAACCCCTCTTCCTTCCCAGCAGTCTCGGCTGACTCCATTCCCCACCCCCACGCAATTCAATGATAAGCTCTCTCAGTAAGTCACTTACTGGAAGCTAACAGGACTCGCTCGCTGCCGTGGTCACAGCATTTTCACCCATCGTGGTTGTTATTTTGCGTTCTGTTGGTCATTTACGCTCTCTATCACATCTTCAAAGTCTTATTATTATCCCACATAAATTTCGCTTGTATCCCGCTGCTATTTTCCATGTACAAAGCCATTTGAGTGATGGTGACGATGACCAATCGCAGCCATATTAGCTTTCTGAGCTAAAAGAAGGGAATACAGGAAGAGGAAATGAGGAGTTCTTCTTCTTTGGTGTATTACGTGTCATCCATTGAGTCCTCCAATGCATTTCTGCCACCTTCTGAAACTGGCAAATCAGTACAAATCAGTACAAATCCCCAATGCAGCTGGCGATGTCAGAGTGAGATGACAGGCACAGCGCCACACTCTGCCACTAGGGGCACGCAAATACTCACACTCTAAGGGTTAACAATAAAAGAAGGGGAATATTAAAAGAGAGAGGAAGAGAGAGAGTAAAGATTACAACATTCATCTGTTAAATATAGTAATAGAAGCTGTCCAATGTCTTGCAATTTTTTTTTGCATCATGAGCATTTCATCAAGAGCTGTTTTAGCACTCCCACAGTCACACAACTGTCGCCAGTGAGGCCTTGTTATGTTTGTTACATCAAGTGACTTGAGGGCTCGCGGGGAATTTTAGGTGTTCTATTGTAATTAGTTTTCTTTTTTTTTTTGCTTTGGGTTGTTTGTTCCTGCCATCCAATTTTGAATAGACCTTGGATGGGCAAATGCTCAAAAAAAAGTATTGAGATTTTTTTCAGGTTTTTTACCCAGATGCAGTTCTGACACTCAGTAAGCAGATGACACTCTTTATTAAATGTTTCATAACACTGTCAATTATGAAGCAATTGTCTCAAAGTTGTTCAATGTTGTATAAGGCCTCAGTTTCACCATCCCTAATGTATCTGTGTAATATTTAGTACATGTAATGTTTTTTTAATGTTACTAAACCTAAACCTAATTCTGATTTGTGTAATACTGTCCCTGACTTCTACTCAAATAGCGAATGCAATGATGATAACAAATCTCCTCCTCTCAAAAATTATCAGTTTGAGTATTAAATCAGACCCCTTTTAAAACCTTTACTATTGATGTATGCAACGCCCAGCCCTCTCAAATTTCTCGCCAGGTCTCACATCACATAATGTGACAACAAGGCCTCGTTCACTACGGTCACGTGACCGTGGCCATGTTGACACAGTGCTCGATACTCTGCTTGCAACACTTCCATGTTATACTGCTCAAATTAGTGTTGAGTGGGCAGTGTCGAGCATAACATCACTAATAGCAGTCAGTCTTCATTTTTGTATGTTGTTGGTTGTAGGTAAATGCTTGCTGCAAACTTCTGAAGTCAGGCTCTTCTTTTAAAAGGTGCCTTGGCTGCTCGAGCCATAAAGCATATAGAGGTTTCATTCCCACCTGAACAGCCAGTCTGTGGGATGGACTTCAGAAAGTCTATCAAGGGACTACCGTCACACTTGACATGGCAAGTGCCAGATAAAAGAAGAAGCCATCCCTATTGTCATTCAGTCCATACAGCCAATCATGTATAGTAGAACAAAATTATGTTTCTCCTATCTACATTGTTAATCACATGGAGAATCAGAGGAGTCGCCAGCATGCAAGGCGCTGCCACAAATAACTTCTCCTTCCCCCATTCTATTACACTGAGCACCAAGCTGGGGGGGGGGGGGCATTTTTACACAGTTTTTGGTATGACCCAGCCAGGACTTGATCCCCCAGCCTCCCAGTTGTGGGGCGGATGCTCTATCAACTAGGCCACCATTATATATCTAATACATTGTTATTATCACTGACAAAAAAAGGAGCTGGAGCTGGAGGTGGCATAGCTGGAGATGCAAAGATTCTCAATGGGAGTATATCAGTTTGATCGGTTTGGAGACAAAGTAAGGCAGGCAAGGCTAAGCTATTTTGGACATGTGCAGAGAAGGGATAGTAGATATACCTATAGGCTATTTTTATTTTTATTTCAGTTGCATGTTTAATAGTGTGTTCTTTAACTGTGTTTAATTCAGATTCTTCTATCTTACTTTATTGCGCAGTAGCCTGGTGGAGCACCCACAATTTTGTTTTACTGTACAAATGTACAGAGGCAATAATGCATTTTCTATTCTATTCTATTCTATTCTATACTGGACAAAGGATGCTGAAGACAGAGATGGTAGGCAGGAGGAAAAGAGGAAGACCACAGAGAAGATTCATGGATGTAGTGAAGGAGGACATGGAGAGGGATGGTGTTACAGAGGAAGATGCAAGAGATAGGGTGAGATGGAGGCAGATGATTCGTTGTGGTGAACAATTAAGGGAGCAGCCAGAAGAAGAAGAAAATTATATTAAAATAAATATTGAAAAATTTGTTCAGAGATTCATAAAGCTGAGAAGGGAGGTGAAAAAGATGCAGCAATGGTGGTATACTGTATAATGTAGTACTTATATGGATTTAAAACAACTTTTACTTTTTTTTTTCCTTTTAATAAATGTATCTGTGGTAATTTCATGTGCTCAACTCTCACAAAAATCTCACAGCTGAAATCACATTGAAGACTCACAAACATAATTAGCTTTAATTTGCTACTGTTGTTGTTGCTTTTGCTGCTGCTAAGGTAACAATTCAGAGTTTCTCTATTTAAACTATTTAAATAGTAAAATATTTCTAAAATATAATTAAAATATTTTTCTATTTAACTAAAAAAAGTGACCATTGTCCCATCAAAGTACGATAGAAGTTACTGTACAAAAGAAAAAAAATACCATATAATATTTAAGAAAAAGGCAAATAATAATAATAATAATAATAATAATAATAATAATAATAATAATAATAATAATAATAATAATATTTAATTCAAATTTAATGGTGTGTGTATCAGATGAAGTTTATAGACAGTGTTCAAAAGGATTTATCAACAAAAGTAATTCTTGAGCATCATTGAAACAGAAATGTCTATAAGAAACAACAGCAAGAATGAGACCTCTTATTTTGATGATCATATTGACCTATTTGACATTTGGCTAAGATAACATTTGGCTGTTCTTTTTCTTCCAAATTGTTTAACTGAATGGTTGCAAAGGTTCCTACTTTCCAACATTTGCAGCCAGAGGCATTTAACTAAAAGGCATTCTTTATACCTGCTGTTGCCCTAAACCTAACAACTATTATTTTTATTTTTATTTTTTTTTTGGGGGGGGGAGTCTAAATAGGCCAAAAGCTCTTTTTGTGACAGATCAACATTATTCATACACTGCCAATGGATTGTATTGGGAGTCCACCTATACTGGCATTTGTTCTAGCAAATTAAAAAAACAAACAATGGTAACAAATGTAGATTTCTGTTAGCTGAATGATCTAAACTTGGTTGGAATAGTGGCCTTATATCACTGTTTACAATGGCCAGTGAACAAAGACAGTTACACTGGTGTACATGTATGATATCTCAAAAAAGTTTTAGTATATTTGCTTAGGAACACATCTGCATGCATTGATGGTCTTCATATCAATATTTGAAGCAGGAAATAGGCAGAAGTGCCTTCATGCACTGTTCAGTTCAAAACACACATGCAATTACATAACTAACTGGGCTTACTTCTAAGATGTACCCATGATATTTAAAGCATTCCTGTACTAATTTGTTGGAAGGTTACTGTTGTGTCCTTGAAGCTAATTCAGTCTTAGATGACTATCATATTTCACTCAACGTGTATCGGCAGATGGGGGATAATGAACAGTGGTAACTGGATTAGTGTTGATACACTGATGTGGGAGATTGGACATGTGGCAGGTTGGGAAATGCATCTATAGTGTTTATGAGAGTGGAATATGCAGTAACATGATCTATCTCTAGCTTTTGAATGTACTTGTCAGTTATTTATTGTTGCTTTCAAAGAATTACAGATTTTTAATTTATGCGGAATTATCAGTAATTTAGTCAGTAATTTTGACAGTTTTCTGGTGTTAACTTGAATGAATTTAAGAAAAAATATATATTTATGGTTCTTAGCAATACAGTTAGAGGAAGCCTATTGTTTTGAATTTTCCAAGCAGAAGAGCTGTGGGAATCTTCTTCTTCTACTTCCAGTTCAAAATCTTGAAGACCACAGCCCCTTTGAACCCCATGATTGACACTCATGACTAAAGTTTCAAGGAGCATTACTGAAAGAAACATTTTTATTTTTTATTGATTATTGGGCTTCCAATTTTCTAATCCTTCCCCTCCTTCTTCTTCTCCTTCTTGTCCTTCAACTTCTTCTGCTCCTCCTTCTTCATGTGCAGTAAAAACCAGAAGATGTAGACTCATGAAATTTAAAAGACACCCCCTCTACTATCCATCCATCCATCCATCCATCTTCTACCACTTTTCCGGAGGTCCGGGTCGCGGAGGCAGCAGTTCAAGCAGAGAAGCCCAGACTTCCCTCTCCTCAGCCACCTGCTCCAGCTCTTCAGAGGGGATACCAAGGAGTTCCCAGACCAGCTGGGAGACATAGTCTCTCCACCGAGTCCTGGGTCTGCCCCGGGGTCTCCTCCCCGTGGGACGTGCCTGAAACACCTCAAGTGGGAGGCGTCCAGGAGGCATCCTAATCAGATGCCCATACCACCTCAACTGACTCCTTTCAATGTGGAGGAGCAGCGGTTCTACTCTGAGCCTCTCCCGGATGACTGAGCTCCTCACCCTATCTCTGAGGGTGAGTCCAGCAATCCTACGGAGAAAGCTCATTTCAGCCGCTTGTATCCGCAATCTCGTTCTTTCGGTCATTACCCAAAGCTCGTGACCATAGGTGAGAGTAGGAACGTAGATTGACTGGTAAATCGACAGTTTTGCCTTAGAACTAAGCTCCCTCTTCACCACAACAGACCGGTACAACGTCCGCATCACTGCAGATGCTGCTCCAATCTGTCTGTCGATCTCTCGCTCCATTCTCCCCTCACTCGTGAACAAGACCCCAAGATACTTAAACTCCTCCACTTGGGGCAGGAGCCTGTCCCCAACCCGGAGAGGACAATCCACCTTTTTCCGGCTGAGGACCATGGACTCGGACTTGGAGGTGCTGATTCTCATCCCAGCCGCTTCACACTCAGCGGCAAACCGTCCCAGCAAGAGCTGTAGGTCATTGCTGGATGAAGCCAACAGGACAACATCATCTGCAAACAGCAGAGATGAGATCCTGTGGTCACCAAGCATGACACCCTCCATTCCCTGGCTGCACCTAGAAATCCTGTCCATAAAAATTATGAACAGGATCGGTGACAAAGGGCAGCCCTGGCGGAGTCCAACTCTCACTGGGAATGACTCCGACTGAGTGTTGGCAATACGAACCAAACTCTCACAACGGTCGTACAGAGACTGAATAGCTCGTAACAACAAGCCCGATACCCCATACTCCCGAAGCACCCCCCACAAAGTTTGCCAGAATCTCTTTGAGGCCGACCGAAAGTCTTGTTCCATAGCCTTACCGAACTCCTCCCATACCCGGGTTTTTGCTTCAGCAACCACCCGAACTGCACTCCGCTTGGCCTGCCGGTACACCTCAGCTGCTTCGGGAGTCCCACAAGCCAACCAAGCTTGATAGGACTCCTTCTTCAGCTTAATGGCCCCCCTCACCACTGGTGTCCACCACTTGGTTCGGGGGTTGCCACCACAAGATGCACCGACCACCTTGCGGCTGCAGCTCTGGGCCGCCGCTTCAACAACAGAGGTGGAGAACATGGCCCATTCAGACTCCATGTCTCCAGACTCCCTCGGAATGTGGATGAAGTTCTTCCGGAGGTGGGAGTTGAAGACCTCCCGGACAGGGGCCTCAGCCAGACGCTCCCAGCACACCCTCACTATACATTTGGGTCTACCAGGTCTGAATGGCTTCCTCCCCTGCCATCGGATCCAACTCACCACCAGGTGGTGATCAGTTGACAGCTCTGCACCTCTCTTTACTCGGGTGTCCAAGACATACGGTCGCAGCTCTGATGATACGATAACAAAATCGATCATCGACCTGCGACCTAGGGTGTCCTGGTGCCAAGTGCACATATGGACACCCTTATGCTTGAACATGGTGTTTGTTATGGACAGACTGTGGTTAGCACAGAAGTCCAATAACTGAACACCACTCGGGTTCAGATCGGGCAGGCCGTCCCTCCCAATCACCCCCCTCCAGGTTTCACTGTCGTTGCCCACGTGCGCATTGAAGTCCCCCAGTAGGAGAATGGAGTCTTCAAGAGGAGCACCCTCCAGCACCCCAGTCACAGACTCCAAAAAGGGTGGGTACTCTGAAACATCATTTGGTGCATAGGCACAAATGACGGTCAGGACCCGTTTCCCAACCCAAAGGCGCAGGGAAGCAACCCTTTCGTCCACCGGGGAAAACTCCAATATAGAGGCAGCAAGGTGGGGCGATACAAGAATACCCACCCCTGATCGTCGCCTCTCGCCTGGGGCAACTCCAGAAAAGGCCAAGCTCCAGCCCCTCTCCAGGAGACTGGTTCCAGAACCGGAGCTGTGTGTTGAGGTGAGGCCGACTATATCTAGCCGGTATCTCTCAACCTCATACACCAGCTCAGGCTCCTTCCCCACCAGAGAGGTGACATTCCATGTACCAAAAGCCAGTTTAGAAAGCTTGGGATCAGTCCGCCAAGGTCTCCGCCTTTGACCGCCACCTGATCCACATAGCACCGGACCCCCATGATCCCTCCTGCAGGTGGTGAGCCCACTGGAGGGCGGACCCATGTAACTCCTTCGGGCTGAGCCCGGCCGGGTCCCATGGGTGGAAACCCGGCCACCAGACGCTAGCCTTCGAGCCCCTCCCCCAGGCCTGGCTCCAGGGTGGGGCCCCGGTAACCCCATACCGGGCGGGGTACACTGAATCCTTGATATACAATTCATGAGAGTCTGTTGGATCGTTCTTAGTCTGGCCCTTAACCCAGGACCAGTTTGTCTTGGGAGACCCTATCAGAGGCAAATTGCCCCGGACAACATAGCTCCTGGGATCACTGGGGCACGCAAACCCCCCCACCACAATAAGGTGACGATCCATGAGGGGGACCCCCTCTACTAAGCGACCGAAAATCAAGGCACTGTGTCTATAGGTATTGCTATGATAATAAATTTTGTTTTTTTTGTAGACATTTCAACAGTTGGCCTAATACTCAAAATTCTTTCATCATTCTAATTTCTTAAACTTTGTGCAACTTTTCTCCATTTCCTTTTCTAAAAAAATGAATTTTCCTTAGGTATGACTGTGAGAGTGAATGGTTGTCTGTCTCTCTGTGTTGGCCCTGCGATGGACTGGCAATCTGTCCAGGGTGTATACCGCCTCTCGCCCAAAGATGCTGGGATAAGCTCCAGCTCCCCCAAGACCCGAAACGGATTAAGCGAAAGAAGATGAATGAATGAATGAATGAATGAATGAATGAATGAATGAATGCATTTTACTGCTAGAAATAGGCATGAATCATCCATGGGCATTGATCATGAAAAAAATGTTAAAAAATATCCAAAAATGTCAATCAGTTTTGGTTTTATAGGTTATTGAAGTCGTACAATTTCTTTGGTCAATATATATATATATGTTTTTATTTATCTTCTGATGCCATGATCCAAATTTAAAGAAATATCACACTCACAATTATAACAGAATTCTTCAGATTCCACCAAATTCTGTAATTCTGTTCTTTTGCCAAAAATTATCTTCATGAAATGTCTACCAACCTTTGTATTTTGTCAAAGGGACAGTTTTGTTTTGAGAAAGTAAGAATATGAAGCCAAGCAGTTTTGTGATATGGGGTTAAGGCATTCATTGGCTAAGCTGCAGGTCCCATGTTTAAATCCTAGAAGTGCAACATGTCTCTCCTGTGCATTTTTAAAACTTAGCACATGTTAGGTTTTAAATGCTGTTTGTAAATAGGACAAAATCTTGAAATGTTTCCACAGCCGTTACAGTTTCACCATCTCTATCTTCTCTGATCTGTAGCACATCCGGGTACTCACACAGCTACACAGACACACATACTTTTATGACCACTGGGACGTGGCTACAGGGCTAGATTTGATCAATGACAACCTCACTGTTCTTGATTAAAAACTCTTTCTCATTTATATTTTATTTATATAGGAGGAACAACTACAGAAATAATAATGCCAGTCAGCAGCAGTTTATTGCAGCAATCTCTATCCATCTTATTCCTGGGTCCCATGATGCCTTTCATGAATTATGGTTGCAACTTCTGGTACTATTTTAAAACATACGGTTGTCACTAAAACAGGACACTTTTCCTCGTTAAAAAACAATGACTTTGGCATCAGAAATGTGGGAACAAGGCCTCTTTCACCTCAAAACAGTAATATAATCATACCACTTCCCACGACTATTGAGGGATGGGAAGATGACCTTAAAAAGCGGCCTGGCAGACTGTAGATCCATTAGTTAGCACCGCTGATAAGATGCTAACACTACAAACAAATGACCCGTGCTGGCAAAATGAGTCACTTTGAGGACATTTTAAAAACTGATGTAACGTTAGTTCCATATTCTGTATTGAAACACCTTCAAAATGATATTTAATTTGTAGGAGTGCATAAAAACTGACCCAGAAAAAGACAATTTGTTTATATTTTAGCTAGGTTGAAAAGTAAGGTTAAACGGTCGGGAGTTACATCTTCCACAAAAACAGGTATTTTTAGAAAGTACGATTTCTGAGCTTACCAATGATACCAGGCACTCATGGGGTTTTCCAGGGACTTGCCCTACCAAACAAAGAAAGAGTCATGATTTATGATTTCTCATTGCCTTTACTCATAATGACGTGGTGCGAATTCAGACCAGCACATTTCCACCACAATAAAGTTGGCAGCATTTTGTTAAAATATGTTGGACATAATCAAATTTATCTTTGAGCAGACATACACCACAACACCGTGCTTGGATGTCGTCTTTCACTGTGTGGTGAGAAGCCTCCATTTATGCAGTCTATGGCACAACCAAAAACACCAGCAACAAGTACCAGAACTGCCAAAACATTCAAAAAATAGAAAAACTAGAAGAGCTGAAACTAGCTGCCACTTGAGTGCAAAACACATATGTGGACTATACATTAAAATGAATTTGAAAAACTTTAAAAAACACTATTTTAAATGCCCCTGCTACTCCACTCTTACTGACTGATTTAACACTACGTCTGCCGAAGCCGGAAGCTCCGCCCATAATTGTTCTTACAGCACCACCCCCAGGAATAAGGTGGATACAGCTGATGTTTGTTTTCTTTTTCCCGGTGTCTTTCCTACTTTTTAAGTGTTAATACCTTCTAGCCACAGGATATTATTAAGGTCAAAATTGCTTTCTTTAGTTTTGGTCTGTTACTGTTTTGTTGCTGACAGCTGTCTCAGACATAACAAGGACAATCAGAATATCAGAGAGGAGCAGTTCTACGTGGACCAAGTGACCACCGGCTAATAGAGAGCCTAAGTCACGCCCCCTCTACTTCCGCATATGGGACCTTAAATCAGAAAAAAAAAAAAAATGCCACAACTTACACATATGATGTTTGTCATTTTAAAATATAACTTTCCATGTAATTAAAGTTGTCGGTTGTTGTATAATAAAAGAGTAATATTTAGTTTTTGTGAAACTGCTTAATGGACTACATTCTCTTGTCTCGGACGATACATGTCACCAAAAACAATTACGGTGGTTTCCCCCTAAAAGCTCAGCTTCTGTTTTCTGACTAATGAAAGAAGGATCAAAAAAAGTTAAAATCAACAGAAATGTATTTTACTGTATTTTGAGAGTTGCAGATAATCCATGGGACTGTTAGTTACTTCCTCGTGGGTGCTCATTGAAAACGATGACGTACAGTGGGGCAACAAAGTATTTTGTCAGTCACCAATTGTGCAAGTTCTCCCACTTAAAAGATGGGAGAGGTCTCCAATTTTCGTCATAGGTATACTTCAACTATGAGAGACAAAATGAGAAAAAAAAAATCCAGAAAATCACATTGAAGGATTTTTAATGAATTAATTGGTAAATTCCTTGGTAAAATAAGTATTTGGTCACCTACAAACAAGCAAGATTTCTGGCTTTCACAGACCTGTAACTTCTTCTTTAAGAGGCTCTTCTGTCCTCCACTCGTTACCTGTATTAATGGCACCTGTTTCAACTCGTTATCAGTATAAAAGACACCTGTCCACAACCTCAGACAGTCAGACTCCATACTCCACTATGGCCAAGACCAAAGAGCTGTCAAAGGACACCGGAAACAAAATTGTAGTCCTGCACCAGGCTGGGAAGACTGAATCTGCAATAGGTAAACAGCTTGGTGTGAAGAAATCAACTGTGGGAGCAATTATTAGAAAATGGAAGACATACAAGACCACTGATAATCTCCCTCGATCTGGAGCTCCACGCAAGATTTCACCCCGTGGGATCAAAATTATCACGAGAACGGTGAGCAAAAATCCCAGAACCACATGTGGGGAACTAGTGAATGATCTGCAGAGAGCTGGGACCAAAGTAACAAAGGCTACATCAGAAACACACTACGCCGCCAGGGACTCAAATCCTGCAGTGCCAGACGTGTCCCCCTGCTTAAGCCAGTACATGTCCAGACCCGTCTGAAGTTTGCTAGAGGGCATTTGGATGATCCAGAAGAGGATTGGGAGAATGTCATATGGTCAGATGAAACCAAAATAGAACTTTTTGGTAAAAACTCAACTTGTCGTGTTTGGAGGAGAAAGAACACCATACCTACTGTGAAGCATGGGGGTGGAAACATCATACTTTGGGGCTGTTTTTCAGAAAAGGGACCAGGACAACTGATCCATGTAAAGGAAAGAATGAATGGGGCCGTGTATCGTGAGATTTTGAGTGAAAACCTCCTTCCACCAGCAAGGGCATTGAAGATTAAACGTGGCTGGGTCTTTCAGCATGACAATGATCCCAAACACACCACCCGGGCAACGAAGGAGTGGCTTCGTAAGAAGCATTTCAAGGTCCTGGAGTGGCCTAGCCAGTCTCCAGATCTCAACCCCATAGAAAATCTTTGGAGGGAGTTGAAAGTCTGTGTTGCCCAGCGACAGCCCCAAAACATCACTGCTGTAGAGGAGATCTGCGTGGAGGAATGGGCCAAAATACCAGCAACAGTGTGTGAAAACCTTGTGAAAACTTACAGAAAACGTTTGACCTCTGTCATTGCCAACAAAGGGTATATAAGAAAGTATTGAGATGAACTTTTGTTATTGACCAAATACTTATTTTACCGAGGAATTTACCAATTAATTCATTAAAAATCCTTCAATGTGATTTCCTGGATTTTTTTTTCTTATTTTGTCTCTCATAGTTGAGGTATACCTATGATGAAACTTGGAGACCTCTCTCATCTTTTAAGTGGGAAAACTTGCGCAATTGGTGGCGGACTAAATACTTTTTTTTTTTACCCCACTGTATCTTACATGACTCTGTGTTCATAGTCTGTCAATTTATGTACTTTCACAACCTTATATTTTAACAGTTAGACCACAGTCTACACCTTTATTTACGTGGAAAATTATCCTTTAAATTGACAAACATCATACAGTGGGTATAAAACAGGGGTGTCGAACTCATTCCATGGAGGGCCAAGACCCTGCATGTTTTGCTTCTACCCAGTGTCATCAGCAGGTGTTTTCACTGATCAGCAATCAGTGGGAAGAAATTCAGTGAAATCACCTGTTGAAGACACTGGGTGGAGGTAAAACCTGCAGGGTCTTGGCCCTCAATGGAATGAGTTTGACACCTGTGGTATAAAAAGTCTACACACCCCTGTTCAAATGCCAGGTTTTTGTGATGTAAAAAAAA
Source organism: Pholidichthys leucotaenia (assembly GCA_020510985.1). Lineage (NCBI taxonomy): Eukaryota > Metazoa > Chordata > Actinopteri > Cichliformes > Pholidichthyidae > Pholidichthys > Pholidichthys leucotaenia. The sequence goes on from CM035845.1 coordinate 240,609,232, forward strand.
ATGAGATCAAGAAAATTATATTCAAAACTTTTTCCCTGATAAATGTGACCCATAACCTGTACAACCCAATTGAAATACAAACTGAAATCTTTTAAGGGGAAAATAAAAATAAAAAAAAAACTTACAATAACCTTGTTGCGTAAATATGTACATTCTCTTATAACTGGGGATGTGACTATACTAGCATCAGCACCGGATCACCCCAGGGCTGTGTACTTTCCCCCCTACTCTTCTCCCTTTACACCAACTCCTGCACCTCCAGCCACCAGTCTGTCAAGTTGATCAAGTTTGCGGACGACACCACCCTCATCGGGCTCATCTCCAACGGCGACGAGTCCGCCTACAGGAGAGAGGTGGCCCAGCTGGCGACCTGGTGCAGCAATAACAACCTGCAGCTGAACGCTCTGAAGACAGTGGAGATGATTGTAGACTTCAGGAAAGTCACTACTCCTCTGCCCCCCCTCACCCTCTCAGGCTCTCCCATCACCACTGCTGATTCCTTCCGCTTCCTAGGCACTACCATCACCAGGGACCTCAAATGGGAGCTGACCATCAGCTCACTCATCAAAAAAGCCCAGCAGAGGATGTTCTTCCTGCGGCAGCTGAGGAAGCTCAAGCTACCCACCAAGATGTTAGTGCAGTTCTACACAGCCATCATCGAGTCCATCCTCACCACCTCCATAACCGTGTGGTACGCAGGAGCCACTGCCAGGGACAGACTAAGGCTGCAGCGCGTCGTGCGCACTGCTGAGAAGGTGATCGGCTGCAAGCTCCCATCTCTCCAGGATCTGTACATCTCCAGGACCCGGAGGCGTGCTGGCCGGATCATAGCCGATCCCTCACACCCTGGTCACGTACTGTTTGCCCCCCTCCCCTCTGGTAGAAGACTTCGGTCCATCCAGACTAAAACCTCCCGTCACATGAACAGCTTCTTCCCCTCTGCCATTAGACTGCTGAACACTAAGTGACTCTCGTGCACCATGTACAGCAGCTCAACCAGACTCATGTCAATCATCACTGTTTTCTTCCTGCATTACCGACTGCACTATATAGTTCTCCACAGTATCTGCTGCTGGCTAATATATATTTTAACTGTTGACCAGTATCACTTAATCTTATCCTACACTTTATTACATGTATAGTTTATTTCTCTTATCTTATCATGTTTAATGTTGCAGCATTGTACCGAGACAAATTCCTAGTTTGTGTACTACATGAACAATGGCAATAAACCTGATTCTGATTCTGATTCTGACTGTGTTCAGAATTAACCAATTACATTCAAACTCATGTTAAACGGGAGTCAGCACTCACCTGCCACCATTTGATGTGTCTCTGATTAACCACAAATAAAGTTTAGCTGTTCTAGTAGGCTTTTCCTGACATTTTTGTAGTCACGTCTTACAGCATAAGCCATGGTCAAAAGAGAGCTTCCAAAGCATCAGAGTGATCTCATTGTTCAAAGGTATCAGTCAGGAGAAGGATACAAAAGAATATCCAAGGCATTAAATATACCATGAAACAGAGTGAAGATAGTAATCATCATCTTCTTCTTCCTGTTCTTCTTTTGACTGCTCCCTTTAGGGGTCACCACAGCGGATCATCTGCCTCCACCTCACCCTATACCTTGCATCTTCCTCTGTAACACCAACCCTTTCAATAGCTATGTTTACATGGACACAAGTAACCGGATTAAAAGCCTGATCGGAATAAAAATGCTTCATGTAAACGCGCCAATCTGAATATTCTAACCTGATCACGCTCATTCGTCCTCCTTCACTACATTCATGATCTTCTCTGTGGTCCTCTTCTTTTCCTCCTGCCTGGCAGCTCCATCTTCAACATCCTTTGTCCATTATTTCCACTATCCCTCCTCTGCACATGTCCAAACCATCTAAGCCTTGTCTCTCTTACTCAGTCTCCGAACAGCTCAACCAGAGCTGTCCCTCTGATAAACTCATTTCTAATCTTGTCCCTCCTAGTCACTCCCAATGAAAATCTTAGCATCTTAAACACTGCCACCTCCAGCTCCACCTCCTGTCTTTTTGTCAGCACTACTGTCTCCAAACCATACATCATAGTAGGTGTCACTACTGTCTTGTAAATCTTCCCTTTCACACTTGCTGCTACCTTCCTGTCAAAAATCATCCCTGACACTCATCTCCACCCACTCCACCATGCCTGCCCTCTCTTCTTCACTTTTCTTGTGCATTTTCTATTGCTTAGGATAGTTGACCCCAGGTATTTAAACTCATTTAGTTTCACAACTGCTACTCCTTCCATCTTCACCATTGCACCTGCCTCCCTCTCATTGACACTCATGTATTCTGTCTTACTTCTACTGACTTTTATTCCTCTTCTCTCCAGAGCATACCTCCACCTCTCCAGGTTCTCTTCCACCTCCTCCCTACTCTCGCTGCAGATAACAATGTCAGAATCAGAATCAGAATCAGAATCAACTTTATTGCCAAGTATGCTTACGCAAACAAGGAATTTTACTTATCACTAAGGTGCGCTTATTGTTCAGCGCTCCCTAATGACGCGGCAGCCATACAGGTGCCTCATGCAGTGGGGGGTAAAGAGGAGGAGGGGGGAAGGGGGTGACACATTGGGCAGAGAGAAAAAACATAGTTATCAAAATATGGCTTGAGTGAGCAAGATTGTGATCACATAGAAAAAAAACCCTCTAAGCACACTTAGCAGACAATACAGATCCACACATTAACAAAGCAAGAGAGAGACCAGTGTGTGTATGTCAGTCATATGATATCAGTGTGAGTGCAGTGTGTGAAGTATCAGTTACTGGTGGACAACAAAAATCGTCTCTTAGGCAACGGCTAGATGTTATGTCCTTAGTGTCCTAAAACATAGATAACATGTCCACAGAGTTCATCTCTCTTCAGTTCATGCCAGATGGTAAAATTCCATGTTAGTCACATTGCTGTCCTTGGAGAGTTCAGATTGTTGCACATCAGCAATTGTTTGGGTTCAAGAGAAGCCAAGCCAAAACTCCCTTCTGCCTTATCTTTTCTCCTGGAGGAATGATTCTCAAGGACTCCGAATCAAGGCCTGATAGGCACAGTTCACTTAGAGCATAGAAATTTCACCTCTCATGCGATTCTGTGCATCACAATTTACATTCACAGGCTTTAAAATCATTCCCTGGAGAGCACCCAGTGACTCCGAGATGTTTCCCACCTTCCGGCCTCTATCAGTGCTCCCCAGCTGTTCGAATTGTTGAAGGAGCTTCGCCGGGTCCGCATTTTGACCAGCTCTTCCAACTTCTTTAATTTCCGATACACCAGGAAAACTCCAAAGCCAAACAACAGAAATCCTGTGATCATAAGCCAAACGGGTAGATGTCTTCCACATCTTCAATCGAATCACACAGACACATGAGTTCCAATTGTCCCATGAGTCTCTCCACTTGGGCTCCCCCTGGCCTGATTTTCTTTTCAAAAAATTGGTGTCAATTGCATTTAAAGCCCAGCTCATTTCCATAATTTCCATAATTTCCATTTGGATCGAGATGCAGCAGAAGAAGAGTGAGACACAGACAGGACACAGCAAGCTGGGATCAGTAAGGGAGGAGGAGAAGGGAGAGGAGAAGAAATGCGTCTGCTTTCTCTGATAGCCGGAAGAAGATCAAAGATATATATATATACATATATAGACCATTTCCTATATAGACCATGATATTTGCAAAGTCATTTGCAAATATCATGGTCCACGGAGAATCCTGTCTGACCTTGTCTGTCAGCCTGTCCATCATAATGGCAAACAAGAAGAGGCTCAGAGTGAATCCCTAATGTAATCCCACCCCCACCTTGAATCCATCCGTGACTCTTATTGTGCACTTCACCACTGTCTCGCTGACCTCATGCATGTCCTGCAGCACCCTGTAGCATTGAGTCCTACAATGTGTAAATATAATCATTAATTAATTAATTAATTAGTTTTGAAGCTTATTAATAATACTTGTAATATCTTTTTGTAACACTAGGTGGAGCACCACTCATCTTTGGGACAGGTTTGATGAGGACCCTGTTCAAAACACTTAGCTTAAGAATTTGGTAATTCATAAAGATGGCCTCCAGCCCCCCTCCCCCCCCGACCCAAAAAAGATTAAGCAGAATTAGATGGATGGATGGATGGATGGATGGATGGATGGATGGACTGATGGACGTTAACCCGATGAGTGTGAGATTCTGCATACCGCTAGTGTCATATCCGGCTCTAGGGAGCCGGGCAATCAGAGCCAGGGGCAAGCCAGTGAGTCGTGATATTTTATTCAGGGTAAAGGGGAAGGGATGAGGAGAGCACAGATACTCATGCAGACGTACACTCACAGGTTGCACAGCGCAGAGGTAAGCAGCTCGTACCGGACGTGGGGGTAGCAAGACGTACATACTCACAGCGGGATACAAACACAGGAATGCTGCAAGAGGAGTATAAGCTGACACCAGACGAAGGGGCTTCAGCTTAGCAATGTGTTTATGTCGCAGCCCCGAGTCATCGAGGCTGCTCCTATTTATCCTCATTGGCAGCGCCCCAGCTGATGAAGATTAATTGGCCCCAGCCGTCCATAATGCTGCCAGCTGGGGGCCAGCTGAGACGCTGCTCAATGGGAAGCAGGGATGAGGGAAAACAAGGGCTGAGTGCCGAGACGGCATCTCAACCCATGGTGACAGAGCCCCTCCCTCAAGGTCGGGCTCCTGAACGACCAGGAACATCCCAGCCCCCCCCACCCCCACCCAGGGTGGGAGGAAGGGAGGCGGACCGGAGGGGAAGAAGCCAAGGGAAGGACAACACCAATGGGGCAATGTAGGGTAGCGGGAAAGAAAAACCCAAATACAATACTGACAAAACAGAATAATTAACCCAGGTACAGATGGGGAGAAGAACTGGGTCAGCACGCCGGTTACATACTACCCAGAGAGTACCAACCATGCGTGACCCAGAGCAAGGAAAAAAAAAACCACCAAAAAGGTACAGGGCAAAAAATGCTGAGTACGGTTAAATAAAGGGGAACCTATACACAGCGCTAATTTAAGTACATACACACAGTCACCAAGAAAAGTGAGGGTGACTGGAACAAATGACAATTATAGAGCATGGTGTTACGGAAAACAAGGCACATGACTCTATAATGAACCAACAGGACAAAAAAGAAATACTGAGTGCAGGCAAAGAAAAACCCACACACACGAATATATAAATACCCAGTCACCTAAAGAAATGAAAGTGACTGGAATAAATGGATAACTGCAGAGCATGGTGTTACGGAAAACAAAACATAACTCTACAATACAAAAAACGAGGCTAAAAACATGGCACAAAAAGTAAAATGCTGAGCATGAGCGATGGAAAACACAGCACTATAAAAACGAATCCACCAACAGGACAAAACATTACACCCGAGTGACCTTAATAACAAAAGAAAAAGTGACACCCGAGGAACATGGCAGGCAGAGTCCAAAAATGGCCGAGATGGCTCCGGAGATCTCCCCGCCCATTGTCCAGCTGGCGAATCAGGGGAAGAGAAGTGTTCGGACGGCGAACTCTGGACCCAGATCCCAGGAATCCAGTCCACCGGCAGCCGAACCAGGCTGCCCAGAGGGAAACACAGACCAGTGGGGGGAACCAGATCACCGAACCGAAAGTTCTGTGGGTCGGGTCGTCGACCCGCATCACTCAACCACCAGGACCGTTGAGACGGGCGAAGGATCAGAGCGGATCCCGGTGGAAGAGGCTCAGGGGAGAGCCGATGACGAGGGCGGCGGGCGTCAGGCCGCAGGAAAACGGCCACCTCCTCACCGGACCTGGACAATACTGGGGCAGCACCCACGTCGGACCCCGATCGGGCCTCAGGCGAACCCACGTTGGACCCCAACTGGGTCTCGGGCGAACCCACGTTGAATACTGCACCAGAACCGACCTCCAACGTTGAACCCGGACCCTCCAGCACCACGAGGAACAGCAACTCCTTGCCGGTGACCCTGGAAGAAGGCTCAGAAGAGAAAACAGAACCGGGATCAGGATCACCGGCAGCGCCAGAACCCGGCGAGACGAGTTCAGACGCAGCGGACGGCTGCACCCGGCTCGTCTCCCCTGGAGATAGGCTGAAGTGCTCGGGGATAAAAAGAGAGAAAAGAAAGGAGAGCACTCGCCTGATCTCGGGTTCTGACGCCGTCCAGGACTGCGAAGATCCAGGATCCGTCGTCAGGAGGTCGTTGTCAGGCTCCCATCTAGCCTCGTCGGGCCCCGCAGCCAGCACGATGGTCAGCGCAGCTTGAGATCCTTCCAGCTCAGGTAACCCCACCGACGATCCACTCGGCGTGAAGCCAGAAGAATCTCGTCCCGCCGGACCGAACCGCTCCTCCGTGGAGACCCGGGGACGCTCAGTCGTCGGCGTAGACTCCACGCAGCAGTCAGTCCCCCTCCTCCGTCCGCAATGTAGCTGCGGAACCACAGGCCCTCTCCATATCCCACCACGTTGACCCAGAGCCGGGGACCGCTCGGCGGAGAGAGACACAGAGGATGCGGGATTAGGAATACAAGCTACAGCAGGTGGGGAGAGTTCAGGGAGCTGCGAACCCTGAACTTCTCCTCCAGGGATGTGACAGAGCAAATCATTAAGCAGGTGTGAAAAAACAATGACTTGCCTGCCCCCTGGAGGTTGAGTATCGCCTGCTGTAGTGGAATCTGCTTCTTCCTCTCCCCGCCCGGCGATAACGGAGGACCCCCCGGGAGTTAGTCTGAGGATCGCTCGCGTTGTCTCCAGCAGAGAGCTCACCAGGCCGGGATTCCAGGCACACACAGCAGTCAGGAAGCACGTCGAGGAGGAGGGGGAAACAGCCGGGGTGAGCCAGCCCGAATGTCCAGGAATGACAGCGGGGGAACGAGGCTCAAGGGACGAGGCTGTAGAATCTCCACACTGACGAGGCGAAGGGATGACAGCTGCGTGGGAGGAACGGTCCTGACGATAGCCCAGAACTGGATCCGGACGAGGTTCGTGCAGAGGTGACTCGGCGATGTGATGGCGGCTATTCCCAGGGAACGAAGCGAGGGGGAAACCCAGGATTCGCCGCTCCAGATCAGAGAACAAGGCGAGGAAGGCGCCGAGCACGGGAAAGCTTCGTAGCCCTGAAGTCCACACCATCAATCTCCCTGCCGCCGCCACATGCCTGAAGGTGGTGACAGGAAACACAGTAGAGCTCGCGACAGCCACTCGACCCCGGACATAACTGCTGTCAGCTGCGGCTCCTTGAAGGGAATCCCGAGTGACGTGGCGCAGGTCGGGGGAAGTCCTCTGGTTGGTGCGAACTCCCGGACTGGAATGGCGGCAGGAACGGGACTCCGAAGCGGGGAAAGACGTCGCCCACTTCGACTCCGTGCCGGGATTTCCATCCACCCCGTGGAGCTTCTCTCGCTGTGTACCTGCAGCGTCTATCCTGGCACTGTCCTCCAGATGGTACAGAGAGTGAGGGTGACAGTCCAGGAGTTCCTCAGCACGGCCCGGATGCCAGCGTCTCGCGTTGGAGGCGTCGTGCAGGGTGAAGAGCGTCCCGTCGACAGCCTCCGAGATGGACCTCAGCTCGTCGCCCTGGCGCCGGAAGTGACTCCTGGGAAGCGGCATGCTAGCAGCGCTGACACCCGGACAGAAAGGTACATTTCCACAGCGACTCACGGCCGCCGGCAACTCTTCTGGCTGCGACATACTGTCATATCCGGCTCTAGGGAGCCGGGCAATCAGAGCCAGGGGCAAGCCAGTGAGTCGTGATATTTTATTCAGGGTAAAGGGGAAGGGATGAGGAGAGCACAGATACTCATGCAGACGTACACTCACAGGTTGCACAGCGCAGAGGTAAGCAGCTCGTACCGGACGTGGGGGTAGCAAGACGTACATACTCACAGCGGGATACAAACACAGGAATGCTGCAAGAGGAGTATAAGCTGACACCAGACGAAGGGGCTTCAGCTTAGCAATGTGTTTATGTCGCAGCCCCGAGTCATCGAGGCTGCTCCTATTTATCCTCATTGGCAGCGCCCCAGCTGATGAAGACTAATTGGCCCCAGCCGTCCATAATGCTGCCAGCTGGGGGCCAGCTGAGACGCTGCTCAATGGGAAGCAGGGATGAGGGAAAACAAGGGCTGAGTGCCGAGACGGCATCTCAACCCATGGTGACAGCTAGTGGCAGAGCGCGGCGCTGCCAGTTCACAAGGTGGCAGGCACGAGTTGGAGGACTCATGGATGACATGTAATACACCAGAGAAGAAGAAATCCTCCATCTTCTTCATCGTCTTGGAGATCACAGCACAAGATGGACGCGAACCATCATTGTGGACATTCGTCATCGCCCACGGATGAGGAAATTCGGAGGATTTTGTCCCGAATTTACCAACTGTGATGCTAAAAAGAGATTATTTAGCTTATGAAGGAAGATGTTTACATGTTCTTATAAAACAGGGAGTGTGAGGCTTGTTGAATTCACTTGCCAGTACCTGTAGCGCCATTTGACTGGAGGACAATCGCCGGTTGTATGTTGTCAATATAAGATAAATTACAGTGGAATAAAAGCAAAATTACAGTGGAATAATCAATAACAGTTTCTGGATGTAGGACAGAAAGGTAAAATGACCAGGAGAGGACAAAATAACCACTAGAATGCTGCAAAAGGATGCCACTTTGCCAGAGGTAAGTGACGAATGTTGTTGTTTGTTTGTATGCAAATTAGATGCGTAAATTCACTCCTATCTGAAACTTTGGATCATATTCTACGTCTTTCTAATTGACAGTAAGCCATTATCTCTTACCACTTTAAAGTTATAGCCTTGGAAAGTCTTGACATCTGATCTGACTAGTTTCTTGAAAAAATCTTTACCACTGTTGACCACTAGGGGTTATATCGCAGTTTGGCGACAGTCACACTCAAACAGTTAAGCATTAGTTAGGTTCATTGAAAGGACTAGCTGTTACAATCCCTGATGTTTGCACCACTTCTGAGTCTGTGGGGCGTTCTTGAGAGATGGCTACTATAAGGCTTCACCACCGGGACACATCATCAGTTGTGTACCTCAGCATGCCGGAATCCTTTGATGTTGACGATTAAAAATTGTAGCTCTGATGCTGGAATTGTAGCTTTGATGTTGACGATTCCATGAGTTGTTTTGATGCCGGAATCCTTTGATGTGACACCCTTCGCTGAGGCAGACCCACCAAAGGTTGATCAAACCTGGGCTTGTGTCCCATGGTTTAGCAGTTTAAGATAAGATAAGATAAGCCTTTATTAGTCCCACAACGGGGAAATTCCAGGATTGCAACAGCACAGGGATAGCAACACTCAGAGCAACAATCAGAAGGCAAGAAAAAAAAACAAAAAACAAAAAAAAAACCTAGAAGCCAAAATCATGTCACTCCCTTCCATCCACAGCCAGTGACTGGTCCTCTCGGCAGTGTCGGCCAGCTCTTTAATTGCCCATCTGTGATCCTGTCCCCTGATGCCAATCTCCCTGAGCAGCTTTACAGTTGTTGTGGCTACAAAGCCCCTGCATCCCACCTCCACCGTCACACCTTTATCGCCTCTGTCCTCTGCCTCACCTGCTAAGTTGGAATACTTTAGCTTCTTACGCTCATAAGCTTCCTTGACATCATCCTCCCAGGGTACTGTCAACTCAATAATATAGGCGAGCTTAGATGAATTAGACCAGAGGACGAGATCTGGTCGCAGGGTGGTCGTTGCAATCTCCGGAGGGAAAATGAGCCTTTGATCCAAGTCAGCTCGCATCTGCCAATCCCTGGCTGCATTCAGTGGACCCAGATCAGGGTGTGAGGGACCGGTTCTCAGCTTGGCCCCCACTTGAACAAATGATGGTAGGTGTCGGTGCACATCCTGGGTGTTGAAGGGTTGGGAGTTGATGGATACTCTCTTGCACTCAAATTTATTGGCTAGACATCTGAGGACCTGGTTGTGTTTCCACATATATGTACCTTGAGTGAGGCTAGTCCTGCAACCAACCAGGATGTGCTTGAGTGTTGGTGGGGCTGTACACAGAGGACAAGATGGATACTTTCCAAGCCACAGCTGCAGATTTGTGAGAGAGGGCAGCACATCATATATAGCTCGGATAATGAATCTCAGCCTGGTGGATTCCATGCCTCAGAGTTCTCTCCATGTGATTTTCCTCTTTTCGACACCCTCCCACCTCATCCATCGACCCTATTTGGCTTGTGCTATGGCTCTGGCCCTTCTGGCTTCTTCCTCCTGTTGACACACCTCTGTTTATTTATTTATTTATTTATTTATATTTATTTGTTTCGGACTAAAGGAAACAAAAAAGAACATCCAACAAATACACCAAAAGATACAAAAACACAATGCAAAGTGACAAATCCCTTTCCTTGAGTGCCCGAAAAAGAGTAGGAAGAAGCAAAAGCTTTTCAAGTCCTACCTCTCAATATTGTAAGTACTTAATACTTAAATGGAAACAAGCTGCCACCTATACAGACCAATCCAGAATGAAGAAAACAATAAAAACACATGAAAAACAAATGTGCATCATTATTTCTTTCCCATTAGGGAGCAAAACAATTCCCTTCCTCAAGTCAATACCTTTCAAGAATAATATTTTTGCACTTTTTCTTGAATTTGTATGGCATTGTTACTCTGTTTAATGTTGTCATCTAAATCATTCCACAAAATCACCCCACAAACTGAAATGCACAAACTTTTCTGCGTAGTGCGAAAACAAAGAACTTTTAAACTAAATCTCTCTCTCAAATCATGCTGTCCCTTTCCCTCCAGAAACAATTTCTGTATATTTCCAGGGAGTAAATTATTTCTTGCTTTATAAACTATTTGCAAAGTTTTTAATTTTACCAGATCGATAAATTTCAATCTTTTTAACTTTAAAAACAAAACATTAGTGTGATCATAATAGCCTACATTGTTTACTATTCTTATTGCTCTCTTTTGTAATGTATATCATTTCTGTAGGGTGCTTTTGTAGGTGTTACCCCAGACTTCAACACAATAAAGCAGATATGGTAAAACAAGTGAACAGTGCAGTGTATACAGTGCGTTGTGGTTTAGAATCTGCCTAACTTTACCCAAAAGTCCAATATTCTTAGCCAGCTTTGAGCTCAGGGGTTTTATGTGAGCTTTCCAGTAGTCTGTGGTCTATTATTACTCCCAAGAACTTTTTTTCATATACTCTATCAATACATTATTAATCATCACTTTCACTTGTTCATGTATAATACAGTTTCCAAACAACATAAATTTAGTTTTATCCAAATTTAAAGATAATTTATTTTTGTCAAACCATAATTTTAATTTACCCAATTCATTTGTGACCACATTCAACAACTGCTGCAAATTCTCACCAGCACAAAAGACATTAGTTTCATCAGCAAAAACTACTAATTTCAAAATATCTGATACCTTGCAAATGTCATTAAAATACAACATAAACAGTTTGGGGTCTAATACTGACTCTTGGGGAACTCCACAAGTAATTTCTAACTGACTTGATCTAAATTCACCCAACTGCACAAACTGTTGTCTGTTTTTAATATAACTTCTAAGCCAATTTAAGACTATCCCTCTTACACCATAGTCCTACAATTTTTTTAAGTAAAATGTCATGATCTATTGTGTCAAATGCTTTTTTCAAGTCTATAAACACACCCACAGCATGCTTCTTATTGTCAATAGAACTGGTAATTCCCTCGATCATCTCTATCAGTGCCATTGATGTTGATCTATCTGCCTGGAACCCATACTGACTGTTCATTAATAAGTTATGTTTTTCAATGAATCTGTCCAATCTTGCAGCAATGAGTTTTTCCAGTATTTTAGAGAACTGGGAAAGTAATGATTCAGGGCTGTAATTTGTAAACTGTTTATCTCCTGCTTTATACAATACACAACTTTTGCAGTATTCATTTTGCATGGAAATATACCCGTTTTGTATGACAAATTGAAGAGATACTCTAATGGTTCAACAATACAGTCAATTACTTTTTTCACAAGAGTCATATCAATATCATCCCAATCCTTTGAGGTTTTATTTTTACATTTGCTAACAATATCTATAATTTCATTTTTATCCACAGCCCTTAAAATCATCGAGCTAGGATTTCTGTCTCCATGATCCTTAATAACACCTCCCTCTCTAAGCTGTGGGTCATCTATTTGATCAGCCAGTTTAGGTCCAACACTTACAAAAAAAATATTAAACCTACTACTTCATTCATATTATTAAGTATCTTACCACCATCAATGAAATAATCAGGACAACTAGTATTGGTTAGTCCATTTCTAATAATTCTATTTAATATCTTCCATGTTCCCTTAATATTATTTTTATTATTTTACAATAATTTATTATAATAATCCTTTTTATATATCCTTACAATATTAGGGAATTTATTTATATATATATATATATATATATATATATATATATATTTAATCTATTCTCTGCCTCTATTGTTCTATAATCCAGAAATCCTCCTCTACCACCATAGATTGGCATTCAGCTGGAGATGCCTTTTGCCAGAGAGGTATTATTGTTCCAAAGCCAAGGCCTTCTCTATCTTGTTGGACGTGGCCCACCATGTCACGATGGAGGAGCACAGATTTAGCCAGTAGTACAGCCATGTTTGGGGTTCCTTCTTGCCTTTTGCCAGGGTATGAGCAGCACCTCTTACTACAGGGTCCTGGGAGATAATGAGCGACATGTCCAGCCTCCCCTTGGCACATTTGAATTTCTCAACCAGGCTAGACAAGGGCAGCGACAGGGGTCCATCACTGTAGAGTCCAATGTTGCTGAGACATTTTGGAAGGCCAAGCCACTTCCTCACATACAAGTTCACTAGCCTCTCCAGGCACTGAGCATGGGTTAGGGAGACTTCATACATGGTCAACGGCCACAGGAGTCTGGGCAGCAGCCCAAATTGGAGGCACCAGAGCTTCAGTTTCCTGGCAAGTGCAGTGTTATTAATCTGCCTGAGGCCATTAGCCGTGTCCTGCCGGAGTTGTTAAAGTTCTTGGGTGTCTCTGAGGTCTGTGTTATACCATCGTCCGAGCCTCTTGATGGGCTTCTCTAAGACTGTGGGGATTGGTTCATCGCTGATGTGGAACCGCACTCCCATTAGTTGGCCTTTAACAATGGAGATGCTGTGAGATTTGCTTGGCTTAAACTCCATTCTTGCCCACTGGATGTTCTCCTGGAGTTTCTGCAGCAAGCGTCTAGTGCATGGTTTTGTTGCTGTGATGATGGTCATATCATCCATGTACGCTTTAATTGGCGAAAGACACAGGCCACTCTTGGTCCTCTCACCACCCACTACCCAACAAGATGCCCAGATGATTACTTTGATTGCCATGACAAATGCTGGGGGAAAATGGTGCATCCTGCCAGGATGCACCTTCCCAGTTGCTGCAAGGCTGTGGTGTTGTTCCCGGCTGTCTCACAAAACTTGAGATCCTGAAAGTAGCTCTTGACCAGCTGTGTGGTGTTGTTTGGTATGTTGAAGTACTCGAAGGCCATCCGAAAGATCTTGTGCTGAACTGAGCAGAAGGCAATGGCAAGGTCAAAAAAGATTACATGCAGATCTCTCCATTCCTTCTTGGCAGTTTGGATTTGGTTCCAGATGACACTGGCATGCTCCAGACATCCTGAGAAACCCTGGATCCTTGCCTTCTGCACTGACCTATCAATTAAGTTGTTTCTTTGCAGGAATGTAGAGAGCATTTTGGCCAGAACGCTGAAGGAGATCTTTCCCTCTACATTAAGCAGGCTGATCTGGTGAAACTATCTGATGGATGAAGCGTTCTTCTCTTTTGGATTCAGGATTCCTCCCGTGCTTTGCAATGGCATTGGTACCACTCCCTTCTGCCATGCTACCTTCATCATCGTCCAGAGGTATTTAAGGGCTCCAGGGGTGTTCTTATAGAGACTGTACAGGATACTATTGGTCCCAGGGGCTGATGCTGATCTTGCCTGCTTCAGTCTTCTAAACCTCACTCCACATGGGGTGCCTTATGTCCATTTGCTACTCAAGTGCTGGACTTGGTGGCATGTCATTCAGGATGGTGACTGACTCATGCCTCCAATCGCCAGAGCAAGTCTTCCTCGGGTGATCTTCCAAATCTTTTATGAGCACGTTAAGGCTCCCACTCTTCTCTCAGTCAAACAGTCTTTTGACAGAGCTGTAGGGATTGCTGTAGAATATGGTTCTTGACTGTTCTTTCCTCTTGCATTACCATCTAAGGTGTTCTGCTCTCTACAGCTTTGTCAGTCGTTGTTGTTTTTCAGTCTGCAAGTCATCAAGTTCTTGTTCTTTATGTCTGTTCTCTTCATCCTCTCTATCCCCTCACCCCCAGCCAGTCACAGCAGATGACTGCCCCTCCCTGAGACTGGTTCTGCTAGAGGTTTCTTCCTTTTAAATGGGAGTTTTTCCTCTCCACCGTCACTATGTGCTTGCTCACAGGGGATTGTCTGACTGCTGGGTCCTTCTGCAATTGTGGGGTTTTCCCTGCATTTGGTAGTGCTATGAGATGATTTTTGTTGTGATATAGTGCTAAATAAATAAAATAAAAGTCCCACTTTTTCTGTCTCTGTGGCTTTCTTCCAATGCTTTCTCAGTTGTCTCCTTTCTTTCACCAATATGTCAATTTCCAGCTGTCTCCTGGACTTCAGCTGGTCCACAGGGGTTTTCTGTTGCCTCGGTGTCCTGCCCTTTACCCCAAACCTCTCTGTGCCATAGCTGTAGATGATGGATCCCATGTTCTCCAGCTTTCTTTCAACAGGACCCTTCTGTTCTTCCAGTAGGAGGACCAGATCTGAGTCAGTGGTCTCCCATTCTCTCCTCTGGCTGGATTTAGGCCATTGGATCTGAGGTTTCTTTCCTTCCATCTTCCTTTCCCTTGCTGGCAGTGGTTGATTGGACTTGATGTTGGAGACTGTTGCTGAGTGTTGTGAGCTGGACTCTGGGCTAGGGACTGGTGTTGACTGTGGCTGGCTATGCTCAGGGCTGGAGACTACTGCTGATTGTAACTAGCTTTGCTCTGGGCCAGAGACAAGTGTTGGCTGTGGCTGGCGTGCCTCTTGGCTGGAGACTGTTGCTGGCTGTGACTGGTTGGGCTCCGGGCTACAGACTGTAGAATGGTCCATGCAAAGCTAAGCCTCATCTGAGGTGCTGATACCCTGAGGACTGTGGGGGTTCTCCTGCCTCTGGGCTTCACTTGACTGATTTGGCCTACTTCTTAAGAAGTACTAGTCAATGCGAGGCCCCCTGCTGAGCTCACCGAGGCATTTTTTTTTTCCTGTATTGGTGGATTTTAAGACCCCTCTCTGTTGCTACCTTTGACCAGCAACATACGCAGCTCTGCAGCTATTGTCCTGCCAATGTTAACGGTTCATCAGCTGCAGTGCTAGTTGTTGTATTCATTGTCATTTCAGTTCCATGGTATTAGTATTATTCCATGGTATTGGTATTAGTAATGTTATTGGCAATATTTAATCAGTCTCATTGTATGGAGGCAGAATTCTTGACACTGAGTTGTTACAATAATGGACAAGGAGAAATCACAGCTTCTAGCTTTGGTAAACCCCTCTTTATTAAACTCAGTGGAGTGCCAGAAACATAAGGCATTTAACCCTTTGAGTGTGTATGGTGCAGAACTGCAACATACCCCCTAGTGGTCAAGAGTGGTAAATATTTTTTGTCAGTAAAATAGTTCAGATTTCCAAGGCTATAACTTGAAAGTCGTAAGAAATAATGACTTACTGTCAATTAGAAAGATCCAAAGTTTCAGATAGGAATACATTTATGCATCTAATTTGCATAATGTCACGGCACCTCTTTAAATTCCATAACTCAGTCAAAACTGGACTTTAGACGTATTTACACAAAAAATGGTTCAGTCTTTTGACATCGTTTTTTATACAGAGGTACCTCATCATCTTATCTTCAAAGTATATGAAGAAGAAATCAGTGCATTTTAAAAAAAAACAAAACAGAAATTTTTCACTTACTTTTGACAAAGTCAGAGTGAGAAGGCAGGCACAGTGCCATGCTCTGCCACTAGTGGGACGCAAATTCTCACACTCAAAGCGTTAAGATCAGCGGAATTAAACATGGCAATAATTGGGGTTACTTAATTGCATGAAATATGAACATACCATACACCTAAGGTCACCACTTTATTATCATGATTAAGCTTTAGTACTTAAAGCTTAGCTCTATTCAGCTGCCCTGTTTTAAGAAAATTTATGGAGTTCTAATGAAAAAGTAGGTACAAAAATTTAGTGTAGAATTTGGATTCTAATGGATTAAAAGGAAGAGAGGGAGAGAGAGGGGATGCACAGAATCAGGAATGTATCTGAGACCAAGCACCGTCGGGGTCTAACCGACGTGTTTGCAGTTGCTTTTCTGATGGATCAAATTTAAACCAGCATGACCACCACAACAGATGAGGTGAAAAAGGTGAGTGCCTACTGTGGATATGAAAACCTGGTTAGGGTTATTTCAGGCTAAGGGAAGGCGGTCCTCCTTGGAGCCTCATTGGGGATTATGGCCCACAAAATCTGTAAGGCTTCACTCCTAGCTCACTCGAGGCAGCCTTGCTCCAGGGAAAGTGGGGAGACACGGTCCTGGGTCTCAACCAGCCGATATTTTGGATAAGGGTTAAAGTCCTGGTTTTTGTTTTGTATTGCACTTTTGTGCTGCGCATTAAATTATGTGCAATTTAATGTGTTTCCATATGCCAGGGGTTAGCTTCCCTGTTTATATTGTGATACTGGTGAAATGGACCACACAAGCCGAAATCTCGTCATATTAAAATTGCTTTATCAAACCAGTGATTTATAAAGTCATTCATATAATTTTCTAAAGAGTCATAATAGACACACACACACCTATTCTGTGGATCCTGCAGTGCTTGTCAGGGAAATGAAGCATGTCCCATCCTACCACTGAATTTCACAGGTGTATTTCCCGAATACAGTTACATCTCCAAAAATTAGGATGTCATGAAAAACTTCAATATTTTTTGTCACTCATTTCAGAAAGTGAAATCCTTATATTATATAGATTATATTATATAGATTCATTACACATATTTCAAGCGTTTATTTATTTTAATTTTGATGATTATGGCTTACAGCCCCTGAAAACCCCAAATTCAATTTGGCAAAAAATTAGAATATTACATAAAATTAACTTTAAAAAATAGTTTTTAAATATAAATGTTGGCCACTGAGGTGTTGGTTAATATGGGCTGTAGCCGTAATCATCAATATTAAAATAAACACTTGCAATATATCACTGTCCCTGTAATGAATCTATATATGGGTTTCACTTTCTGAAATGAGTGAAAAAAATATTGAATTTTTTCATGATATTCTAATTTTTGGGATGTGCCTGTATAAGTGTTGAACTTGCTTGAAACTAACCATCATCCATTTCTGTCATTCATCTAGGCAGGAGGAAATCAGCCAGCCCACAGCGGAACTCGCCACTGTGGAAAGTACAGAAATCCTTTGCTTTTATAGGTAAAGTGTCAAAACCAGTGTAGTGTAGTTTATAGTCTATCACCAATAAACTCATGCAGTAACAGGACACATTACAAATATTCGAGACCCATTGTAGTGCTTCTTTTTATATTTTAGCAATGCTAGTACAAAACACCGCCCACACATGAAGCCAGGGCAAGAAAAGACACTTTTACAGACAAGACAAACTTTTATTGATAAAAACTTCATATTTTGACTGAGCGACTCCACACTCGGTGATGCACAACTTCAGTTAAAGTACTAGATTCCATTCAAATGATTGTATTAATTCATTCTAATTGCTGAAGCCACAGTAAAAAGAGATGATTTTAAATGTAACCCAGCCCTTGTAAAATCTACAGAAGCGCAGATACATGAAAAGTGTGGTTAAATACAACAACGAAGTACTTTATTGTCACATTCAAATTGTAATCCCTCCTGTTTTGTTTTTCTTTTGAATTCTTGGATGAAATATGGGTGGACAATATAAGCTGCAGCTTCAGCCATCACCCATTTCAGATAACCTATGTTGAACTGTATAATCAGAGGAGTTATTGTTTAACTTGACCTTGTTAGATTTTTTCCCCTTTGTTATATTATTCTATTTTCTTTTAATCTTTACTTTTAATCAATCTGAAATAAAGATTCATTCATTAATTCACATTCCACCACTGGCTTTAAGCAACAAGTGTATTTCCCAAATAAGTTTTAAACTTGCGTTAATTAACCACCACCCATTTGTCTTTTGTCTAGGCAAGAGGGAAACTGTCACCCCAACTGGACCTTGCCTCACTATTTACAGAGATGCAGGCTGAAGATCTGTTGAACCAGGACCAGTACGATGGGCCGATCCAGTTGCTTCTCAGTGAGGCAGCGTGTGACCATTCCAGTTTGTTCCAGTTTTTTTTTTTTTTTTACAGTTTGAATTTTGCTCATTCTGAATAATCTGGAATTTGCTGCTGATTGTAATAAACAATTTAGTGACTTATGTGTTTGCGTCATGATTTTCTATTTTGTCTGTTAAGACACCGGTGGGAAAAGAGTCAACTGTACAAAGAATTAATCGGTGACGTTGAAAATAATCGCTCATTTTTAAGAAAGCATGCAGTTTAAAAAAAAAAAAAGGCAGACGTGTAATGTATATTAGAAGTCCAGATGCATGAAGATTAGAATTCTGAAAGTCAATGACCCAGTTTGTGTGACTTTGAGGTCCTATTTTAAGTTGTCCTTGAGCCACACATGTGACTTACTTAATGCCTTACATAATGCCTCACATCTTAGATAAGAACAAAGTGCAGAGTTTCCTTGGAGATAACAGGAAGCTGTGAAAGTGTAATCTTTGGTATGCAAGAGACTGCTTGGAGGATCCTTTGTGTGCCAAGAGACTGCTTGGAGGATCCTTTGTGGGCCAAAGACTGTGAGGGGGATGCTAAGGGATTAGAGAGGAAATGCATTGTTACTTTTGATTTGGATGCAATGTGACTTGTGAGCTGTGGGGAGACCTGGGTATATAAGGGAAGAGTTTTTTCTGAGATGTCCTCTTTCTACTTTGCTCATGTTGGAGACGTGTAATAAACTGCCTTGAGACAAACCTGCCTCGTCCATTACACACTCCACACTGGTGACCCAAGACGTAGCATGCAGCAAGAAGAGAATTCCCTGGGGCCAGCCTCGTTGGGAGCCCCCAGCCAAGCGTATGCCGTTACGGTCCAGCTACCGGACTTTTGGCAGCACAACCCGCGCTTCTGGTTCCACCTGGTTGAGGCACAGTTTACCCTCCGGGGAATATCGGTAGATGACACGAAATTCTACCATGTGATCGCAAAGCGAGCCTTCTGGAGCAGCCACCAGCCAGCGACAAATACGGCATGTTGAAGGCTGCAGTCATCCAGCACTACACTCTCTCGGTTGAGGAGAGAGCAGAGAGACTCCTGGCGCTGACTGAGTTGGGAGATGGCACGCCCATTGACCTGATGGAGAAGATGCTGAGGTTGAAAGGCTCGGACGATGACCACTTCATCTTTACCCACCTCTTCCTCAGGACCCTGCCGTCAGTGACGAGAACAGCCCTGGCCAGTTCGCCGTTGTTGGCCCAGCGGGACTACCGTGCGCTGGCCCGGGAGGTGCATCGGATTGTCAATGCCAGCAGAGAGTGCGCGGCCACGGCGGCAGCGACGGAGCTCGGCGCGACGGCCGGAGATGGCAGAGAACTACCGACGACGGCAGCGGCGGGGGCCAAGGAACGTGGAGGAGACACCCTTTGTTTCTACCACCGCTGCTTTGCAGAGAAGGCATGCAAATGTATACCACCATGCCAGTTCAAGCGCTCGGGAAAAGTCAAGACTGGGGGTCGGTAGCAGCTGCGACCCTCGGGGAGGAGAACAGGCTGCTCTACTTGATGGACGCACGCTCGGGGAGGCATTTCCTCGTAGACACAGGCGCCCAGTTGAGTTTCATCACGCCTTCCTACGCTGACCGGCTGGCAGGTTCCAGCGGCCCCGAGATGGCAGCAGCGAACGGCTCAGAGATTAAAACCTTTGGTGGGAGGACTCTGCTTCTGTCTCTACACGGCCGTACATTTGAGTGGACTTTTGTCATAGCAGCATTGAATTTCAATATATTGGGGGCTGATTTTTTGTGCTCACATGGTTTGTTGGGTGATGTCGCTAACAGGCGCCTGGTTAATGCACTTTCTTTTGATTCTATTCCCTGTACAGCTCGAGCGGCCCGGCCAACAGCACAAGCCAACGTCACAGCTGCAAGCGATAAGTTCCACACACTGCTCACTCAGTTCCCAGCACTCATGGTCCCCACATTTTCGGCAGCCGTCACTAAACACGGGGTGGAACATTTTATTACCACCACCAGGCCGCCTGTTTTTGCCAAACCTCGGCGCTTGGACGCAGCTAAACTGGCCATAGCGCGCGAGGAGTTCGCCAACCTGGAGAGGTTGGGCATCATCAGGCGTTCGAACAGCCCATGGGCTTCCCCGCTACACATGGTCCCGAAAGCTGACGGCTCGTGGCGACCTTGCGGGGATTTCCGCAGGTTGAACAACGCCACAGTGCATGACCGCTACCCAATCCCTCATATCCAAGATTTTTCCGTTCATTTGGCAGGGACGCGCGTTTTTTCTAAAATAGACTTGGTCCGCAGTTACCACCAAGTCCCAGTGCGCGCTGAGGACATACCCAAAACAGCGGTGATAACTCCATTTGGCCTATTCGAGTTTTTGCGCATGCCATTCAGGCTTAAAGGGGCTGCACAGACGTTCCAACGCATGATGGACGCGGTGCTGCGCGACCTCCCTTTCGTGTCCGTCTACTTGGATGATATCTTGGTAGCCAGCGAGTCCGAAGACGAACACGAAAACCACCTCGCGGCAGTTTTCCGGAGGTTGGGAGAGCACAGGTTAATAATCAACCCAGCAAAGTGTCAGTTCGGGGTGACGCAGATCGATTTTTTAGGACACCACGTCTCGCCTGAAGGAGCGGTTCCGCTACCTGACAAGGTGCGCATGGTAGAAGACTTCCCCCGGCCGCAGAGGGTCAGCGCGTTTCAGGAGTTTTTTGGAATGGTGAATTTTTATCACCGTTTCCTCCCCCGCGCAGCGCAGCTCATGCAACCGCTGTATGCCGCGCTCAAAAAACAGAAACCCACGAATAAGATCGAGTGGTCCCCGGAGCGGGAGCGAGCGTTCTCGGAAGTCAAAGCAGCCCTGGCCAACGCTGCGTTGTTGGCACGTCCAGACCCAACGGCCCGCATAGCGCTCACCACTGACACATCAGATGTGGCCATAGGGGCGGTCGTGGAGCAGCATGTAGCCGGGGCTTGGCAGCCGCTCGCCTTTTTCAGCAAGACCTTGCGCGATAGTGAACGTAAATACAACGCATTTGACAGGGAGTTGCTGGCTCTCCATTTGGCCATTCGCCACTTCCAGTTCTGGCTAGAAGGGCGCTGTTTCACCGCGTACGTTGACCACAAGCCACTAACATTCGTGATGGCCAAAGTTTCAGAACCGTGGTCGGGCCGGCAGCAGAGGCAGCTAGCCGCGATCTCAGAGTTTACTACCGATATTCAGCACGTGTCGGGTAAACTGAATGTAGTGGCAGACTGCCTCTCGCGCGCCGTGGCTGCCCCCGTCCGTGTGGGGATAGATTACACAGCCATGGCCGCGGAGCAGGTTAGTGATGCGGATGTGCTCGCTTTCCAGTCTGGACCAACAGGGTTAAGGCTGGAGAGCAGGGTGCTGCAAGACGGTATGCCCCCTCTAATCTGTGATGTCTCCACGGGGCGGCCGCGTCCCGTGGTACCGGCAGCGTGGCGCCGCCGCGTTTTTGACTCGATTCATTCTTTGGCGCACCCGGGGGTGTGCGCGTCGGTCAAAATGGTAGCAGAAAAATTTGTGTGGCCGGGCCTCTGCAAACAAGTGAAAGAGTGGGCGGCAGCCTGCATGGCGTGCCAACGAGCAAAGGTACACAGACACACGAGGGCTCCCTTGGAGCCATTTCACATTCCGGCTAAGAGGTTTGACCACGTTCACGTGGACCTCGTGGGTCCCCTCCCGCCATCACAGGGGTGCACGCACCTTCTGACAATGGTGGACCGCACCACGCGCTGGCCGGTGGTGGTTCCTTTGGCGTTAACCACAGCCGAGAAGGTGGCGCGCGTTTGTAACAGCATGGGTGGTGCGTTTTGGAGTCCCGTCGGACATTACGTCCAACAGAGGCTCTCAATTTGTTTCCGAACTTTGGTCAACAATGGCCCGCAGCCTAGGTGTCACAATTCACCGTACAACCGCGTACAATCCACAGGCTAATGGGTTATGCAAACGTTTTCACAGGTCATTGAAAGCGGCTCTCAGGGCGTCACTGACGGATGCAAATTGGGTAGACAAGCTACCTTGGGTTTTATTAGGGTTGCGTTCTGCGCCTAAAGAAGACTTAGAAGCTTCCCCAGCTGAACTCGTTTTTGCGCAGCCACTTCGGCTGCACGGTGAGTTTCTCCCTGATAATCCTGCGCCAGGCAGCTCCCCGTCTCAGCTGTTGCAGCGTAGCATTGACACAGGCACGCTGCCGGGACCTGCCCACCACAGTTTTCCACGCGTTTTTGTGCCTAAAACTTTGAAGAACGCGGAGGGTTTTTTTTTGTCAGACACGATGCACATCGCCCCCCACTGCGACCGCCTTATGATGGACCGTTCAGAGTGTTGGAAACAGGGGACAAGCATTTTTTGCTAGATTTGGGGGGTAGGAGGGAAAAGGTTGGTATAAACAGACTCAAACCCGCTTTTGTGGTGGCAGACGAGCAAGTGCTGTTGGCGAGGGCCCCTCGGCGTGGAAGACCCCCACGAGGAGCTTCCCAGAGTAATATTTCCCCAGAACACCCGCAGGGACTGACAAAAGGGTTTCACCCCCAGACAGCAGCTCCCCAGCATGACAGCGCTGCTGAGGCGGTGAATCCTGGTTACGGCAGACATGGGAGAAGACTGAAGCCCAAGCAGCATGTAGATTGATGTGTAATGATTCTATCACAGCATGCAGACTGTTATTCTTTTGTTCGATCTAAAATGTTTGGGGGTGGGGGGGTGTAGCCACACATGTGACATACTTAATGCCTTACATAATGCCTCACATCTTAGATAAGAACAAAGTGCAGTTTCCTTGGAGATAACAGGAAGCTGTGAAAGTGTAATCTTTGGTATGCAAGAGACTGCTTGGAGGATCCTTTGTGTGCCAAGAGACTGCTTGGAGGATCCTTTGTGGGCCAAAGACTGTGAGGGGGATGCTAAGGGATTAGAGAGGAATTGCATTGTTACTTTTGATTTGGATGCAATGTGACTTGTGAGCTGTGGGGAGACCTGGGTATATAAGGGAAGAGTTTTTTCTGAGATGTCCTCTTTCTACTTTGCTCATGTTGGAGACGTGTAATAAACTGCCTTGAGACAAACCTGCCTCGTCAATTACACACTCCACAATCCTGTGCTAGTGTGTGGGTGTTAAGAGAAGAGAAAAACAATGAACCTTTGTTCCTCATTGTTTAAAGGGCTGTAAAGAATGAGTTGGGGGTTGGTGAACAGAAGGACAGTCAAAAGCCCCTTTTCCAGTAGTACCTACTTAGCCTGACTTGCCTCGCCTCGACTTTACTCAACTCAGCTCTACACAGTATGGTTTGTTTTCCATTACAGCTGAGTACCAGCATAGGTTGGTGGGATTTTTTTTTGACAGCAAGGCGGACCAACACTCCTGTGACGTAAAACACGTGACACAAGCAAAACACAAGATGGAGGATTACGAGGCGATGGTATACATACTGCTCAGTCTCTGGCGTTTTGTCAGAGTAAAGGCAAAAAAGGAGAGCCAGAGAAGGCTACAGGCAATGAGACAAAAAACTCTGGAAAACTACTGGAAAGTTTAGGAAGCCATGGAGCAGTATAAAGCCCAAAACGTGAGGATACAAACTAGATCACATGTGAGGGTAAGCTATTGCTAATTCTAGTTTGCTACAGTAATTCATAAGTCCCCCGTAATACACTGTAATTATCACCATTAGGTACTAAGACATGTGTGCTGTGTGTGTGTTTCAGATGGCTCTCTTGTGGCAAAATGATCACTTCAAACCGTGGGTCTGGTCGTTCAACCAAGCCTCCCTGTGGTGGAATGTCACCCCAGCTTCACGAAGGCGCAGTGGTTACAGAGCTTCAGAATGTCTGTAGAAATGTTTAGCTTCCTGTGCAACAAATTGCTCTGATCTGTGTGAAAATCACGGAGAGACTGTTGAGACATCATGGGATGTACCTGCTCCAGCAGCACTCCTGCCTGTGGTGGTGTCATGGCAAAAAGTGATCGGCTGCAAAAAATTGATCGCTAGGTGCCGTATTATAGTTATGAGGTTTTATTAGCCGTAAAATATTTATTTCAACAGGTAAACAGTACTGAGTTAGGTATAATAAAACATATTTAACAATTATGATGCATTTTTAAGCCAAAACAAACTTGATCTAGGATTAAAAGCAATTAAAATAATGCAGTCACAAGGTCACATGGAGAAATATATGGATTTACTGGATATAGACATGTAGATATTTTATAAATATATATTCTCTGCATCAACAATGTACTATGCATGTGTTCATTTAGTATTGCACTAGGAATTTTGACAATAAGCTTTTGTACATTTTGCAGGTGTGTCTCCACTTTTGTTTTATTTGTGAAGGTTACCAACAAGTGACATAAAATTAAATGCAAAAAGATTGGAAAAGCTGCTGAAGAATAATCCAGCGGTTTGAGAAATCACTTTTTGTTTGGTGTAAGTCTGTCAACAGAATTATGAACTATAAAGTAATTTGTGTTAAAATGTTAAATCCCATTAAACCCTAACCCAGGGGTGTCCAATCATGTGCCATGGAGGGCCAAGACCATGCAGGTTCTCTCTTCTACCCAGTCTCTTCAGCAGGTGTTTTCACTTATCAGCAATTAGTTGGGAGAAATTCAGTGGAATATGCTGTTGAAGACACTGGTTGTGGGGTATTGGCCCTCCGTGGCACATGATTGGACAGCCCTGCCCTAACCCATTATTAGGAAATACAGATGCTAATATGGCACAGAATTCCTCCATATAGTGGTACTATCGCAAAAGTGTGCAGTGTCTTCTGCACAGTCTTCAGTAAATAAAATAATTGTTTTTAGTTACTTTTCTGTCATGATCCTGAGTACAGTAGGGTGCCGTGCTCAGTCTCCAGTTTAAGTTTAGTCTTTTTCTGTTTGCTTGCTCCTCTATTTATGTCAAGAGTGCCCAACCTGGGGATCCTGGAGCATTCAGGTTTCTGTGGGAAATTTTCTGATTTCACTTCTTAATTGGTCCAAAGATTTACAAATAATTTGTCATTGTTGTGCATGTGTTCTGTAGGCACCCTTTCACCCGTGCACAACAACAGCAAATTTTTTGCAAATCTTTGGACCAATTAAGAAGTGAAATTAGAAAATTTCCCATCAGAAACCTAAATGGTCCAGGAGCCCCAGGTTGGGCACCCCTGGTTTATGTGCAGGTACTACGTCTTTGGTTTCTGTTTATTTATGGGTTGTTTGTATTCTTAGTGTTGTCCTTGTAGTCTTGTTTAGTTATTGTGTGTCATTTTGTATTATGGTATTATTTGCATCTTTTGTGGTTGTGTCATCTTATTTTTCTATTATCATTTAATTTCCGATTTGTGCTTTTATGGTGACAGCGCTGTGCAGCTTCCAGCTGTCAAACTTTGTTTTGCGGGCTACACAGCTATCACTTGTTGTTTTTGATTATTTCCTCATCGATGTACCCACACCTGTCATTCATCAATCTTTTGTTCCATTTACCTCTTTAAGGATATGGTGTAGAGGGTAAATGGGAAGGATGTGGAGGCGAGGCACGAGTGTAGGTCAACACAGATTGTTTATTAAACCCTCTAACATAAATGTACAGCTTGTGACCCCAGTATGGATGCTGGGGCCATGTGTCTGGCAAAGCCTGGAGTCAGTAAGCCTTCCCCCAGTTCCTCTGCATCCTCTTATATAGCTTTATTGACCTGCGCATAGGAACTGGGGGCTGGCGCATATTCCATGGGGTTTGACGAAGGCCATGTGTGGCATGATTATCATAACACATGTTACATACAAAGGCACCGTGTGGCACAATTATCATAACACACGTTACCTTCATAACAATACATTTGCCTCCCAGCACTGGAGCTTAGAACAGCAGGAGGCGAAGGCACCTTAAAGTCTGGTATAATCACCCCTGTGGGGGGCTACCCCTCTCAGTCCATTGTTCAGGCCCTCTGTCTGCTTCTGGGTGTGAGATAATGTCCACCGGCAGTGTCTAGTGTCACCACAAAGCCCCCCCCCCCGAACACCCAAAAGGGGCTGTGACCCCACGGACGTTTGGGCTCAAACTGACACCTGTGAAGGCTGCCGTGGGGGGATGCTCCTCCGGTCGAACTGTCCTGCTGGTGAGAAGTGTCGGAGGGCATGTCAGTCTGTGGGAGGAACACTGTCTGCTCCGCTCTGAGGTCCAACACGTTGAACGGCAGTGGTTCGTAGGCCCACAGGGGCCTGTGCACATCATGTTGAAGGAACAAAGCTGGCAATCGGCAGGCTTTTGGGACGGAGGTGCGGGCATAGCGATGTGGAGGACGAGGGGGAGGTGGGTGGGAATCAATGGAGTTCCGGCCCGGGACGTCAAAAGTGTCTGGACCGCGGAAAAATTGTGTGCAGATCAGCCTCGGGTGAGGGACTTCCCCGGTAAACCTTACGATGATCCGCAGTGGCTGTGAAAAAAAAAAAAATTGAACTCTCTGACTCCTCCTTGTGCAGGCCCGGTCCAGCGAGGATCTGGGGAAGGCAATCGGCCCAATTCCCCAAGGATGTGTAGCAGCTGTGAAAAAAAACTGAAGCTATGTCAGGGAACGTGGCAATCTTGCTTTAGGTGCTGGAGCAGCCCTAAAGGCATCGGGGAAAGCAATCAGCTAAATTCCTGTT
The DNA here is from genome assembly GCA_020510985.1 of Pholidichthys leucotaenia. Taxonomy (NCBI): domain Eukaryota; kingdom Metazoa; phylum Chordata; class Actinopteri; order Cichliformes; family Pholidichthyidae; genus Pholidichthys; species Pholidichthys leucotaenia. Next base: position 240,636,309 of record CM035845.1, read on the forward strand.
GTATACAGCGGCTGAGGAACAAACACATGTCCTGTGTGGAAGGCTGCGCATCTTCTTTAGGTGTGAGTGCAGCCCTAAAGGTTCCAAGGATGGCGATTGTCCGTGTTCCTCAGGCATGTGCAGCGACGGAGGACGATGTATAAGTCTGTGGAGCCGGTTTGTCCCCGTTGCGTGGCACATGCTCTGGCGCAGTTACCACATAGCTGGAAGTTGTGCTGTCCTCGTAATCCTGTGGTGTGCGTGTGGGGCTTCTGTGCGCTGAAACTCCATTGTCTGGAGGTGAAGTCAGGGTTGGGGCTTTGTGGGAATCAACGCAGACGGCGCTGATCTTCCCTTTTCAGGCTGTTTCTGTGCGATGCTCGTCTCGCTGATCCTGGTGAATCTTGGTCCCCGTGCTGCGCTCTCCCTCTGGCCCTTGAGGTCGCCATTGTGAAGAGAGGAACAGGTGCGTGTGCTCCAGTGTGGCTGAGAAGGATGCAGGGGCACTCCCTGGTTCTCTGGAGTCCATAGCGCGGTGAAAGGGAGTAGATTGTCATCTCACACCAGGTACCAATGTGGAGAAAAAGGAGTCCACAGCGCGGCGAAAGGGAGAGACAATCCATAGCACATCAAGGGTCACCATTGTAGAGGGTTAAAGGGAAGGATGTGGAGGCAAGGCACAAGCGTAGGTCGATACAGAATCTTTATTAAACCCTTTAACATAAATGTACAGCCTATGACCCCAGCGTGGATGCTGGGGCCATGTGTCTGGCAAAGCCTGATGCCAGTAAGCCTTCCCCCAGTTCCTCTGTGTTTTCTTATATAGCTTTATTGACCTGCGCATAGGAACTGGGGGCTGGCGCATATTACATGGGGTTTGACGAAGGCCATGTGTGGCACGATTATCATAACACGTTACCTTCAAAACAATGCATTCACCTCCCAGCGCTGCAGCTTAGAGCAGCAGGAGGTGAAGGCGCCTTAAAGTTTGGTATAATTACCCCTGTGGGGGGCTACCCCTCTCAGTCCATTGTTCAGCCCCTCTGTCTGCTTCTGGGTTTCAGATAATGTCCACCGGCAGTGTGTAGTATCACCACAATGACAAAGTTTCCCCTGTTGCCGTGTCTTACTGTTAGCCTCCTCAGAGTGATCTGTCATTCTCTGAGCAAGGTTGACTCTCTGCAGGGGTGAATGGGAGCTTTCCAACAAGGTATTTTTCCCTTTTTCGTTTTTCTCAGCCTTAGGCCCATTTCCTTTCGGGTGTGACTCCGGCTGGGGTTCATCTCTTTTTCCTGGTTCATCCGAGAGCTTCAGCCTGTGTTTCCCGGTGCCGTTTTCCCTCCTGTCATCATGAGCACCATTTTTTTTTTTGTACTTATTTTGTACCTGTAGGTAGATTTGTTTTGTAGTCTGGTGACAAGCCAACAGCTGCCGGTCGCTGCGTGGGCAAGCGCCCCGTATCCCTAACCTGCATGTTTTTCGCATGCGGGAGGAAGCCGGAGAAATCCTGGAGTAAATCCACGCAACACGGGGAGAACATGCAAACTCCACACAGATCACTGTTGGCCGGGGGCAGGGATCGAACCCACGATCTCTGCGATCCCCTGGCCGAGGGTAAACTGTGCTGCCGCAGTGCTAACCACTGCGCCACCATGCAACCATCTGTGACATTGTGATTTATGCCACTATTGTGAAGTGCAGAGTAGTGGCAGCCATTTCTGTTTTCACCACCGCACCACCATTTAAATACCAAGGGGCATCCATTTTAGTGCTTCTTTGCCAATGCCCCTGCCTTGCGGTTGTATTGTGTGTGAGTTTGACCGTTCACCTGGCCTCATCCTTGTACCAAGGTACTTACAGACATAACATTTTGGTGATGAGAACAAATTATGGAAGCACATATTGCATGACTTTGCCACTTCCTGGAGCTCCTGGGTGAGCCACCTGTGCCTTGGCCAAGATGATTCACGGCCTTCCAGAACTACATCATTGCGCTCAACCTGGGTGAGCTAGATAAACTAAGAGCACATGCGCTCCTGGTGGATAATTTAGGGATTGAGGGCCAGTGTATCCTACGCAAACTCAGGGCTGTGGACTCATTTGAGGATGTAGTTGAACTGCTGGCAAGCCATTTCCACACCCTGAATAGCATGATTGTCAGGAGGATTAGGTTCCAGCAGCGACACCAGCGGGTGGGTGAGCCAGTCCTCCAGTTCATCGCCGACCTGAGGCAGCTGCCTAGCGAGTGTCCTTTTGGGCAATTGGAGAAGGAGATGGTACATTACAGCTCATGAACAGCGCTGCTTTATGAGCTAGGCTACTCACGGCACCATGTGACTTAACATTTGCTAAGGCTGTCGAGCTAGCTCGCCAGATGGAGACAACGGACAAGTTAAGCTGTGAGCTAAATTGGCAACAGTCACAACGACAGCCGGAGCCTTCCGCCACAGCATTAGTAGCGGACCCTGATAGTGAGGATAGCATGGATGCGACGTCATAGAAGCCAATGCTACCAGCTGAAGGTCTGCCCCAGGAAAAACCCTGTGCACGGGTTGCGGGACTACAAAACACAATGTAAGGCTAGGGATTGCCCGGCTAGAGGGAAGCGTTGTGGCAAGTGTGGACACTTGAACCATTATGCCAGAGTGTGCCGTGTGTCTGAGCCGGAGAGCCCACGGAGGAAATCATCCCACCCGCATCAGACAACTATCCACACGGTGTCTCCGAGTACAAAGGGTACAAGTTCTGCACGGTGACACTGGATGGAGTGGTGGTGCCACTGCTGCTCGACATGGGGGTGGAGGGATCGTTTCTAAACTGGGACACAGTGAGGAAATTTTTTCCCCACTACAGGATAATAAGTAACCCAGCACCGCTTTACAGTTATGGTGGTGGCAGGCTGTGCACGGTTGGAACGTTGGAGTTAAAGGTTTGGTACAAGTCAGCGATGATGGCTGACTTCATGTTCCACGTGACAGCCCAAGGCGACAACATCATGGGCTATGACCTGTTTTACTGACAGGGTTTCACCATCAAAAATGGTCTGGTTGTGGCCAGTGGAACCCCCCAGTTCCAGTGGTGGAGGACGACAGTGTGTGGGACGAAGATCTATCAGACATCACGGCGGTCAAGCAGGACCAGCCTCATTCAGGTTCGATGCAGGAGGGTCTCAGTGCCGGTGCTTGGGGAATGGTAGGAGGTGGTACCGAGCATGGTGGCAAGGTGACTGCTTCGGCAACTGACACCAATGTGCTAGCCCCAGATTACTCTGAAGCTTGGCCACAGAGGGCTGGAGGGCCTGCAGCTATGATGGCGACCACTGCAACGGCGTTTGAAGAGGTCAGAGCAAAACCAACAGACACGGAGAGACCGCGTGCCAAACAGCACCATTTTATGCCAAGCAGAGCCCCTCTTAGAGTTATGAACTTGGTTCGGGCTCGAGGAGAAGAACGTCCACGGTGGATACGGGCCAGACAACATTCAGCGGAACACTGCAGCCATTAGGAGAGAGTTGTCTGGGTCTCCCTCAGCAGCCACTATTGCACCCTGAGAATTCAGGCAAGTTCATTCTTATTTTTTAACAGATTTTGGTGAAATGCCTTGCCTAATTCCTGGTGGTATGGCTTAGCAGCAGCTGCACATTGTGTCTGAGCTCTGTCCACCACCTGCTGCAGATGTACATGTCTCTTCCTCCCCAGCTACTCCTGTGTCCCCTCCTGTTTTTCCTGGGTGTCTGCCAGTCCCAAGTAAGAGCCACCAGATGACGGAGGAGTCTGCGGCCCTGGAGGACTACATTCCAGCCCCACAGCTGGAACAGAAAAGCTGGTTGGGAGAAGAGCGCTCCCAGAAAACTGAGCCGACAAGAGAGGGTCCCCTGACTTCTGCAACACGGGTCTCTGAGCCAGTTGAGAGGCAGCCTCCAGCACCAGCCACCACGCCAGAAAGTCCACCAGTGTCGGTCACGATGTCAGGAGGCCATTCAGCAGCAGACACCAACATGCCACGGGAATTAAGGCAAATACCTTTTCCTTTTATTTCATTTGAAGATGAAATGCCTTGCTTTATTACCAGAGGAGAGGCTCAGCCTCAGCAGCCCAAGTTATCTGAGTCCTCACCCCTGCTGCTGTACCCTGTTCCTCACCTGCCTTCCTCGTGTCCCCTCCTGTGTTTCCTGAGTGTCTGCCGGTCCTGGGATGGAATCACCGGATGACGGAGGAGCCTGCAGCCCTGGAAGATTCCATTACCAGCCCCGTAGCCACATCCTGGATGGGAGGGGAATGTTACCTGCATCCTGAAACTTGAGCTGACAGGAGAGTGTCCCCTGGTTTCCACAACATGGGAGCCGGCATTATCAGTGAGGCAACTCCAGCTTCAGCCACCATGTCGGGAGTTCCACTTTCGTCAGTCATCATGCCTTGGGGACCTTGGGCTGCATCCACCGTCATGCCTGCTGCTGGGGTCATCGCAGCAGATCCGCCGGAGTCCTGGACAGCGGTGGAACTCAAGTCCAGTTAAGTACTCTGTGCTGTTTTAACACTTGCAGTTCTAGAGAAATCTTGTCTGGCTGATGGTGAGGAGAACCGGCCACAGATGTCCTCTACTCCTGAATTCTCCTCACCGAGCTCCACCACTGCCGTTAACTATGTTCCAGTGTTTTTTTTTTTTTCTTCCTCCCCGTCTGAGGTGGCTGAGCCTGGGTGGAAGTGCCATATGAACTGATTTGAGACGCCCCAGCCAGAGTCGCCAGATTCCTGGATGGCAGTAGAGCTCGAGCTAAGGCAAGTTCTCTTGTTTGTCTTCACATTATCAGTATTAGAGAAATCTTGCTTAGCTCTTGGGGAGGAGAACCAGTTGCAGCCGTTGGCTGTTCCTGAATTCTCCTCATCGGGCTCAACTGCTGCCGGTAGTAGTAACTCAGTGTGAGAACCAGTTGCAGCCAGTTGCAGCCGTTGGCTGTTCCTGAATTCTCCTCATCGGGCTCAACTGCTGCCGGTAGTAGTAACTCAGTGTGTGTTGGCTGTTCCTGAATTCTCCTCATCGGGCTCAACTGCTGCCGGTAGTAGTAACTCAGTGTGTGTTTCTCCTCTGCTGTTTGAGTCTTTGTCTGGACCCACTAATAGTCATCTGCTGTCACCTGAGGTTGCCGTGGGTCCTCTGCCTCTGCCCGAGGTCTCCATGGGTCATCCCTCTCTGCCAAAGGTCTCCGTGCCCCCCCCCCCCCCGCCAGAGGTCTCTGTGGGGTCCTCCTTTCCGCCAGAGGTCTTTGTGGGTCCCTCACTTTCGCCCAAGGCCATCGTGAGTGCTCTGCCTCCATCTGAGGCCGTCGTGGGTGCTCTGCCTCCATCTGAGGTCGTCGTGGGTGGTCTGCCTCCGTCCTAGGCAGTCGTGGGTGCTCCGCTTCTATCTGAGGCCATCAAAGGTTGTCTGTCTCTGCACGAGGTCATCAAGGGTTCCCTGTCATTGCCCAAGGCCATTGAGGGTTCCCCGCCATTGCCCGAGGTCATGGAGGGTTCTCAGCTGTCGCCAAAGGTCGTGGACGCTTTGCCACTGTCGCCTGAGGTTATGGAGGGTTCTCCACTGTGGACTGAGGTCATTGTGAGTTCCCCCTCTTCACCAGAGGCCTCAGCTGAGCAGTCATTCTGTCCTCTTGTCGGTCAGCTATCCTTATCGGTAGTCCTCTTTGCCGGGGTTCATCACTGGTCAGCTGGTATTTCGTCGGGGTTCTCCGCTGATCAGCCATTCACCGCATGTGGTGTCTACCCCTCGATCCCTGTGGTCAGTAAGGGGCACAAGTTCCAGCTGCCACCGGGGGGGGGGGGGGGGTTGTGCCCTGCAACCTTTTGGCTCAGGGATGTAGGAAGACCACCTGAGGAACTTCATTGTCTGCATGGGTGGATTTGAAAGTCTGAAAGGCCACCTAATTCGTTTCATTGAGTGATTTGGTGGTTTTGGGACTTCAACATTCCACCTGAACTGTTCTTCCCTTTCACCCACCACTTCTTGGGTTCTATAGCCACTGTATCTGTTGTCAGTGTTGTGCTTCATGAGGTTTTTTTTTTTTTTCCTCCTTTTGGTTTTCTGGGTTTTTCCAGTCCCTCTGTGCCTTGGTTCCCCCTCCACCCACCTGGGGTGGATTGTCTTTCTTGTCTCTCTGCCCAGCTGTCACTCTTGTGCTTCAGGGCTCTAAGTATGCTTGTGCTCCCCCCTCCCACTGCTCCAACTCTGGCTGCAGGGGAAACGGGGCCAAGTCTGGTCTCTGCTCTCCCTCTCTTCCATCTTTGCTCTCCCCACCATGCTTACCCACAGTGCTGCGGTCACTCTTCACTAGCATGTAGCTTGTTGCATGTACCTTCTGTGTCTGGCGCCCACCTAGCCCCGTGGCTAATCTCTCCATTGCTACTAACTGGGATGTCAGCTCCCCCAAGCTAGGTAGCTTCACGCCTTTTGGCGTCATTAGAATCTCAACCCACAGCTTCATGCTCTGTGTGTGTTCGGCAAAATAGCTAGCAAGAAGCTCAACAGCACCTGCATATGGCTCCCTCTCCCCTAATGTGTGGAAAATTCTCTACCTTCTACGCAAAGTTTGCGAACCAGAAATGATCATTTCCTTACTCCGTCGAGTTTATCCAGGCACAACGCTGCAATGTATGTCTCGGACGTGGCCAGCCAATGAGGCCACATTATTGCTGGTTCTCCTGGGTACTCCAGAAATGGCCGTAGAGGTGCCCCGCACACCTCCATGAGTTGATCTTCAATTGCCAAATGTTATGTCCACAAAACCTGGTATTGAAAGAGATGGACAAAGAGGTTGCACTGGAACTGAGCTTTTATTAATAAACTATGTACAATACATAATATATGGCTCTGTGTGGAGTCACCTGGGCAAGAGCCACAAATGGTGGATACCCCTTATTATCGGGCGGTGTAATGACGCAACCGGAAGGTGCCATCATCACACTTCACTTCACCATGGTATCGGTTCCACTGCAACCCTCACATACTTCTCTGCCACTCCTGACTTTCTCTTACAGTGCCATACTTCCTCTCTTGGCAACCTGTCATATGTTTTCTCTAGACCCACAAAGACACAGTGCAACTCCTTCTGACCTTCTCTATACTTTGCCATCAGCACTCTTAGAGCAAACATTGCATCTGTAGTACTCTTTCTTGGCATGCTGCTCACTGATTGTCACCTCTCATCTTAACCTGTCTTCAACAATGCTTTCCCATATCTTCATAGTCTGGCTGATCAACTTTTTGTCTCTGTAGTTACTACAGCTCTGAGCATCAACTTTGTTCTTGAAAATCGGTACCAAAACACTTATTCTCCACTCCTCAGGCATCATCTCGCTCTCAAAGATTGTGTTCAATGATCTGGTTAAAGAGTTCACTGCCATCTCTCCTAAACATCTCCATACCTCCACAGGTATGTCATCTGGACAAACCACCTTTACATTCTTCATCCTCTTCAAAGCTGCCCTCACTTCCCCCTTGCTAATCCTCGGGACTTCCTTCTTCACAATCTTTCCTTCAGCTATCCTCTTCTCTCTCTCTCTCATTTTCTTTACTCATCAGCTCTTAAAAGAACTCCTTCCACCTTCTCAACACACACTCATTTGTTAGTACATTGCCATTTCTGTCCTTAATCAACCTTACATGCTATACATCCTTTCCAGGTAAATCTCTCTGTCTATTCAGTTGATACAACTCATTTTCTCCTTTCTTACTGTCCAGCCTCTCATACAACTCACTATATGCCTTATCCTTTGCCTTTGCCACCTCTCTTCTTCCCATGCGCTTAGATTCCAAATACCCCTGTCTACTTTCTTCATCCCCACATTTTCTTTGCTAACCTCTTCCTTTGGATACTTTCCTGTAACTCCTAATTCCACCAGAATGTCTCCTTGTCTTCCTTTCACTGTCCACTGGATACACCACATACCTTTCAACTCGTTTCCCTCAATACTTTTGCTGTACTTTCCCATTCATCTGGTAATTGTTCCCTACCACCCAGAGCCTGTATCAACTCCATCCTGAACTCTGTGCGACCTTCTTCCTTCTGTAACTTCCCCCACTTTATCTTTGGTTCCACCTTCACTGTTTTTCTCTTCTTGCTTTCCAAAGTCATCCTACAGACTACCATCCGATGCTGTCGAGCTACATTCTCCCCTGCCACCACCTTTCAGTCTCCTATCTCTTTCAGAATTCCCCTTCTGCATAAGATGCAGTCCACTGGTGTGCACCTTCCTCCACTTTTGTAAGTCACCCTATGTCCCTCTCTCTTCTTGAAGTACCACAACCATTCCCATGCTTTTAGCAAAATCCACAACCATCTGTACTTCCAAATTTCTCTCCTTAAGACCAAACCTACCCAGGACCCTTCATCTACATGTCCATTAAATTCCACTCCAATCACCACTCTGTCCCTTCTGGGAACACTCTCTACCACTTCATCCAACCTTCTCAAAAATTCCTCTTTCTCTTCTACCTGACATCCAACTTGTCGTGCACACACACTGTCATCATTCAACATCACACGTTTGACTTCTAGCTCAAAACACATGATTCTGTCTTTACCTCCTGAAAACTCTTCATATACTCTTGCATCAAGATTACTCCTACTCCATTTCTCTTCCTATCTACACTATGGTAGAAGAGTTTAAATCCCCTCCAATGCTTCTAACCTTGCTTCCCTTCCATCTGGGTTCTTGAACACACAGTATATCTACTTTTCTTCTTTCCATCATATCAGCCAACTCTCTGCCTTTACCTGTCACAGTCCCTACATTTAATGCCCTTACTCTCATCTCAACACTTCAACCTTTCCTTTTCTCTCTCTCCCTCCAAACACGCCTTCCTCTTCTCCTCCTCCTTGATCTTCGACCAACAGTTGCCCAATTTCCACTGACACCTTGTCAGTTAACAGCACCGGTAATGGTTCTTCTTAACCGATTCGGTATAAAAGTCTCATTTGTCATGATCCGCATCTTTGATTTGGCAAAGGTTTTACGTCCGATGCCCTTCCTAACACAACCATCCCCATTTACCCAGGCTTGGGACCGGCACTTGGAGTGCAAGGGCTTGTGCACCCCCCTGTGGCTGGTTTGAAGATAGTCATCATCAAGTTGAGAAAATATGGCAGAACAGTGACGTTTCCAAGAACCACATGTGCTTCCAAAATTGATGAAGACAAGAAGAAAACTGGTCAGGGAGGCTGCCAAGGGGCCGACAGCAACATTGAAGGAGCTGCAGGAATTTCTGGCAAGTACTGGCTGTTTCGTACATGTGACAACAATCTCCTGTCTTCTTCACATGTCTGCGCTATGGGGTAGGGATGAAAGACAGAAGAATTATCTTAGGAAGAAAAACATCCAAGCCCAGCTACATTTTGCAAAAAGAATCTCCCAAACGCATATGTAAAAATGTGTTATGGTCCAATGAAACCAAGATTGAACTCTTTGGTCAAAATTCCAAGAAGTATATTTGGTGCAAACAACACTGCTTATCACAAAATAACATTGTACCTACAGTGAAGCATAGTGGTGGCAACATCATGCTTTGGGACTGTTTTTCTCCAGCTGGAACTGGGGCCTTAGTCAAGGTGGAGGGAATTATGCATAGTTGCAAATACCAGTTATTGTTGGCACAAAACCTTCAGGCTTCTGCTAGAAAGCTGAAGATGAAGAGGAACTTCATCTTTCAGCACGACAGTTCAGGTTCAGGTTACTTTATTTGTACCTGTAGGTAGATTTTTTTTTTTTTTTTGCAGTCAGGTGACATCCTTTTAGACACATATTTACAAACCACAATTACATTCAACATGAACACAAACACAGACACACATGAAGATGACTATAAACACAATAAAAGTACTCAAGGCTCTACCAATCAGGACATAAGACAAAGAGATAAGAGAAAAAACAAAGAGAGAAGGGTCATATTAAAAAAAGTTAAAAACTAGGTCAGAGATTAAAAACTAAAAAAAGTCTAAAACCCAATAAAAGATTTAAAACCCAAATTAAAAAAAAACTACAAAAACAAATATAAAATGAAATTCATAAATAGATAACTAAATTATGTGCAATATATTGCTACATCTTGTTCAACTCTTTGACAGCAGCAGGAACAAAGCTGTTTTTGTAGTGTTGGGTTTTACATTTTGGGACAACAAACCATCTGGAGGGAAGAAGCTGAAAGTGACAGTGCAAAGGGTGGGAGTCATCATTTAAGATGGAGGCAGCAATCCTCTGTACTTGTCTGGTGAACAGGGAGGTCAGGCTCAGCTGTGACTCACCAAGCAAACGACTGGACCATCTAACTACTTGGTCTAAGGATTTCCTCTGTTTCAGTTTTATCTGACTAAACCATGACACTAAAGAAAAGGATAAAACAGATTCAATAAAAGCCCGATAAAACATTGTCATTATGGTTCAGTCAATATGAAAGTGTGTGAGTTTCCTTAAACAATACAAAGTTGCTGACCCTTTTTGCACACCCTTTCACAGTTCTCTTCAAAGTTTAAATTACTATCAATAATCGTCCCAAGATATTTGTAGGATTGCACACATTCAATGGTCTGGCCTTTTAGTACAGTGACTTTGTGCCTGGGAGTTTTCTTCCTAAAGTCAATAATCATATCTTTAGTTTTTGTCGTATTCAGCTGCAGGTAGGAATCCTCACACCAGTGAACAAAATCATCAACTACTGGGCCGTTGCCACTCTCACCATCCTGGAGGAGACTGACAATAACTGAATCATCAGCATACTTTATAATGTGTCTGTTGTCATGTCTGCTCTGACATATGTTTGTGTACAGGATGAAGAGTAATGGTGAAAACACACACCGCTGAGGAGAGCCAGTAGAAGAACACTTTTGGCCAGACAATGTACCGTTGACCCTTGCTCTCTGTGTCCTGTTGGTTAAAAAATCCAGAATCCAACCCACCAGATTATTACTCAAATCAAATTGTTGCAGGAGCCTTTCAAATAAAATGTGAGGTTTGATTGTATTAAAAGCAGAAGAAAAGTCCACAAATAAAAGCCTGGCGTGTGTCCCATTAAAATCCAGATGTTTAAAAAGCATGTTAACACTAGAAGTCCCAGCATTTTTCTGTCTACCTAGAAGACGCACATAGGGGCCATTTGGCCCGACATACACTAATCACTCATTTTGTTATGGTAATGAGGCTGTTAGTGGCAGTGTGTGGGATGAGGGGGGTGTGGGGCGTGGGGTGTGGGGTGAGGGGGTCACACTTCACACACTTCACACTTCAGTGGTGAAGTCATGTTGGCTACTTCTGTGTGAATGTGAGAATGAGGAATAAAAACACATTCTATTCTAAAATGTTCTTTTGAGAGCAAGCTTTAGTTCTGAGATGGATAAATACCTCAGTGAACATAGCCATAAAGACTGGACTGAGCTGTATGCAGTGGAAAGGATCAACAGGAAGGAAGGGATCAACACACTGACATTTATTGTTAAAAAAACAAAACAAAACATATTTACAAAGAATGAAAAAGCAACTTTTTTTCCCAGGGACTTGGGGCCAATTGGCCCTCTTGTGGGTTTTCTAGGTAAAAAGGCCAAATGGCCCCTCTCTGGGACTTCTTTAAGCAGAGTGACAGTGGCATCCTCCACTCCTCTGTGAGGCCTGTAGGCAAACTGCAAAGGATCAAATGCATGCTCAGTCTGCTTTAGGACCTCAAATCTGACCAGTTTTTTAAAAATTGTCATTAAAATTGAAAGACTATGACTCCCAGCTGGTCTGGGAACGCCTTGGTATCCTCTCTGAAGAGCTGGAGCAGGTGGCTGGGGAGAGGGAAGTCTGGGCTTCTCTGGTTGAACTGCTGCTCCGTGACCCGGACCTCCGGAAAAGCGGTAGAAGATGGATGGCATTAAAATTGAAGTCAAGGCAACTGGTCTAAAATCATTTACCGTTTTAGGACAGCTGGATTTTGGAACAGGGACAACCACAGCATCTTTCGAGACCTGAGGCACATGTTGTGTCTGTAAGGACTTATTAAAAATGTAGCGAAACACAGTACTCAATTCATGTGCAAAGGACTTTACCAAGTGTCCATCATATATTATCAGGGCCCTGACTTTTGCTCACTTTTATAGCACAGAACGCCCTTTTAATATCCTGCACCTCAATATTAAAGTGCTGAGTGGTTTTGAGTTTCTGTTTCAAATCTTGGGTTTCTTTGCTAAAAACAAAGAAATCAAAACAACCATAAAAACAATTAAGGGCATTAGCCAACTCTGTATCTGAATTAAAACCATCTAAAAACACACGATTACTGTGCTCTGTAGGCCTGCAATGGTTTTCAGACTAGCCCAGGCTGAACCAAGCTTCTTTGTTGCCATCTTGCTTTCCAATTCTGATTTATAATTCTGTTTTGCTCTTAAAATTTCGGACTTCAGCTCTTTTGTGGCAACCTGCAGTTCAGAAACAACCCCCTGTTTAAAGGCAAGTGCTTTCCTCTGTAAGCAGGATTTAACTGATTTGGTAACCCATGGATTGTTGTTGCGATATATTTTGACACGTTTACATGGAATTATCATATCCCTGCAAAAAGCCATGTAAGAGCATGCAACGTCCACCAAAGAGTCCAAATCATCCCCGCAGGACAGTGTGAACACCTCCCAGTCCGTACAGTTAAAGCATTCCTGGAGGCAGAGCACTGAATCATCTGTCCAGACCTTTATGTCCCTGGTCTTTGTCTTCTCTCTTCTGAGACCAGTTTTATATGTGGGCAGCAAATGTACACAGTTGTGATTAGAGGAGCCTAAAGGAGGAAGGGGAAGAGATTTATTGGCCCCCTCTATAGATCCGTAGCACAGGTCCAATGTCTTTTCCCGCCTGGTTGGGCAAGAAACGTACTGATAAAAATTTCCAAGTGTCTTCTTTAAAAACACATGGTTAAAATCTTCAAGGATAAAATTAGGAGCCTCTGGAGAAATCAACTGCAACTGCTGTACCACATCAAAGACAGTGCTGGAGGAGGAGGCAGCATCCGCCCTCAGGTGAATGTACACAGTCGTTATGAAAAGTTGGGGGAATTTGCGGGGCAGATAAAAGGGGCGTAGTGATATGGACAGAAGCGCCACATCTGGTGTACAGATGTGCTCTCTGATCGTGACAGATGTACAGTACTGTTTATTAATGTACAAACATACTCTGCCTCCCTGACGTTTCCCCGTTACCTCTTCCTGCTGATCCAAGTGAAGTGGGGCTCCAAAACTGTCAATACTCAGGTCCGGGTCCCGGTCATGATCCGTAAGCCACGTCTCCGTGTCAGCCATGACACAGCAGTTCTTGAAATCCTTCTGATATCGGACACTTCCTTGAATTTCATCCACTTTATTTCTCAGGGATTGTACGTTCTCCATAATAATGGAAGGAAGAGGAATGTGGTTAACCTGACGTCTCCTCAGGTTTAATCTTACGCCTCCACACTTTCCGCGTTTCCTCCTTTTGTCTCTCTTTTCATTGCTGTGTCCATGAAATTCTCTTAAAATAAAGTCCGGCAGTTGCGGCACAACCTCAGTCACAGATGCTGGATTATCCACGTTCAGCTGCAGTAACATGTCTCTGGAATACTGCATTCTTACCGGCGTGACAGTACTGACGTCCCAGGCAAAAAGCCAGTAGGAGAAGAGCCACAGTGCAATAACAAGAACAAAGTCCATACTGATGGAACCAAAGAGCTCTTTGTTATATAGTCCACAAACATTCAAGGACAAAAACAGCACAGAGAATTACGTTAAAACACATTAAAGTGCATAAAAAACAGAGACTAAGACACCAAACTTTTCACCCACTGCTGGTCGCTGCATGTGCATGCACCCAGAGTGCCAGTGACAGTGACCCAAATTACACACCCAAATCAACAAAAGAATTACTTCACTAGAAGCAGATTAAGGTTTTGGAATTGCACAGGCAGAGTCCAGACTTGAATCTGATTGAACATCTGTGGGGTGATCTGAAGAGGGCTGTGCACAGGAGATGCCCTCGCAATCTAAAAGATTTGGAGCATTTTTTGCAAAGAGGAATGGGCAAATATTGCTACAACAAGATGTGCCACGCTGATAGCCTCTTACCCAAAAACTCTGAGTGCTGTAATAAAAGCCAAAGGTGCTGCAACAAAGTATGAGTTTAAGGGTGTGCATATTTATTCAACAAGGTTATTATAAGTTTTTATTTATTTTTTTTTTATTTTTCCCCTTGAAAGGTTTCAGTTTGTTTTTCAATTGGGTTGTGCAGGTTATAGGCAACATTAATAGTGGATAATGCTTTGAAATGATTTATCTTGGTCTCATTTTTATTTACATCACAAAATCCTGGCATTTGAACAGAGGTGTGTAGACTTTTTATATCCACTGTACTAGTGCATGCCCGTAAAAAGCAAGTATCCCTGTCTGAAAGAGGTACCCCAATCAGGCTTTACAGGCCCAAATGTAGGTTGTGTTTGAAAGTGGAATACAGAGGTATAGCCTATACTGTATGTAGGCAATCACACATGTTAAGACTTTGACAAATATGAAACAGACTGAACTGAGATTTATTTGATGTGAATATTAATTACAGAATAATTGAAAATTAATGGGGCATCCAATATTAGCCACTGTTTAAGAACTGCTTGTTCATTTTTTTGTCAGATCGATTATTTATGTGATCTTTTATGAGTTATATTCATAAATGTTGTATGCTGCACTTTGGGGAATGGGAGTTGTTCAGTCACCATTGTAATTTAGTTTATATGTGTAGTTTATAGTCTATCATCAATAAAGTCAAGCAGTACTTTAACATGACATATTTACAAATACTTGAGCTCAGTGCATCCTTTTATATTTTAGCAATGATATAAGTACAAAACACCAAACATTGTTATTATTTTTATTTTATTTTTTTTTGTATTTGTGTCTTGTATACTTTATTAATCACCAGAGGGAAATTCAGGGCATCCATGTACGGCGCCGATCCCGTGTCTCTCTCTCTCTCTCTCTCTCTCTCACTCACTCACTCACACACACACACACACACACACACACACACACAGAGCAGAATGACCCACTTGGCTAAAAGTTTTGCATCTGTGTTGCCCATTTGTCTGTAAATATTTAAATAAAATTTATTTATTTTGTTTTTTGGACATTTTCATCTTGCTGTCATTTAGTCAAAGCATGTGTCCACATGTAATATGCAGTCGATCTGGTCATTGCACTCCACAATGAAGCAGCAGTAAGGACTGTCGTCTACCACTGACCGGGCAGGCTGAGCGTGCCTCCCCCCCCCCCCCCCCGAACTTCAGTGGAGCGCATGATGGAATACCGGTGTTGGCCGGTTAACGGGAGTCTCGGCTGCTGCTTTACCCATGTGGTAGTGATAACATCTGTATGGCGAATATATCCATTACACCTACGCAACTTTATGGTCTATATTCTGACTAAGCAGCTCCATACTCGTGGATGCACACCTCACCAGCAAAGAACTTCTAAAATCTTTGTTTGCGAAGCGTTGTGGTGACTCACTGTGTTATCCAATCAGCATCATCGTGATGCTGCGTATTGTTGAATCAGCATGGCGGTGATGCGGTGGTGTTCTCCAATGAGCACGGAGTCAATCTGAAACCCTCCCCACACTTCTTCAAGCAAGGGGATGAAGAAATAAAGTGGTCACAAAGCGATGGCTAAACTTTTACTGAAATTTTTTTTTACATATTTTGACTGTGTGACTCCGTATTCGGGGATGCACACCCTCGTAGCTTCAGCAAAGCACGTTTAAAATCTGAGGTCAATGTGACGAACGGTTTGAGAGATATCTGAGGAGCACACACACACACACACACATACATACATACATACAGATACACAAACAGACAGAGATGTCTCGATTTTATAGATAGATGTGTGATTTGTGGCAAAAATAAATCACCAAAGCAAAGACCTGAGAAATCTGTATTTATTTATATTCTACTGCAAACTCTGTCTCAGTTTGCAACAGTAAATATATACAGTATTTCACAAAAGTGAGTACACCCCTCACATTTTTGTAAATATTTTATTATATCTTTTCATGGAACAACACTGAAGATATGAAACTTTGATGCAATGTAAAGTAGTCAGTGTACAGCTTTTATAACCGTGTGAATTTGCTGTCCCCTCAAAATAACTCAACACACAGCCATTAATGTCTAAACCACTGGCAACAAAAGTGAGTACACCCCTAACTGAAAATGTCCAAATTGTGCCCGATTAGCAATTCTCCCTCCCCGGTGTCATGCGACTCGTTATTGTTACAAGGTCTCAGGTGTGAATGGGGAGCAGGTGTGTAAATTTGGTGTTATCACTATCACACTCTCTCATACTGGTCACTGGAAGTTAAACATGGCACCTCATGGCAAAGAACTCTCTGAGGATCTGAAAAAAAGAATTGTTGCGCTACATAAAGATGGCCAAGGCTATAAGAAGATTTCCAACACCTGAAACTGAGCTGCAGCACGATGGCCAAGACCATACAGTGGTTTAACAGGACAGGTTCCACTCAGAAAAGGCCTAGCCATGTTCGACCAAAGAAGTTGAGTGCAAGTGCTCAGCATCATATCCAGAGGTTGTCTTTTGAAAATAGACGTATGAGTGCTGGCAGCATTGCTGCAGAGGTTGAAGGAGTTGGGGGGTCAGGCTGTCAATGTTCAGACCATATACTGCACACTGCATCCAATTGGTCTGCATGGCTGTCATCCTAGAAGGAAGCCCCTTTTAAAGATGATGCACAAGAAAGCCCACAAACAACTGAAGACAAGCAAATGAAGGACATGGATTACTGGAACCATGTCATGTGGTCTGATGAGACCAAGATAAACTTATTTGATTAAGATGGTGTCAAGCGTGTGTGGCAGCAACCAGATGAGGAGTACAAAGACAAGTGTGTCTTGCCTACAGTCAAGCATGGTGGTGGGAGTGTCATGGTTTGGGGCTGCATCAGTGCTGCTGGCACTAGGGAGCTACAGTTCATTGAGGGAACCATGAATGTCAACATGTACTGTGACATACTGAAGCAAAGCATGATCTGCTCCCTTCAGAAACTGGGCTGCAGGGCAGTATCCCAACATGATAAGGACCCCAAACACACTTCCAAGATGGCCACTGCCTTGCTAAAGAAACTGAGGGTAAAAGTGAGACTGGCCAAGCATGTCTCCAGACCTATACCCTATTGAGCATCTGTTGGGCATCCTCAAATGGAAGGTGGAGGAGTGCAAAGTCCCTAACATCCACCAACTCCGTGATGTCGTCATGGAGGAAGATTCCAGTGGCAACCTGTGAAGTGCTAGTGAACTCCATGCCCAAGAAAGTTAAGGCAGTGCTGGAAAATAATGGTGGCCACACAAAATGTTGACACAGTTGGCATATATACACACACACGGTTGTGTGAAAAAGTGTTTGCCCCTTCTTGATTTTTCATTTTTTTGTATGTTTGTCGCACTTAAATTTCAGTTCAGTTTCAGATCATCAAACAAATTTAAATATTAGACAAAGATCACACAAGTAAACACAAAATGAAGTTTTTAAATGAAGGTGTTTATTATTAACGGGAAAAAAAATCCAAATCTACATGGCCCCTGTGTGAAAAAGTGTTTATCCCTAAACCTAATAACTGGTTGGGCCAGCTTTAGAAGCAACAACTGCAATCAAGAGTTTGCAATAACTGGCAATGAGTCTTTTACAGTGCTCTGGAGGAATTTTTGCCCACTCATCTTTGCAGAATTGTTGTAATTCAGCCACATTGAAGGGTTTTCGAGCATGAACCACCTTTTTAAAGTCATGCTACTGCATCTCAGTCAAATTCAGGTGAGGACTTTGACTAGGTAACTCCAGAGTCTTCATTTTGTTTTTCTTAAGCCATCTTAAGCTGCCATCAGTGTGTGAATGTGTGTGCGAATGGGTGGACAGCAGGATCTTGAAAGTGCTTTGGTCATCTTCAGATGAGAAAAAAAAAGCGCTATAAGTGAATGACATTTACCATTTACCATTCAGAGGTGGACTTACTGGTGTGTTTTGAATGGTTGTCCTCCGGTAGAACCAAAGTACGCTTCAGCTTGAGGTCATGAACAGATGGCAGGACATTCACTTTCAGCATTTTTGGTAGCAGAATTCATGGTTCCATTTACTACAGCAAGTCTTCCAGGTCGTGAAGCAGCAAAACAGCCCCAGACCATCACACTACCACCACCAAATTTTACTGTTGGTATAATGTTCTTTTTCTGAAATGCTGTGGTACTTTTACCCCGAATATAATTGGACACACTCCTTAAAAAAAGTTAAACTTTTGTCTCATCACTCCACAGAGTATTTTCCCAAAAGTCTTGGGGATTATCAAGATGTTTTTTTGGCAAAACTTAGACAAACCTTTATGTTCGTTTTGCTTAGCAGTGGTTTTCGTCTTGGAACACTGCCATGAAGGCCATTTTTGCCCAGTCTCTTTCTTATGGTGGAGTCATGAACACTGACCTTAACTGAGGCAAGTGAGACCTGCAGTTCTTTGGATATTGTTGTAGAGTCTTATGTGACCTCTTGAGTGAGTCGTCGCTGCACTCTTGGGGAAATTTTGTAGGCCAGCCATTCCTGGGAAGGTTCACCACTGTTCCATGTTTTCACCATTTGTGGAAAATGGCTGCCCCTGTGGTTCGCTGGAGTCCCAAAGCTTTAGAAATGGCTTTAAAAGGGTACAGACCCTCCCTTCCATCTGTTGTCATGGGAAATGTACGGTCGATACTGGGAAAGTTAGATGAGCTAGCGGCTATCTCCCGTTATGATAGCACATACCGGGAGTGCTCTCTCCTTTTGTTTACTGAGATGTGGCTAACTGAACTAGCAGCAGATGCTAACATTGAGCTGGAGGGTTTTCACATGATACGAGCTGACTGAACACCAGACAGTGGCAAGGCTAGGGGCGGTGGAGTGATAATGTATGTTAACAACAACTGGTGCAGACCGGGACATATCACTGTTAAACAACGACACTGCAGCAAAGACATTGAGTTGCTAGCTGTTAGCATGAGGCCTACATATCTCCCGAGAGAACACTCACACGTGATCTGCATTGTCGTTTATGCAAATCCGACGGCGAACGCTGGGACAGCACGTGACGTCATCCATTCAGTAACCAGCAGGCTGCAGACAGAACACCCAGATGCTCTTCTCCTCATCTCAGGCGATTTCAACCATGTTTCACTATCTCCCATTCTACCCACGTTCACCCAGTATGTCACATGCCACACTAGAGACAATAAAACACTGGACTTATTCTACGCAAACACTAAGGAGGCGTACACCTCATCACAACTCCCCCCACTCGGGAGATCGGATCACAACTTGGTTCATCTCCGGCCGGTGTACAAACCCCTAGTGCACAGACAACCTCCGGCCATGCACACTGTGGAGTTATGGTCTGAGGAGACAATGGACACTCTAAAGGGCTGTTTTGAAGCCACCGCCTGGAAGCAGCTCTGCGATCCACATGGTGAGGACATCGATGGCCTCATTCACACCTTCACGGGCTACCTCAGCTTCTGTGTGGACAAATCCGTTCCCACCAAGACCATACGGCATCACTCAAACAACAAACCCTGGATCAACCCTGAGATAAAAACACTTCTGAGAGAGAAGAAGAGGATCTTCAGGTCGGGGAAAAGGGAGATGCTGAAGTCCGTACAGAGGGAGCTGAGGAGAAAGATCAGAGAAGGCAAGGACAGCTTCAGGAAGAAGATGGAGGACAAGTTGCAACAGAGCGACATCAGCGGGGTCTGGAGAAACCTCAAAACCATCTCGGGGCTCCAGAATACCTCCCCCCAGGCCACAGGGGGCAGGGAGTGGGCGAACAACCTGAATCTGTTTTTCAATAGATTTGACCAACCGCCCTCCCCCCTGACTGCACAACAACCACTGCTGCCTCTAAAGAAATCAAGTCCTGCTGCCCACTCCCCACTCCACCAACACCCCCCCCACTCCCAACACACAGCCCCCCATCCTGACCCTGACCAGGACCCAGGTGAGGACGGAGCTGAGGAAGATCAAGGCGAGGAAGGCGCCGGGACCGGACGGCATCAGCGCAAAGCTCCTCAAGTCCTGTGCAGACCAGCTGTGTGGGATTGTGACGTATATCTTCAACATGAGCCTGAAACTGGGGAGGGTACCACAGCTGTGGAAAACATCTTGTGTGGTACCTGTACCAAAAACTTCCCACCCCAAAGACCTGAACAGCTACAGACCGGTGGCCTTGACGTCCCACTTGATGAAGACCCTGGAGAGACTGCTCCTTGCTCACCTCCGCCCCCTGTTGGGACCAGCGATGGATCCACTCCAGTTCGCCTACCAGCATGGCATTGGGGTGGAGGATGCGGTGATCTTCCTCCTTCTACGTTCTCTGTCCCACCTGGAGAAGCCCGGGAATATGGTGAGGATCATGTTCTTTGACTTCTCCAGTGCTTTCAACACCATCCAACCGATGATCCTGAAGGACAAGCTGCTGCGCGCAGGGGTGGACCAGCACCTGTCATCATGGATCCTGGACTACCTCACGAACCGGCCTCAGTTTGTGAGAACCCGGGACTGTGTGTCCGACACGATCATCAGTAGCACGGGGCCCCCCCAGGGAACGGTGCTGGCTCCCTTCCTGTTCACTCTTTATACTGCGGACTTCTCACACAACACAACACACTGCCATCTACAGAAGTTCTCTGATGACTCTGCGATCGTTGGCCTCATCTCCAAAGGAGATGAAGCTGAGTACAGAGGGCTTATCCAGGACTTCCTGGACTGGTGCCATCGGAACTGCCTCCAGATCAACGCGAGGAAAACTAAGGAGCTGGTGGTGGACTGCCGCAGGCATGGGCAGCCCCTCACAGTACCAGTAAATATACAGGGAACAGACATCGAGATGGTGACATCCTATAAGTACCTGGGTGTTCATCTGAACAATAAACTAGACTGGTCACACAATACTGATGCACTCTACAAGAAGGGACAGCACAGGCTGTTCCTGCTGAGGAGACTCAGGTCTTTTGGTGTACAAGGGGCGCTGCTGAAGTCATTCTATGACACGGTGGTGGCATCAGCCATCACTTTTGGAGTGGTCTGCTGGGGCAGTGGCATTACTGCAGCCGATAGGAAGAGACTGAACAAACTGATTAAGAAAGCTAGCTCTGTCCTGGGGCAGCGCCTTGATCCGATGGAGGAGATAGGAGAGAGAAGGACGGTGGCTAAACTGTCATCTCTGCTGGAGTCCGAGTTCCACCCTATGCAGGACATACTGAATGCACTGAGGAGCTCATTTAGCAGCAGACTACATCATCCCAGGTGCACAACCGAGAGGTTTCGTAGGTCCTTCCTACCAACGGCTGTCAGACTGTACAACCTAAGCAGGGCTGCTCGCAGAGATAGCAAAAAGACGTAACAAACTAATAGTTTTTTGATTGCAAAAGATGCAATAGACTTACACA